>ML660200.1:16720594-16977771 GCA_007570785.1 Antilocapra americana
ACCACAGCTTTCTTATCCATTCGTCAGTTGATGGGCATCTAGGTTGCTTCCATGTCCTGGCTATTGTAAACAATGCAGCGATGAACATTGGGGTGCACGTGGCTCTTTCAATTCTGGTTTCCTCGGTGTATATGCCCAGCAGTGGGATTGCCGGGTCATATGGCAGGTCTATTTGCAGCTTTTTAAGGAACCTCCACACTGTTTTCCATAGTGGCTGTACTAGTTTGCATTCCCACCAACAGTGTAAGAGGGTTCCCTTTTCTCCACATCCTCTCCAGCATTTATTGCTTGTAGACTTTTGGATGGCAGCCATTCTGACTGGTGTAAAGTGGTACCTCATTGTGGTTTTGATTTGCATTTCTCTGATAATGAGTGATGTTGAGCATCTTTTCATGTGTTTGTTAGCCATTTTTATATCTTCCTTGGAGAAATGTCTGTTAAGTTCTTTGGCCCACTTTTTAATTGGGTTGTTTATTTTTCTAGAATGGAGCTGCAGGAGTTGTTTGTAAATTTTTGAGATTAATTGTTTGTCTGTTGCTTCATTGGCTATTATTTTCTCCCATTCTGAAGGCTGTCTTTTCACCTTGCTTATAGTTTCCTTTGTTGTGCAAAAGCTTTTAATTTTAATTAGGTCCCATTTGTTTATTCGTGTTTTTATTTCCAATATTCTGGGAGGTGGGTCATGGAGTATCCCGCTTTGGATTATAGCAGAGAATGTTTTGCCTATGTTATCCTCTAGGAGTTTTATAGTTTCCTCCAAAAAGCAGGAATAGAAGGAACATACCTCAACATAATAAAAGCTATATATGACAAACCCACAGCAAACATTATCCTCAATGGTGAAAAACTGGAAGCATTCCCCCTGAAATCAGGGACAAGACAAGGGTGCCCACTCTCACCACTACTATTCAACATAGTTTTGGAAGTTTTGGCCACAGCAATCAGAGCAGATAAAGAAATCAAAGGAATACAGATTGGAAAAGAAGAAGTAAAACTCTCTCTGTTTGCTGATGACATGATCCTCTATATTGAAAACCCTAAAGACTCTACGAGAAAATTACTAGAGCTAATCAGTGAATATAGCAAAGTTTCAGGATACAAAATCAACACACAGAAATCCCTGGCATTCCTATACACTAACAGTGAGAAATCAGAAAGAGAAATTAAGGAAACAATTCCATTCACCATCGAAACAAAAAGAATAAAATACTTAGGAGTATTTCTACCTAAAGAATCAAAAGACTTGTATGTAGAAAACTATAAAACACTGATGAAAGAAATCAAGGAGGACACAAACAGATGGAGAAATGTGCCGTGTTCGTGGATTGGAAGAATCAACATAGTGAAAATGAGTATACTACCCAAAGCAATCTATAGATTCAATGCAATTCCTATCAAGCTACCAGAGGTCTTTTTCAAAGAATTAGAACAAATAATTTCTCAATTTGTATGGCTGAATCTCTTATGTCTTGTTTCAGACGTGTTGCTGCTAAGCTCTGTCTCCCTTATCCTGAATCTCTACCATTAGAATATCAGAATCATGTGTAAACATCTATCAACTCATCTGACATTTCACTTTCTTAAATGTGATCCTTGAGTTTTGGTATTCCTGTTTTTGGGGAGAGATTCTGTTGTTTCTTAACGTATTTATAGTTTCTCACACTTTGTCACACAGTAATATGAACATATTTCTGCTTAAACTGATAAAGGCAGATTTTCTATAACTTATGTTGCCCAATTTTTAAAAGATTGCTACTATTAGTATCAATGTGAGTATCAGGGTTTACTTTATTTCCTATCCATTTGGAAGAAACAAATTAATTATTTGGAAGCAGTTGACGATAACATGTGTGATATTTGTACCATGAATAATAAGGGCAATTAAAAATGATAATATAGGTGCATAACTATTGACTGCAAGAATGTTCATAATATATGAAGAATGACAAAAACAATCCCCCAAAATAACATAAAAAAACAAGGTAGTTTATGCCCCATTTCAGCTAATATAAACAAAATAGTATCTCCTTTGTATCTGTATAGGAAAGTCATTCATAGCCTTTGCCTTCTGTCTCTCATTCTTCACTATTACTCAAAATTGCATAGCAGTTTTCTAAGTGCCATTAAAAATAAGAATTTATTTTATTTTTATTTTTATTTTTTTTTAGTATTTGGCTGTGCTGCACAGCTATGGGGACTTCAGTTCCCTGATCGGGGATCAAATCCACACTCCCCCACACTGGAAATTCTGAGTCTTAACCACTGAACTGCCTTTTATCATTTTGAGATGTAAATTATCAACAAAAACAAAACCCTTGAGGAAAGCAAATGCTAAAAAATACTATTGTTGAGTCCAATATCATGTTTTGTAAAATACTCACATTGTAAAAACTATGCATGAGGTATTATACATATTGTTGAAGCCCTGTAAGTAATGTAAAATCATAAACACTAAAAAATTTGACATGTGTAGCCTGAAGAGTCACACCTTATTATTTTTCATCACTATATATACACAAATAACTGCTACTATTCGTGGAGTGCTTACTATATACCAAGTACTCTAATACTGAAAGAATTAACTTATTTCCCTACTTTTATTATAAACTTTACATATATATTACCTCATATCAGTTTTTCAAAATGAATTATAGATATTTTAGGATTTTATATATGGTATCTTCTTTTTTTATTTGTGAAAAGAAGCTTAGTGGGATTAGTAATTTTCTGTAAGTCCATTACACAAATACATAAAAGGCAAAAACAAAATTGAAAGTCCAGTGCATTACTTACTAGAGCCTGGATTCCTTCAAATAGAGCTTACTGTATTTCAGGAATCATTATGTGTAAGTAAGCTTACAAAGAAAGGGACATAGTAGTGAGGTCATTTACCATACAGATAAAATAACAGAAGCTTTATAATTAAAGTGTGTTTGAAAGGGAAATATCTAAACCAAGAAAATACATGAAATAGACATTCGTCACAACTAAAAAAGGTATCTAGAGTTTCTGTCTTAGAAAAAAAAAGAAAAGCAAATCCAATCCACATGACTAGCAATCTGCTTTGATGAAAAGCACTAGACTTAGGATGAACTGTGCTCTAGTTTAGTCTTTTTTTCCCCTTTGTGACATTCTGGGAAAATATCTGGACTTTGCACAATATATTTAAGTTAAAAAAATAAGCGTGGTGCATTCAACTCTAACTAGTCTTCTAATCTAATGTTAAGGGATGTTCTGATTCAAGAGGAAAATGACAGACATATTAAACTCCTAATTGGATAGTGATATCTACCAAGGGTTCATTAAGTAAAAAGATATCGGTGGTCTTTTGTAAAATTTCAATTACTATGTTGCCAAAAACGATAAGATAATGATAAAGACTGTGAATTCAGTATATGAAAGATCTGTGTAAAACTCTAAACCACTGCTCCTTATGTGTCCAACTGTATTCATCAGATTGTAAGTCCCCAGAACACCATGGCTGCATCTATATTCTTCATGATGGATTACCAGGGACAAGAGAGTTGGACATTCAACAGAAGGAAAAACGTTGAATAAATGAACTTAACTCTCTAAGCCAATATAGTAGTAATCCCTACATCACAAGGTTGTTGAAAAAAATGGGACTAGTTAATACCTATGAAGTTTCTAATACAGTTCTTGGCAGATAATTATAATTAAACAAATAGAAACTATCTGAATTATAATTATGCAACACATCATAATCATTGCTTTATCCACAATTCTCAGACAAATCTACCCAAGAACTCTTTGAAAAGAAATATGAGAATAATTTACTCCTAACATATATCATGCAAATACATGGTCTCTAAATTACTGATATATTTTTCCTCTTTCATTTCTCAACATCAGGATTATAGAATTATAAGAATAAATAACAGGATCATAGAATTATGGGGATATATGCCTTGGATTGTTAAATACCACTGCTATTTCTGAGCATTTGCCATCACTTATGCAGTCCACTTGCAGTCTGACTTTCATATTTCCACATTTCATTTGGGTGATAACTGCATGAGTGCACACAACTACTGTGTTTTTGCATTCTTATCTACTGAGACTTTCTTCTGATGGCTAGTTACTTGCAATTCTTCCTCTTCTTTAAACAAAAACAGCACAGAATAAAAACAAAAATGCTACCTACAGGTGCTCATCATTATTTTCTTTCTTCAAGAGAACCAGCATGTAAAAACTACAAAGACTCTTTACCCTCAACTTCAGGTAGTTTATCCTCAACCCTGAGTGGTTAGAGATGTAATTTCTCTCTTCTCTAATTCTGAAAGGATTCAAATAAAAGTTTCAATAGATACTCAACCAAAATGCATTCCCTTTTAATTTTTATGAACATCATGGTAGGTTGCTCAGTAGCCAAGTCATGTCCAACTCTTCATGACCCCATAGACTGCAGCACACCAGGTTTCTCTGTCCCTCACCATCTCACAGAGTTTGCCCAAGTTCATGTTCTACAATGTTCATGGTAAGTATGAGTACAATTATAGCATCTTCCAAATGACAATGAAATCAATTTAATAAAGAGAAGTTGCTATTATTGCTCTTTGTTCACTAGAAAGGAGTACAGCATACCAGTGTGGTCTCCTTTATATTTGTATATAAATTCATTTGAATCTTAGAATATCTAAAGGGAAAAGGACTTCAGCCTAGCATCTTGTCTTGGATTGGATTCCCCAGAAGAAACTTAATTGAGAATTTACAGCAAGTGATAATATTAAGGAGGCACCCTTAGCCAGACTGGTAAGAAAATAGAAAAGCAGGACAGAGAAGTTAAGAAAGGGTATGATTTCAGGCAAAATTTCAGCCTCAGTCTGATCCTGAAGGGGAGCTCTGCAGAGTAAATAACACCTCAGAGTCTATTCCAACTAGCAACAGAGGGGCTGAGCCTTTACACTCTTACACAAAGCCATCTTTGGCTAAGAGCTGCTGCAGGGGCATGTAAATTATCATGTTCTTCCAACTGCTTGCATTTTCCAGTGAATTGTGTCCTATTTTATAAAGGGCAGCAGAGGATCAAGTAATTAGAAGTGAAAGGACACAGACATACTGAGAAACAGTAAAAGAACACAAGGAGAACACTCAATGTCCATCAGATGGAGTAAGGAAAACTGGGTGCTGAGACACTCATGTAAAGACCAAAGACGACTTTTTTGGTGGTCCAGTGGTTAACACTGCATGCTGCCAATGCAAGGGACATGAGTTCAATCCGTGGTCGGCCAACCAAGATCCCATGTGTCCTATGGCATGGCCAAAAGATTGAAAAAAAAGTTTAAAATGGCCAAAAACACATAGCTAGTCAGTGGTAGAGTCTGTCTTTTGATTCATAATCCAAGACATCTTGTGCTAGTTTAAGACAAGTGCCAGTATATCAACCCTTGATAATTCCAATTAATTTAAAAAGAAGGATTTGTTAGTTTCTGACTTGTATTACAGCTCCCCTGTATGGAAATGGCAATGTTAAAACTATTATTGTGGGCCTTTCTACTACTATGTCTTGCCTGGAAAATCCCATGGACGGAGGAGCCTGGTGGGCTGCAGTCCATGGGGTTGTGAAGAGTCAGACACAACTGAGGGACATCACTTTCACTTTTCAGTTTCATGCATTGGAGAAGGAAATGGCAACCCACTCCAGTGTTCTTGCCTGGAGAATCTCAGGGAAGGGGAGCCTGGTGGGCTGCAGCCTATGGGATCGCACAGAGTCGGACACGACTGAAGTGACTTAGAAGCAGCAGCAGCAGCTACTACTAAAGGAATTTACAGTTCTAAACTTCCCTTTGACTTTTAAAAACTCAGTCAAGCAGACATTCAACTTCTGTTTTAGAAGATAATTTTTTCACTAAGTTAAAAAAAAAAACTTCTAGAGAAAGCAATAAACATTTTATGAATTATCTGACAAATAAGAAAATTTGCTGATTGCCAAGTCCATAAACAAAACTTATGATCACAGATCTGTTCCAACTGTATTTGACACAATACATATTTTCCCCTAATATCCATATTTTTGCTAGCTCACTTTTACTCAGTAACTCTCAAATGTAAGCTCATTACACATCTTTATGTCAGTCAAGACTGTTCTGAATGAAACTTGATGGATCTTTAGCTTCTGAGAAGAAACTTTGTCTTCAAGTTTTCATATTTGGACTCATGTTAGATATTATTGATTACATATCACATCACCTGCTCTGTGTCTGTGGTTTGCAAAGAATAATAACAAAATTGGTAGTGATGCAATCATTGTTTCCACTTTCCTTAAAACATTTCTATTAAAAATTATTTAAAATTTAAAATCTAAATTATGCATTCAGGGAAAATTTGGAAGAGAATTACAGAGACATATTGAAAGATTAAAAGATGCTTGCAAACTATTTCTTAATTTCATGAGCAGATTTTCATCACTGTATAACCAAAGAAAAAGTAGATAGAAAGCATATAAGTAACAAAATATTCCCTTTCTGTTCGTTTATGAAGAAGCAGAGTAAGACTTGTTCTTCTAAGAGGACAAATATTATGACAGGATGGTTATTGCTTCACAAGGAGGGTGAGAGTTGGTTTGAAAATTGGTCATATAGATTATTTTAATAGCATAAGAGAGCACAAGAAGTCTTCTCAAGTTTACTTACATGATTATATTTCGCCTGTGACTTATGAAAGCAGCTGAAATGATAAGTGAAAGATACAAAGATTGTGGTTAATACCTAGCATGGTACTTTTGCACAGTAGGCATTTGAACATGTCGGATCTACAAATGTCTTCTTGTTAAAAATACAAATGCAAAGTCAATTTTTGATAGTACACAATAAACAATATTTTTAGATCATCTTTCCTATGAGGTCGTGCTTTGATTTTTCTCACTCTTATTTCTTGTTGTTAGGCAGTCATTAAGTTGGGTATGATTGCTTATGACTCCATGGACTGTAGCCTCACAGGCTCCTGTGTCTTTTGCTAACTCCCAGAGTCTGCTCAAATTCACATCCATTGAGTCAATGATACTGTGTAATCATCTTATCCTCTGCCACTCTCATCTTCTTTGCCTTCAGTCTTTATCAGCATCAAGGTATTTCCTATTTAGCTTGGTATTTTCCCCTCTTTCAAGCTTCCTATCCAGCAGCAGACCTTAGAAACACAAATACTTAATTAGCTATCTCTTTTTGGGCTTCCCTGATAAAGTTGGTAAAAAATCCACCTGCAAGGCAGGAGATCTCTGTTCAATTCCTGGGTTGGGAAGGGAGAGACTACCCACTCCAGTATTCTTGGGCTTCACTTGTGGCTCAGCTGGAAAAGAATCCACCTGCAATGCAGCAGACCAGGGTTTGATCCCTGGGTTTGGATGATCCCCTGGAAAAGAGAAAGGCTACCCACTCCAGTATTCTGGCCTGGAGAATTCCATGGACCATACAGTCCATAGGGTCACAAAGAGTTTGATAAGACTGAATGACTTTCATTTTCACTTTCTGTCTTGGGCTTCCCAGGTGGCACTGGTGGTAGTTAGCCTACCTACCAATTAAGGAGACAAAAGAGACAGGGGTTTGATCCCTGGATGAGGAAATGGCAACCCACTCCAGTATTCTCATGGACAGAGAAGTCTGGCAGGCTATAGTCCATAGAGTTGCGAAAAGTTGGACATGACTGAAGCGACTTAGCATACCCTTCCTGTCTAGCCCATGAAAGATATCATCTAGGCAAGTCTGTCTCCATTTCATAGGAAAGTTATTTTGTTTCTGCTTTAACTGTGCATTGCTTTAATTTAATATTTTATGGCTTAAAGCTCTTCAACTAATAGATTATTTCAACTGCATGTGTTCATTTTATTATACTTAAATGTATACTGGGATTCACAAAGCTGATGGTGTTCAGAGACAATTATCACATTCCCTTAAGTCAGTCTATGTTGTGAAAATGATTGTAATTATCACTCAACACCTAATAAAATGGAGTTCTTCTACAATTACATTCATCTTCAAATTCTGTCTCTTCTAACTACCACTAAAGTCTGTCACAGTCCAGACATTAAGACAGAAGAATTTTTTGTATATACCCCTAGAACAGCTCCAACTTAACATTTCCATTTGGTGATAGAGAATTCACTTAGTTCTTATGCTAATTAACAAAGAATCCCAATAACTCTGTGAGCAGGAAATGTTGGCAAAGTACCAGGATATAGGAAATTTCACTTGTAGATAATAAAGTCAAAAATGCAAACTTGGGAAATAAGAATAGAAATAACAAGAAGTAACAATGAAAGATTTCACATATATGATATGCTGTGGAGTAGACTATTATTCTATGATGGAACTATAGGAGTGGTGCTTGACAATAGAAGGAAATGAGAACCAGCGTTTGGTTTTTCATTTGCCTCTTTGTTGTGAATAACCTTCACTTCATAAAATTCAAGGCAGGAAACTAGTATTGGTCTGAACACATAATATGTACTAAGTTTTAGATTTAACCCAGGTCTCCTGCATTGAAGGCGAATTCTTTACCATCTGGGCTCAGACAGTAAAGAATCCACCTTCAAAGCAAGACACACAGGTTCCATCCCTGGTCCAAGAAGATCCCCTGGAGAAGGAAATGGCAATCCACTCCAGTATTCTTGCCTAGAAAACACTGTGGACAGAGGAGCCTGGTGGGCTACAGTACCTGGGATCACAAAGAATTGGACACGACTTGGCAACTGAACAACAACAAAAGAGGGTCATCTTTTAGAAGGTCACCTTTGCACAACTCTTGGAGATAAGTAAGATGAACATTCAAATGAAAAACCAGGTAAGTTAGTTCCAGAACTAGGATTTAAGTCAGGGCAGATCCCAATCAGGTCAGACTATCTCTCAGTGATGGAGTAAGTCATCGTTATAACCTAGTAATATCCAAAACTCATAAAGTGAGGTCTTTTAATTCTCAATCTGACATGTAAAGAACTTGTAAGTCATTACTCTATTCTCCATAGCAAAAAAAAAAAACAACCTAAAAATCAACTACTCAGACTCATTAAAGAATTATAATTATAGGTCATGCTGCTACCCCCAAAACTGGAGAGACAGGTAGATACAGAGCTTCATGGTTCACCAGGAGTAGCAGCCCAGGAGTAGTGTCCTATAGCTGGAAGTAGTATCATAGGAATACTTAAAATATAAATCCTGTTGTTGTTGTTCATTTGCTAAGTTGTGTCCACCTTTGTGTTACCTCATGGACTGTAGCATGCTAGGCTCTTCTGTCCTCCATTACCCAGAGCTTAGTCAAATTCAGGTCCATGGAGTCAGTGATGCTACCTAACCATCTTATCCTCTGCCATCCCCTTCTCTTTTTGCCTTCTTTCCCAGCATCAGGGTCTTTTCCAGTTAAAAGTCAGAGTAAGTGTGAAAAAATATTCTTTGAACCTCCATCAATGTTGTCTAATTCATTTTTCTGTGTCCATACTGAGTGACCAGGCTGCCCAGGTTTGGTTCCAGCTTATGAGTGGGAAAGATAAACATTGTGACTTTCAATGATTAAAAAGGAAAAAAAAAAAAACTGAACAGAAATCTGAATTCTGAAATTTCAAAAAGGAAATACATTCTTTAGCTTAAACAGAGCAAAAAAAAAAAAAAAAGAATTAAAACAAAAAAACCCAGCCTATGAAATGAGATCACATATCACAGAATATTTAAAAAATCCTCTATTTAGAACAAACTCTTCTGAAATGTGACTGCAACCTAGAGGTTTTTGATCACAGATGAAGCATGCTGATAATCAAAAGTCTGTGCCTGTCTGCCATTTTCAACAGAAACAGCTACAAAACAATCAGTGAGATTAAAGGAATGGTTACCTCAGCAGATGAAGAAAGCAGCACATTTTTTACATAAAATTTCCTTGTTTTTTATGCTCAATATCTTATCATTCAAGTCATACCTATGAGCTTCAAAGCAAATTTATGAAAAACCAAATAGAAAATGCAAACTGTAAATTGGTTAAAAACAGTAACAGTAGCAACAACAAAATCTACCCATTTCAGAAAAATGTGACTACAAAAAAGAGGAAAAAATAGTTAACACACTTAAAATACATGATCATGATTTATTTCTCTTCCTAGTCAAACCAGAAAATGAATTGGGCAGATTCACACACGTGAGGCTATTGGTATTGAAATGAGTATTTCAATTATCATTTCCTCCAGTCCCTAATCAGATATCCAATCTGTTCTTTCAGAAAAAGCGCCTAGCTTAAAATTTTTTAATATCTGCAAAACTGTTCTATACCCACATTGTTTTTTTTAATAGCTTCATCCTCTTAATTGCTAAAGTTTTATGTGTATTTATGTAAGGCGTGGAGTGCATTATGCATTACGCATCCTGCTGTTAGCTTCAGGGCAACAGGGCAGTGCTCCATGAATACATGGGCGTGTATTGAAAGATTATGGATGGTTTTGCATCTTTCCTGAAAATTAATAATGATTTTTTCAAGCTGAAAAAAAAAACAGATACTGATGTGAGAAGAAAAAACATTATGATAGGGAGACAAAAGTAAAAATGTTTTCCTAGGCCTTCTGTTGCAAAATACATCACAATTTTTTATTATCTTCAAATTTTATTGCAGTCAGGTTTCAATATCCCTTTTCTGCATGCACCTTGTACACTTTTTAGATGGCCACCATTCCTAGTATCGATTCTGAGCCGAGCTACCATAACCTCTTCTATTAAAGCCTCTTGCCTGGTCTTCCTGCTACTCTCCCACCTTACAGTCTATCTCAGCTGCCAGAGTAATTTTTTTTTTAATGGGAGTATAACTGCTTTACAATGCTGTGTTAGTTTATGTTGTACCACAAAGTGAATCAGCTCTTTGTTTGTATACAAAGAGAGGACATATGCATACATAGGTAGCCTCCCTCTACCTCCTGGAGCCCAATCCTGTAGGTCATCACAGAGTACCGAGTTGAGCTCCCTGTGTTATACAGCAGCTTCTCACTAGCTATCTATTTTATACATGGTAATGTATATATGTCAGTGCAACTTTCTCAGTTGATCCCACCCTCTTCTTCCCTTCTTATGTCCACATGTCTCCTATCTACATCTGTGTCTCCATTCCTGCCCTGAAAATAGGTTCAGGACAAGGAAACAATGTAAATGTCAATCAGCAAATGAATGGATAAAAAAAGATGTGGTCATATATACAATGGAATGTTAACCCAGTCATAAGAAGAACTGTACAAAAAAGATCTTCATTACCCAGATAATCACGATGGTGTGATCACTCACACTCTTCTAGAGCCAGACATCGTGGAATGTAAAGTCAAGTGGGCGTTATGAAACATCACTACAAAGAAAGCTAGTGGAGGTCATGGAATTCCAGTTGAGCTATTTCAAATCCTGAAAGATGATGCTGTGAAGTACTGTACTCAGTATACCAGCAAATTTGGAAAACTCAGCAGTGGCCACAGAACTGGAAAAGGTCAGGTTTCATTCTAATTCAAAAGAAAGGATATATCAAACAATGCTCAAACTACCGCACAATTGCACTCATCTCAGTTGCTAGCAAAGTAGTGCTCAAAATTCTCCAAACCAGGCTTCAAAAATATGTGAACCGTGAACTTCCATATGTTCAAGCTGCTTTTAGAAAAGGCAGAGGAACTAGAGATCAAATTGTCAACATCCGCTGGATCATCGAAAAAGCAAGAGAGTTCCAGAAAGACATCTATTTCTGCTTTATTAACTATGTCAAAGTCTTTGACTGTGTGAATCACAATAAACTGTGGAAAACTCTTCAAAGGATGAGAATACCAGACCACCTGACCTGCCTCTTGAGAATCCTGTTTGCAGGTCAGAAAGCAACAATTAGAACTGGACATGTGCCGGGGTCCAGCCTGGGAGGGTCCGGGGGTCTTGAGGGATGAGTGGCGTCGGGGGAAGAACTGAGCAGAGTTGATGTGTGGTGATGGAGCAGTCACTCTTTATTGTTGTTGGTTTACAGTTTTTATACCCAAGAAACACACCCATTACATCACATGTAATTCTATACAATCTTGTTTTCTGCCTATCATCAACAACTTTAACCTTAAGCTCATTTTCCTTGCAAAAGTTGGATTTCTGCATAATTAGATTTAACATTAGTATGTTTACCATTTGATTGTTTCCAGCATACTTTGGATAAGTACATCAATCTAAGTAGAAAGAAACTCCCCAGTAAAGAGTAGGAGGTGTAGTAATCTATTTAAATGTCCCTTATTCCTCCTTTGTCCCCAGGGAAGGGAATCTGCCTTCCCCAATTGCCTGGAGGAAATAAGGTCTGAAGGAATTATCTCAGGATGAATTATTTCTAACTGGAACTGACCTACCGAGATGAGCTAATGTTCAAAGCATAAACAGAACTTCCCAAGAAAAATACCAGGAGGGGCCTTGCCTTGGGATGCCCCAAGGAAAATCCGCTTTGCAGTTTCCTTCTCAGTCTCGTGACTTTGTCATCCAAGTGAGGGGGCATCTTGACAGCTCCCGGCAGACATGGAACAACAGACTGGTTCCAAATAGGGAAAGGAGTACTTCAAGGCTATATATTGTCACCCTGCTTATTTAACATATATGCAGAGTATATCATGAGAAACGCTGGGCTGGAGGAAGCACAAGCTGGAATCAAGATTGCTGGGAGAAATATCAATAACCTCAGATATGCAGATGACACCACCCGTATGGCAGAAAGTGAAGAAGAGCCAAAGAGATTCTTGAAAGTGAAAGAGGAGGGTGAAAAAGTTGGCTTAAAGCTCAACATTCAGAAAACTAAGATCATGGCATCCAGTCTTGTCACGTCAAGGCAAATAGATGGGGAGACAGTGAAATCAGTGGCTGACTTTATTTTTTTTTTTTGGCTCCAAAATCGCTGCACATGATGACTGCAGCCATGAAACCAAAAGAGGCTTTCTCCTTGGAAGGAGCGTTATGGCCGACCTAGACAGCATATTAAAATGCAGAAACATTACTTTGCAAACAAAGGTCTAGTCAAAGCTATTGTTTTTCCAGTAGTTATGTATGGATGTGAAAGTTGGACTACAAAGAAAGCTGAGTGCCGAAGAATTGATGTTTTTGGACTGCGGTGTTGGAGAAGACTCCTGAGAGTCCCTTGGACTGCAAGGAGATCCAACAAGTCCATCCTAAAGGAGATCAGTCCTGGGTGTTCATTGGAAGGACTGATGTTGAAGCTGAAACTCCATTACTCTGGCCACCTGATGTGAAGAGTTGACTCACTTGAAAAGACTCTGATGCTGGGAAAGATTGAAAGCAGGAGGAGAAAGGGAAGACAGAGGATGGGATGGTTGGATGGCATCACCAACTCAGTGGACATGAGTTGGGTAAGCTCCAGGAGTTGGTTATGGACAGGGAGGCCTGGGGTGCTGCAGTCCACGTGGTCACAAAGAGTCGGATATGACTGAACAACTGAACTGAACTGAACTGAAAAAAGAATGAAACTGGGTCATTTGTAGAAGCATGGAAGGACCTAGAGAGTGTAATATATAGTGAAGTAAATTAGAAAGAGAACAATGAATATCACATAGTAATTCATATAAGTAGAAGCCAGAGTTATTCTTGTAAATACGCCAGTCAGACCTCTGGCAGGGCCTTCCATAGCTCCTTATTTTAGCAAACAACGACAGCCTTCTAAAAGCCTACAGTTCTCTCAGGATTGTCACCCTCTCCCTGCCCCTTGCTTTTCTCTCTGGCTCCTCCTAACACAGCTCTAATACTCTAGCCTCTCCTATTTTCACAGCACCCTGGGCACTGTCTTGGGGACTTTGCACTGTTTTTTCCTTCTTCTGGGAAAGCTATTTACCCCCAGAATCTATGTGGCTAATTTCCTCACTCTTTTTGATATTTACTCCTTGTGTGAATGCTTTATTTACCTCTCTACTTGCACATTTATGCTTGTTCTCCCCCACACTCTAATCTTATTTCCTTTCCTCATTCATTTTACTTGTTTGCTTTCTATTACCTGTGTCTCCCAGCTATGATGTAAGATCCACAAGAACAGGCACTTTTGTATGCTGTTAACTGATAAACCTAGCATCTAGAATATTGCTCAGAACACAATGAGTGCACAAAATGTTTGTTGAATCAAAATGCTGAAACTTGACACTTTCCCCAACAGCCTACATCCCAATCCCATTCTTCCTGTACATTCAACCTTTTGCCAAACACACTCTCACAGATGATGAAAAAAGTCTTTTTAATCCTTATGACATGCCACATTTCAGATAAATTGCAACTACCTGGTTGATGAACATAGTAATAGATAATGCAAGCAATGTATTAGATTCTTTTTTCAAATAAGCATCAGAGCATAAACCAGTATAAAATACTCACAATTTATATTTCTCTCCACTCCATTTATTCTGATAAGAACCAGAGATCAACAACCCTTTTAAAGAGTAGAACCTGTTATTAATTGAGGCCAAGAAACTGGGTCATTAAAAAACATGAATCAAACAGAATGGTACTGGCACATTTTGATCTATCATATATTTAAGTTTTCTGTTAATACTAATAATATCTGACATTTCTTTCATCCTGGAAGAACTGTAGCATTGAGTCATATTATCCTGTACAAGGCAAACGTCTTTTTTCACTGTCATCAAGTATCAGGGACCTGTCAGCTTTGGAACACTCGATGACAGACTTCTAACCTTTGACTTTCTCTGGATATTTCAGTTTTAATACATATATTATGATTTCTTAATTTTCATTTGTATATATGTTGGAGATGTTGTTGACATGACATGCAGAATACCAAATTCTAACTCATTACTCATTTGGGAACATAAAAGCATTGATATAAACAAAAGTGGGACTTCCTGGAGTTGTTCCTGAGTTTCTTGGTGATGTGTTGCTTGGTCGGTCCACCCTGAATGCCTCATGTGAGATAACAATTCACATTTAGAAATTTAAATTGCAATGTTCATCGCTGCATTGTTTACAATAGCCAGGACATGGAGGCAACCTAGATGCCCATCAGCAGATGAATGGATAAGAAAGCTGTGGTACATATACACAATGGAATATTACTCAGCCATTAAAAAGAATACATTTGAATCAGTTCTACTGAGGTGGACAAAACTGGAACCTATTATACAGAGTGAAGTAAGCCAGAAGGAAAAACAACAATACAGTATACTAATGCATATATATGGAATTTAGAAAGATGGTAATGATAACCCTGTATGTGAGACAGCAAAAGAGACGCAGATGTATAGAACAGTCTTTTGGACTCTATGGGAGAGGGCAAGGGTGGGATGATATGGGAGAACGACATTGAAACATGTAAATTATCATATGTGAAATCAATTGCCAGCCCTCGTTTGATGCTTGATACAGGGTGCTCAGGGCTGGTGCACCGGGATGACCCAGAGAGATGGAATCAGGAGGGAGGTGGGAGAGGGGTTCTGGAAGAGGAACACATGTATACCCATGGCGGATTCATGTCAATGTATGGCAAAACCAACACAATAATGTAAAGAAAATAAATAAATAAATTTTAAAAAAGAAAAAAGAAATTTAAATTGCAGTTTTACTCAGCCTATAAATTCTTCATTTTTCTTCCCAATGAAAAGCATTCTACTCTTTTTGTCGTTGTTGTTTTGGGAAGTCAGTGTCTGGTTCACACACTCTCCACACTCTGACACTCCTCAAGTGTTTATTCCATAGTCGGTTACTGCAGCGGAGAGAAACCCAATGGTATACAGATTGAAAGCGAAAAGTATACAATTTCACACAACATATCCAGTTTTCAACTGCGATAGGTATACAGGAACAATACACCATAGAGTCGATGAAGGAAACCTAACAGCTCAGGCTTTGTAAGCACTGAGGAATCCAAGAAGAATGTTTCCATCCACCTTAACAAAATCCAAGTGCTTTCAAGAGCCCACTGGAGGCCTCCCCACAGATGCCTTTCATTTAACAGGATGAGCCCTGATAGGGAGTTCCATGATTCTGTAATTTCCAGCTCTTTGCTAGCCCTTTCTGTTTGTGGTAAAAACCGTTCTCTTCCATTTCTACTTAAGGCAAGCTCACAGGAGTGCTTCATGCATGCCCGGCGGGGTCCCATCAGGAGCCACACCGATGAGCCAGGCCCACAGTGCCTGGGGAGGAGGATGGAGGGGCGTTGGGGCGGGGAAGGAAGACGGGCGCGACCGGCGAGAAGCTGCCTCGTCTGAGGCTGGGATCAGAGTGGCTGTCATCTGCCCGACCCCACCCAGTGAGGAATGGCGCAGGCAGACTCCCGACCACACAGCTTGGCCCGAGCAGGTCAGCTGCCTCTCCCGTCCTTCCATGTGTAACAACTGTCACCCTTTGCAGGCCTCCCTCTGCATCGAGGTGAGTTCATTTAAAGACTGAATGTGCAAGCATGAGTTTGGGGCACAGTTAGAGTGTCTGGTCCCAGGGGGCAGCTGCCTCTGCACTCTGGCCACTGTGGCAGTGAGAAACACGGCCCACTGTTGCCAGAACTTTTTCTCTAGAGAAGCTAAAAATCCACAGTCATATGAGCCCCCTGATTCCAAAAGGATGCAGTTTATTTACATTCTGGCCAAACCATTCTCAGTAATAAAAAACATGGGTAAAAATAAAAGGCAACAGGGCGGACCCCAGACCATGGTCCACAACCCTCACAGCCTGCCTGCTTCCTGTCATTTCTACATCAAATCTCTCTGAGGCGTGCAAATCAGAACTTCTGGGGTCTTAACTATTCACAGGACATTTTTTTTTTGTTTGGTTTTTTAAGCCTAAAAGACAGTAATCTGTCTCCATTCTTGTTCTTTGGAATTTTTCAGTCTTAAAAGAAACTCAAATTGGGGCAACCCTTCTCTCCTGTTAAAATATTTCAGTCACACACATGATGAAAAGAGCACCACACCGAACTGAGGGAGGGGGCTGCTGACAAATGGGGGTAGCAGAGGATTCTGAAAAGCCAAAGTAGTAAAAGAAAGCTGAGCTGTTTTCTTCAAGCGTCTCTGATTCCCACACAGGTCAGCTCCTCCAACCTCAGGCAGCTGACAGATATGCCTCCCTGACTCCTTGACTTCACCACTTGATGTCTGGGCTATCAGTGGGTTGCCCTGAGCCCTAGTAAGCGGGCTTCCTGGACGCGGAGGGGAGTCGTGCAGTCCAGCCACTCCTCGCATAACCTTGCACGTGGGTGCTGGCCTCCGGGAGCTGCACAGCGATGTCAGCGCAGATGCCTTTCATCCTCTCCAGCAGGGCCTTGTCTGTGTGTCCATCCTCAGTCTAAGCTTGGCCTCTGCCATTGAGGCATACCCCAGCACAGGCAAGAACCTCCACAAAGTGATGAGGGAACTTATTCCGCCTTAGGACCGCGTTCTGGATGTTTCGAAAGCCATAAGCTGCAGCAAAGTGCAGGAAGACCTCTCCACTCTTCTCGAGGGTGGCCTTCTGGAAGTCTTTGTTCCTCAGCGCACAGTAGGTGACCTCCCCGACGTCCTCACTGAACAGCTCCTTGCCCGCATGTCTGAAGACATGTGCCAGGTACCCGTCAAAGCTGGCTCCGTCGTGGCGCCTCAGCTCCTCCTTCACATCTCTAAACAGAGTGACCAGGGCAGCATCTCTCATCGAGAGGTCACCCTGCTCCATCATCTGAGCTATTTTACCTGAGGTCAGCAGGCAGTCAGTGCCCGGGAACCCTGAGAGGCCATAAGGATGTCTTCCTGAGGGCCCTCCAGCTTCTTATCATAGCATGGTGCCGCGATAACATGGAAAATCTTGTCTGGGGACAGATTCTGCCTTCTGGCAAAGTAGTCCTTCACCAGGGATCCCATGATCTGCTGGGGAGACTTGGCAGTGCAGAGGTGGGAGGTGACTGGGTGACACAGCACCCACTCAGCGTATCGGACCCAGCCAGGATTCTCAGGCAGAGGTCAGCGTGAGTACGAGGGCTCTTCCTCATTGTGCTGGTGGAATCGACGCACAAACTCTTTTCGATTCTCCAGGATGCTGAAATCTGCAGCGATCGTTGTATCAAAGACATAATGCACTCTGAGACTCTTGAGGAAACCACGAAGTCGTCTGGATGCATCAGTCACACCGAGGCTGAATTTAGCAGCAAAATAAGGCATAGACTGAGGACACACCGATGCTACCAGCACCTTGTGCTTTGAGGTATCCCGTTTCTTGTTAAGGTTCAGAACTCGGAAGAAGTCCTTGGCGTTCTGCTGGGAAACCTGGACTCCTTCCTCTGCAGACACGCAGCTGTCACAGGCCAGGCCATTACTCAGAAATACCTTGGCATCAGCCAATTTATGGAATTCTCCTTTCTCTCCATTCTCCTGGGCTGGACTTGGTACCTCGATTGATGTATTCTATTTGGTCATCAGTTGTTGTTTTTACACTACATTCCTTCTGCGTCCAATGCTCACAGTTTATCTGGAGCTAGACAGGCAGGTCCGGGTGTGCAGCCTGAGGGGAGCACTGAGACCCTCAGTCACCATCCCCTGCCGCCCTTTGTTGTCATCACGTGCTGCCCTCTGGAAAGCACTATACTCTTTAGGAAGCAGGAAGTCATTCTTAGTCTGCTTCTGACTGGCACTAGAGTTGCAGCAGGCAAATTGCTCTCTAAACTTCCTAAAGCAAAGGATACAGCACTGTTAGAGCCTCTGTTATATACCCTTTTAGTTGTGAACTTTGGCATAATCATATAGTACATGGTTTTTACAGTTCCAAAGTTGTTCCCACATACTATTTTTTGTAGCTGTTTAAGCCCTGTAAAAGATGGGATGCATTTTATTCCCCAAATGTTACATGAAAAGTGACTAAGACCTCAGAAGGTCAAATAATTTTCCTCAGGTTGAACACTGAGGGAATTTTCCATTGAATGTTAGCAAAACATCCCTGAAGCCCTGATTCCTTTCAGTCTTATTTTTAAATATTACTCTAAATATTATCCAATATAGATAGAGAGATTAAGAATGCTGGTAATGATCATTTAATATGCATATTTTCCTTTTGGATGATCCCAGTATTCTTGCTGGGAAAATCCCATGGACAGAGGAGCCTGGTGGGCTATAGTCGATGGGGTTGTAAAGAGTCAGACATGACTGAGTGACTGAGCATGCATGCACGCCTTTTGGATTCTTCTAATGTAAATGAATTATTCAACATTTTACAACTGTGTCGCTTGTCCATCTCAGATTTTAGGGGTTCTTTGTATATTTTCTTGGCTGTGTGTAAATATCTTGCTAAGTCTGTCACTTCTATTTCTACTGTATTCACAATACTTTTTCCTATAAAGAGTTTTAAAAGGTTAATCTAGTCACATTTGTACATATCTGTACATATTTATAGTTTGTGTTTATTAGGGCTTAATAAATCCTTCTCATGGACAGAGGAGCCTGGCAGGCTACTGTCCATGGGGTTGCAAAGAGTCAGACATGACTGAGACACTAACTTTTTCACTTTTATCTATGCTAAGTTACTAATGATATTTTGCTGTATTTGTGTAGAAATGTGCAAAATTTGATTATTCTGTACAGAATGAGGTAGAGATCTATTTTTTTCCATATGAGCATCCATATTGTCATGATACTGTCTTTAAGTTGTCCATAAGTCTCCTCTAGTGTGATATTGTTTGTATTTAATTAATTGGTTCCCAAATACACAAAGTTTCCCTATGGCAGTTTTTGGTCTGTTTATCCAATGATACACTATATCATAGTGTTTTCAATGACTTTTACTTTAATTAAATCTTGATGTGCTATCGAGAAAATCAGTATTTGCTTATATTTTCCTTCATTGACTTGATATTCTTATTCTTTACTCTTCAATGAATATTAAGATATATTTCTAATTGTCTGATATAGTCTGTTTATAGGATCTCTTTGATATAGTACACAATTTTATTATTTGTTAGTAATGTCAATTTGGACTCCTCTTTTTTAATCTCTGGTGTTGGTGTATGTGTATATAAATATATATTATTTTTCTTAATTCATATGACTTGCTCAGCTCTCCATTAAAATGATGACAAGGAACTATGCGAAATCCTTTGACTGTGTGGATCACAATAAACTGTGGAAAATTCTGAAAGATATGGGAAGATCAGACCACCTGACCTGCTTCTTCAGAAATCTGTATGCTGGTCAGGAAGCAACAGTTAGAACTGGACATGGAATAACAGACTAGTTCCAAATAGGAAAAGGAGTACCTCAAGGCTGTATATTGTCAACCTGCTTTTTTAACTTATATGCAGAGTACATAATGAGAAATGCTGGGCTAGAAGAAGCACAAGCTTCTTGTGCCAGGAGAAATATCAATAACCTCAGGTATGCAGATGACACCACCCTTAGGGCAGAAAGTGAAGAAGAACCGCAGAGCCTCTTGATGAAAGTGAATGAGGAGAGTAAAAATCTTGGCATAAAGTTCAATATTCAGAAAACTAAGATCATGGCATCTGGTCCCATCACTTTATGGCAAATAGATGGGGAAACAGTAGAAACAGTGTCAGACTTTATTTTTGGGGGCTCCAGAATCATTGGAAATGGTGACTGCAGCCATGAAATTAAAAGATGCTTACTCCTTGGAAGGAAAGTTATGACCAACCTAGATAGCATATTGAAAAGCAGAGACATTACTTTGCCAACAAAGTCCGTCTAGTCAAAGCTATGATTTTTCCATGTATGGATGTGAGAGTTGGACTATGAAGAAGCTGAACACCAAATAATTGATGCTTTTCAACTGTGGTGTTGGAGAAGACTCTTGAGAGTCCCTTCAACTGAAAGGATATCCATCAAGTCCATCCTAAAGGAGATCAATCCTGAATATTCATTGGAAGGACTCATGTTGAAGCTGAAACTCCAATACTTTGACCACCTCATGCAAAGAACTGACTCATTTGAAAAGACCTTGATGCTGGGAAAGATTGAAGGTGGGAGGAGAAGGGGGCGGCAGAAGATGAGATGGTTGGATGGCATCACTGACTCAATGGACATGAGTTTGAGTAAACTCCAGGAGTTGGTGATGTACAGGGAGGCCTGGTGTGCTGCAGTCCATGGGGTCACAAAGAGTTGGACATGACTGAGCTACTGAACTAAACAGAAATGAAGGAGAAGCCTGGCGTGCTGCAGACACTGGGGTTGCAAAGAGTCATACATGACTGAACAACTGAACTGAACTGAGGAATGATGAAATTTCTGTCCCCTGACTTTGAAGAAATCCGTCTAACAATACAGCATCAAGTACAATATCTTTCACCAGTTTAATTAGATAACTATTATCAATTCAAGAAATTACGTTCTAGTACTATGTTTATTACATTTTATTTCACTGATAGATTTTGAATTTTTTAAAAACTTATTTTCTCTCATATATTTGTCTTTGTATTTTAATTTGATGACATGATGTATTGCTTTAATAGATTTTCAAAATGAAATCATCCTTGCAGTCTGAGACAAATAACTTTTGAATTTTTAATACCTTGCTAAATTAGATTTTTCACTATTTTATTTAGGTTTATTGCATTTGTATTTATATATGAAACTGCTGCATAATTGTTGTTACTTGTATTGCCCTTGGCTTGTTTTGAATCAGAATTATACAAACACTATAAAACGAGCTGGGGGCATTCTAATACAGAGCTGGCCTATCTGTTTCCTCAAGATTTCATAGAATTTCCTGAGCCTGGTAGGTATTTTTGATAGTAGAGAGGAAGGGAAATTATGAAATACTTATTCCAGTTGTTTGATGGTTTTAGACTCTTGTTATTTTTTGCTACTTTTTAAAGTGGTGTCTCCATTAAATTTGGAGTTGATACGAAATATATTGATAGCAATCATCGGCAGGAGGAGTATCATCTTGTTTCTTGTCTTTTGGTACAGTTGATCAGTCCCTCCCCAGGTTTCCACGTCCCTGTCTGCTGTATTCCCTCTAGCTTTCTGACTGACCTGTGCAGTCTCTAGTCGTGTTCTTCCTTACCTACCTGACTTCTTCATATGGAGTGGCCCCCAGTGATCATTCCTGGCGTACTTTCAGTCCATTCTCATTTCCAGTGATTTCCTCTGACCTTATGCCTTTACATAGCCAGCTTAGACCTCTTTCCTGAAGTTCAGACCCATATATCTAACTGGCTGCTTTCTTCTTCTGGATGTTCAATAAGCATATCAAAGTTAAAATGATCAAGTTTGTGACCAAATTTTATCTACCTATTCTTCTTGCAATTTACCCCCTCACTTCAGTTCAGTTCAATTCAGTTCAGTTCAGTCGCAGTTGTGTCTGACTCTGCAACCCATTGAATCAGAATACACCAGGCCTCCCTGGGCGTAATCTCTCCCAGAGTCTACCCAAACCCATGTCCATCGAGTCGGTGATGCCATCCAGCCATCTCATCTTCTGTCATCCCCTTCTCCCCTGCCACCAATCCTTCCCAGCATCAGGGTCTTTTCCAATGAGTAAAATCTTCCCATGAGATGGCCAAAGTACTGGAGTTTCAGCTTCAACATCAGTCCTTCCAATGAACACCCAGAACTGATCTCTTTTATGGTGGACTGGTTGGATTTCCTTGCAGCCCAAGGGACTCTCAAGAGTCTTCTCCAACACCACAGTTCAAAAGAATCAATTCTTTGGCGCTCAGCGTTTTTCACTGTCCAACTCTCACATCCATACATGACTACTGGAAAAATCATAGCCTAGACGGACTGTTGTTGGCAAAGTAATGTCTCTGCTTTTCAATATGTTATCTAGGTTGGTCGTAACTTTCCTTCCAAGGAGTAGGCATCTTTTAATTTCATGGCTGCAGTCACCATTGGCCGTGATTTTGGAGCCCCCCAAAATAAAGTCTGACACTGTTTCCCCATCTATTTCCCATGAAGTGATGGGACCGTATGCCATGATCTTACTTTTCTAAATGTTGAGCTTTAAGCCAAGTTTTTCACTTGCCTCTTTCACTTTCATCAAAAGGCTTTTTAGTTCCTTTTCACTTTCAGCCATAAGGGTGGTGTCACCTGCATATCTGAGATTACTGATATATCTCCTGACAATCTTGATTCCATCTTGTGCTTCGTCCAGCCCAGTATTTCTCTTGATGTACCCTGCGTATAAGTTAAATAAGCCAAGTGACAGTATACAGCCTTGATGTACTCCTTTTCCTATTTGGAACCAGTCTGTTTATGTCCAGTTCTAACGGTTGCTTCCTGACCTGCATATAGGTTTCTCAAGAGAAGGTTAGATGGTATTCCCATGAATATCACTTGATGAAAGTGAATATTACTTGATGAAAGTGAATGAGGAGAGTAAAAATCTTGGCATAAAGTTCAATATTCAGAAAACTAAGATCATGGCATCTGGTCCCATCACTTTATGGCAAATAGATGGGGAAACAGTAGAAACAGTGTTAGACTTTATTTTTTGGGGCTCCAGAATCATTGGAAATGGTGACTGCAGCCATGAAATTAAAAGATGCTTACTCCTTGGAAGGAAAGTTATGACCAACCTAGATAGCATATTGGTATTCCCATTTCTTTCAGAGTTTTCCACAGTTTATTGTGATTCACACAGTCAAAGGCTTTGGCATAGTCAATAAAGCAGAAATAGATATTTTTCTGGACTCTTTTGCTTCTTTGATGATCCAGCATATGTTTTCAATTTGATCTCTTGTTCCTTTGCCTTTTCTAAAACCAGCTTGAACATCTAGAAGTTCATGGTTCATGTATTGAAGAAGCCTGGCTTGGAGAATTCTAAGCATTGCTTTACTAGTGTGTGAGACGAGTGCAATTGTGCAGTAGTTTTAGCATTCTTTGGCATTGCCTTTCTTTGGGATTGGAATGAAAACTGACCTTTTCTAGCCCTGTGGCCACTGCTGAATTTTCCAAATTTGCTGGCATGTTGAGTGCAGTACTTTCACAGCATCATCTTTCAGGATTTGAAGTAGCTCAACTGGAATTCCATCACCTCCACTAGCTTTGTTCATAGTGATGCTTTCCAAGGCCCACTTGACTTCACATTACAAGATATCTGGCTTTAGGTGAGTGATCACACCATCATGATTATCTGGGTCATGAAGATCATTTTTGTACAGTTCTTCTGTGTATTCTTGCCACCTCTTCTTGATATCTTCTGCTTTTGTTAGGTCCATACCATTTCTGTCCTTCACTGAGCCCATCTTTGCATGAATTTTTCCCTTGGTATCTCTAATTTTCTTGAAGAAATCTCTAGTCTTTCTCATTCTGTTGTTTTCCTCTATTTCTTTGCATTGATTGCTGAGGAAGGCTTTCTTATCTCTTCTTGCTATTCTTTGAAACTCTGCATTCACATAGAAATATCTTTTATTTTCTCCTTTGCTTTTCTGTTTCTCTTCTTTTCACAGCTATTTGTAAGGCCTCTTCAGACAGCCATTTTGCTTTTTTGCATTTCTTTTCCATGGAGATGGTCTTATTCCCTCTCTCCTGTACAATGTCAAGGACATCCATCCATAGTTCATCAGGCACTCTGTCTATTAGATCTAGTCCCTTAAACCTATTTCTCACTTCTGCTGTATAATCATAAGGGATTTGATTTAGGTCATACCTGAATGGTCTAGTGGTCTTCCACACTTTCTTCAATTTAAGTCCGAATTTGGCAATAAGGAATTAATGATCTGATCCACAGTCAGCTCCCAGTCTTGTTTTTGCTGACTGTGTAGAGCTTCTCCATCTTTAGCTGCAAATAATATAATCAATCTGATTTCAGTGTTTACCATCTGTTGATGTCCATGTGTAGAGTCTTCTCTTGTGTCATTGGAAGAGGGTGTTTGCTATGACCTGTGCCTTCTCTTGGCTAAACTCTGTTAGCCTTTGCCCTGCTTCATTCTGTACTCCAAGACCAAATTTGCCTGTTACTCCAGGTGTTTCTTGACTTCCTACTTTAGCATTCCAGTCCCCTACAATGAAAAGGACATCTTTTTTGTGTGTTAGTTCTAAAAGGTCTTGTAGGTCTTCACAAAACCGTTCAACTTCATCTTCTTCAATGTTACTGGTTGGGTCATAGGCTTGGATTACCATGATATTGAATGGTTTTCCTTGAAAGCAAACAGAGATCATTCTGTCATTTTTGAGATTGCATCCAAATACCACATTTCAGACTCTTTTTTTGACCATGATAGCTACTCCATTTCTTCTACTGAATTCCTGTCCACAGTAGTAGATATAATGGTCATCTGAGTTAAATTCACCCATTCCATTCCATCTCAGTTCCCTGAAGCCTAGAATGTTGACATTCACTCTTGCCATCTCCTGTTTGACCACTTCCAATTTGCCTTGATTCATGGACCTAACATTCCAGGTTCCTATGCAACATTGCCTTTTACAGCATCATACCTTGGTTTTAACACCAGTCACATCCACAGCTGGGTTGTGTTTTTGCTTTGGCTCCATCCCTTCATTCTTTCTGGAGTTATTTCTCCACTATCTCCCATATCATATTGCAGTGGCCTAGAGGAGCAACCCCGGGCCCATGGAGTAGAGGCTGTATGGGTGCAAGAGGCCCTAGAGGAGCTACTCCACGTTCAAGGTTAGGAGGGTGAACCATGCAGAGAGACCCCTCATTCAAGGTAAGGAGCAGTGGCTGTGCTTTGCTGGAGCAGCCGTGAGGGTATACCCCATGTTCAAGGTAAGAGAAACCCAAGTAAGACAGTAGGTGATGCAAGAGGGCATCAGAGGGAAGACACACTGAAACCATAAAAACAGAAAACTAGCTAATCTAACCACATGGACCACAGCCTTGTCTAACTCAGTGAAATTAAATCATACTGTATGGGGCCACCCAAGATGGTCGGGTCATGGTGGAGAAGTCTGAAAAATTATGGGCCACTGGAGAAGGAATGACAAACCACTTCAGTATTCTTGCCTTGAGAACACCAAGAACAGTATAAAAAGGCAAAAAGATAGGACACTGAAAGATGAACTCCTGGGGCAATTCCACCTTGACTGCAGCCTTGGGAAAGTCTTTGAGCCAGAGAACCCACCAAAGACCTACCTAGACTCCTGAATTATAGAAACTGTAACATGATTTATGTGCTTCTCTAAGCTACTATGTCTGGGGATATTTTATGCAGCATAACTAATACAAAGCATATTTAACCTTTTTTTTTGCCATTCTTTGAACAAATTTGTATAAGCCTTATAAATTTTCTCTCCTAACTGTTTGGTAGAATTTACATGTAAAGCCATCTGTCCTAGGGCATTCTTTGTGGCAAGGTCTGTAATTACTTTTTCAAAATTTCTTTAATAGTCATATTAACTATTTCTCCTAGTGACAGATTTAGTGAGCTTTATTTTGCCATATGTGTCACAGGCTTAGAAATTGTACCTTAGGATGAATGTAAAAAGTAAAATACTAATTGAAAAGGTGATGATGGTAAATAACTTTGGCTGTCTTAAGGCCATTGTTTCATAAATGGAAGAAGGTCAAGATAGGTGCAGATCATGACTCTCTAAACTTTGTTAGACCTCAAGTCCTTTACACCTCACTACAATTCAGTTATGAATATATGCAGTTGTACTAGTCAAGGTTCTCCAGAATTTAAATCAACAATATATACATCTATCTATTTATATACTCATACATGCAGTTATAGATCCTATTTATATAGAAGTATTACTTTCTCAGTTATGTCTGAGTCTTTGCAAACCCATCAACTGTAGCCCACCAGGCTCCTCTGTCCATGAAATTCTCTAAGTAAGCATACTAGAGTGGGTAGCCAATCCTTTCTCCAGGAAATCTTCCAAATCCAGGGACTGAACTCAGGTCTCCTGCATTTCAGGCAGATTCTTTATGATCCTTACCTCCAGGGAAACCCAGTCAGTTCAGTTCAGTTTCTCAGTCATGTCCAACTCTTTGCAACCCCATGAACAAAAGCACACCAGGCCTCCCTGTCCATCACCAACTACTGGAGTTTATCCAAACTCACATCCATTGAGTGGGTGATGCCATACAACCATCCCATCATCTGTCATCTCCTTCTCCTCCTGCCCTGAAACTTTCCCAGCATCAAGATCTTTACAAATGAGTCAGCTCTTCGCATCAGGTGGCCAAAGTATTGGAGTTCCACCTTCAACATCAGTCCTTCCAAAGAGCACCCAGGACTAATCTCCTTTAGGATGGACTGGCTGGATCTCCTTGCAGTCCAAGGGACTCTAAGGAATCTTCTCCAACACCACCATTCAAAAGCATCAATTCTTCAGTGCTCAGCTTTCTTTATAGTCCAAATCTCACATTCATACATGACCACTGGAAAAACCATAGTCTTGACTACATGGACTTTTGTGGACATAGTAATGTCTCTGCTTTTTAATATACTGTCTAGGTTGGTCATAACTTTCCTTCCAAGGAGTAAGTGTCTTTTAATTTCATGGCTTTAATCACCATCTGCAGTGATTTTGGAGCCCCCCAAAATAAAATCAGCCACTATTTCCACTGTTTCCCCACCTATTTCCCATGAAGTGATGGGATCAGTTGCCATGATCTTAGTTTTCTGAATATTGAACTTTATGCCACTTTTTTTACTCTCTCTTTCACTTTGATCAAGAGGCTCTTTGGTTCTTATTCACTTTCTGCAATAAGGGTGGTGTCATCTGCATATCTGAAGTTACTGTTATCTCTCCCTACAACCTTGATTTCAGCTTGTGCTTCATCCAGCCCAGCATTTCTCATGATGTACTCTGCATATAAGTTAAATAAGCAGAGTGACAATAGACAGCCTTGATATGCTCCTTTCCCTGTTTGGAACCAGTCTATTGTTCCATGTCCAGTTCTAACCATTGCTTCCCTGATCTGCATATAGGTTTCTCAAGAGGCAGGTCAGGTGGTCTGGTTTTCCCATCTTTTTCAGAATTTTCCACAGTTTATTGTGATGCACAGAGTCAGAGGCTTTTGCACAGTCAATAAAGCAGAAATAGATATTTTTTTCTGGAACTCTCTTGCTTTTTTGATGATCCAGAAGATGTTGGCAATTTGATCTCTGGTTTCTCTGCCTTTTCTAAAACCAGCTTGAACATCTGGAAATTCATGGTTCACATATTCTGAATATTCACATATTCTGAAGCCTGGCTTGGAGAATTTTGAGCCCATTATACAGATGACACCACCCTTGTGGCAGAAAGTGAAGAAGAACTAAAGAGCCTCTTGATGAAAGTGAAAGAAGAGAGTGAAAAAGCTGGCATAAAGCTCAACATTCAGAAAACTAAGATCACGGCATTCAGTCCCATCACTTCATGGCAGATAGATGTGGAAACAGTGGAAACAGTGGCTGATTTTATTTTTCTGGGCTCCAAAATCACTGCAGATTGTGATTCAGCCATGAAATTAAAAGACACTTACTCCTTGGAAGGAAAGTTATGACCAACCTAGACAGCATATTAAAAAGCAGAGACATTACTTTGCCAACAAAGATCTGTCTCGTCAAGGCTATGGTTTTTCCAGTGGTCACGTATGGATTTGAGAGTTGGACTATAATGGAAGCTGAGTATAGAAGAATTGATGCTTTTGAACTGTGGTGTTGGAGAAAACTCTTGAGAGTCCCTTGGACTGCAAGGAGATCCAACAAGTCCATCCTAAAGGAGATCAGTCCTAGGTGTTCATTGGAAGCACTGATGCTGAAGCTGAAACTCCAATACTTTGGCCATATCATGCGAAGAGCTGACTCATTTGTAAAGACCCTGACGCTGGGAAAGATTGAGGGCAGGAAGAGAAGGGGACAGCAGAGGATGAGATGGCTGGATGGCATCACTGACCTGATGGACATGGGTTTGGGTGGACTCAGGAAGTTGGTGACGGATGGGGAGGCCTGGCGTGCTGTGATTTATGTGGTCACAAAGAGTCGGCCATGACTGAGCGGCTGAACTGAACTAATACATAAAAATGTATTAATGTAAAATACATACATATATATTAAATATATAAATATACAAAATCATCTATTAATATATATTTATTTTCTTTATATTTATGTAAGCATACCTTGGAGATTTTGAGGAGTGCTTCCAGATCACTGTAATAAAGCAAATTATACAAATTTATTTGGTTTCCCAGTGCATATAAAATTTATGTTTACCATATACTATAGTCTGTTAAGTATGTAATAACATTATGTCTAAAAAATCTACATATTTTTATTAAAAATACTTTACTACTTTAAAATGTTAGTCTTAATCCTAGGCTTCAGTGAGTCATATTTTTTTTGTAATAGTAACAACAAAAATCACTGAATATAGATCACAACAATATAATAATAATAACAATGTTTGAAATGCTGTGGGAATTACCAAAATGTGACACAGAGACATGAAGTTATCAGAAGATTTTGGAAAAGCAGCCCCAACAAACTTGCTTGGTGCAAAGTTGTCACAAACTCAATTCATAAAAATTCAATATCAACAAAATGCAGTGAAGCAAAGCACTATAAAATGAGGTATGTGCAGTGCTTATTTGCTCAGTCATGTCAGTCTCTTTGTGACCACATGGATTGTAGGCCACCAGGCTCCTCTGTCCATGGGGATTCTCCAAGCTAAAATACTGGAGTGGGTTGTCATACCCTTCTGCAGAGGATCTTTCCAATCCTAGAATCAAACTGGGCTCTCCTGCATTTCAGGCATACTTTTTGTCAGCTGAGCTACCAAGGAAGCCCAAAATGAGGTATACTTGTGCGTATATATTTATTTCTTACTTTTACTATATAAATCATAACTTATATATAAGGAAGTGATTCACATAATTGCGGAGGCAGGTACCTCCCAAGATCTGCAGGGCCATTTAGTAACCTGTAGAACCAATGGTTTACTTCCAGTCTGATCCCAGAAGTCTGAGAAGCAGAACTGATGGAGTGATTCTAGTCTGAAAGCTGGTATGCTCTAGACTCAGGAAGAAGCATATTTCAGTCTGTGTAAAAAGGCAGGAAAAAGTCACTGTCCTATTTGAAGGCCATCAGACAAGAACCCTCTCTTACTTGGGGGAGGTTCAGTGGTTTGTCCTATGAAGGCCTTCAAGGGATGGCCTGAGGAGCAACCATGCTAGAGAAAGCCATTTGTTTTACTCAGTCTATTGATTTAAATGTTAATCTCATCCAAAATCACCCTCACAGAAATACACAGAATAATGTTTGGAAAACATCTGGGACCCTGTGGCCTAGTCAAACTGACACATAAAATTAGCCATCACAGTAGCTTACTATAATCTCCATTTTAGCTCTATAGGTCTTATAGTGAGAAGAAATACCTTCAAATTTCTGAAATGGATTCTTTGCTTTATCAATATTAGTGTGGTTTTTCATCTCCTCAGACTTTTCAAAAATATTTTAATGTTTCAAATTGCATGGAGTATATGTGCCATGCAATTCTACTTGATTTCTAATTCAACAGGATGCCTGAGTTGGCATTTAAGAAATATTTTAAAATATATTCTGATGTAAAAGGTAAGTGTTAGAAGTAGTAAATATTTATAATATAGGCCTTGTTAACAGTATTTCAACTACATTTTACTCAGTTTTTAAATTTTGTGCCTTATTCAAAAGAGTCAAAAAAGTGTCAAGTGACTTATTTACTGAGTAACAAGGGTTCTATTACAATGAATATTTAAGAGTACACCTTTGGATACCTTGTAATTATAATTTGAGCATCTTTCCAATTATACAAAATCATTTTCATTTCATTCAAATCAGAATAATTTTAACCAAAGAAATAGTAATAAATCAGAATCATTTTACTTGTCAGAATTTTGACAAAAGAGGGACCAACAGCCAGTGTGTACACCTACATAATTACTTCTATGAAACGACTCTCAAGCAAATTCTTTTGCTGCAATTCAGAGGATCGTTGGCACTTTAAATAGATGTTTTGTAAACACTTCCCCACTTAAGAAGGTCTTAAAGCAACTCAGCATATCTTTATTTTAGCCTCCCATGCTCAGTAAATTCTCTATTTTTCAGTAAAGAAAAAGGACATGACCTAAGTAAGCAACTTTGGATAGTAATTACTCATAAGATCTGAGGAAAAATAATAGCAAATATCCAAGTGTCAGATTTAAACAGGTTTCTTAGCTAGAAGGTATTTGATTACTTCGATTTCTAATTGTATATGACCCTTCATCTCATAGTAGTCCTGCAAGAAAATTATGGTATGAAGTTTCTTTAAAAATCTAAAAATAGAATTCGCATATGATCCAGCAATGCCACTCCCGAACACACACCTAGAGAAAATCATAAGTTGAAAAGATACATGCACCCCAGTGTTTGCTGCAGCACTATTTGCAATAGCCAGGACATGGAAGCAACCTACACATCTATTGACAGAGGAATGGATAAAGAAGATATGGAATATTAGTCACAAAATATAATGAATAATGCCATTTGCAACAACATGGATGGACCTAAAGATTGTCATACTGAGTGAAATAAGTCAGAGAAAGACAAATGTCATATGATGTTTCTTACATGTAGAATCTAAAATGAATAATACAAATGAACCTATCTATAAAAGAGAAATAGAGTCGCCTATATAGAAAAGAAACATGGTTACCATGGGTGAGGGGGATGAATTGGGAGACTGGAGTTGACATATATGCACTACTGTATATAAAATGCTTCCCTGATGGTTCAGATGGTAAAGAATCTATCTGCCTGCAATGCTGGAGACCCGGGTTCAATCCTCTGATCAGAAAGATTCCCTGGAGAAGGGAATAGCAACCCACTCCAATATTCTTGCCTAGAGCATTCCATGGGCAGAGGATCCTGATGGGCTACAGTCCATGGGATCTCAAAGAGTTGAACACAGTTTATCAACTACCATTTTCACTTTCTCATATACAAAGTAAATGACTAACAAGGACCTACTGCATAGCACAGGGACCTCTAATCAATACACTGTATGACTTATATGGGGAAAAGATCTATAAAAGAGCAGGTATATGTATATTTATAACTGATTCATTTTGCTGTATACTTGAAACTTACACAACATTGTAAATCAACTATACCCCAATAAAATTTTTTAAAAAATCTAAATGTATAAGATGAACAATACCATTTCTGGAAACAAATACAGAGGAGGATATTTGTAATATTGATGCAATTAGATATTTCTTGAAAATGGAAAGTGCCAATCAAACAAACCCTAACCTATATTAGGTTTTATTTTTGAAATTTAAAAATATTATTAATCAGGACACTTTTAAGAGACTTGAAAGTCAACCATGGATACAAACAATTAGAGTGCATGTAGCTTATTTAAAGAACTACACAGCATTAGGGGAAGAAAAAGAAAAATAAACAAAAGAAAAAAGTCTTTACAAAAGAGTATATCCAAGTGATGATAACAGCAATGATAATGAAAAAGAACTAGACCTGGGAGTGGGAATGGGAGAGGGAGAGAGAGACAGAGGGAAAGAAAAGAAGGAAAGAGGTAATCAATTCATTCATTGCTAGAGAACGCAAATTAATGAGATACATTACTGTCTCACTAAATTAGCTAATTTGAAACAAACATGCAAATCTTGAAGAAGACATAGAGCAAAAGGGAAGAACACTCTTCAGGTGACAGAATATGTTGTAAATAATTTTAAACATTTATTTATACACATATACACATGTATACATATATAAACATGTATTTATACACACACACACACACACACACACATATATATACAGGTATAATATTCATGGAAGCACTGTTCTTAATAACCTTAAACTAAAACTATTCAAATAATTCACATCCTCAAATGTAGAAAGCACAAGAAAAACTGTGGTATATGCACATGATACATGCAGCGTAACATTAAAAAATGGAATCCTGACACAAAGAGTACAGACTATGTCATACATTAACATATACATTATATAAACTGTGAAAAGTACAATAATAAGCAAAATCCATTTATGTTTTTAGACAAATAGCATATACGAGAGGGAACAGGGCCTCTTCTGAGGACTGGTAATATTCTATTTCTTGATCTGGGTACTGGTTCCATAAAAGTGTTCAGTTTATGAAAATGTATTGATATTATGTATACAGTTATCTGCATGTTTATGATGCTCAGTTACAAAGACAGTAAGTCAGTGAGGGATGAGAATACAAGGAGAGGGTTGAGGACGAAGTAAATTTGATCATATATTGATAATTGTTGAACTGTATGGTGGGTACAGATTTCATTCTACTGTTCTCCCTAATTTCATAAGTTTGAAATTTTCCCTAATAAAAATTTAAACTAAAATGTATAGTATATACTTAAGAAAAAAGAGGAAAAAACTCTTTCTTACTAGCTAACATGTCTGGAATTTAACACTACCATAAAATATCTTCTGGAAAAGCTAATATATTTGATCATAATGTTTACTGATATACAAGTCCCTAAAACAACCCATAGCACATAGTAGTCACTCAATATTGCTGAAGGAAATAATGGTTATATCTAGAAAGCAACACGGTTGAGACATTATGGCAACAGGACACACAAAATGGCTCAAGCACTAAATTAGGAGATTTTGTTTGTAGTGTGTTGTGTAGACAAGATAAAATCTGCCTTTCATGTATTCTGGCTCTACATTCTTTCCCATAGGATTAGAAATCTAAGTCACTTCCTATGTAAAAATAAGCGGCTCTTTTTAGTAACAAGGTCTTTCCTCTCTGTGAAGCAGGTGCTTCAGCTGCACAATCATATCTAAGCTACTTATGTTTGTGTGTGTGTGTGTGTGTGTGTGTGTGTGTGTGTGTGCTTTCTTCCATCACAAACATGAGCACTTTTGCTACAGGTAACCAAGAGTGTATTTACTGGAAAATGATATGAGCTTCCAGTTCCAAGGAATAAAAGCATATTTGAATTTTCACAGTATCTGTTTTTTAAGAATGACAGGATAAGCTTTTGGAAAATTACATTATTTTTTGCAAAAACAATTTTGGTTAAATATATAACATTTCAGATTTTCTGTTTCTCACAAAACAAATGCTCAAGAAACTCATTTCTTTTAAAATGTTAATAGTAAATCTCTCTAGAGAATATATGTAGTTTATTTATACATCAGTTGATCCTGAGATTTGTAGCTATGATTTAAAGTCAAGTTCAAGTACATTTCACATCAATTAAAAAGATCTATAAAGTACTCTGGTATGGAGTTGGTTAGCTTCACTTCCAATGTTATGTGTCTGTATCCATGTCCCTCATAAATGTGGATAAACACATTTAGATTATGATTATCTTGCAAATAATAATAAACAATTATATATATATATACACACACATATATATACATATATATAAATATATGCTACTATAAACTTTTCATAGTTTCAAATTTATGTATTTAAGATATTTTGGACATAACTTCTTGGGTACTTATTTAACATTGACATAAATAAATATCTAGCAAGACAGTAGATTTGGACCCAATCTGAAAAGTGGTTTCCACTCCAAACCAGAGCTTGGATCTCATTATCTAAAATGAAATCCTAAGCTGTAAAATACTTTTATTGGTTTTAAAATAAGAATGAAATATACTCAGATTATTAAATATTAAACATTGCTTTAAAATGAATATCTGAAGTTTGGAAATTTTCTTTTCAAAGAGCTTGTTTCCATTCACGCTTATATCTATCCAAAAATAAGTTTACTTAATAAAGACTACAGAAGGTTGCCCATTTGGATGTATTTTCAAGCAACATTCTATATTGATTGCAGGCCATTTGGCCGACAGTAATTAGTGGTGGAGTTTTACCACCTACCTTCAATGCAATCTGTTTTCCAGTAGAAGTGCTTAATTTAGAGTGTAGATTTTGAAAACCTTATAAAACAGAAAATCTGAGACAATGACTTAACAAAGAATGATTGGGTTCCAAATTCTCTCTATTTCCAGTCTCATCTCCCTCCAATTCATTCTCTTCTGAAGTAGAAACTGCACATTCTAAAATATAAATTGATTAAACAATCCTACTTAAAACCCTTCATTGACTTCTCATCATTCTTAGGATAAAGTCATAATAACTTCATAAGCCTTTATCTTCCGCTGTCTGAACACTGCTTCAGGGTTATTTTGGAGGACTGTCTCTTTTACTTTCTATAATGGTTCTTCCTATGTGCCATACTCTCTTTTGTCTTCAGTTGATTCAGTCTTCTTTACCTGATATTTCTCCACTCAACTCTACCAAAGTGAAGACTCTCAAATTTCAAATTACTTTTCCTGTAAGACTTCCCTGGAGACTGTTAATATTTCTTCCTATAGGCTTCCATAACCCAAATGATTATAGTAATTACTGAACTTATTTTTTCTGTGTTGCCATTATTTACTTGTCCATCTCCACCATTTCTTCAGAAACTTCTTTTTGAGGGCATGAAATACCTTTCATTTGAAATTATGTATGAAGTATTTAACATGATAACTAGCTTATAATAAGTTCTCAACAAATACTTGTTGAGATAACTAATGAATAAATTAAGAGAAACCAAGTTTTTCAGTTTAAGCCCTGAAAACAAAGGTCATAAATAGTACAAATACAGTCCTATATTATAGTAAATGTTTATCATCCTGATGACTTACACTCTAGGCAAAACATGCTTTCTCAACATAAACTTAACATCCAGCTCTCCAGTTCTTAAAATTTGCACACTGGCCTTTTCAATATAACTCTCCCTCCATATTGAACTTTTTATTAAATTACTTATATTAACAACTGAGTACTTCCCAAATGTCTCCCTAGAGAGATGGAAACAAAGAATATTTGACCAGCCACAGTTAAGCTTAAGAACGATGAATGATTCATCAAATGTTCTGGCTTGTTTTGTTTTCCTTCCAAGTCACATGAATTGTTTGCCACCTGAGTACTTGTCATTTTTATTTTAACATTTGCATATGTCAAATACAACTTGGATCTCTGACCAGCAAATAATTTATGGCTGGGGACTCTTTTTAGATGGAAAAACTCCCTCTTGTGTATAGCTACAAGTGCCAATTATAATAAGTAGCCAATTCTGAACAAAAACAAACAACCACCTGAAAGTTCCTGTCATAGCTGGTGCACTAAACAGAAAATAGCTCATGCATCAATGGAGGGCATTAGAGCATCAATAAATTGAATTTGTTGCCGAGAAAAAATGGTCTGTGTAACTGCTATTCAAAGTTCCTCTCCCTGACAGAATCCAATTGTGTCAAGAAACTAAGCAAATATGCTTACACGCAAACGATCAAAGAATACTGAAAAAGGCTATAGAACTTATCCAGCCAGACTTCTATATAGGATATGGCTCATTTATTTGAGCTTACAATAACATACTTCTGAGTATCTAAACAACTCTGTCCATAACTTTTCAGAAACTATGCTATTTCACTAATGGCCATTGTATCCTTGTCTAGTCATGAGACAAATTTGTACTCAGAAAATAAATCCTATCAAAAAAATTCAAGGCCAAGTCTATCTGACTTAAGGTACTTTAAATGCAGTATTCTTTAATTTCCTTGATTTCTGATTCTTTTCTCTTTTTTTCCTTATTGTCATGAAGAGTTGGAATCCATTTCTGACATTTGACTGCTGACAGTTCTCAAGACACAGCTCTCCCTCTTGGACTTCAGCAAGGCATCTATATGGACCATTTTTTTTTTAGTCTTTGCTGAATTTGTTACAATGTTGCTTCTGTTTTATGTGTTGGTTCTTTGGATGAGAGGCACGTGAGTCTTAGCTCCCTGAGCAGGGGTCAAACCCACACCCCTTATGTTAGCAGGAGACATCTTAACCATTGGACCACCAGGGAAGTCTCCAGTTGTCCCATTAAGGTTCATGTCTAGGTAAGGTGATAAGAAAGCCTGGGTGTGCTTTCTTTGGCTGCCAGTGGGAAGTTGAAACCATACAAGCCCCTGCTTGTGACAGAACCCTTAGCTCTAGCCACCCCACCCCTCCCACCACGAAACCAAAGTTATTCCCCTCTCCCAGTGCTTTTAAGCCACTCCAGACCTACTTCACAAGCCTGCTCTGCTCAATCCAGAAAGCCCCCTTATGTAAATAATAAAACTTTTCATATCATCTTGAGGAGAGTGAAACTACGTAAGTCTCAGCATCCACATCAAATTTTCAGTGATCATACAATCTAACACATTGTCTGTATCTGGGAGTCAGCATACTAATAATGCACCACAAAGCTGTGAATCTACAGGATGTATTTCAAATAGGGGTGAGAAAGGAATAGAGTCAAATTATTAAAAATGAAAACCGGAGATCAAAACAGGTTAAACTCACTTTAGAAATAAAATGTGTTACACAGATCCAAGAACAAATAGGTCTATGTCATTTCATTACAAATAATCTGGATAACTATGATAATCTGCTGCTGCTGCTGCTGCTGCTATGTCGTTTCAGTTGTGTCCAACCCTGTGCGATCCCACAGAAGGCAGCCCACCAGGCTCCTCCGTCCATGGGATTTTCCAGGCAAGAGTGCTGGAGTGGGTTGCCATTGCCTTCTCTGATATAATTAGCAGGGAGTGTCAATCAGTTTATAAGGCCGAAATGGAAGGTAAATAAAAAGAAATGAAATAGGTAGAAGCTGTACAATCTCCCAAGCTTAATTTACATGTTGACAAGATATTAAAACAAAGATATACCTCATCATGGTAAAGACACATTCCTGGAAAGTAATATATAAAGTAGTATCCTTGGAAGGAAAGCTATGGCCAACCTGGATAGCATATTGAAAAGCAGAGACATTACTTTGCCCACAAAGGTCCGTCTAGTCAAGGCTATGGTTTTTCCAGTAGTCATGTGTGGATGTGAGAGTTGGACAGTGAAAAAGGCTGAGCGCCAAAGAATTGATGCTTTTGAACTGTCGTGTTGGAGAAGACTCTTGAGAGTCCCTTGGACTGCAAGGAGATCCAACAAGTCCTTCCTAAAGGAGATCAGTCCTGGATGTTCATTGGAAGGACTGATGTTGAGGCTGAAACTCTAATTCTTTGGCCACCTCATGGGAAGAGTTGACTCATTGGAAAAGACCCTGATGCTGGGAAGGATTGGGGGCAGGAGGAGAAGGGGAAGACAGAGGATGAGATGGCTAGATGGCATCACCGACTCAATAGACATGGGTTTGGGTGGACTCTGGGAGTTGGTAATGGACAGGAAGGCCTGGCGTGCTGCGGTTCATGGGGTTGCAAAGAGTCGGACACGACTGAGTGACTGAACTGAACTGAACTGATAGCATTCTCTCCTAACATTTTCTCATTGATTACCAATATAAAGTAGAAGATACATTCAGTAGAAGAAAACAAATCACCAACTCAATTGTTTAAAAATTATTTTTAAATAACTCGTTTAAGATTGAGATGTTAGTATCTTATGTATTTTTAAAAGTTTATTCTATTAAGGAATAATATGCATGTAATAAATATAGTAAAATGCACATATAATAAAACATAATAAAATGTATGCATTTTAAGTGAAAAGTTTGCTGAGTCTTAACAGATGTTTATATTTCTGTAACCACTATAAAAATTAAGATATAAGATACTAATAACATTCAGAAAGTAATCTCACATCCTTCTGCAGACAAATGATTAAACTTATTCCTAGAAAATCACAGATCTTATTTCTTTTTTTTTTCACAGATCTTATTTCTATCACCCTAGAATTACTTTTACCTGTTCCTTAAATTTACATAAATGCGATTGTAATGTATGTGTTCACTTGTGCATGATTTCTTTTGTTCAGCATGTTTTTGAGATTCATGCACTTTGTTTCATTATTTGCACTGCTGTGCGCTATTCCATTAGTAATAATAGACAACAATCTGTTCATTCAACTCTGGTGGACATTTGGGTTGTATCAAGTTTTTTTTTTTTTTTTTTGCTCTAATAAAGATGTTCTGAACTTCCATGTGAAAGTTTTTAATTACAAGGCAATACAGTTTTTTCCTACTTTTTCTCCTGAAAGTTTCATAGCTTTTGCATCTACATTTGGGTTGATTACCAATTTCAAATTAATTTTCTCTATGATGAGAGGCAAAAGTCAATAGTCATTACTTTTTCTTTCAGAAAGCCCTTTTCCAGCATCAGGTAATTTAATTACCTTGCAGTCTTTGAAGAGAAAAATAAACATATACACATGGACTCTCTATTTTGTTCTACTGATATTTGTGTTTATTCTAATTCAAGTACCATAGAGATTTGATAAGTGAAGCTTTTTAAAAATTCTTGAAATTAGGTTATAAGTCATTCAAGTATCTTTTTTTTTCCCCAAAATTAGTTTGGATACTACACTTTGTTTGAATTTCCAGATACATTTTTAAAACAATTTCAGTGCTTATAAAAATGTTTTCAAGGATTTTTAACTCATATTGTATCAAATCCATGGATCAATGTGGAGAGAAAAATTAACAATATTATTTCAATTCATGAATCTAGTTAACAGTTTCATTTTTTCTCAGAAATGTTTTGCAGTTTTCAGTCAGAATACATTAAGCAATTTTTCTTAAATTAGGCTAAAATATTTCTTTTCCAAGCTTTTGTATGTGAAAACAGTTAAATTTACTCAATAATTATTGTAGTTTCTTTGTAGATTGCTTAGGAATTTCTACATAAACAATCATGCCATCCACTTACAGCAATAATTTTTTCTTCTTATCTAATTATTACATATTTTACTTCTTATTATTACCTTATTCTATTACCCATATGGCTTCCCAGGTGGTGCTAGTGGTAAAGAATCCACCTCCCAGTGCAAGAGACTTAATAAGAGACACAGGTTCAACTACTGAGTTGGAAAGATCCCCTGGAGGATGGCATGGCAGCCCACTGCAGTATTCTTGCCTGGTGAATCCCATAGACAGAGGAGCCTGGCTGGCCACAGGCCATAGGGTCACAAAGAGTCAGACATGACTGAAGCCACTTAGCACACATGCATGCATGCTACCCATGACCAAAAACAAAACTTTGAGTAGAAGAGGTAAAGAGTAGGCATCTTTGACTTGTTCCAAATCTTAGGGAGAGAGCATTCAATATTAATTATTAAATATAATGTAAGCAATACCTTTTCATATATGTGTGCTTTATCAGATTGAGGAAATTCCATACAATTCAGAATCCTCTGCAAGTTTTTGTCATGGATGGGATTGCATCCTGTCAAATTCCATTTTTGCAATCACTGAGTAGATCACAAAATTTGTCTTCATTTTGTTAATGTGAGGAATTGATTGATTTTCAAATATTGACAGCACTTTGCCTTCTTTGAACCATCTCTTCCTTGTGCTAATGATGTATCATACTTCTTTACATTGCTGTGCCAAAATCTTATTGAGGATTTTTGTACCTATGTTGATAAGGGTACAAATCATTTTATTAATGATTTCAAGAAGTGAGCTGCTGGCATGGACAAAGTTCTCTAATGTTTGATGTTTAGTTGATAGTTTGGTCTTTCATTTTTAGATTATAAAAAGTAAAAACATTTTTTCCTCTCCCAGAACTTTCTTATATGTATAACATAATTTTTTTAATATGTTGTATTCTCAATATTTTATGTCAAACATTTTTGTGTGCTTGCAATTTCTTCTTTGATCCATGGCATAATTTAATGCTCAAATATTAAGGATTTTACATGCATTTTGTTACTTCATTCTAATTTGATCCATCACACTCAGAGAATGCAAAATGTATTAATACGATTTCAGTGCTGTGCCTAGTCGCTCAGTCATGTCTGACTCTGTGTGACCCCATGGACTGTAGTCTACCAGACTCTTCTGTCCATGGGGATTCTCCAGACAAGAATACTGGAGTGGGCTGCCATGCCCACCTCCAGGATATCTTCCCAACCCAGGGATAGAACCCAGGTCTCCCACATGGCAGGCGGCTTCTTTACTGTCTGAGCCACCAAGGAATCTCAATATGATTTCTAGCTTTGTTCATCTTGAGATCTGTGGAAAGCCCAGGGTGTTTCCTATTAATAATATTCTCTACCTTAGAAAGACTCAAATGCTAAACTGTGTCTCCCCTGTGGATTTTGTTGAGACTTTCTTAGAGTAAGTCTAAAGTAGGTCTTCCTCTAGGACATGGTCATTACGACCAAGGAATGCTTTTTCTGTTGTTTTAGCTGCATGCTCAGTGTGTTAAAATAACTTCTTCACTCTGACTAAACCAGAGCTCAATCATGTCCCAGCGTTGCTTCGTTTCTAGAGTCTCTGTTCTGTTTTCTGCCCTGTAGCAGCCAATTTGGGGCAAGCCTTGCATAACCTCACCCTTTGCCTGGGTACTTCTCCCCGAGGATCCTTCTGTTCTGCACACACTTCCCAATGCAGTCCATTACTCTCCAATGCCCTGCCCATCACATTCCAGCCATTTCAGCCATCTTGAACTCTGATTTTCTCAACTCAGGGGCTCCACCATGATCCCCTTGTACTGTAGCTATCTGCACTGTAGTCAAGAAAGAGTCCCCATGCAGACAGACAGTGAGAATATGGGTTTCATTTCATGATTTTCCTGTTTGGGTTAGATCACAGTCTTAGTCTGCCTATTGTCTGATGTTTAATAACTGTTACCTGATATACTTTCTCCAGCCATACATGTATGTTTTTCTTTGGTTTTGCTTTTTAAAGTAAGAATTCTAGTCTAGTATTATTTACTTGATCAGAACCCAAAGTGAAAGCTTGTTTAATTGGTTTTGTTTGTTTAAAATCTTGAGTCAGCATCTTACATCAATTCCAGTTTTCTTTAAAATGTATAAAAATGTAAAAGGCAGGTAGTTTATTCAGAAGTGGGAGTTTTTCCATTTTCTTTTAAAGTTGCCTGTCTACAAAAATGATAGAGAATTAGAAAAAGGGTCTTATGTAGTTAGACACCCAGATGTTTAAAGGAAATACAGCTCTAATAAAAAGATAGTTTTTACTCCTTTGAGAAGAAAAAAGAAAAAGAGAGACATTCTTTCTGAGATGTTTCAGTAAGAGTGGAGACCTGACCTTCTAACAATATCCGAGTAGGAGAGGTTATTATGCAAATTGGTGTGTCCAGCTGTTGTTCTTTTCTATGATGGATAAAATGAAAGAAAATAGGCTCAAATTGCTGCATGGGGGACTAAGGTTTGGCAGCTTTACAAATCGCCCTTTAGTTACTGACCCAAGGAAAGTGACAACTGATTGCAGTAGGGTATTAAAAAATACTGATTTCATTATTGATTTATTGTTTCTCCATTCCCAATAAGAACCTAGTTATTGCTAAACCGTTACTGTTAGGATACTGTATTTAACTTACATATAATGAATAAGTTTTATACACATAAAGGGTACAGAAAAAAATTTATAGGTTAAAAATCATTAGATTATGTTTTTTTAGAACAGAGAGAGTCATTTTCATCTCCTTGACTTGATTTTCTAAGTGCTTTAGTTCAATGGTTTCTAATTCATAGTACAATCATAATAGTAGAAATAGTCAATGTATATAAAGGGATTTAGTGTTTTCAGTAATTTTAACCTCTATTATCACATTTATTGTTTCAGATATGCTATTTCTATTTTATAGAATAGGAAACTAGGGTCCATGAAAGATATATAACTTGACCAAGTGAATACTGATAGGTCTTGAAATACTATTTCCATGTCAACCTTTTCTTGTTCAGCCCACCAGTCTTTTCACTGAACGTCTTAGTGATCTCTCAGTAAAGTGGGGATGTGCAGCTCAAGTTCCTCTGGACAGTGACAATGGGCTTGACCAAAAGAGCCAACCACAGTGACTGTCAAACCCTCAGACCCTTCTAGAAACTCTTCACAGGAACTGGAAATAGAAAATAAGACAGCAGCAAGTTCTGCTGGAAAGTCTAGGGCCTAACAAAACAATCTGGAGTCAAGAGGAAGCAGAAATTGTAAATACTCAGAAAGAGTATGCAGTAGAGAAAGAATCACTGATTAGAGGGTGAAAGGGCAGAAGGCAGTTGAATTTCAAAGGGAAAATAAGAGAGAAAGAGAAAAAAAAAATAGATGATATGTGTCCAAATCCGATATGGACACATAGCAGGGTCAAAATTCAATGCTACAAGGATCAGCGATCTGTTTTGCTCCTTAGGCCCCCCTCATAGTCTCTGATTCTGAATCAGTTCCTGGGAAGGAACGGGAACCCCCACCATGGGGCCTCATGATTCCGCTCCTTCCTGAAGGCCGGCTCCACTGTGCACCCTTGCCTTGAGATCTTTCTGAAGCTGCACTGTTGATAACTTCCTGTCTACATAGGCATATATATCTTCCCAATATCTCTACCATCTCCCAGTATTTCAGGTTTCTTGAAGATCATTTGTCCCTTGTCAACAACATACCTGAGATAAACCATATCACACAGCATTGATTCCAGCAGCTGACAAAAATTTAGTGCTGACACACCAGACTAGAGATGTCTGGGGAAGATAATTTAAAATAACAATGACTCTAAGTTACATCAACTTGTTTGGTTAGTAGAGTACTTAGAAACATCCTTTGTTGTGAAAGAAACATATGTGTCAGAGATGAGGAAATGAGCAAATGGCTTTTTCCTACACAAGTTTTATTTCTTTGAAACCCTAGAGCAATTATTTATGGGCACTACTGCAGTATGCAATTTTTATTCTAATCGTTTAAGGTACTTCATCGTTTACATGCCTGGCTAGCTGTAGTGAGACTCACTGAGATGAAGAATTCTGTATCATTTTATCTACATATTTCTTCACAGCACTGAACCTATGTGCTGTCCTGTGCTCAAGGTAGTACCTTTGAAGTAGCCACTGACCAAATAAAAGAGGGTCACTTTTACCAAACATTATCATGATGCAGGTAGAGTACTGTGTGCTTTATATTCCTTGGCATGTGTTTTAATATTCATAAAAGTCTTAATAATTATGAGATATTACATGTGAATATACAGCATCTCAGAATGAAAAGTAGCATAGCTATTGTCCCACAGTTTATATGTCACAGAGTTGAAGTTGGAAACCAGCACCTCTGATTTAGTAGCCTCTGTTTTTTTCCACCACCCATACCATTTCCCATCAGCTCTTACATTCATTCAAACAGAAATTTAAGAGATGACTGACTGCACCAGGAGCTGAAGATAGACTGGAACTGGGGATACAGTGTTAAATAACAGTACCATTACCACCAACAAACCCCAGGCTGTTTGTATTATGAATGGAGCTTTTAGTCTAATGAGTCTCTTAACTTTTATGGCTCACAGATTGTCCCCAATCCGTAATCTCTACTCATTTCTTCTCCCTCACCTTGCATATATATATATATATATATATATATATATATATATATATATATATGAAGTCTAACATGCAAGATGGCCATTTTGCATATACAAAATTAAAGATCATGCCCCTTCAGCTTTCCTCATATAGCTAGAGCTACTCATCCATCACAGACCTCCATCCCATGGGTAGTAATAGGCTTCTTGAAGGCAGTGAAAGCATGTGTGTGTGTGTGTGCACATGCACATGCGTGCACACTCAGTTGCATCTGACTCTTTGCAACCCCGTGGAATATAGCCCGCCAAGCTCCTCTGTGCATGGGATTTTCCAGGAAAGAATATTAGAGTAGGTGCCATTTCCTTTCCCGGGGTATCTTCCTGACCCAAGAATGGAAGTCTTGTCCCTTGTGTCTCCTGCATTGGCCAGGTGATGTCTTTATCAGCTGAGCCATCGAGGAAGTCCAATGAAAGCATATGCATATCCAAAGACTGGATATGGCAATTTTTTTTTCAGAAGATTCTATGGTTTTCAATAACAAATTTTATTCTTTCTTAGTCACATATTGAAATTAATCTTAATTTGCAGAACCTTCTTGGTTATGGTATAGAATTATGTCTGCCTGATGGATATGTTGAAATTCTACCTCCTTATACTTCAGAATGTAATCTTCTTTGGAAACAGTGATGTGGCATACATAATTAGTTAAGATACAGTCACACTAGAGTTGGGTGGGTTCCTAACCCAATCTGACTGACGTCCATATACAAAAAGGGAAATCTGGACACAGAGATTCACAGAGGGAAGACAGGTGGAAGAGATGGGGAGAAAACAGCCACGTGACTGGGGAGGCAGAGGGGGGGAGTGATGCACTGATATGCCACGGATGTCTGACGAACGCTAGAAACTAGAAGAAACAAAGAAAGAGTCTCCCCTTCCCTTCTGACATCTTGATTCTGGACTTATAGCCTCAAAAACTGGGGACAATGAATTTCTGTTGTTTAATCCATCCAGTTTCGATAACAGCCCCAGAAGAAACTGTTTCATCTTTCTGCCCCTTTCTTTCCTCCTCCTCCACCCTCTTCCCTTTTACTCTTTTTTCCCCCCTCCCTCTTTTCCTACTTCTTTGTGTTCTGTTTCCCTGTCTCTCACTCACCGACTTTCATGGCCCCGGTGTCAAGAATCAGTGCCACTCTGCCACCACTTCTTCTTACTTGATTGATTTCCCATGTCTGATATCTTCTCCATAGCGGCCTTGCAAAACCACTGTCCGAGGTGTTTAATATAGATCCTCTTCTATTTATGAATGCTGAGGCATGCCTAAGAGGTTCAGAAACTCTCCTCCTAGTCCATATTACAAGATGGGTGAACTGATGGAAAAGTCTTGGCGTGATGCTGCTGCTCCCATTTAAAGATGCTGAAGCAAGTGCTTCATTGGTCCTCTGGCATCTTTATGTCTTCAAAGACTTGCAATCTCCTTCACTCAGAGAGTTATTCAGTGTGCAGAAAATGATCAGCAAGTCTGAGGGCATGTCAGTGTGTGGATGTTCCCCAGTTCCAGGCAGACCGGGCATTTTTCCTCCATCCTCTCTCCATGTCACAACCAGTAGTGTTTTGCTTCTCACAGAATCACTGGGCCACTTCACAAAGCAATTTTCTACTCCCAATAATCACACTACCCTGCTGGCTATACAAATCATACAGTATAGAGTATTTTTCCTGAAAATCTTCTCTCAAGGAAACGTTACTTGAAGATCTGATTTTGTGCAACGAGAAAGGAATATTTGTCAGCAGCTATTTCCTTCTCCAAACATCTCAGTTTGCAAAGTTTTCTTGGTTCCTTTGCCCTCTGATGTCAGGAAAAATGAAGAATAAGAAAAAGGCACAAAACCATTAGTGAGACTCTACTCCTTTTTGTAGGTCAATGTAATTTTATACGTATAACACACATTTTAAAACAAGTAACAAATAATATTTTATAGGCTATTTTGTTTGTTTTGTTTAGCAAATAATTATAGAGTGATTTTTATTGTTCCTAGAGACCAACGCTAGGAGAGTCAGAGCTAAAACCCATGCGATCTAGTTCCTTATGGAATTTACAGTCTAGTGGGAGAAGGAGATGCACACACAGATCCTCTAGGTACAGGCTGTGTGGGTCAGGCTGGGTGGTACACTAGAGAGATGCGCAAGATCTGAAGTCAGATTATCTGGGTTCAAATCTTGGCTCAGCCACTTGTTAATCTCCATTCTTGAGCAAATCACTTAACCTGTCTAAGCCTCCGTTTTCTCACTGGTAACTAAATCCCTCAGCCATGGGGCTATTTTGAGGGCTTTACAAATTACTGTACACAAAGCCTCAACATAGTTCTGGGTACATAGGGAGCTCCAAAGAATAGGAAGCATCTCTTCTTCAGGAGGAAGCAGTACTTGGGCAGCGGGACTGAATGAATGCTTCCCATTACAGTAGGAACATCGGTGTGGAATTTAACAATCTGGAAGCTATTCAACTTTGGCTGTGCTGAGTAGCCTCACCAATCTGTTTAACTCTCTCCATAGAGACTAACTAGTGACTGCACCCAAAAGAGGAGGGAAAAACTGCAGGGAAGATAGAAAAATGACTTTAGAAAAAGTCAATGACATTGTTGGTACCTGCCTCCTCCCCTTCTCCTGAGATCTCAGGAGATAGTCCAAGGAAGAACACTTTCTGTGTCACATACAGCAATTACTTGGTTGATTTTCTGCAAGGAGTTGCTATTTTTCTGTTGACAAGGCACACTGAATTGATCATTTTGCATTACATAATATTCAATTTACTGTCTCATAACACTTTATTTGTTTTATATCAGGAGCTGTGTGCCAGAGGGCCATGATGATGTTGAAAATGCATCGTTTCAGTCACTCATGGGCACTGCTAATGGTTTGGCTGCCAGCTTTTTAAACTTGAATTAATTTGGTAATTTAGTGCCCAAATGAAAAAAGTAGAGAATCTACTTTTGAATATAGGTAAAGCAGATGGAGGCTGAGGTGTAAGGAAGAGAATTTATTTTGTTGGAAGTTGTGATGCCAGGTTTTTACCATTTGTAATACCAGACTTCTTAAAAATAAACTTTTAATTTTAGAATAGCCTTAGGTTTAGAGTCCCCATACTCGTAACACTCAGCTTTCTCCCTACTGGTAATGTCTTATATTATGTAAGGTCCATTTGAGGCAACCACTGAAGCAAGTGTGAAGCATCATTGTAAACTAAATTCCACATTTTGTTCCAATTTACTCAGTTTTTACCTAATGTTCTTTTTCTCTCTAAGGGTGTCATTCAGAATACCACATTGCATTTAGTCATCATGCTTTCTTAGGCTACTCTTGCCTCTGACAATTTCTCAGATTTTCATTGTTTTTAATGACCTTGGCAATTTTGAGGAGCAGTGTCAGGCATTTTGTAGAGATGTCCCTAAAATTGTTTATGTAATGTTTCTCTTTATGATTAGACTGAGATTTGGGGTTTTGTAAAGAGAATGATAGAGGTAAGGTTCTATTTTCATCATCACATCATGTCAAGGGTACATGCTATCCATGAGATGTTATCATATTTTATATCAACCTTCACTGCCTGGCCAAGGTGATGTTTGTCTCCACTGTAAAGTTCCTCTTTCCTTCCCCATTTTCATATCATGCTCTTTGGAAAGAAGCCATGTAAGAAGTGAGATTTATTATGTTCCACTTCCTTGAGAGAAGAGGTTTTATTTGATTTTCATCTGTGCTTGAGATTTGTCTATTCTCTCTCATTCATTTATTTTTTTCAGTCATTTATATCTGTATGAACTCAGAGATTTATTTTATACTTTGGGCTCTAATCTCATATTTTATTGCTAAATTGCTCCAGCTTTGGTCAGTAGAGCTCTATTTGCTTTCGTGTTCCTTTTTACACACCCACATCATGGTGGGTTGTTTTTTTCTGGTGGGGGAGCCTTTTTTTGAATACTCCCTTACTTCCTGGCAATGCAAGATATTCCAGGCTCATCTTGAGCCAGCCCTAGAATTAGTTATTTCTTCAAGTATGGATCCTTTGATGGAGAGGATGATCATTGGGAATTGGTACTATTAATAGACTTTGAGATCTGGGTGTGGGGCGTGCTTGTTGTTTCTAGAGTGTCTGCTTCTGATACTAACTTTGTTACCACTTGCTCTTGATTCCCTGGGGACTCGGACTGCCCAGGGATCCACCCTGTGGTGGCTCATCCCAAACATTTCTTCCTCAGCAGCTCACCACAAGATGGCTGAGCTAAACCATTTCCTCCCCCAACCAGCCCTCCGTCAAAAGCTATCCACCTGTGTCCCCTTCCTTCATCGCTCTTGTTATCAGCTTCTGATGATAGTTATCTGAACCTTGCAAAGAATCTTCCAGGTGATTTTCAATAAATATTTGTTACATTGAATTGAATCTGATAATCTAATTCCCATTAAGTTGTCAAAAACTGATAATGGATTAAAGTGTCACTACTCACATGAGATAACTGGATTTTTTAATAGAGACTTTGTGAAGACACGGCTCTCCCCCAAGAAAATGACACCAAAAAGTGGCAGATGCTTGGGAAGATGTATGCAACAAGATAAACCTCAATTAAGTGGGTCCTGGCCAGCATTTGGAAAAATCAAAAGAAACACAATGGAATATTACTCAACCATTAAAAAGAATACATTTGAATCAGTTCTACTGAGGTGGACAAAACTGGAGCCTATTATACAGAGTGAAGTAAACCAGAAGGAAAAACAATAATATAGTATACTAATGCATATATATGGGATTTAGAAAGATAGAAATGATAACCCTGTATGCAAGACAGCAAAAGAGATGCACATGTATAGAACAGTCTTTTGGACTCTATGGGAGAGGGCAAGGGTGGGATGATATGGGATAACAGCATTGAAACATGTACATTATCATATGTGAAATGAATCACCAACCCAAGACTGATGCATGATACAGGGTGCTCAGGGCTGGTGCACCCAGATGACCCAGAGGGATAGAATCGGGAGGGAGATAGGAGGGGGTTTCTGGAAGGGGAACACATGTATACCCACAGCAGATTCATGTCAATGTATGGCAAAGTCAACACAATAATGTAAAGAAAATAAATAAATATATTTAAAAAGTAAGATAGGAAATATAAAATGCATCACATATAATTAGAATAAACATTGCTTTGTGAAGCTTTGGGGGATGTGTATTTGTGTGTGTGTGTGTGTGTGTGTGTGTGTGTGTCTGTGCACATGCACTGAGTCATGATAAACATCACATCAAAGGTCATCATGTCTAAGTGCTATTCTTTCCATTATTTTATATAAGGATGTACAGGACATTAGAAACCTTAAGGATTATTGCATGTGCTTGCATGCTAAGAAGCTACAGCCATGTCTGGCTCTATATGACCCTGTGGACTGTGGCCTGCCAGGCTCCTCTGTCCATAGGGATTCTCCAGGCAAGAATACTGGTGTGGGTTGCCCATGCCCTTTTCCAGGGTATTTCCTCAACCTAGGGACTGAATCCTCTTATGTCTCCTACAATGGCAGCCAGGTTCTTTCCCACTAGTGCCACCTGGGAAGCCCAAAGATTACTATGCCAAATCTCAATCAGGTAAAGCAAATCATTTCAGTTCCATTTTTTCTTAACTCCCTTTGGAAATATTTCACAATCATTGTTCTGGGCAGTGGCATGCCATCTCAGTAGGTTTGTCTATGCTGTGGTCTGCTTTTATGGATATGAAAAGATATCATCCATATATGATAGGAAATGATTCTTTCCTTTTACTTTCTAGTTTATCTCTACCGAGTAGTCCCATCCTTCTAGATGTCCAGGTAAATAACAAAACAATATAGTGTAGTATTAAGCATTCATAAAACAGTCTCTGACATTCTAAACTGTGAGACTTTAGCCCAGGAAACTCGGTTTTCCCATGTGTAAAATGGGACTGATGTTAATATTAACCTACAGCATTTTGGAGATAGAAAGACTTGGCATGGTATACTTTCAATAAACATAGTCAACACATAGGTCAGCATTTTGTGACCTGTAGATTATAACTCCTCAGTGGATCATGAAATTAATGGGCTATGTACAAAAGCAAATAATATAATAGACTAACATAGCAGAGTATCTGCAAGTGCTTAGAGTAAATCTGACTCCCAAAACTTTGGTTCTGTGTATTTCTCTTTGTGTCTGTTTACTTGTGTGTGTCTGTATGCATGGATACTAGGTCATTAGGTAAAATGCATTTCTTACTAATAGTCATGATCAGAAATATCTGAAATGTCAAACAAATCTTCAGTTCAGTTCCATCACTCAGTCTTTTCTGACTCTTTGCAACCCCATGAACTGTGGCATGCCAGGCCTCTCTGACCATCACCAATTCCCAGAGTTTACTCAAACTCATGTCCATTGAGTCGGTGATGCCATCCAACCATATTATCATCTGTCATTCCCTTCTCCTCCTGCCTTCAATCTTTCCCAGCATCACGGTCTTTTCCAATGAGTCAGTTTGCATCAGGTGGCCAAAGTACTGGAGCTTCAGCTTCAGCATCAATGCTTCCAATGAATATTCAGGACTGATTTCCTTTAGGATGGACTGGTTGGATTTCCTTGCAGTCCAAGGGACTCTGGAGAGTCTTCTCCAACACCACAGTTCAAAAGCATCAGTTCTTGGGCACTCAGCTTTCTTTATAGTCCAACTCTCACATCCATACATGACTACTGAAAAAACCATAACTTTGATTAGATGGACATTTGTTGGCAAAATAATGTCTCTGCTCTTTAATATGCTGCCAAGGTTAGTCATACCTTTTCTTCCAAGGAGCAAACATCTTTTAATTTCAAGGCTGCAGTCACCATCTGCAATGATTTTAGAGCCCAAGAAAATAAAATCTGTCAGTCTCCATTATTTCCCCATCTATTTCCCATGAAGTGATGGGACCAGATGCCATGATCTTCGTTCTTACCCACAAACTTAATTATTCCCTCCCATCCTTTAATTTTAAGCTCAGTTGTCCCTCTTTCAGGCAACATTTCTTTACCTGCCTCTCTGGTTTAAATCCTTTACCACATTATGAAACTGAATTCTATCACTTAGCTGTGATTTTACATTTGTGGCTCAAACAGTAAGAATCTACCTGCAATGCAGGAGACCCAAGTTCCATCCCTGAGTTGGGAAGATTCCCCTGGAGTAGGAAATGGCAACCCTCTCCAGTATTCTTGGCTGGGGAATCCCATGGACAGAGGAGCCTGGTGGACCACAGTCCACAGGGCCACAAAGAGTTGGACATAACTGAAGCAACTCAGCACAAACACGCATGTGATTGTTAGGTTAGCAGCTGTATCTCCCTTCTAGGTGGTAGGCTCACTGACAGCTATGACTGGTCTTTATTTTATTATATTTTCTTTTTTTGCTTGATCCCATATTCCTTGAATCTAATGCAGTATCTAGCACACAGGACCTGCTCCATAAATATTAAATGAAAAAAATGTATCCTCCATTTCCTCCAACACACCCCATGTGTACTCAGCTGTTAAGTCCCATGGATTCTTTCTACTTAATATCTCTCATGCCCACCCACTTTATTGCATTATTTAGAGAACTTAAATCTTCTTGCCTAAATTTCAGCAATATTCTTCTAACTGATCTTATGTATATCCTGCTGCTTTTCCTCCCACTCCAATCCAATTAATTTGCCCCCAAGTGATGTTTTTTATTAACATAAAAATATGATCTGCCAACTCTCAGCTTAGTATCTTCCATTGGCATCTAATTGCCCTCAGAAAAAAGTTCAAACCCTTTATTATGTAGTGGGTACAGACATTTGCAATCATAGTGCCATTGTGCAAAACTTTAACTTTGTTTTCCTACAACTGAATTTAATTTTCTTATTCTGAACTACATCTATGTGATTCAGAATCAATTTAGTCACTTTCATGTAAACTCAGTGCAACTTAGTGATTTTCAGTCAATTTGGATTTATATTCTAGTCACATAAAGGATTATAACTCTAATTTCCTTGTATTCTTCTAATAGCTGAGTCTAATCCTTGGGAGACTGAGTGAGGGTGGCAGGGTGGCTTGCACGGTTACCACCACTATGTTTTAAGGGAGAAGGATGCTTCTTCTTGCTCTCAATCTGCTTCAGACCTCTATCAGTCCTATAATTCTGGCTGTGTTCTCTGATGTTCAGTTGGACGTGAGCAACTCCATCAAGGGTGACCTGCATAGCCTACATCTGACTTGGCTTCTTTAGCATTCCAGTGATGGTTGCTGATAGTAAAGACAACCATTTATTCCCCTGTCTCTGCAGGTGATTGTCTATACAATAGCCTTCTGATGAGTGACTCCTGTATTACCATGCTGATGTCCAAGTATCATCTGGTACTTGTGCTTTGTTCATTCATGCTCTCTCTTGCTCTCTCTCTTCCTCTTCTCCTTTCCTCTTTCTTCCTTATATGTGAGGGTTCACGCAGAACATATGGGAATGGTCACATGTTATGCCTTTTAGAACTGAGACCTAAGAATGGGCTCTCATCCTGCCCCTAAAACCTTTCACTAAGTATTTGACTATCAGGCCCACAGTATTGATGACACACTGCCTTTCTCTTCTTTACCATTCCCAAGGCCTCAAGCGGTGGGGAGTGGGGAGCGGGGTAGATTCTATTCTGTAAGAGACCCTAGTATCACTTAGCACTTCTAAGCCCTTCAGAAAATGACCCAACCATATTTTCTCTCCAAAGCTTAGAGGCTTCTTAGTATTAGAATGAAAGGAAAGTCTGAGCTATGACCACCTGCACTCTTTATTCCCACCTTGTGTGTCTGTTAGTCGCATAGTTGTGTCTGCCTCTTTGCTACCTCATGGACTATAGCCCACCAAGCTCCTCTGTCCATGGAATTCTTTAGGCAAGAATACTGGAGTGGGTAGCAATTCCCTTCTCCAGGAGATCTTCCCAACCTGGGATTGAACCCAGGTCATTGGTACTGCAGGCATACTCTTTACCATCTGAATCACCAAGGAAGCCCATATTTCAACTTTGGAATTTATAAAGTATATGTTTTTCTTTGTTCATGTTATTGTCCCAATTTAAAAACTTCCCTCTGGAATCAATGTTAACCCAAATAATCCCATAGGAACATGTATGGTTGGAATGGAAGATGACATTTATTTTATCTTGCAAGACACATCCTTTTATTATTTTATTTAATTCTCACTGCAAGCTTCTGTGGAAGGTGGAATTATTTTTCTTGTTTTGCCAATGAGAAGATGAAAGTATAAAAAAGAAGAAACTTGTTTCAGACTGTATGACAGTTGATAAGACAGAATCTGACCCAGGAACTCTTAATCTGGAGTCTTTGCTGTCAATTATATTTCTATGCTGCAAACACCTCCATAATTTATGCAACTTCAAACCTTGGTTCCAGATGCTCTAAGTTAAGGGTAGAATATTCTTTCTCTGTTTTCCTTCCTATCATTTTAAATTCAATGCACCCTATTATCTACTCTGTAAGCTTTCTTTTTAATCGTCTGCCTCCCTCCCCCTACCCTTAGTCTGATTTCACATGCTCCAAAGGTTGGTTTAACTAATCCTGGCCCCCTGCTAGACAGTGAGTTTACTGAAAGCAAGAATCTCATTCTTCTTTTTTTAATTGAAGCACAGTTGATATGCAGCAATATTATACAAGTTATAGGTATAACATATAGTGATTAACAATTTTTAAAGATTATATATATTCCACTTATAGTTATAAAATATTGGCTATATTTCCTGTGCTATATAATATGTCCTTATAGCTTATTTTATATCTAATAGTCTGTACTTTTTAATCCCCTAATCCTGTATTTTCCCTCATTCCTATCCTCTCGCCACTGGTAGCAACTATTTTGAGAACAATGTTCTCTAGATATCTGTATTTCAGTGACTATTCTAGTGCCTGGTACATAAAAATGTGTTCAGAAAAATTTGTCGAATAAATGATGAATAAAGAAATTTTAAAGCTGAAGATACTATGAAGTACTGATGCAGAAATAAAGAGACTCCAAGAAAAGAGATTTATTACAGGTTTAAATGATGCCTGTTTGATAGTAATAGAATATCTTATTTTTAGGTTGAGAGACTTGGGTGGAAAATTAAGCTCTCCTGAGGCTAATAAGCCTCACTATTCTTGGATATCCATCTTATTCCACATACTCTTTGAAGAAAATACCTAAAATAGTATGTTTTCCCAAAGGTGTCTATCATTCATGGATTTTGAAGTTACTGAAATACCAATAAAAGAACATTCTGTTGCATGCAAGGATTATCTATGGCCTTTTGGAAGATCAATCCTCAGAATCACAAGAGGGAAAAAGACTTCTACAGGTTAGTAAAATAAACCCTAGGAGTCTGGTTCTAAGAAGAGCTACAGAAAGAGTGGAACTAGTGGCTGCTAGTGGAGTCTGAAAAACTAAAGCTGCCATAGCACTGGGCCACAACTAGTTAGAACATAGCCAGGAGAAGCAAAAAGAATCTCATGGTCCAAGACACTTGGCATCTTGGTGAATTTCCCCCACCAGAAATATCACTATTAAGTGGATAGAGCAGAAACACAAGTTATGCCGGTTACACACAGCATTTATGTTCCCTGTCCAAATGGCTAATTCTCAAGGCTACCCAAAGCAAATGCTCCAGCCTGAAAAACTGCCAGAACTTATTAGCTCATTCAGAAAGGACAAATTTGTCCTGCTCTCCTTATTCCCTAGGACAGGTACCTATTAAAGGTCAGCAGTTGATTTATTAAGAAAAGATAAATCAGGAATCCAAACAAAATGTTTGCAGAATGTCAGAGACGCAAAAGGCTGAACTAATTACTTGAAAATATCTGTTTGGTATTTGACTAAGAATCAATTCATTAGCATTCCACACCATCACTTTTGCATAAAGAAGGAAAATAAAACATGCCAAAAAGAATGGAAATTTTCTGGGACTGAACCAAGGAATAGCATTTTCATGTAAAACTGCATAATATGTTGTATATTTTAGGTGCAATTATCAGATGTTGATATGATATTTTGTTTGCTAACCGCATTTCTGAGTTCAGTATGTAAGCTATACAAGGCATTTAAGAACCACAAGAGTGTAGAATGTTTTCCAAGTACTTAATAGGTAATGGTTGAACAGTTTAGGGGTGATGGCATACTACCAAATTCTTCAGAAATTTATACCTCTAAGCAAATGTAAATAAAGAATTATAAGTTTAAATTTACCTTCCTCCTCTATTTTCATTAGAGCAATCTTGACATGTAGATCTTTGATTAACTTTTAAGTAAAATTGTGTTTCCAAACAGCATAAGAACCCATTTTTGAACAGCCCAGTTGTTTACCTAGACAGGTGATTTTTGCAAAACTTTCATTTTATTTTAAATCAAATATTAAATACTGTTATTCTTTGACTTTTTGTTCTTCACTGGTTATGAGGTAGGGAAAAATAAAAACTTCTGGGGGCAAGTCTAGCTCCTCTGTATACCACTTAACTCCTGACTGTACACAGGTGCACATTTCAACCTGTTCATGGCTTTTCAAGGACAAGACCAGTGGTCCTCCTTCCCTTATATTTCCAAAAGCACAAAACCAGTAAGGAGAACACTATAAGCAGCCAATTTATCCTCATCTCATCTAGCTGACTCTACTAAAGTTCCTTCCAAAACCCAGCAAAATTATGCCTGTTGCCTCATATAATGATACGGCTTTTCTTCTCTCTCTCTCTCTTTTTTTTTTTTTTGGTCCCAGAGATTCTTCAGTTCAAACCCATCAATCTTTAAAACACTTTAGAGTCAGTGCTGAATATGATTATTTTTCCAATGATATTAGCCAGTTTCCAAATATTTAATAAGCCTGTTTTCAAGATGCAATGCATACCAAGACATAATGAGAATTGTTACATTCTATAGTCCAGGTATTAATGACCATCTGGGAAAGCTGATAGTTCAAGGAAATATCCGATAGTAATGTTATGATTTCTGTTATAGCTCATTTGTTTTCTTTTAATTAGGTAAGAAAACAAAACAAATCTCTTCTCCTACTGTGGCTGTCTGAAGGAATAACAATGCCCTAGGCAACAGGTATGCACATTTTAATTAACTGGCAACAAAAATAAGATTCAATTTCTTAGAACTTATCTATCCTTGGTGAAGGGAGACCTTGAAAACACCATACAAATGGTCAGTCTCTAGCCTTCTAATGTGTGTATGCATGTATGTATGTATTGTGTGTATATATATATGTGTATATATATATACACACACATAGGTAGGTATGTGTATACATATACATATGCACACATATATACATATATATATATACATATATATATGTACATATGTAGGTATGTGTATATTTGTTGTTTTCACTTAGTCACTTAGTCGTGTGCAGCTCTTTGCTACTCCATGGATGATAGCCCACCAGGTTCCTCTGTGCATGGAATTTTACAGGGAAGAATACTGTAGTAGGGTGCCATTTCCTCCTCCAGGGGGTCTTTCCAACCCAAGGATCAAACCCATCTTTCCTGCATTGCAAGCAGATTCTTTACTATCTGAGCCACCAGGGAAGCTTGTGTGTATGTAATACACATATTATATATACATTACATAAATATGAATGAATCTACCTATGCCTGATTATAAAACATTTGCAGAAATATTTTAATGACTTTAAGAATCTTTTGAAGAATCATCTACAGAATACAGTGCATGTTTTTCAGAACAAAATAATGTGCTTTTTGACAAAACATTATTTAAGTGCTTTTTGATTATTATACCCAAAATATTACCTTTCTGATGATAACTGAAGATGTTTCCATAATGCTAGTAGATTGCAAGTTTCTGATAGTGAATGCTTAAAAATGTACATGCTTTCAGTGCTGCTATTTGGTTGGATAATTTAAAATAGATGAATAATGAAAATTCATGTGTGTTCAAAAATTCTTATTATTTATTATACATTATAATCAGAGATGAGATATTTCAAAGCATGAAACACAAAGCAAGGTCCTTTGCTCCATAAAACATCAAATGTAAATTAGAAATAAATATATTGTTTACTAAAGGGAATAGAGTAATATTTTGCTTGTTTATAGGAGCAGAGAGAGGTCATGAGAAAAATAAAACAGGACAAAGACAAGAAGGATTGAAGAAAGGCACAAAACAGACTGGTACACACAATATGGGAAAAACTGGGCAGATAATGAAAAAAACCACTAAATGTAAGAAAAAGCTGATAGCAGGATATGATTCCACACACATATATCAATGATAAGAATCAAAAAAGATTCAACTTCTTCATCTGAAAACTCCCTCTTTTTATGTTTTAAGGGATCATGGAAATGAGTGTTTAAGTTTGTTTGTTTGTATGCTTGTTCTTTGGTCCAGAGCTATTTAAATGAATACTTTATGGATACTACCTCATTAATCTTTTCTTACTATGCAGAATATAATTACTTCTGCTTTGCATTTGAAGAAACATGTTTATAGTCTGTTTTGATGTAGAGCATTACTGTTGTTCAATGAACATGAATTGGAAATAAAGATGAGACAACCTGGCTCCATTTACCAAAACCTGGACAGGACTATAAATTTGCTTGGCAAAATGTAAAAACACACTCAATATGTTTTTATATAATTTTGATATATGTGAAATGAAGTGATAGATGATAAAAGCAAGCAGTATATCTCTTATTCTGTCCCCATTTCTGAATATATAAAGTTTCTGAAAATATATTGAGTTTTATATGTGTGGGAGAAGTGTAACCTATTTTCCTAATTAGAGAAAACACTTTTACAAAACAATTGGTATAATACAAAGAACATCAGGCAAAATTGCTTAAACTATGTGCAAGTGAGAAAGTTAATACTTGCTAAATGACGGTTTACCTTTGGAAAACACACACATTTTATTTTTGTTCTCATTGATCAAAATATTTTTCAACTTCATTTGAATACATTTTGAGAAACTGATACATTCTTATGGCTGTCCCAATCATTTATGAAGTTCATTCATAAATGCATAATATTGGGGGAAGCAACCAAAAGTCATTTATTGTCAAGTACAGAAGTTTCCTGTAGCTTCTGCAGAAAAAAGAATATTCTAGAAAACTACAAAATATTTGACACATGACACACTGAAAAGTGGAAACACACAATGAAGATATGCTACTCAAAAAATACAAATTACATATGAACAAGGTTATTCAATACCATAATGCTTGTAACTGAAAAACATTGAAAATAATCTAAATACACATACATTGGTAAGGGGTTGATTAAACACTAAACACAATGTTAATATAACTGTGGAATGAATGAGGAAAGCTCTATGAACTGATGTGCAGTAATCCCTAGGGTATGTTGCTATGTAAAAGGAGAAAGGTACAAGAACTTTATGGTAGATTCTGTGTCATGCAAGACAGAAAGATATATAAAACATATACATTTATCTGCTCTTTTGTGAAAAAAAACAACTGAAAAGTTTGACAGGAGTAAATGAGGGTGTTTACCCACAGATGATGAGTGAGAAAGTCATGGAAAGGATGAGGAATGAGGACACAGCAGAAAGGATGATAAGAGAGTGAAACCGCCCTGTATATACTAAACAAAGCTATTATCTAACATTCTCAGAAAATAAATTAAAATTTTAAATCAGTAGGTCACATGGGAAAATTGAAAATGAACTAGAAACAGTGAAAAAAACAAAACAAAACCTTTCTACATTACATATGAATAACATTACTACATTGAAGGAGACAAAGAGGAAAACAACCAGTAAAATTTGGACAATATAGTATTTTAACTACTCTAAGTGAATTAAAACTGCACATGATTATCATACTCTAGTTAACATGCTTTTCCACATAAATATAGGTTACCATTCTGAAACCATATGCACTCTAGAACCGAGCAAATAAGTAAGTATATATTAATAACCACAGATATGCAATGATACCACTTTAATGGCAGAAAGCAAAGAGGAACTAAAGAGCCTCTTGATGAGGGTGAAAAAGGAGAGTGAAAAAGCTGGCTTAAAACTCAACATTCAAAAAACAAAAGTCATAGCATCCAGTCCCATCACTTCATGGCAAATAGATGGGGAAAAATGTGGAAACAGTAACAAACTCTATTTTCTTGGGCTCCAAAATCACTGCAGGTGATGATTGCAGCCATGAAATTAAAAGACACTTGCTGGTGGCTCAGATGGTAAAGAATCTCCCCTCAATGCAGGACACAGTGGTGCGATCCCTGGGTCAGGAAGATCCTCTGGAGAAGGGACTGGCTATCCACTCCAGTATTCTTGCCTGGAGAATGTCACGGACAGAGGAGCCTGGTGGGCTATAGTCCATAGGTTGCAAAAAGTCAGGCAAGATTGAGAGACTAACACTGGTCCTTGGAAGAAAAGCTATGACAAATCTAGACAGTGTATTAAAAAGAAGAGATATCACTTTGCTGATAAAAGTCCATATAATCAAAGCTATGATTTTTCCAGTAGTCATATGGATGTGAGAATTGGACCATAAAAAATGGCTGAGTGCCAAAGAATTGATGCTTTTGAATTGTGGTGCTGGAGAAGACTCTCGAGAGTCCCTTGGCCAGCAAGGAGATCAAACCAGTCAATTATAAAGGAAATCAACCCTGAATATTCTCTGGGAGGGCTGGTGATGAAGCTGAGGCTCTAATACTATGGTCATCTTATGTAAAGAGCTGACTCACTGAAAAAGACCCTGACGCTGGGAAAGACTGAAGGCAAGAGGAGAAGGGGGTGACAGAGGATAAGATGTTTGGGTGACATCACTGACTCAATGGACATGAGTTTGAGCTCCAGGAGATAATAAAGGATAGGGAAGTGTGGGGTGCTGCAGTTCATGGGGTTTCAAAGAGTCAGACATGCCTTAGCAACTCAACAACAACAACAATGATGACAACAAATTGTGAATAATGGGAGCCAGATTTCTTACTGATAAATTATGAAGCTATGAAGAAATGGGGCACAGCTAGAACTGACTAATATAGACCAAAAAAATGTAAAATAAATACAGGTAAATGTATGTTCATGTGTTTGCATACATATGTTTTCTAGCTCTTTCCATTGAGAGGACCCATAAATAACATACCAGTAGCAGTGATTGCCCCTAGTACCTAGATCTTAGTTTCTAAATGACACTGCCCAACAAAAAGAAATAATGAAACTGGGAGAAAAGTCTGATTCTAGCATCAATATAAGGAAAGAATAAGGTAAAATTGGAACATTTTACCTTTCTCAGAAAGCAGTATAGTCTCAAAAAGAAATGAAAATATCAAATGAAACAGAAGTCCATGTGAGGAAGGCCTCCAGGTTCCGATTTTAGGAAGATATGAGCAAAATAATATATGATCATCTTAACGAATTACATGATAGCTAATTTCATGTGTCAGCCTGACTGGGCCATGGGGTACCCAGTTTAAACATTATTTTGAGTATGTCTGTGAAGGTGTTTCTGGATGAAATTACTATTTGAATTTGTGTACTCAGTAAAGGAGACTGTCCTCCCAATGTAGGTAGATATTATCCACTCCATTGAGGACCTGTGTAGAACAAGAGGTGGAGTAAGAAGAGACTAACCACTTTGCTTCTAGCCTACCTGTTTAAGTGGGGACATCTCATCTTACTCCTTCCAGCCCTTAAACTGGTATTTATACCATTAGGCCCCCCTGGTTCTCAGATTTTCAGACTCAAAGTGGAACTATACTAAGAGCTTTCCTGAGTCCACAGTTTTCAGAGGCCAGATCATGAGACTTCTCAACCTCCATAATCACATGAGTCAACTTTTCATAAAAAATTCTCCATATATCTATATCTATCTCTATATTTGAGGGCTTCCCAGGTGGTACTAGTGGTAAAGAACATGCCTGCCAATGCAGGGGACAGAAGAGATGCCAGTTCAATCACTGGGTTGGGAAGATCCTCTGAAGAAGAGAATGGCAATACACTCCACTATTTTTGCCTGGAGCATTACACTGGACAGAGGAGCCTAATGGGCTACAATCTATATGGTTGCAAAGAGTCAGACATAACTGAAGTGACTTAGCATGTACACCTCTATACTTAAGAATCCATAGATGTCCTCAAGTCCTATTTACCTAGAGAAAATTAGAAAAACATTTCTATTTTTCTCTATATAGGAATATACAGAACATAATCTGAAAAATATAAAATGTAGAAAATATATAGAATATAGTCTGTACTCTGAAAATATAATGTGTGCTCTGATTAACTGAACATAATTTATAACTAAATTTTCATGAGTCTAAACAGATAAACAAACAAATCCTGGACAAGAAAAGCTCCACAAAGTAAAAATAAAAAAAGAAAACTGGGAACTTTCTACTGGAGAAACTTAATAGACACACTTCAACTGGGTGGTCATAGTTCACACTGCCAGCCATAAGAAATCTCTACATTGTACACCTTCTGATATGGCGCACTGAGAAAGGAACAACATCATTTATATGCTATTCCTGGCCAGAAATTCCTAACTGATTTTTTTTAAAACTGAATTTAATCATGAGAAAACATGTCAAACCCAATTTGAGGGACATTCTACAGAACAACTAGCCATTACTCTTGAAAGATAAAGATGTGATGAACTGTTCCAGATTAAAGGAGACAAAATGCATGTGACAAGTGTGTGATCCTGAATCAGATCCTGGTCTAGAAAATAGGGACATTACCGAGACAACTGATAAAACTGAAATAAAATCTATAGATTAGTCAGTAGTGTTTCATGAATAATTCCTGAGTTTGATCCTTGATTATGGTTTCATAAAATGTCAATGTTTTGGAAAGTGGGGTGAAATTTACAAGGAAATTCTTAGGATTATCTTTGCAACAATCCAAGTCTGAAATTATATTAAAGTTAAAAATAACAACAACAACAACAACAACAACAACTAGTGGTAAGATATGAGGACAGACCAAGAGTTTTGAATCTCCAGATTCCAGTTCATAATCAGATGATACTAAGGAAGACAGCACAAACAGCAGCAAAATGGCCAACTTGGGGTTCAATCATCACAGAATGAAAAATTTTGAGCACACCATGTTTGAATGTGAGGGAAAAGTTTCAAACAGCAGACACTGTAGCTTTATGTTTTGTAATAAAAGACCGTCTTCCCTGTCACAGTTATATACAAGTACATGCCATATTTGCTTCTCACATAAGACAATGGCAAAACGTGACATTACTTAAAACCAAAGGATAATGTTATGTTAGTGGTAAAACTGTACACACTGCTTAAGGGAATAAGTCCACTTGAGTTAGAGTACCTTAGATGTTTTATTACATATTTATAACATAAAGGTTACAAGTATTTAACACATCTATGCATATCCACTGTTGGTGACTAAGGCGACTAAGGCAACTGGACAAGAAAGACTAGATAAATTGCACCCCATGCCCTGATCTGAAAATATCAGAGATTAAAGCAAATATTCTAGATCTACACAAATGTCTGCTAAACTACAGGGAAATAGAAAATATATGAAGGACACATGAAATTGGAAGATCTACAGAGGCAACTTCAGAAGTCAACAATCAGTTCGGTTCAGTATCAGTTCAGTCCGTCAGTCATGTCCGACTCTTTGCGACCCCATGAACTTCAGCACGCCTGGCCTCCCTGTCCATCAGCAACTCCCGGAATTCACCTAAACCCATGTCTATCGAGTCGGTGATGCCATCCAGCCATCTCATCCTCAGTCTTCCCCTTCTCTTCCTGCCCCCAATCCTTCCCAGCATCAGGGTCTTTTCCAGTGAGTCAACTCTTTGCATGAGGTGGCCAAAGTATTGGAGTTTCAGCTTCAACATCAGTGCTTCCAATGAACATCCAGGAATGATCTTCTTTAGGATGGACTTGTTGGATCTCCTTGCAGTCCACGGGACTCTCAAGAGTCTTCTCCAACACCACAGTTCAAAAGCATCAATTCTGTGGTGCTCAGCCTTTTTCACTATCCAACTCTCACATCCACACATGACTACTGGAAAAACCATAGCCTTGACTAGTCGAACCTTTGTTGGCAAAGTAATGTCTCTGCTTGTCAATAGGCTATCCAGGTTGGCCATAACTTTCCTTTCAAGGAGTAGTTGTCTTTTGATTTCATGGCTGCAATCACCATCTGCAGTGATTTTGGAGGCCCCCAAAATAAAGTCTGACACTTTTCCACTGTTTCCCCATCTATTTCCCATGAAGTGATGGGACCAGATGCCATGATCTTAGTTTTCTTAATGTCGAGAAGTCAACAATATAAAATGAAACAAGTTAATTACAGAGAATCCAGGAGGCACTCAGTGTCCATATGTAAAAGATCAGCAACACAGGAATTACCAATTGTACATCACAATATGAATAGAAAAAGTGTGAAGTAAATGGATGTTTTCCCCAAGCCACAATCTTTTGGAGCACAGGTACATAATAATTGCTCAATAAATGTAAGTTACTCCTGTCATACTATCATGGGCTTCTCTTCCTTTTAGTATCTTATCATGTTTCAAATTTCTCTTTTTAGAAATGTTTTATTATGATGAACATTACATAAGTTCTTGTATATATTTGTAAATGAATATGCATAGATGAAAGTAACTAAAAAATGCTGTCTTGGTGGGATGGTGGTGGTGGTTTAGTTGCTAAGTCGTATCTGACTTTTGCAACCCCATGGAATGTAGCCCGCCAGGGTCCTCTGTCCATTGGATTTTCCAGGCAAGAATACTGGAGTGGGTTGCCATTTCCTTCTCAAACTGGTAGGAAAGATAGTCACTATTGAACAGATATAAAGACTTTCAGCTATGTGCCATGAATGAGGGGCTTCCCTGATAGCTCAGTTGGTATAGAATCTGCCTGCAATGCAGGAGACCCATTTTATGCCTGGATCAGGAAGATCTACTGGAGAAGGGATAGCCTACTCACTCCAAGGGATAGGCTACCCACTCCAGTATTCTTGGGCTTCCCTTGTGGCTCAGCTAGTAAAGAATCCATCTGCAATGTGGGAGAACTGGGTTCAATCCCTAGGTTGGGAAGATCCCCTGGAGAAGGGAAAGGCTACCCAGTTCAATATTCTGGCCTGGAGAATACCATGGACTGTATAGTCCATGGGGTCTTAAGGAGTCAGACACAACTGAACGAATTTCATTTTCATGATGAATAAGTCATAGAGATCTGCTTATGACATTGTGCCTCATCTTAACAGTACTGAATTGTGCACTTCAAAATTCAAGAGGATAGACCTCAAGGTAAGTGTTTTTATCACAATATAAATGGATGAATGAATAATAAAACAATGTGATCAAAATAGCAATGTTGGTGATATCAGGAACACTCCATTTCCTGTTTTATTTCTATTTGATAAACCACATTATTGATGTTTGCACATATATATAGATATGTTTTGAATACAAAAACGGGGAGTGTTTGCTATCATTTGGTTTAAAAATTCTCCAAAATGGATATGGGTTGAATTAATTTTGAGGGCCACCTGGTACAGCAGTGATTGCCAAGGTGAATTTATCTGCCTTAGCTGCCTTGTTAGTTCTACATTTCTCTCTTTACCTAACCAAACAAAGCAATGTACACTGGTTTGGATTTCAAACAATAGAAAGCAATACTAGTGAAGTGGTCTAGGAGCTCTGGCCTCTGCCCCAGCATCATGTCTCCTGTTTGACAGCAGGATTGAGCACATATTTGACACTCCTGGAAAGAAAATCAGTCACAGATTGAGTGGCAGGCTTTGTTCTTTGATGTGGTAGGGTCAGATAAACTAACTTGACCACAGAAATACTAATCAGAAAGTATTTATCTTCCTGGTTGCAAAAGTTATAGGAAATATGTCCACATACAGCTTCCATATAGATGAAAATATAGTCCAAAGTGGCAGCCTGGATAGCCTCAGGTAAAGAATGGCTTCTTCATTAGATCATTTGTGTTCAGCAACCTCTATGCCTACAACACTAATCACTATGTTATGAAGCCATCTCTACTTAAAAGAAATCCATACAACATAAGAGGGTATCTTTAAATTTTACCAAGATTAATCATTCAATGTCTGTGTCTTCACCTTCACGTTTGACCCACGTATTCATTGTAAATGACTTACAAGGTCATACTTGGACATTTTCTAGTAATAATCTGTTGAGAGGAGAAATCATGTACAACAGGGTGAGAGGTCCTCAGAAGATTAACAGGCAGTTGTGAGGCAGGGCAGGGTAAACGCCCTACCCTATCAGTGGAGTATCATTTCACATGCTAGTAAAGTAATGCTCAAATTCTCCAAGCCAGGCTTCAGCAATATGTGAACCGTGAACTTCCAGATGTTCAAGCTGGTTTTAGAAAATGCAGAGGAACCAGAGACCAAATTGCCAACACCCACTGGATCATTGAAAAGCAAGAGAGTTCCAGAAAAACATCTAATTCTGCTTTATTTACTACATCAAACCTTTTGACTGTGTGGATCACAATAAACTGTGGAAAATCCTGAAAGAGATGGGAATACCAGACCACCTGACCTGTCTCTTGAGAAACCTGTATGCAGGTCAGGAAGCAACAGTTAGAACTGGACATGGAACAACAGACTGGTTCCAAATAGGAAAAGGAGTATGTCAGGGCTGTATATTGTCACCCTGCTTATTTAACTTATATGCAGAGTACATCATGAGAAACGCTGGACTGGAAGAAGCACAAGCTGGAATCAAGATTGCTGAAGGAATATCAATAACTTCAGATATGCAGATGACATGATCCTTATGGCAGAAAGTGAAGAGGAACTAAAAAGCCTCTTGATGAAAGTGAAAGAGGAGAATGAAAAAGTTGGCTTAAAACTCAACATTCAGAAAACTAAGATCATGGCATCTGGTCCCATCACTTCATGGCAAATAGATGGGGAAACAGTGGAAATAGTGTCAGACTTTATTTTTGGGAGCTCCAAAATGAAATTAAAAGATGCTTACTCTTTGGAAGGAAAGTTATGACCAAACTAGATAGCATATGGAAGAACAGAGACGTTGCTTTGCCAACACAGGTCCATCTAGTCAAGGCTATGGTTTTTCCAGTAGTCATGTGTGGATGTGAGAGTTGGATGATGAAGAAAGCTGAGCACCAAAGAATTGATGCTTTTGAACTGTAGTGTTGTAGAAGACTCTTGAGAGTCCCTTGGACTGCAAGGAGATCCTACCAGTCCATCCTGAAGAAGATCAGTCCTGGGTGTTCATTGGAAGGACTGATGTTGAAGCTGAAACTCCAATACTTTGGCCACCTCATGCGAAGAGTTGACTCACTGGAAAAGACTCTGATGCTGGGAAGATTTGGGGGCAGGAGGAGACAGAGGGTGAGATGGCTGGATGGCATCACCGACTCTATGAACATGGGTTTGGGTAGACTCTGGAGGTTGGTGATGGACAAGGAGGCCTGGCATGCTTTGATTCATGAGGTTGCAAAGAGTTGTACATGACTAAAGGAGTGAATTGAACTGAACTGATCAGTGGAGTAGTTGAAACAACCCCAGGGAGGTGGCCTTACATGTTAGCAAAGGAGGTAGAGAGATTTTCAAAGGGAGGAAAGAAAATCCAGGCAGATGCTTCAAGTACATGCAGAATGTGCAAATGGTTTACCTAAGACCAGGGATGAGACATCTCCACCAATCAGACTGGTGAACAGACTTTACTTCAAGATGTGTGTATTCAGTCACTAAATCGTGTCTGACTCTTTATGACCCCATAGACTGCAGCATGCCAGGCTTTCCGCCCTTCACTATCTCCCAGAGTTTGCTAAAACTCATGTCCATTGAGTCATTAATGCCATCCTACAATCTCATCTTCCATTGCCTCCTTTTCCTCCTGATTTTAATCTTTCCCATCATCAGGATCTTTTTCAATGAGTCAGATCTTCACATCAGGTGGCCAAAGTATTGGAGCTTTAGCTTCAGCATCGTCCTTCCAATGAATACTCAGGGTTGATTTCCTTTAGGATTGATTGGTTGGATCTCCTTGCTGTCCAAGGGACTCTCAAGAGTCTTCACCAACACCACAGTTCAAAAGCATCAATTCTTTGGTGCTCAGCTTTCTTCACCATCCAACTCTCACATCCACACATAACTACTGGAAAAACCATAGCCTTGACTAGCCGGACCTCATGGACTTGTGTTTTATATTCCTGGAAATAAGTAATAACTTATAAATGCCCAAATGGCCTTTCTTTAGTTTCTGCTTGAAACCACATTGACTAAGCACCATCTTGACCTTGCTGTCACACTAGTCTCACACTACTGCCTCCTGCAGTCAATTCTGTCTTCATGTTTTGATAGTTGATTTCATGTGTCAGTTTAACTGAGCATGGGGTGCTATTTGGTCGAATATTACTCTAGATACTTCTGTGAGGGTATATTTGAATTGGGTTTCACATTTAAATTGATAGACTGAATAAAGATTTCTCTTTGGGGGAGGGAAATTGGGTGGGCTGTGTTTAAACAACTGAAGGGCTGAATAGAATAAAAAAAAGTTTGAATAAAAAAAGTTCCTCTCCTGAGCAAGAGGAATTTTCTCCTGTCTTATTACCTTGAATTGGAACTATTTTCCCCCAGCTTTTAGACTCAAACTGAAATATCAGCTATTCTTAAGTCTCAAGTATGCCAGCATATAGTCTAGAATTATACCATAGAACCACATCGTTGACCCTCTAAGGCCTTCAGCTTGCTGAATGAAGATCCTGGGACTTGTCAAGCTCCATAATTGCATGAGCCAATACCTCACAATACCTCTGTATGTATGTGTGTGTGTGTATATAAAATAATCTATGAAGAGAATATACTAATACATTTAACTGGTTCTAGTTCTCTGAAGAACCCTTATACTTCCATGATATCTACCTAAAACACAACAACAACAACAACAACAACAACAAAACATCTCATCTCAAGGATGTAAAGTACACATTATTGGACAAATAATAGTCCCTTTCTTTGAATTAAATAATTTTAAATGCTTACAGTGTCTGCCTGGGACTAGGAATGATAGCCAGATGTTGATCTTTAGTCACTTTTTAGATACAGAAAATTCTAAGTAAAAAGAGAAAGGAAAAATAAATGTGAGAGATCTGGATTCCTGGACAGTGGAAACTGGCAAGACTACATTTCAAGCCTGAGAAAGTGAAGGAGAGAAAAACTAGAAAATGGGAGAGAGAAAAGATGGACGCATGGAAGGAAAGACTGACCATCAGATTGCTTTCATCTTACCTAATACTTTGGATAGTTTAGTGATTCCTTCCAGTAGCGCGACTAGGAAAAAGTTAATAGAAAATAAATTGGATGTTTTCACTAAGTATAGCTTATCTAATACATTTCTGGGTAGTGTCTTAAGTTTCTGGAAACCCTGTCCGATAATATGTATCACACATTAACAAGATTTTGCTTATTCATATCCATACAAATCATAGCTCTTATAGAATTGCCAAGTTTAAAGAAAAAGAAGCACAAAACAACTCAAAGTACTATTTAAAAGTCCTTTTCGCTTGACCAGTGGGATCCCTAAACAGTACCAAGGTTTTCCTCCTTCCACACTCGCATCAGCACCCCTGGCCACCAGCGCTCTTCCTCCTTCTAAACTGCCCAAGCAGACACAGTGCTTGCCTGCAAGTCAGTCCTCCTGAGGGGTCACAGCCTTACCTGTCTGTACCAACACCCACTTCTCAAAGAAAGTCGAAGATCCTCTAAGTTTATAGTCTAACTGAAAACCTATTTGCCACCATAACAAGTAGTGATTACAGGATCACTAGTAAAGCTCAGTATTTCTTTAATCACTATCTGGCTAGGATAAAAGTTTATTGTGTCATCTAAAAGTGCAGTCAGAAACAGAAAATATGAAAATAATGACCTTGTAACTGAAGTAGAAAAATTACATTGCTTTCTTCAGTTCATTCAAAGAAATGATCCTTTTTATGAGACTGTCTTCCTTTTTTATAGACTCCCTTTGATACTTCCCTCCTCTATACATGGTCCTTTCTCATTAAATTCTCTATTATTTTTATACTTATTGTGGACATGTCTCACTCCCCTACTTAATTTTAGACGTTTTAAGGCAGGCATGTGATATTATTCTTTCTCATCACCATCCAATTGCAAAGCCCACACAGACAAGTGTTACTCATCTGAGAAAAAAATTCATTTAAATTCAAATTTTGGTGTTTAATTGGATTGCTTTCCTGATATTCTGACTGTGAACTTTCTTTCTCTCTTGTTCCATCATTTCATTGCTGTTAGAAAGGTTCCTAAAATCTTTTGTGCAGAGAAAATCATCAGCTTTATGTCCCTAGAGCTCTTCTCTCCTTCACTTTCTCAGACTAGAGATGGAGTCTTCCCAGGAGTCCAGAACTTATACTGATTTGGGTTTTGCTCTTGCTCTTTCTAGGAAGTCAATATCTTAATAGGACTTATTTAGCCTTAAAACACAAATCTCATATAGAGCTGTATACAATATTATCTTGAAATAATGACTGAACATATTTCCAATCAGTACAGCTTACACACACACACACACACACACACACACACACATATATAATATTAGAAGGTGAGGAGAGGTAAAGGAGGAAACATTAATTTAGATACTTAGATGTATAGTCTCACTCAGAATTCCCAAAGAGTTGGGAATATTTTAATGCACTTTACTAAGCATATAACTCTACCATTTCCAAACAGAAATTATCAAATGATGGTGATTTAAATGCTGCTGCTCATCTTTTAATCCACCCATCATTTATTTCTTGTGATTTTTTTCTCTTTTTGAGTAACAAATACTCTTGCTCATAGTAACATCAGTGGAATAGGTTTGTAAAGAATTATTTCCTAAATCCCAGTAAGTTGTTAGCATTGATAAAATGAGCATGCATTTTGTGTCCAGAATATCCATTCTTAATGCCAGTTAAGGACCAGTTATTTTGATTAAAATTTCAGACATAGAGATCTGTTAGCCTTCACAGTCACAATAGAACTATCCCTATTTAAAATTCAAGAGCTTTCTGGCAACCAATATGAACAGATTGTTAATTTTTTCACCCCCAAGGAATATGCATCATTCATACGGCATAGTTACAAAGTATGATTTTCAAAGTCATCTATTTTCTGTTCTCATTTGCTAATGTTAATATATACGATGTTATTTGTTTATTTTGTGAGTATCCTTCCAACAAGGAACAGATTTCTCACATTTGTACATTAAATAGGAATAGCAGAACACATTTCATAACATGACACTGAACTTCAGTGATCATCTGCTCTGTTTCACTAACACAGATGTATATCTGCCCCAAATAATATGCTGTTAACTACAGAAAAAGATATTATCCCCAAATTCACTTTTCCTGATTACACATTTTCTCCTTTTCCAACACCTTATTTTAATCTTAGACCTGGGGGCCTCAAATATTTTTAAAGCCAACCTTTTTCTCTTACTTTCAGGAGGAGCAAGTAAGGTTATAAAACTAGCCCAAGCCCATGTAATTTCCTACTCACCAATCATGTGACTTGGGGTAAGCTACTTATTTTCTACAATATCCTAATATGGATCATGTACACTAACAACATTTACCTTAGGAATGTACTGTGAAAGCTAAAAGGAAAATATATAGCTTATAAAATGTTAAATAAAATATACGTGCAATTCCAAGAGGCAATAAATGTTATATGAGAAAGCCACCTAACTAGATAGATCCTCAAGACTTTGTTTTGAAACAAAACCAAAACCAGAGAGAATATCTGTTTATAGCCAGCAAACAAAGAGTATCAGAGGAGTAACATCAACAACATGATGAAAGGAGATGTCCCTCACTGTACCCCTCCCTCTCTGACTATTTGGCATCTGTCCATGGACAAAGTTACTTTGTGGAAGCTATGGGATCCAGCACTTTACACTACAAGGGACCTAGGAGGAGTCTTGTGCACACTTACATCAGGTAATGAGACCTTGGTCTTGACTGTGGACCCAGAAATGGCCTGTGTACCAGCTCCACTTCCTCTCATCTGTGCTCTAAGAGCCCCGGGAGAACACAGTCCTAAGCGGAAGTCCAAGAGACACCATGTGATAGGTCACAAAGCAAATCTTTGCATGTTTAGGAAGACTGAAATATTTTTTCTACCATCATAGTAAGAAACTAGAAATCAACAACAGAAGGCAAACTGGAAAATTCACAAATATGTGCAGATTAAAGCACATGCTACTAAACAACCAATACGTCTGAGGGGAAAATCAAAAGGGAAATAAAAAAAAATATCTAAAGGGGAATAAAAATGGAAACACAATATACTAAAATTTAGGAGATACAGCAAAAGCAGATCTAAGAGGGAAGTTTGTAGTGATACACACTTTCATTAAGAAAAAAGAATGAGCTCAAATAAATAACCTAATTTACCCTTGCATACAAAAGAAACAAATTAATCCTGTATAGAGCAGAAGGAATAAAACAACAAAAGTTAGAGCAGAAATAAATAAAATAGATACCAGGCAAACAAAAGAAAAGATCAATAAATTGAGTTTTTTTTTTTAAGAATATGCAAACCCATGGTGATATCATGTCATTGTATGGCAAAACTAATAAAAAAAAAAGAAAGAAAAAAAGGAATTGGCAAACCTTTAGCAAAATTAAGAAGGAAAGAAAGAAGATTCAAAATAGTAAAATCAGAAATGAAAGGGGAAATAATTACAATCGAAACCACAGAAATACCAAGGATCACAAGAAACTACTATGAACAATTGTATAGGAACAAATTGGATAACCTAGAAGAATGGGATAAAATCCTAGAAACATAGAAGTTATAAAGACTGAATCATAAAGACATAGAAAATACGAACAGACCAATAAGAAGAAAGAAAAATCAATTAGTACTCAAATATTTGCCAATTACAAAAAGCTAAGGACCAGATGGTTCCCCAGGTAAACTCTTCTGTTGCTATGCTAAGTCAAGTCCATCTATTTGTAACCCCATAAACTGCAGAATGGCAAACGTCTCTGTCCTCCACTATCTCTCAAAATTTGCTCAAATTCATATCCACTGAGTTCTATCAATCATGTAAAGAAGAATTAACACTAACCTGTTCCAACAAAAAACTGAGGTGGAAGGAACACTCCTAAACTTACATAACCCTGAAACCACAGCCAGAAAAGAAAACTAATACAGGATATCCTTTATAAATAAAGAGCAAAACTATTCAAGAAAATATTAGCAAACCAAATTCAACAATGCATTAAAAGAATTATACACCATGATAAAGTGGGATATATCCCTGGGATGCAGGAATGGTTGAACATACATAAATTGATAAATGTGGTGAAGTGAAGTGAAGTTACTCAGTCATGTCCAACTCTGCAATCTCATGGACTGTAGACTGCCAAGCTCCTCCATCCATGGGATTTTCCAGACAAGTATACTGTAGTGTGTCGCCATTTCCTTCTCCAGGGGATCTTCCCAATCCAGGGATCGAACCCCGGTCTCCCTCATTTCAGGAAGACTCTTTACCATCTAAAACACCAGGGACTCTATTAACAGAATTAAAAAATCATATGATCGTCTCAATAGATGAAAAAAAAAAAAAACATTCAGCATATATCATCTTTTCATGAATAAAACTCTGAAAAAGCTGAGTTTAGAAGAAATATACTTCAATATGATGGCCATATATGACAAACCCACAAGTAACATTATTCTCAACAGTGAAAGTATGAACAAGTTTCCTCTAGATCATGAATAAGCCAAAGGAGCCTATTCTTACCACTTCTAGTCAACATGGTGATAGAAGTCCTAACTAGGGTAAACAGATAAGAAAGATAAATAAAAATTATCCAAATTGGAAACTAAAAAGGGAAGCTGTCTCTGCAGATGATGTGATCTTATATATATAAGTCCCTAAACACTTCAGCAAGAAACTGTTGGTAAAGAATCCGCCTGCAGTGCAGGAGGCCCTAGTTTAATTCCTGGGACAGGAAGATCATCTGGAGAAGGGATAGGCTACCCACTCCAGCATTCTTGGGCTTCCCTTGTGGCTTAGCTAGTAAAGAATCCACATGCAACACAGGAGATCTGAGTTCAATCCCTGGGTTGCAGAGATCCCTGTAGACGAAAACGGCTACCCAGTCCAGTATTCTGGCCTGGAGAATTCCATGGACTGTATAGTCCATGGGGTTGCAAAGAATAGGACACGACTGAGCAATTTTTACTTTCATTTCATAAAAGATCCCAAATCCCATTAGTGAAAAGGGACAGTCAGCTAAGATATTTAATTACATAAGTTTTCTTTTATTATCATTTTTCCTCTTATGTGAAGGATATTTTATAGACAGGCTTGTAAGCTAACAGTGCTTTAGCTTTAAAGCTGTTGACATTATCTACACCTAATACTAAACTCAAAACTACCCATACACAAAGAAAGACAGTTTCTTTTTCAACAATTTTCAGGAGGATAGAAAGCTCAACACACCTCCTTTTTGCTTTTTGTTCATTAAGGGTGAGGGACTAAAAGTCCAGGTTGAGTGAAATGTAAGAGAAGGAAGAAAGTCTTTTGCATAATTTCTGTGTAGTTGCTGATTCTCATTCCCTCCTCCTGCTTGAGACAGTGGGTTGTCAGCCACCCACTTACCCTCAACCATATTCTCAGGTCTGGGAATAACAGCTGTTAAAAGGAAATATAGTGTTTCCTTTCTGCTCGTTTCAGAATATATTGTCTCCATTTGTTAATTTTATCACATTACTTAGACTCTGGCACAGACTTTCTCATGGTTCTCATTACCTAATGGCGCTAATAACATATGGTAATATTTTTCTAACTATACTCCCAGAGTAATATCAAACCATCTCTTCTTCAAATGTCTATTTGAAGTAATACAACCAGTCCACTTTATTTTTTATCATAAAAATCCACTCAAAATAAATATAGACTTCATTGGAATCTTGCTCTGCTCAATAAAAAAATAGTTGATTGCCTATGGGTAAAGTGCAATTTCTACAATTTCATGGTACATCTTGAGCTACCAGACTTGAGAAGTTTTGTTACTTGTGCTAAAACAGTAAACTCTGCGAAAATAACTCATTCCCCACTTACTCTAGTATCTCTTAAATAGTTCTTTGGGGATTTTACTCCATTAACCTGTGGTTATTTTCTTTTTATTCACATCCAACTCTAGTTTTATGTGCACTTATTCAAGCATTTCAAACATTCGCTTGTAATTTTAAAATAAATAATGAAAGGTAAGAAGCCTAGAAAGCTTACTCAAGCACAATGGGAAGTGAAGGAATTAGTCGCTAAGTTGTGTCTGACTCTCATGACCCCACGGACTATAGCCCGCCAGGCTCCTCTGCCCATGGGATTTTCCAGGCAATACTGGAGTAGGTTGCCATTTCCTTCTCCAGGGGATCTTCCTAACCCAAGGATCAAAACTTCGTCTCCTGTATGGCAGGCAGATTCTTAACCACTGAGCCACCAGGGAAGTCTCTACTCAAGCACCATAATTACCTATGAAACAACAGTTTCAATATACCTGGTAGGATCTTTCACATCTCAACAGGTGCTAGATGTCTTTTATTAAGTCTACATTGAATCAGTTACAGTATTGCTTCTGCTGTTAATGTTTTTCTGGCCATGAGGCATGTAGGATCTCAGCCCGGTGATTAGGGACTGAACAGCATCCTCTGAATTGGAACATGAAGTCTTAACAAGTAGACTGCCAGGGAAGTTCCTTGATGTCATTTGAATCACAATGCAGACTACCTGGACACCAGCAGGTGGGTATGAAGAGATTATCCTCTTTAGTTGTTAAAAACTCCACAATAGGAAGATATATTGGCTCAAATAATTTGAATACCTATATATCAGTAAATAAAATTTTACTCTAGCTTTGTTAAATCACTCTTTTGGCTTTGTTCATCTCAGTCAGGCTTTCAGCATAACTCAATATAATATGAAAGAACATTTTTAGTGACTTTGTAAGAAATTAAAACTTTTAAGAGTAAGTGGAAATAAAGCAGATCTAGTGTTAGAGATATCAATTGTGCAGGGGCAAGGAAAGTATATATAGATTGCTGAGGGGGTAAAGAAAGGACAGCCAGAAAATATTCAGAAGCCATAGAAAGATATTATTCAATTCAAACCATGGAAAGATACTACTCATTAAGGATGCTATCAGGCATAGTTAATATGATATACCATTAAAATAAAGGGCTAAAAGACACGTTCTAAAGGTGTTATCCCTATAAAGGCCTGAGATATGAGTTGCAGTGGTTTAATAATTCATTGCCAGTTATGCTAAAGAATGTTTCATGTTCTGGCTCCAGATTTTTAACTGGCAATTTATACCAACTCTAGGCAAGTTATACAACCTACATGGCCATTATACTTTTTTCCTCTACAAAATGACAAGGAGTAATGGGCTTCTCTGGTGGCGCAGACGGTAAAGAATCTGCCTGCAATGGAGGAAACCAAGTTCAATCCTTGGGTTGGGAAGATCTCCTAGAGAAAGGAATGGCTACCCACTCCAAAACTGTTGCCTGGAGAATTCCGTGAACAGAGGAGCCTGGAGGGCTGCAGTCTGTGGGGTCACAAGGAGTCAGACATGAGGACATGACTAAGCACACACATAGCACACCCCAAGATTGCTCCTCTGACCACTGAATTTTTCAGTCAAGAATACTGGAGTAGGTAGCCATTCCCTTTTCCAGAAGAGCTTCCCAAATAAGAGATCAAACTTGGTTCAGTGTATGTATACTTACATATATTTTAACTTTGCAACAGCTTAACATTTACCAAAAAATTGCCAAGATGGCACAGAGAACTTGTATATACCCCATGCCTCATTTCCCTTATTATTAACATCTTTTACTTGTACTATATATTTGTTACACTTAATGAAAAAATAGCAATATATTACTATGAACTAAAGCTTATACTTTATTCAGATTTCTTTGCTATATCAGTCACTCAAGTTCAGTTGCTCAGTCATAGCCAATTTTTTGCAAACCCATGGACTGAAGCGCACCACACTTCCCTGTCCATCACCCACTCCAGGAGCTTGCTCTAAATCATGTCCATTGAGTCACCGATGCCATCCAACCATCTAATCTTCTGTCATCCCCTTCTCCTCCCACCTTCAATCTTTCCCAGCATCAAGGTCTTTTGCAATGAGTCAGTTCTTCCCATCAGGTGGCCAAAGTATTGGAGTTTCAGCTTCAGCATCAGTCCTTCCAATGAATATTCAGGACTGATTTCCTTTAGGATTGACTGGTTGGATCTCCTTGCAGTTCAAGGGACTCTCAAGAGTCTTCTCTAACACTGCAGTTCAAAAGCACCAATTCTTCAGCGCTCAGATTTCTTTATGGTCCAGCTCTCATGTCCTTAAATGGCTACTGGAAAAACCATAGCTTTGACTATACAGACCTTTGTTGGCAAAGTAATGTTTCTGCTTCTTAATATGTTGTCTAGGTTGGTCGTAACTTTTCTTTCAAGGAGCAAGAATTTTTTAATTTCATGGTGGCAGTCACAATCTGCAGTGATGTTGAAGCCCCCAAAAATAAAGTCTCTCACTGTTTACATTGTTTTTCCATCTATCGGTCATGAAGTGATGGGACTGGATGCCATGTCTTAATTTCCTGAATGTTGAGTTTTAAGCCAGCTTTTTCACTCTCCTCTTTCACTTTCATCAAAAGGCTCTTTAGTTCCTCTTCACTTTCTGCCATAAGGATGGTATCATCTGCATATCTGAGGTTATTGATGTTTCTCCCGGCAACCTTGATTCCAGCTTATGCTTCATCCAACCCAGCATTTCACATGAGGGACACTACATATAAGTAAAATAAGCAGGGTTACAATATACAACATTGACATACTCCATTCCCAATTTGGAACCAGTCTGTTGTCCCATGCCTGATTCTAACTGTTGCTTCTTGACCTACATACAGATTTCTCAGGGAGCAGGTAAGGTGTTCTGATATTACCCTCTCTTAAAGAACTGTCCACAGTATTTTGTTATCCATACGGTCAAAGTCTTTGGCATAATCAATAAAGCAGATGTTTTTCTGGAACTCTTTTGCTTTTTCAATGATCCAATAGATGTTGGCAATTTGATCTCTGGTTCCTCTGCTTTTTCTAAATCCAGCTTGAACATCTGGTAGTTCATTGTTCACATATGATTGGAGCCTGGCTTGGAGAATTTTGAGCATTACTTTGCTAGTGTGTGAGATGAGTGCTATTGTGCCATAGTTTGAACATTCTGTGGCATTGCCCTTCTTTGGGATTGGCATGAAAACTGACCTTTTCCAGTCCTGTGGCCACTGCTGAGTTTTCCAAATTTGCTGACATATTGAGTGCAGCATTTCACAGCATCATTTTTTTAGGATTTGAAATAGTTCAACTGGAATTCCATTATATATCTGATGTCTTTCATCTATTCACAAATATCACCCAAGGTACCATATTACAACTTGTCATCATGGCTGTTTATGCTTCTCTTGGATGTGACAGTAGGTCAGACTTCACTTGTTTTAATGTTAAAGATCTTGACATCTTGAAGAGCAGTAGACAGGTATATTATGGAATGTTCTTCAATTGATCCTCTTAGCTTTTTAAAAACATTTTATTTCTCTGTGATATTTATAAAATAATGGTTCACACATAGTAACTAATAAGTAGTGTGTGAATTAATGAATATGTAAATGAAATACTGGATATTTTTATTCATGTGTAGAAAGTGATGTATCAATATTAATCAAGAAGCATAATAATTCTTGGGTCTGGATTTTGATGAGGCACCAGCAGTAATTACAGTTTAACAAAAATCAAACTGGAATCTTTTCATTATTTTTTATCTTTCCCAGTCAATTTAGCAACAGTTCAGGAAAAAAAATTAATTTAGAGGCTTAATGAGAGGGATTTCCCTGCTTGTCCAGTGATTAAGACTCTGCTCTCAATGCAGGGGGCCTGGGTTTGATCCTTGGTCAAGGAACTAGATCCCACATGCTGCAACTAAGATCTGCCATAGCCAAAAAAAAAAAAAGAAAGAAATTGAATGAGAAAAAATATTACTAGAAAGTATTTCATGAAGAAATGCAGATGTGAGAATGGAAGGACATTTTTTAAATGGTGACCTACTCTCAAATCATTACATTTGCATTATTTTATTTTCTCACACAATATGGGGAAAGAATGTAAATACAGATGAGGAAAGACACCATAAAGACAGCACTGAAAACTGAGGATTCGGTCTGCCACTGGAATCAGGAAAAAGGGTAAAATTATTCTGCCTATAGGGCAATAACATGTTGGAAATGGAGTTATGCTAAACATAACCTTTCCCCAACCTTTATTCAAGGTAGAAGCTAAAAATTATCTTTTCACACATAATTTCATCATGCAATTACCTCAGAGGAAAAAAGCTAACAAATACAACCTTGACAGACAGTGCAATCTTTTGAAGTAGTCTTTCCTCCTAAAAGTCTGAGTTTACCAGATATAATTTCAGACTAAATACAGCGCTAAATTTCCTGACAAGAAAATGGGCAAACACTATGCAGATAAACAATATATTGATTAATATATTTTTTCTAAATCAGTAAAGTAATAGCTGTTTACAAAGCATTTGGTTGTATCACCATTATTTCAGTGATAAACTCAGTTGAGTAATAAAACAACAAGGTTTTCCTCAATGGACCATTTCTCAGCTTGTGCAATTTACTTTAAATATTAAATTTAAAGGAGAAAGAGCTTGCCATCTTATCAGTTCTTTCAGGCTGCCATATTTTACCATACTATAGCAAATTAATAATTATCAATCCTTAAATGCCCTTCTCTTTTTGCAAATTAGTTTCAGAAAAGCAATTTAAAAGTTTCTTCATTTTTCTCAGTAGACTACCAGATAATATTCTTTTAATTGCAAGGATTGGAATGCTTGATACTTTCCATTTTTAGTACAGCATATTGACTGCAGTCATTATTCTATTCTATACTTTTCTAGTGATATTATTTCACTGCTACTCTATTTCAGATATATTAAGGAACACTAATTCTGATTCATCCTTTGTGCCAAGGTAAAAACTGCCTGTTACAGACACAAAGTGGTAAGAGTATCTTTTTTTTCTTTTTTTTTATTGTTTTTGCCATACATTGTCATGATATCACCATGGGTTTACATATGCTTCCCCTCCGGGTCCCCCCTCTCTCCTCCCTCCCCGCTGGGAAATCTCGCTGCACCAGTCCCGAGGATCAATCCTGGGCTGGCGATTGATTAGACACATGACAATTAACATGCTTCAATGCCCTTCTCCCATATCATCCCACCCTTACCCTCATCCACAAAGTCCACAAGTCTATTCTATACATCTGCGTTCCTTTTGTTGTCTCCCATGTTGGGTTCTCATTACTGTCTTTCTAAATTCCATATATATGTGTTAATATACTGTATTGTTGTTTTTGCTTCTGGCTTGCTTCACTCTGGATAATGGGCTCCAGTTTCGTCCATCTGAGTAGAATTGCTTCAAATGAATTTTTTTTTAATGCTGAGTAATATTCCATTGTGTATATGTACCACAGCTTTCTTATCCATTCATCAGTTGATGGGCATCTAGGTTGTTTCCATGTCTTAGCTATTGTAAACAATGCAGCGATGAACATTGGGGTGCACGTGGCTCTTTCAATTCTGGTTTCCTCGGTGTATATGCCCAGCAGTGGGATTGCCGGGTCATATGGCAGGTCTATTTGCAGCTTTTTAAGGAACCTCCACACTGTTTTCCATAGTGACTGTACTAGTTTGCATTCCCACCAACAGTGTAAGAGGGTTCCCTTTTCTCCACATCCTCTCCAGCATCTTTTTTAACCTCACAGTGGCGCTCTGGAATGCTCAGACAACAGAAGAGAAATTATGCATCAGAGAAAATAACACCTGCTTCAGTCTATATGTGTGTGTGCATGCTAAGACGCTTCAGTTGTGTCTGACTTTTTGAGACCCTATGGACTGCAGCTCACCAAGCTGCTCTGTCCTTGGAATTCTCCACGCAAGAATACTGGAGTGGGTTGCCATGCTTTTCTCTAGGGGTCTTCCAGACCCAGGTATCAAACTCATGTCTCCTGCATTGGTAGGAGTGTTCTTTACCACGAGGAAGAACCACATGCACTTTTCCACTTAGGCAGCCCCAATCTATATGCGTGACTCCTCTGTAAATGCATACAGATGATGCTATTTAGTGTACATAAGAAAAAAGACACAATGAAAATCTGTTAATTATTATGTTAAATAAACTTAGCTGGATTGATTAAAATTCACTAACTGTTTAAAATCCAAAGTTAAAATAACATAAAACTAACAATATAAAATGTAAAGGGATAATTTAGACTTCAAAAAGTTGCTTTCCTGGCAAACTGAATTTTATCTATCAAAGGATATGGAAGAGAGCTAGTTATTCAATTAGGACCCAGGAAAATGAGACTACCCAGGTTTCCTGGGAGTGTTTCCTAGAGGCAGTGATAACAACTAAGTGATTTTATGAATGAAAATAGTATGGGAGCACAGAAGTTTTTTTTTCCCTCCCATTAAGTGTGAGTTGCTGAAGTCAGTTCTGGATGTGGTTGGAAGATGGTAATTCAGGAATGTGGTTGGGAGGTGCTTGAGGTCAGAGTTATACCAGAATTAAACTCTTGCTTAAAGGAAATCTGGGAGTTAACAGAAGTAAGTTGTATTAAGAGTAAGTGGAAATAACACATAACTCAAGCACAGACAAGGGGAAGGTCTTAAGGCAGAGTTTGAGGTTGCTGTGGGAATAAGAACGGGGTTCAAATGGAGCTCATAATGTGGGTAAGAATGAAGATTGTAAAAAAGAATTTATAGGCAAGGAAGAGCAGAGCTATCTTTAACAATGACAGGGCCATAAGAGCATTTGTTATTCAGTATTCTCAGTGATGGTTACATGTCCACTCACACACAAATAATTAAAATCTAATTATTTAAGTTGATAAAGCAATATACATAAGATAAAACTTAGCACTATCTAAGCCAGTGGTCTTTAAACACTGACAAAGCTAACATGCAAGTGATAAAATGCTTTTATCACTCTTGGTCCTCCTAAGCACTCTTAAGCCAACATGATTAAATATGGCAGCAGATTTACTAAGGTATGCACTTATGATGTCTAGAAAGTTTTAGGATGCTCACTATTAGACCAGAACTCTTCATTGGAACTTCTCACTTTGTGAAAAGTGAGTGGAATATGATAAAGCACCAAACAATATCAAGGAATTGGGGATGAGAAGAAGATAATAAGGAACATACTCATAGATTTATTTATTTAGGAAAAGCTCAACTATTCTGAACTCTCCAGGAAGCAAAGCAAGTGCTTTTTATTCAGGCAACCCTGGGTTCAAAGCACAAATACACTATGTACTTTGATATGACCTTGAGGAACTTATTTACTTCTATGAGTCTCTGTTTCTTTATGTGAAAACAATATTAATTTACTTCTAGTCATTTCTTAGTAAGGATAAAGCTGAACAATGTACAACAAAATATTTTGTACTAATGCCAAGCATATGACATATATTTAATAAATCAATCTGCTTCTCTATATATTTATATTTTCCATATATTTAAGTGACTTCACTGGATTTACCTAAACATTTTCTGCATATTTTGACCAAAATATATTTTAACTGTTTTATAAGTTTTCCTTCCTTCTTATACAATTTCTTAGAATTACTTTTTTTAAGTTTACCAATGTCAGCACCTAAAATACCAATATACTTTATATGACACACTTGTATGAATCGCTACACTAAATGGTCCCAAGCTTCTTCAAAGTGGTTTATTAGAATTAGTTTATAAAATATTTTTGCTAATTAAGCTTGTAAGTAAAAAATTTGCTCCAAAAATATACACCTATAACTGTATTTACACTTTATTTATCTAAATATTTATTTATTTACATTATAATTGTACTTTTTAATTCCAATTATATTTCTTGAAAGCATAGCCATGAAGTGAAGAATGTCTAGAGCACCGTGTACCTATTATCTTTCAGACTGTAGATCCTCAAAGAAACTATCAATACAAAACTGACTTTAAAAAAATATATAATTATATCTATAATAATGTGATCTGACTTTCTAAAGTTTAAGTAAAAGCATTAAACTTCATTCTTATACATACGCATTTATAATCAACATCATGATAAAATTAAAATTTAAATCATATCCACAGGAATTTCGAGTTAAGTCCAAAGATTCATATTGTAAAGCAGAGTGTTGAGCTTGGCTGATATGAGTAATCACGAAGCGCCAAAAATACTCCATTTACAAGTACATATGTTAGGTGTTGAATGAGGAACACAATGTAAAGAGTCACGATATAATTGCTTGGAATCATTGCTAGAAAGAACACATTCAGTATTCTCACTAAAAATAATTGGTGCTCAAACTTTCTGGTGAAGCTTATTTAATTTCTGATCATCGAGAAGATAGGCTCTTTTTAATTTAGAGTTCAAAATAAGAAGCCATCATTACTGCTTAGGTAGCTGCCTAAAATGACATTTCTCTGACATTTTCACCTCTATAGAAAAGGCATCTTACAAAATAATTTTTTCAAGCAGTGAAGTTAAAATGGTAATCATATCAGCCAAATTCTTCCAGATTACTTCTTCCTTTGAAAAATGTCATTGAAGAATTGCTATATATGAGATGTAAACTGTATTCTGTCTTCTGGTAGTGTATGTACTCATATGTTATACCTTACAAGCTGTGTATCACTGAAAACACAATGCAATATAGAATTTTCCCCAATTTCTTAGTTTTCTTAAAAAATTATTATGTGATCTTAAGCAGCAAATATAAAATACTCAGGTATCACTAGTTCATTTATTAAGACATTACACCTAGGTGGCCTGATTATTGACAGCATAAACTGTATGATGGAAACCAAAATGCAAAACCTAATGAAACCTTTCCAATTACATTTTTTCAAAACTAATATAAGCCTAATACTGAAATATGACAAACGTCGGAGAAAAACTATAGATCATCCTCATATATCAACAAAAACAAGTTTTTTAAATAAGCACATTAAGTTAAGCAATGTATTAAAATAAACATGAGCAAAAACTTTTTGAGTAAAAATATGCTTTGGTAGTAGGGTACAAAATAATTTAATTCTGCAAATGAAAGGGTCAAAAGAAGAAAATAATGAAATACATTTAGAGATGTGAAAAGTATAAGGTCATAGACTTGCTATTGCTAGAGCCAAGATTACCAGCAGTCTGTTAATGCCTATTTCAGTATGTCTTCAAATTTTTAAGACAGTTAAGAAAACTATGGACACTTGTGATCATTTAGAGGTGCACATAAACTAACTGAAAGAAATTCCTTACAATCTATGTTTTCTAAGACATCTAATTAAAGCCTTAATTAGAGGCTAGTTAGCTATACTCTTTAAAGTCCAAAGAAAGCACTCAATAATAGTCAGTTTCTGCAAGACACAGAAGTGTGCTCTAAGGCCTAAACAACATTTCACTGTGACTGATTTTTCTTTTGTGATGTTTAAAAATGAAGATTGCCAAACAGATGGAGTTCTACCTCATTTCTGAAAACAACATAACACAGGGAGTAAAAAAATAAATGGAAAAATCTTTTGGACAAACTACTACAGATTAATCATTTACAATTGAAAACAAAAAGACAGGAACATTTAGTTGTATGTATGTCTGCATTTGTTTTTCTTTTGTTTCTCTAATTTACAAAGTAGGAGATTAAAAGTAGTTGTCCAAATCAATTGGGATGTTTTACTCACTGATAACTTATTATACCCAACAGGCAAAAATTTAAACAAATTTGTCTGAAGATGAGAGTTTATGTTCTTCATTTGATACTAGATTCTACTGCTATCATATTTACAGTATAAATAAGTATTCACTGTTTGTAATAAATAAGCAAACAAAGCCAACTAATCCCAATGAAAGTCTCAGGATATCTGAGCCAGCAGCCATGATAGCTTGAGAAAACAGCATTAATAAATCTCAATTTCTTTTGAAAAAGTAGAACTTTCTGGATACTTGGATTTCTTCCAAAAATAGCACTCTTAGCACATATTTTGTAAATAAAAATCGTCCTCTCATTCAAGAAAGTTGAACTAGAATGCTTTGTTATCCCCAATTTATTATTTCCTATAATATATCAAAGAGTGCACTGCTAAAAACTAACTTTGGTCGATGGAAGTTACAATGACAAAGAGGCTTCTTAAGACCAGTGACTACTAAATTTTTTCATTAAAGTCTACTCATCCACCTTCTTCTTACCAGTGGAAAAAAATAAAAGATGATTTCAAGAACTTGAAAGAAACAGACATGACACACCTAATGTTTATTTCAAAGACTGCTTGACTATATCCACATGAATATAAAATGCAGTAGATATTTTCGTTTTATTTATTTTGATCAAATATGTATAACAATTTAAGTATTAGTTTTATGTATAGGCCCAATAAGATGGGGGTCTTCCCAGGTGGCACAGTTGGTAAAAAATATCCACTTGCCAATGCAGGAGACACAGGAGATATAAGTTCAACTCCTGGGTGGGGAGGATCCTCTGGAGGAGGAAAGGGCAACCCACTTCATTATTCTTGCTTGGAGAATCCCATGGGCAGAGAAGCCTGACAGGCTACAATCCATAGGGTTACAAAGAGTTGGAGATGACAGAGCAGACACACACATACGCAAAAGAAAGGATCACTGCAACTAAATTCAAAGAAATCAAGTTTATATCTGTTTTAGAAAGAGTGATATGGGTGACTTATATTTAAAAGGTTGCATATGAGAAACATATATTTTGAAATCCAATTACATAAAAATAATAAGCCAAAACTTTAAACATAAAAGCCTCTAGACAGTGAAAGGTTAATGTAATGCAGGTGGACGACACTCCCAGGAAAAGGGTGGTGAGAGTTTCAATCTAATTTCCTTGTTACATGCAGGCAAAAGACCTGCTGTAATCCTGAAAGATGATGCTGTGGAAGTGCTGCACTCAATATGTCAGCAAATTTGGAAAACTCAGCAGTGGCCACAGGACTGGAAAAGGTCAGTTTTCATTCCAATCCCAAAGAAGGGCAATGCCACAGAATGTTCAAACTACCGCATAATTGCACTCATCTCACACACTAGCAAAGTAATGCTCAAAATTCTCCAAGTGAGGCTTCAACAGTACGAGAACCATGAACTTCCAGATGTTCAAGATTTAGAAAAGGTAGAGGAATCAGAGACCAAATTGTCAACATCTGTTGGATCATAGAAAAAGCAAGAGAATTCCAGAAATACATCTACTTCTGCTTTTTGATTATGCCAAAGCCTTTGGTGGTATAGATCACAACAAATGGTGGAAAATTCTTCAGGAGATGGGAATACCAGATTACCTTACTTACCTGCTGAGAAATCTGTATGCAGGTTAAGAAGCAACAGTTAGAACTGGACATGGAGCAACAGACTGGTTTCAAATTGAGAAAGGAGTACATCAAGGCTGTATGTTGTCACCCTGCGTATTTTACTTTTATGCAGTGTACCTCATGTGAAATGCTGGGCTGGATGAAGCACAAGCTGGAGTCATGATTGCTGGGAGAAATATCAATAACCTCAGATATGCAGGTGATATATGTATACATACATACATATATTTATAGCAAGGAAAATCCTTATCTGTGGAATGGTTTCAGCCTGTTAATACCTGGGTATTCTAGGATTGCTTCTGTTGGCAAGTCAAACTTTATGGTACCTGGCATCCTGAAAAATGCTCCCTAAACCATGCATCTTTCAAAGAATAAAATGGAGACAGTTCATGACAGAAGTCCCTCGTTCTCTGTAAGGGGATTGTGTTCCTCATTTAGAAACCTTATCTCTTAAGAGAACAAGTCATGAGAGAAACTTAAGAGCCAAAGGGAGGTTTGGACTGAAGGGTCAAACCAACTCCATGCTTCTCTTGTCCCCCTCAAAATTCAAATTTTTGAAATTATTGGTAGAGGCTGATACTGCCTGAGATCTCTGAGTCGTATAAGTTTGATTAACAAACTGATCCTTTGGGTTATCTGAGATGTTTACAACATTGCCAAGTACTTTATGTCAGTCAGATTTTTTCATAATATAAAGATTTTTTTAAAAAAATGCAATATTAAATACCAAAACTTAGTAACCTTAAAACCCTCTTGCTATACAGCTAGAAATTAGCATTTATACATATTTAAAAGTTGTACGTCATTCACTCTTAAGAACTGAAATGAGCAATTTGTCATTTTGAATCATTTGAGAGTTTCTGAGAATGACCCTAGCAACTTGTAACTACTGATGGGTCTTGGCAGATTATTCTGGAAAAATGAATTTTAGAGTCAACTTGAGCCTTACCTATTTATATAATTTTACTAAATTGTCCTTATGTCTGTGGTAACAAAGAATCATAACTAAAATTCTGATACTGAATAAGGTTTAAATATCTCACCAGAAACATACGAGGAAAAGGAAGAGTCAGATATATGAAATGAGGGCATGATACTAAAATATTTAGTCAGTTCTAGCAACTATTTAAATACTTATTTTTCCAAATATATATGTATCATTGAAGGTTCAATGCAGAAACAGAAGTTATAAGCATTTTGAGCAAAAGAGGTTAAAGAAATTACTGGAAGAGCTCGGGAAGCAGAAACCCTCAGTAATGGCACCAGGAAGAAACTGCTGCCCCTTAGCGATTAGGCAAGAAAATACTGCTGGTGTTTTGGCTATTCCAAAGCCTGGGTGTTGGAGCATAAAGAAGGCTGAAAACCAAAGAATTGATGCTTTCAAACTGTGGTGCTGGAGAGACTCTTGAGAGTCCCTTGGACTGAAAGGAGATCAAACCAGACAATCCTAAAAGAAATCAACACTGAATATTCATTCGAAGAACTGATAATGAAGCTGAAGCTCCAATACTTTGGCCACCTGATGTGATGAGCTGACTTACTGGAAAAGACCCTGATGCAGGGAAAGATTGAGAGCAGGAGAAGGGGCCAACAGAGGATGAGATGGTTGGGTGGCATCACTGAATCAATGAACATGAGTATGAACAAACTCTGGGAGATGGTGAAGGTCAAGGAAGCCTGGCATGCTGCAGACCATGGGGTCACAATGAGTCAGACATGAATGTGACTGAACAACAACAAAGCCCAGATGTGGCTACATACTGGTACATCTATTATCAGCCTCCACAAAAATTCCAATCCGTTGGAATCTGAAAATCAGTTACTACTACTGCCTGAGGAAGGTCTTCTGTACTTGCCCTGCTGTCCAAGAGTTCATATCAGTGCATCTCACTGGCAGAAACCTACATCTGATGTTTCATTTTTGTAACCCAGAAGTCTGGAAAATATAAATCTGGGTCTTCAAGAAATGTGTGATTTGGAGAGAGTGTGAAATTAGATAGAAATGGATGCTGATTTTCAACTCTGTATGTCTGGATTGCTTAAATATTTTTTGGTTAGTGTCATTGTGTTACCTAGATGTTTTAATGGGGATATGTGATTAAGAGCTCAGATTTTGTATGTACAATTTCCACACTATACACTAGCTACCTACTGTGTGAAGTCTTTTCTTTCCAAAGATCCCTATGAGAAGCTAGTATTATACTTGCCCTTTCATATATGAGGGGATTATCACCTCAGTAACTGCCTACATAACTATTATGTTTGTAAGGTAAATAATAAGTAGCACCTACCACAAATACTGGCACATAATAATTACTCAATAAATGTTATCTCAATATACTAACATGGCCCATTACATGCATATGTGTAGATCTGGATAATACAATTATAATAAAATATTTAAAATATATGTTTCATCATTTTCTGTTTATAATATCCTTTAAGATTACTTTTGCTTGTGCTTCTGTGATTTTCTTTTATAAAATAAAAAATAAAAATGTTAAATGTCTGTGTAAGTGGACATTTTGGATGAATGATTTTAAAGATTTAGTGTTGTTCATTAATAAATTAAAACCCATATTCAGACATGGATCCACTTGCAAATTATTTACAGCTGCCTCAAAATGTCTGATACCACCAAATTAAATTAGAGAAAGTTTAATTGTATAATTTGAAAATCACTGACATTAATATCCAAATTATTCTATTGACTTCAAAAGCAGTTATTTCTAAGACATTTTGTTTCTATTTTGTTAGTGAAACTAGATTTTGGAACTTATTTTATGGTTTTAAACACATAGCTACTTAACTTTTGTTGGCATCCAAAGATGAGTTTATTTGATTTGGAGGATACTACTTTCCATTTTTTTAACTTTTATATTTTTTAATTGCAAAAGTATGATAATATATTTGCAGGAGGCTTGTAAAATATAGAACAAGGTTAGATAGAGCTCCAGTATATATTACAATATTTTTAAGTAGGTCACTTTTCATTCTAATCCCAAAGAAGGGCAATGTTAAACAATGTTCAAAGCATTGCATAATTGCATTCATTTCACATGCTAGCAAAGTAATGCTCAAAATCCTTCAAGCTAGGCTTCAACAAAAAATGAACTGAGAACTTCCAAATGTTCAAGCTGGATTTAAAAAAGACAGAGGAACCAGAGACCAAATTGCCAACATCTAATGGATCATAGAAAAAGCTAGAGAATTCCAGAAAAATCATGTACTACTGCTTCACTGACCATGCTAAAGCCTTTGACTGTGTAGATCACAACAAACTGTGGAAAATTCTTCAAGAGATGGGAATACCAGACCACCTGACCAGCCTGACAAATTTGTATGCAGGTCAAGAAGCAACAGAACCGGACATGGAACAACGGACTGGTTCCAAATCAGGAAAGGAGTACTCCAAGACTGTATATTATCACCTTGCTTATTTAACTGATATGCAGAGTAAATCGTGCAAAAAGCCCAGCTGGATGAAGCACAAGATGAAATCAAGATTGCTGGGAGAAATAAAAATAACCTCAGATATGCAGATGATATTATCCTTATGCACAGAAAGTGAGGAGAAATTAAAGAGCCTTTTGATGAAGGTGAAAGACAAGAGTAAAAAAGCTGGCTTAACACTCAACATTCAAAAAAGGAAGATCATGACATGTGGTCCCATCACTTCATGGCAAACAGATGGAAAAACAGTGGAAACAATGAGATATTTTATTTTGGGGGGGCTCCAAAATCACTGTAAACAGTGACTGCAATCATGAAAATAAATGATGCTTACTCTTTGGAATAAAAACAATGACAGACCTAGACAGTATATTTAAAAACAAAGACATTACTTTGCTGACAAAGGTCCATACAGTCAAAGCTATGGTTTTTACAGTAGTCATGTATGGATGTGAGAGCTAGACATCAGAAAGGCTGAGCACCAAGAATTGTGGTGTTGGATAAGACTCTTGAGAGTCCCTTCGATTGCAAAGAGCAAACCTGTCAATCCTAAAGGAAATCAGTCCTGAATATTCCTTGGAAGGACTGATGCTGAGGCTGAAGCTCCAATACTTTGGTGACCTGATGAGAAGTACCGGCTCACTAGAAAAGACCCTGATGCTGGGAAAGATTGAAGGCAGAAGGAGAAGGAGACAGAAGAGGATGAGATGGTTGGATGGCATCACTGACTCAATGGATACAAGTTTGATCAAGCTCCAGGAGATGGTGAAGGACAAGGAAGTTTAACATGCTTCAGTCCATGGGGTCACAAAGAGTTGGACATGACTGAGTGAGTGAACAATAAGATATATTCAGATTTTTGTTGGAGTTTCAATATCAAGATCTCAAAGATTAGTAAAATATACAGAGAAGTAGAAGGATATAGTAGACCTGAAAAGCAATGTGAACTGAACCAATTTAATATAATTAATTTTTATACAATTTTCACACAACATTAGGATACAAATTCTGTTCAAGTTCCTACAGACTGTAAACTAAGAGACCCTGAAACATATCCAGTATTTTTTCCATTTTTTATTGGAATTTCTTCATTTCCTGTTTCTCCCCTGTTCTCCCAAAGAACTATTTCTCTAAGATTATTTATCACCCTTCATTGGAATTGTTCTGCTGCTATATAACAAATATGTATCAATATCTAGCAAATAGTTAGCTCTGAATAGATACTCAAATAACAAACCTAATGATCCTAGAAATACACACACATACACACACATTTTAAAGACCCTGCTTACCAGGAGAAAAAGTAAAAGTGTGATAGTACCTCAAATCTAATTTTCAAATTTCAGAGAAATGAGTCTGGTTGGCTGAATTTAAATTACATGTAGAACCCAAGCTGCAAGGAAGTCTGAGATGATGACGTATATGGGCTTCCCAGGTCACACTAGTGGTAAAGAACCCAGCTGCCAATGCAGGAGACATAAGAGATGTGGGTTCAGTTCCTAGATTGGGAAGATCCCCTGCAGGAGGGCATGGCAACCCACTCCGGTATTCCTACCTGGAGAACACCATAGACAGTCCACAAGTTCACAAATAGTTGGACACAACTGAAGCAACTGAGCACATGAGCATATGCTGTGGCATATATATGATATATACATAGATATGATGACATACATATTATAGCATATATAGATGCTATATAGGTGGCATATATGCTACAGCATATATAGACTATTCTAACTTGTCCAGTATAGGAGGACATATTTTAAGGGGTCATGATGACCCTTAGCAGCAATCTTCCATGTTTACTAGACTGTGCTGTCTATCTTAAGCACGTGGGCATTTAATCTTTACCACTTCACAATCCTGTAAAGCAGTTATCATTCCCATTCTACACAAGAAGAAATTAGGCTCATATTAGGGGTTCACACAGTTGAAGACCATGTGGCTAGCAAATCCCAGTTAGTCTTCTGAACATGTAACATCTGAATTTTATATTAAACTTGTTTTTTGAAATAAGACTTGAATTAAACTGTAATTTGTACTGGGGTAGACTAGTAGGATCATGTAAGTTAGTTCTTATAATAATCAAAGCCATATATTAGCATCTGAAAAAATGTTGATGATTTTCTTTTAAGGAAAGAGATGGGAAGAATAATATAAAATTCATGGGATGTGTATAATGCATATCTAATTCACAAAATTGTTTACAAAATCCCAATCTAAAATTTGAAAATAAATGGTCTACTTAGAGTTTTTAGTTGATATCTAATATGTAAAAGATAATAAAACCAAGAATGTGAGATTCTTGGCAATTTTCCTAAGATCACAAAGAGAAATTTGATGACTTTTCATAATCACCAGAGAAGGCAATGGCACCCTACTCCAGCACTCTTGCCTGGAAAACCTCATGGATAGAGGAGCCTGGTAGACTGCAGTCCATGGGGTCGCCAAGAGTTGGACGCAACTGAATGACTTCACTTTCACTTTTCACCTTCATGCATAGGAGAAGGAAATGGCAACCCACTCCAGTGTTCTTGCCTGGAGAATCCCAGGGACGGGGGAGCCTAGTGGGCTGCCGTCTATGGGGTTGCACAGAGTTGGACATGACTGAAGCGACTCAGCAGCAGCAGCTGCAGCATTGTAATCACAAAGTCTGGGTTTGTTCCACTATACTAAACAGATTCACAACTCAGCCTCAGAAGCTGTAAATACGGTTTATATAGATTTGAAACATACAATTTAAGGGGATAGTTTTAGTTTCATTATACATTCATTATCACTTTTTTCATTATATAGCTCCTTGCCCATATGTTTTTTTTTTTCAGTAGAAAGGCAAATCTACTTCCCAAATAAGATCAAAGAAGCACACAAACTGTGTAAAATTATTTAAGAGGCTCACAGAGTAGAATATAAAAATAATCTATTAACTTTGGTAGACTTCTTTAGGAACTGTAATACACTCAACAAGATATGGTAAATTTTAAGAAAAATGTTATACCTTTGCTTTTATTATAAATTTCAGTTAAGCAATAATAAATAGTATATAATTCTCATATTTTGAAAACATTTATACTCTAACTTATATGTTTTTATTCATTATAATTATGATTGAGCTATGGAAGAAATGTTTACCATTTGTAGTGGCTTGAATAGTGTCTTCCCAAATGTATGTCTACCCAGAACCTCACAATTTGACCTCATTTAGAAACTGAATCTTATTTAGAAAGATTAAGTCATGTTAAAATTATGTCATACTAAATTAGGTCATACATAAGCCAACGACTGGTGTTCTTATGAAAAAGTGAAAGGGTTAGTTGCTCAGTCATGTCTAACTCTTTACAACCCCATGAACTCTAGCCTGCCTGGCTTCTCCGTCTGTGGAACTTTCCGGGCACGAATACTGGAATGGATTGCCATTCCCTTCTCTAGGGATCTTCCTGACCCAGGGATTGAACTCAGGTCTCCTGCATTGCAGGCAGATTCTTTACCATCTGAGCCACCAGGGAAGGAATCCTTATAAGAGGAAAATCTGAAAACAGAGACATGTACAAAGAGGAGACATATACACAAGAAAAGCACCATATGATGGCACTTTGGAAGAGATTGTACTGATACATCTGTGAGACAAGAGATGTCAAGAATAGGTGGTAATTGCCAGAAATAAAAAAAGCCAGAGTGCATCTTCCCTAGAGCCTTCAGAGAGAGTATGGTCCTGCTGGCATCTTGAATTCATATTTCTAACCTTGAGAACTGTGAGATAATAAATTTCTGCTTTATTAAGTCATCCAGTTTGTGGCATTTTGTTACAATAGCCCTAGAAAATTAATATATCATCTAGTGATTATATATATTATGAAACATATTTTTGAAAAAAATTCATATCCTGAATTTATATTATTTATATATTTGAAAATAGATAAAAATAAAAACATTTCCATATTTGGTAATAGAAATATCTACTTTATTATTGTATTTAGTCATGTTTTTCTGCCAAGTATTTGTTTTAATCAGCTTGTAGAATATAAAGTTGCACAAATATCTCATCTTAAATATTCATTTTGTAAGAATTCATATTTATTTTAACATTCATGAAAATAGTAATTTATATGTTAATATCTGCATTTACAATTACATAACAGATCTTAACTTTTTATGTCATTAATTCTATCCACTCTTTTTCTTTTACCACGAATAGTATTGATTAATATTCTATATTCAATTTCTTGAAAATAAAGGTATGATTGAAATGTGGATTTTACAGTAAAACCTAGGAAAAGCAGTGAATCTAAAATAGGAATATGAGATTAAAATAATTTTTAGTTTGATTTCTGACTACATAAATGTGTCTTTCTGACTTAAAATTCTCTTAACTATGTAAATGTATGGCATAAAACACTGCTTTTTGTGAAATGAAAAATTTAGTAGATAATTAATCATTCCAATTGTTTTAAGATGGGTATTAATTTTTAATGCATAATTTGAATGAAAGCTACTGAATTACAGAAATAACACATGAAATCTTTGGCTTATGGGCATTTGGGGAAAGCTATAGGATAGCAATGAACATAAAACTTCCAGAAGAGATCACTTAGAAGGTTTTTCCTCTCATACTAGAGAATTTCTTCTTATACAAATTTGCTTTTATTCAAGGCACAAAAAAAAGTAACAACAAAAAAACAAGTCCTGAGGAATATGTAGATGAGAGCACAATGCCAGAAAGCTCTGAGAAAATGACCATGGTGTGATTAAACCCTAGTGGATCAAGGTGAGAACTGAGTAGGATACTTTGTAGGGCATACTGGGTACAGCAAGAATCCTCAGAAATAATATTAAACTATTTAAAATCAAGAATTATTGGTTTATCATTTCGGTCGCTTGGTATATATTTGTTAGTGCTGATTTTTACATAAACACAACTTCAAACAGTACTCTTTGTCTTTCTAAAAGAATCATGAACTTATGAGAAAGTTGAAAGTACAGTGTAAATAATGTTTTTTTATACTTTTTGGTTCATCATTCCCAGATGTGTTAGAGTGTTTTCTGCCAGCCAGGAAATTCTAACAGCCACAATAAAACCATAAAAATCAGAAAGTTAATTTTAATATGTTACTATTATTTAATTATTAGACCTTATTCAATTCTTGTCAGTTGTACCAAAAAAAAATCTTTTATATAAAAAACATCCCATTCAGAATTACATGTTATGTTACATTTAGTTATAATGTCCTCTCTCATCTCTTCATTTAGAGCAATTCCTTAAATTTGATGACATCAATATTTTTATAGACTACAGTTTGTGTTTTTGTTGTTTATTTTTTAGAATATTTCTCCATCTTGGTTTATCTAGATCAGCTAGATTCAGAGTTGCATCTCTGGCAGGAATATCTCTTACAATTACAGCTAGGTTGAATCTCTTAAGTAGCTCGTCTTAACCTCTCTGTCTCTGCTCATTTTGTGTCCTTTTGCTACTAGACCTGGCTTCCCAGGCGGCACAGTGGTAAAGGATCTGCCTGACAGTGCAGGAGGCTCAAGAGACATGGGTTTGACCCCTGGGTCAGGCAGATTCCCCTGGAGGAGTAAATGACAACCCACTCCAGCATTCTTGCCCTTGAAATCCCATGAACAGAGGAGCCTGGCAGGCTACAGTCCATGGGGTCACAAAGAGCTGGACTTGACTGAGCACACACACACACACTCTATCTGAGCCATATCACACTCTCATTCTTTCCCCACCCCCAAATCTCACAAGCCCCAGAGTTTTTTCTCCAGTTTGACAGACTCTTGCCACGGTATTTGCCTTTGACTTCCTCCATCTGAAAATGCTGAGTGCTTTAAAACAGCAGTCCCAAATCTATTTGGCACTAGAGACCAGTTTCGTTGAAGACAATTTTTCCACAGACAGGGTGGGGGTGTGGGGGTGGGAATGGTTTTGGAGTGATTCAAGCTCATTTACTGTGCCTTTTATTTCTATTATTATTACACAAGCTCCACCTTAGATCATCAGGCATTAGATCCCAGAGGTTGGGGACCTCTGCTCTAATACTTTCCCTCTTTCTGATGTAAACAAATATGCAATGTCAGTTATTTCTAGAAGAGGAATACCTAATAATTTGGCAGTTAAACTTGAGCTGGTAGACACAAGGGATTATCTTTCTCAGACCATATTTGCATATTAACAGATCCCTCCCATCTTTAGCCCATGGGGTAAGGGCAGAGCTGGCATTAGAAGAGGTTAATCTGCCTTGGGCTCATTTCTCTTGGTAGGATTCTATATTGGTTTACTGCATTGTGTTTAAAAAGTTCTTAAATATATAAAGTAAAAATAAATAAAATAAAACTAGATATGCATCCAAAAAATGTAATGCATGAAATACCCCACACGTGTTGATTCTTTGACATTTATTTTTTAATATCACTTCACCCCAGAAAATAGAAGCATGCTGACTTGATAAGTATATCTCAGGGGACTTCCTGCTGGCCCAGTGGTTTAGACTCTACCTTCCAATTTGAGGTACCTGGGTTGCATTCTTGGTCAGGGAACTAAGATGCCACATACTGTGGGGCAACTAAGCCTACCAGCGATAACTAGAAAAGAAGCCTGTATGTCACAGTGAAGACACAGAGCAGCGAAAAAAAAAAAAAAAAAAGAATTTCATGGATGTCTCATCCTACCAAAATTCTTCCTTTCCCAGGTTCTAAAGTGTGGAGTAGCAAGCTCCACAGAAAGTCTTGCCAGTTCAAAACATAAAATCTTTATTCTAATCTGTAATCCTCTCCATTCTCCTTTCAAATGTCTTTAGCATATAGGAACACCTATTTTCCATCCCAGAGAACTTAATATCATAACTAACTATACTTTTGATAGTTTTAGAGAAATAAAACCTTCCCTGATGTCTCTGTAATTGAACAAATGTTCTACTTAAATCTCTCATTCTGCCTGTTGGGAAAAATTCATGTCTCACAATTCAGAGAAACTTCATGTATTAAAGGCTATCTTCCCCTTTACTCATGATTGTGACTACATTCCTAGGGGCTTGCATTGGTTGGGTGGGTTGCTGAGGGAGAACATTCCTATCTTAGCTTATAATCATCAACAGTCAAAGATGTACATATGGAAATAGCCTCACTTTCATTTGTTTATCATTATCACTCCATGTAGGTAATTAATTGCATCATATTATGTGTTCTGACAACAAACCATCACCATGCCTCATTCATTTTTAGCTATTTCTTTACCACTCTTAGACCACAAGAGACATATAACTACAGAGGAATTTTGAGGCTATGCCAAGTCCACCTGTCAGCATTGCCATCTTTCCATTCAGTGCTGCCAGAAACTCTACAGAGGATGCTGAAGTGGTCCCTCTAACTCTCAGATATTCTAAATCTATTCAGATTTCCTGTTTTCTACCACTTCCCAGTAGGATATTAATGAGAAAGAGACCACAGAGTTCTTTTTCAGGATTATCAACTAGCATTTAATTAGCTGTGTTCTGACACTTTCTCTTTGCCCAGATTATGTGATTTGTGGCTATTCCAGAGTAGGGGGACAGGAAGCCTTATGTATGATAGGGTATAGGTGAGAGAGTCATCTCTTAGGCAGGTTGATAAGAAGTCTAGGGGTCCCCAAGGAGAGAGGAGTCTGGAATTCTCAAGGAGGAAGAAAGGACAAATTTATTTTTCTCTCTGCATTCTTTAGGATTATATAACAATAATGTATCCTGCTTGAAGACAGTCTGGAAAAAAACCTTCTGGCTAATCCTGTTATCTTAAAATGTAAATCATGGGAATGGGTCTGGTGAGGTCCTTACAACCTCCAGACATTCTTTTGATTCACCATAATAACTAATTTGAGAATATATAATTCCAGTGCTAATGCTAGCAAGCGGGTATTCTTTCTACCCCCTTCTGATGCCTATGTCAGAAGCTTTCTCTATCTCCTTTATACTTTAATAAAACTTTATTATACAAAAGCTCTGAGTGATTAAGCCTCATCCCTGGCCCCGGATTGAATTCTTCTCTTGCGGAGGCCAAGATTTCCGGCGTCTTTGTTGTGATTTCGTCCACAACCTTTCATAGGTAGTCCTCGATCAATTGTTATAGCTCTGGGTCTTAGGCTTAAGAGGTCAAGGATTTAATTTTCTTCTTCAAAGTCTTTATTTCTCTAAGAAAAGAATAAGTCTACTAAAGAATGGAAAGAAAACTGTAATGGGAAATATTTTGAAAATCTTGTTTCATACCTAACCAATCAGCAGTGAACTTCTTAACTTGTCCCTGTATCAATGCTCATTCTCATAAGCTACGTTTTAAGGTGAATGGAAACTGATTTGCAGCTTTCAACCTGCAAATGTCAGTAAAAAAGGCCAATTGTAGGTCTTGCTCTAGGAAAGGCAAAACATCTTGAAAATCATGTTCTTCCCTTTCACCAAACTGTGTTCTCCCACATAACATGGACAACTCCTACCAAAGGGGCTGCAGCAAAGATGAAGGTAAATAATAAAACTAATACTTTCTTGGAGATATTCTTAAATATTTGATTCTTAGACAACAAGCCAGAGTTAAATTATCATAATTTTTAGAAGAGAGACAGGCCAGTATTTATATTTGATAAGCAATCTAGATGATCCTTTCTTCAGTTTGGAATATTCTACCCTATTAAATATTATACATCATATGTGAGATATAAAAATTGGGCTTTCAAATTAAAAAAATAAAATAAAATAAAAACCTGCATATCGGGATCATATTGTTGATCTAGCCAATTTGACTTATGTGAAAAAAAAAATGACTCAAAGGGATAATTCTAAAAATCTCAGAAAATATTAATGACCTCATTTGTTATGCCCACATACTAGAGAAAATAGTATAATAGTACCAATCATGTCCATAGAACATTTACAATTTATAATCTAAACTTTTATAATCTAAAAAGTTATAGACATTTATAATCTAAACTTCAATAATGTTTAAGGAATTCTAAGTAGCTATTGAAATTAGTTCACTCAAAAATCTGTTGATTTTTTCCTAGGTCAGCCAGTATAGTGGTGCATCAAAATAGTGAATGTCTACATCTATTTACATGGAATACTGATCATAATATGTTTTAAAATATCAAGGTCAGTGACAAATTATAGGTATAGCATGATTAATGCTGAAATGTACATAGAGATACAAGTTTAGATGGACACAATGATCAAAAGTTTTACATTGAGTATCTATACATGTTAGGATCCTAGATAATTTTTAATTTTTTTCTCTGTTTTCTTTAGGTGTTGTTAATGTTCTTTCAGTAAAGCTCAACCCTCTACCTTGTCCCTCCCAGGAGACATGTCATGTCCACGTACTTATATTTACATTCTTACCTACACCACTTGCTTAGGATGGATGATACAATCATGAAAAATGACATCTGAAGTACTAAGAGGTATGATAATTAGGTGAGTTTGGGCTATAGTCAGGGCTTAAAACTGACACCAAAAAGCCTGAGCCCAAGAAGATTCTGAATGGCATTCCTTTCATTCATTTTTTTTCATCCTGTTTTCACTTTTTTCTTTAGTTATCTTCCTTTTGATGTCTCTTTTCATCTCTCTTTTTATTTTTTTCTTTACTATTTATTTCTTTAATTCACACTTAATTCTCTCCACTTGTCTTTTTGTTTTTGTCTTCATTCCCTAACCTGCAACATTCTTTTCCCAATACTGTACCAAATGACCAAAGTCAAGATCTTTTTATATCATATTGATAGAAGAAGTATGTGAGGAATGATGAAATATCACATGCTTTTGTATAACTATTGTTTAGAAATAGAAAATCATACATGTAATATGAAGTTTGGAGAGAACAAATGTCCAATTTTTCAGCAGATGTTTTAGGTTCCTATTATGGGAAAACAACAACTCTGAAACTTCTCCACTATTCTTGATTTCCACAGCAGAATCAACTAAAATGGCTTGTGACAGAAAACCAGGTAGACAGGTAGGGGAGAAAGCTCTCTTACCTTGTAAAGGCAACAACCACTAATGTTATATATGCAAAAATAAATCTGATTTTTTGGGAGAAATATGAAGTTCTAATTTTGTTCAAAAAGGGGAAGTTCTCCTAAGCTAGTCTTCGGAAAGGGAAAAAAAAAAAAAAATATATATATATATATATATACTTGATTTTAAAGATTCTAGGAAAGAACACATCATAGCAGGAAGTCCAGCCCACTCAGTCTGGATCTTCCATGGACAAGCACAGAGACCTTTCAATTCCGGGAGAGCAGAGAGGGAGCAAGAAATCGTTTCCCTCCTGTGAAAAACAGCAGATATGGCTGTGCAGGAAAAACCAACCTTGCTTCTTACTCCCACCAGCATGGAGAACTTCTGTGGAAGCAGTTTCAACACTTTGTTACCTTAAAGAACATTAAGACTTAGTTAATAAAGTTTGTTTCTAAAGCTTCAAAGGTGGTTTAAACTACATCCACTATATAACCCTTGCTCTCCAGTAAAACTAGCATATTCCAGGTGTCAACACCTCCTCACCCCCATACACAGCCATCTGCCGTAGACACTAAATGTGCACATCATCAGGAAGATTGCTGGAGGTTAAGGGGGTTATTTCAGTAGGGAGAGGCTACTGAGGAGGAGCATGTGTTGGTGAACCTGGAAAGTCAGAGCTATTTGAGTGCTGGCAGGAAATAAGAGATGAAAAAGAATGAAGATATAAGAAAAAACAGGTAAGTTGTGAAATTATTTAAAAAGTCTGGAGAGTATTTGTGAGTGGCCTCCAGAAATAGGAAACCTAGGCATTGATGTCCCATCTCTTGTGTCATATGAGAGGAAACAAGATATCTAGATTACGGTCATTACTTCATTTGTGCTCCCCTCAACCCAAAATACAATTTCCTGTATTGAAACTCTTCTATGGTGATTTATTTCTCCTACCAGTACAGGGCTTCTTATGGAGACAGATGTTAAACAGACAGACAAAAATATTTCAAAAATCATACAGCTTTAAAATAAGCAATTTAATGAAACTGCATAAGTTTAAAACAAATGGATGGATCTATCTCAGATTATGAGTCTGGATGAAAAATTCTGATGAAAAATCTCATTCAGCTACATGCTTGTCCTTACAACTTATTTATTTCACCCAGTTCAGTCCCCATGCTTCAGGCAATGGCTTCCAAATCTTATGTTTACTTGTTCTGATTTCTCCTTTGGACTCTTAATTTTCTCTTCTTGACTACCTCCCGTATATCTTCAGTTGCTTTTATCTTGAATTCGTTGTGTTCAAAGAAGTCATCACCTTCTCCTACAGATCTCTTGTTGCTTCTTTCTCATATGTGTACAACATCAATCTCTGAGTTGTCACAGAGCCAAAATCTCTAGTTCATTTCTATTAGACTAATTTGAATGAATAATATTGCTGGATATTGCAATGAATCTCCTGGTTTCTAACTCTCTCCAATTCGGTGCCTCCTAAATACTCTGCCAAGTAAATCTTTCCACACAATTGTGGATCTTCAGAAGCTTTCTTATATTGACTAAAACGTTACAATCAAGGCCACTTATGAATTACTGATAACTGTCTTTTAAAAATTGAATCCCATGACTCTTCTCTGATTTAGCTGGATTGGACTACTTTGAGTTTGTCAGATGTTCTCTAAAGCTTTGTGTCTGCCTGAGGTTTCCTCAGTCTGTTCTCTCCAAGGAATAGATCTTACTTTTTAAAATCTTTTTAGTCTTGTTGTTGTTCAGTCCCTTAAGTCATGTCCAACTCTTTGCCACCCCATGGACTGCAGCACAAGTGTCAGAGCTTTAAATCAGATTGAGTAAAGAATATAAAAATTCAAGTTTCTCAATTCTTCTACCAGTGGGAAGTGGGAGGTGAAGGGAATTAATCATCTTCCTGTCTTTCACTATCTCCCAGAGTTTGCTCAAACTCATGTCCATTGAATCAATGATGCCATCCAGACACTTGTTCTCTGTCTCCCCTTCTCCTCCTGCCCTCAATCTTTCCCAGCATCAGGGTCTTTTCTGAGAGTCAGCTCTTTGCATCAGGTGGCCAAAGTATGGGAGCTTCAGCATCAGTCCTTCCAATGACTATTCAGCATTGATTTCCTTTAGGAATGACTGGTTTGGTCCATCTGAAGACTTATCTTAAGTCTTCTATTTTAAGTCTGTCCACTTCCTATCTTTATCTTAGATTTTACATCTCCCATAAAGGAATTCCTGGTGCCTCTTAAATGATGTAACTACTCTGTTAAAGGCTCACTGTGGTTTTTTTGTCTTTGTACAGTTCACATGGCATTTTTAATATGTTGTTTGTGTGATTTTAACATCCTCTCATTCTTCCTTGGTGTTTGGAAATTTCCACTCATCTGTATTCCTTAGTGTGTACGGTAGATGCTCAGCTCTGCATCAGAATCTCTCAAAGAAGCTGAATAAATACAGGCAGCATAATTACAAATGGCAGCATTCAGTAAGTATATTATTATTCAGTATGTTATATTATATTCAGTATAATATATCATATTCAGTATAATATATCATATTCAGTAAGTAAGTATAATTATATACTTACCTGAAGTAAGTATTATACTGAAGTATATTATATTCAGTAAGCATATCTTATATATTACAATATAGAAGAGATATTTACCTTAAGAAATATTGGTCTGGTGGGGAAAATGTGAACTTTTTATTCCACGGAGTAGGCTGAATGATTAAGGACTTTATACTTCTGAACTGCACCAATGCACTTGCTGGAACTAAGCCGGGGAATCAGTTAAGCAGACCTTTAGTTTAACCCTGCTACACTCTCAGAGACAGACCATTTGACAAACTGAAAACTTCCCCAGGTCAGTCTGTTACAACTATGGTGATGGGTGTAGAAATCTAGTAAGCGCAGGATAGAATCCACAGCAGAATTCTCTTCCCAGAAATCTTTTACTTTTTTATTTTTTTTTTAACATTGGATTCTATTTGCACAATGAAATCCCATTTCATTTCTCAAGTGATGCTTTAAAAATTTACAAGAATGCAATTCAAATCTCTTTGCAAAGACTCAGATACCTAAAAACAAATTTTCAAATCAATTTTCTTTTCTTCATGATAGATAAATGATAATCTGTATGGACTATGATTGGTGGAAAAAAGATTGGAAAACTATTTGATGATGATGTTCATCTCTGATAGGTAGATTTACCAGAATTCTCTAAGTGTCAGAGCTTTAAATCAGGTTGAGTAAAGAATATAAAAATTCAAGTTTCTCAGTTCTTCTACCAGTGGGAAGTGGGAGGTGAAGGGAATTAATCATCTTGGTTCCTTATGTCATTTGATTCCAACAGACTGAATTTCCTTTAATAAGGAAGGCAGCCTTCAACATGTAATAATCTTTAAACTCCACCATAAATTGGCTTTAATATGATACTCTCTAATAAAAAGTCTACATCTCAATCTCAGGTACCAATAGCAGCATATAAAAATTCTGTTGGCAAGAACTACAAACAGGAGATATTATATGCACTTTCACCAAAGGCCTTCAATTTGTTTCACTTTCTTATTGTTTCTTTTAGTTTGGCATTTTTACATTCTTAGAAGAAAAAATAAATCAAAAAGAAAATACATGATATTTTTATGTGACATTAACACAGAAATACATGTAGTTATTAGATTATAATCCTATAAATTAGCAGTATAAAAATAATTTTAAAATGAAATTAGATGGCAGGAAAATTTTTTTAAATGAAACAAAATAGACACTTATTTCTTGTCACTTAATTTAATTCATAAAAATGGTGTCTTTCCTAAATAAATATATCACATGGCAAAAATCTATGAAACATGGGTACCATTATAACTCAAGTAGGCTTTTTATTAACAAAGAGTAAATTTAATCACATTTTTAAAAAAGGAAAATAACTTCTTGCCTTTCAAATGGGCTAAGAAATATTTCTAAAATGCAGTTTCTCAGATTCATATATAGACAAAACTATGGATGAAGACCTCAAAAGCAGAAAAAAAAAAAAAAGAAAAGAAAAGGGGACATAATCCTGAAGATTAGAAGGAACTTTATTCAGTCATAGTAGTATTTTTGATATCTTAGAGGAGAAATGGGGATTTATCCTTGTCTTAAATATATTCAGCCATGGATTAACATCATTTCACAAAATTCAGCACACCATCTAGCTATTTATTTTACATTCTTATTCATTTATGTTTTCAAATCTATATAATTTGGCATACCACCCAGAACACAAATTTACTAACAGCAAATACCATTTTATTATTTACCCAAATAGGATATAGTATCAGACTTAAAAATAGTAGTGTCAACCATACCATAGTTTTGCATTACAATGGACTTTTAAAAATTACTGCCAATTATCATTTTAAAATCTGCATTTTATAATTGCCTTTGGCAGTTACTCGATTCCTGCCAGAAGGTTTGCTGACATCTTTCATATATTAATCCTTATGGTAGCACATTTCACCTAGTTCTATATTCAGTAAAAAAGAAATTAATCAACTGAATTAGGTCAAATGCTGCTTTCTTTCTCCAAAATGTATACTTCAGATACTAAAATAATGTTTGAAAATATAATTTTTCAGCTTTTAGGGTGAAAACAAAGATTGTATTGTAAATCTTATGTCTAGCCAAAAAATACTTTGTGGATGAAGGCAGAAGAAATATAGTCCTAGACATTTAAACCAAAGAAGTTTATCTTACAAGGATTTGCATTTTAAGGTAGACATATGAAGAAATGAGTATATTTAAGAAGAATGTAATGAACTAAAAAAAATAAAACAAAAAAATGCTTTTGTAAATATAATCAAGGTACAAACATACAGGCACAAAAAACTTCAATAACTGAAATGAATTAAATAGAGATAGAGAATATTTATACTTTAATACTATATAAATATTATTTAAAACATTGAAAAACAATTCAAGGTCAAATTTCTTAGAGAGTTCTAACTACCAAATTGGAACAGAAAAAAACTGAGTTATGTAAAGACCCACCACATACATACATACAAAAGCAGTTGCCCACATAGTTTAATTGGTGACTTCTAGTTTTATCAGTGACATTTATTTTATTTTATATAAATTATTTCAGAATGTACTAAAAGAAACCTAACTATTTTTCTGAGAGAATGACAATTGGGAATAATACTGTTACTAAAAACTATTATAAGTACTGAAATTAAATACATAGAGTATATGTGTATACATATATAGTAATATATATGCATATATATATATATGTTTGTGTGTATTCAGTGGAGTTCAGTCACTCAGTCATGTCTGACTCTTTGTGACCCCATGGACTGCAGCATTCTAGGCCTCCCTGTCCATTATCAACTCCCAGAGTTTACTCAAACTCAAGTCCATTGAGTCGGTGATGCCATCCAACCATCTCACCCTCTGTCATCCCCTTCTCCTCCCTTCAATCTTTCCCAACATTAGGGTCTTTTCAAATGAGTCAGTTCTTCCCATCAGGTGGCCAAAGTATTGGAGCTTCAGCTTCAGCATCAGTCCTTCCAATGAATATTTAGGACTGATTTCCTTTAGGATGGACTGATTGGATCTCCTTGCAGCCCAAGGGACTCTCAAGAGTCTGCTCCAACACAACAATTCAAAAGCATCAATTCTTCAGCACTCAGCTTTCTTTATAGTCCAACTCTCACATCCATACATGAGTGCTGGAAAAAACCATAGCTTTGACTAGATGGACCTTTGTTGGCAAAGTAATGTCTCTGCTTCTTAATATGCTGTCTTGGTTGGTCACAGCTTTTCTTCCAAGGAGCAAGTGTCTTTAATTTCATGGCTGCAGTCACCATCTGCAGTGATTTTGAAGTCCCCGAAAATAAAGTCTCTCACTGTTTCCATTGCTTTCCCATCTATTTCCCATGAAGTGATGGGACCAGATGCCATGATCTTAGTTTTCTGAATGTTGAGCTTTAAGCCAGATTTTCCACTCTCCTCTTTCACTTTCATCAAGAGGCTCTTTAGTTCTTCTTTGCTTGCTGCCATAAGAGTAGTGTCATCTGCATATCTGAGGTTATTAATACTTCTCCTGGCAATCTTGATTCCAGCTTTTGTGTCTCCAGTCCAGCATTTCTCATGATGTGATGTACTCAGCATATAAGTTAAATAAGCAGGGTGACAACATACAGCCTTGATGTACTCCTTTCCTGATCTGGAACCAGTCTGTTGTTTCATGTCCAGTTCTAACTGCTGCTTCCTGACCTGCAAACAGATTTCTCAGGAGTCAGGTCAAGTGGTCTTTACCTTTACCAAAGAAGTACTGGATCTTTGGTAGCTAATATAGAAGTAGAGCTTTTGGGATATAAGTGGTTGTATCTGTCCATGGTTTGTATTTTGCTGGCTTTCAAGAATACGTAGAGGGCATGAGTATGAAGTTTAGGAACTATTTAAGGTAAACAATGGTTTAAGATATTTATATGTGAAACCAGAGTCCCAGAGGGTCACAACACCTGTGTGAGGCAGATGGAGAATAAAACATTACACAAAAGGGGACCACAAGACACCTCATCTATTTCAACTCTGGTGCTGATCGTACAGCATCGTATCTTACAGGGATTAGCACATCAGGTATAAGCTCTTTCTGACCAGAGCCTTTCACATATAGACTCTCTGCACGTATGTTCTCAGCTGTGTCCAGCTCTTTCACGACTCCATGGACTGTAGCCCACTAGGCTCCTCAGTTCATGGGATTTTCCCAGTCAAGTATACTAGAGTGGGTCACCATTTCCTACTCCAGGAGATCTTTCAAACCTAGGGTTGGAACCCATGTCTACCACTGAGCTACCTGGGAGAATTCATAATAAAGATTTCTACCCTGAGAATTTGTTACCACAAGCCAGACTTTAAGTTGATGTGTAAACTATATTTAAATCACCTAGGCTGGCCAAAGGATCTTTGTAACCAAAAAGAAAATTTCAGTTTTGATGCTTGACTAATGACAAGTTTTAAAACCCCATAGCCCCGTCAACCCTTCCCCCCCGCCCCGCCATTTGGGACAAGTTTATTTAAATAAATAAGTAAACTTACATATTACTTCCCTTGGTGCCAGGGGCCAGTTCAAACCATGCAAACCCCAGCATTCAAATGGGAACCCCTACGTCAAGTCTACCTCCTAAGCATGTTCTTACATCTGATTTCTTTTCACTTTTGCCACTTGGATCATCCTGTTTCAGAAAGTCTCACAGTGTAATTGATTAAACTTTTCATTTGCTTTTGGTGTGTGTGTCATCAGTCTTGACTTCTGCACTATTCCACTGGGGAGAGGTCATTCCCATTTTCTATGGGAAGACTATGTAACTACTTAAAACTGCAATGAAATTTTGTGTGTGTGTGTGTGTGTGTGTGTTTGTATCTCACCAATAGATCTCATTAATAGGACTGGTTAACACAGATACTGTAACTTTGGCTTTTAACAGCTCGTAGTTGTTCCTTTCTCCAAAGAATTGGCTTTCATCAAATAAGATTCCCTTTGCCTATGATATTATGCCTTCTCAGAAAATAGCCTAGAGACTGACTGATACTAGGAGTAGGGCATGAAAAGAACTGTGAAGGGTCTGAGATTTTACCTTACTTATGAGCTAATAAGTTAACCTGGCACAGTTTTATCAATGCTGGCAAAAGATACAAAACTTCGTGGTCAGAGACAAAGGACTTTCCCACTCTCAGTATTAGCAATAGAGTATTACAGTTGGCTCCCTGAGCCACTAGATAGTAATAAAAAGACAGAAAACACTTATATATGAAATAAATTAGATTATATGAGAAAAATCTTGAGTTTAGGGAACATATGTTTAATAATTATAATGGGCTGTAAGCTTACCTAAACTTTGTCCTAGAGGAAGACATTGTTTTCATTATACCAGACAATAAATAAACCTGTTCTTCATTCCAGAGATAGACACTATCTCTATCTTTTAAGGCTGTTCATTATAGAAAAGTCTTTAAAGGCTGGTCTGGAACAAAGGCAGTCAGTGCCTCTGCTCACAAGATGAACAGAAATGCAAGAGATTTGTGGGGAATTGACTCCTAACAGTTAAGTTTATTTTACTCATCTACTCGAACATTTTGAGGATTTTTGTTTAATGAAAACACAAAAATATATAAGTAATCACAATTAATGTAAATTGAGTAAGTTCTCCAATTCAAAAACCACTGATTTTTAGAATCAACCTAAAAACAAATAAACTCTAGCTATATATAATTTACAAGAGTCATATCCATAACCTAAAGACACACTTAAAAAAGCCAGCAATCAAATTGTAGAAAAATAAATTCCAGGCAAATATTTATCAATTGAAAGCTGGTATTACTATATCAGATATAATAGATTAGATGTAAACAGGCTTACTAGAAATAAGGAAAAGATTTGATCCAGCATAAAATAATGTTTACTAATTTGTATGCTCCCAGAAGCAGATTTAAAATATATAAAGCAAATATTGACAGAATTAAAGCAAAAATCAATAAATTCATTATCATAGTAGAACATATCTATCTTGGTAATTGAGGGCTCTAACTGGCAAAAAGTAACCTTTAAGCATTCACAGGATTTTAATAAGGCAACTAGCAAATTTAATTTATGAAAGTTTATATAATAGTGTATTCAGTGAAACAACAGTATGGAGCATTTACCCAACTGTCCAATAGCAAAGCCTATTCCAAAACTTCCAAAGGATTTCTGTCATGCAAATCACATTCTCTGACTACAATGTGACTATTAGAAGTTAAGAGCAGAAAGGTAACTAGAAAAATCAAAAAGTGTATACATGCTGAACACACTTTTAAGTAATTTATGATACAAAAAAGGAAAACACATAATGGCTATTAACTTTACTTACCAGTGATAATTAAAATATTGCATATCAAATTTCAGGTTACATAACTAAGCCAATTATTGAAGCAAAATTTATTAGCTTGAGTTGATAATTTTAGAAAAAATTCCTAAATATTAATAGTACTTGATGGTCAAGTCAAAAATGTAAGAATTTTTTCTTACTATTGAACAGTGAAACCCCTGTTCACTCAACCTCCCTCAGTTCATCTAGTCCATCAGAAACTTCTAAAACTCATCCCACATATATTTTCAATTTTCTTTTTCTTCTTTGAAATCCCTATGGTCAAAGTTAATTATTTTTCTTGCCTGGAGCATATCAATGGAAATGATTTTCTTTCTGCCTTCTTGCCTTCCTAAAATTCTTTCCTCTTGTAGCAGTTACCATGATCTTTAAAAGAACAGATAAGATTACACTGCTCTCATGTTAAAACTACCAGGATTGCCTTGCTCTTTGAACACTGAGGGACTAGCTCTTTTAAATCATTTCCCTCTGTATTAGATTTATACACTCCAGGTTCTCTCCTCAAAATCTCATAATACTGAATCTGGGTTGTGTTCTCTTCTGGAGCTCAGCATCCTCCTCCAACAAGATTATTCACGTGATTGACAGAAGTCAGTTTCTTGCAGGAGCAGGACTGAGGAGGTCCACATGTTCTTACAGGTTGTTGGCTAAAGGTTCTCTGAGAAGCAAAAGCTGACCTCAGGTCCTAGCTATGTGGCTCTCTTACAACATGAAGCTTATTTTCTCAAAGGCAGTAGAATATCCCCTTTCCAGCTAGTGAAGGCAGAGGCTTATACAACATAATGCAATCAAGGGAGTGACTATGCCATCATCTTTCCCATGTAATGTATCCTGATTGAGGGAGCAACTATGCCATCATGTTTGTAGGGCCTGCTCACACAAAAGCAAAGGGATTACACAGGGTGTAAGAAGGAGAGTTGGTGATGGACAGGGAGGCCTGGCATGCTGCAGTCCATGGGGTCGTAAAGAATTAGACATGACTGAGTGACTGAATTGAACTGAACTGAACTAAAGAAGGCTTATACAGGGTGTGAGTACCCGACAGTGGGAGTCTTGGATTCCACTTTAGAATTTTGCTCTCCACCTTACCCTTTTTAAAATCTCCACTAAATACTTAAAATAGCTACCTTTCCATTACATTTTAAAATTTAGCTGTTTATTTTCTATTATTACTCTTTGCAGTCCAATCATAATTAGTGTGAGCTGATGGATGAATGAATGAAGAAAATGTGACAAATATATACAATGGAATATTATTCAACGTTTAACAAAAGGAAATTCGATCATTTGTGGCAAGATGTTTACCACAGCCTTGGAGGTGGGGAAAATGGGAAGATGTTGGTACAAGAGAAAAAAAATTCAGTTATGCAGAATGAATAAATTCTGGAGATCTAATGCACAGCATAATGACAACAGTTTATAATGTTGCATAGTGCACTTGACATTTGCTAAGAGAGTAGATCTTAAGTGTCCCCACCAGAAGCAAATAATACAGTGTATATGTGAGGTGATGGATATGCAAATTAGCTTGACTGTGGCATTTTTCACAGAAATAGAAAAACAATGCATATGCAAATCAAAACATCACATTATATGTCTTAATAATATATATTTTATTTGCCAATTATGTCTCAAAGCTGGAAAAAACAATGCAAAAAATAAATTCTATATTAAATATAGGCACATTTTAAACTATTTGTGACTTTTATGTTCTGTAATCCATGTTTCTTAAATCTGGGGAAAAGATTTAATAATAATAATTATTATTAATAATATATATAATATATATTATTAATAATATATCACAATAATATATTATTATATTATTAATATATTATATTATACTAATAATTAATAATAATAATATATTATTTATATATAAATAATATATGTTATTTAATAATAATAATTGTTGAAAAATAATTTTAAGGGTAACTCTCACACAGATATAATATTAACGGATATTATGGAGTTTATTTAACTCATATTAATGAGGAAACTGCTAAGATGCTCACAATTCATTCAAACGAGAATCCCAAGAACATATACGTTTATAGATCAGCAACACTGAGGTGAATATGCAAATAGAGGCAAAACTGGCTTCTTCTAATTTGGGAGAGGGAACTAAATTGAACCTCTGCAGAACAGAATTAGCATACCTCTAAACATGATTTTGTATTGTTATCAATTATCTGCAATTTGGAGTTCTAAAATAGCTCAAAGCAACATAATGGTAGAATTGAATAACCAAGATGCATGTGCTCCAACAATGCACAATTTTTCATTGAAGGACAAATTTCCCCATACAAAATAAGTGAAATAAAATATTTCATTACACATATCAATTAAATCTTTTTAGCCAACTCCTAATAAATTAACCATGGTAGCAATTAGAAATGTCTTTCATGTTTCATAACTTTTTATTAAAGTATATGACCATATATACATTCTTTCTACAGTGTAACACATGGAACATGAAATAGGTAGAATATCATCATTATTTCTATGTGCTCCTAGAACATAGTAGGCTGATGTCCAGAGATTTGCAATACAGAAGTTATTCTAAGGTCCTGATCTAGAATTTACCTTCCCTCCAAAAATGACATTACTTATTTTACTCTTAAATATTCTGAACTTAGGACTAGTTTAGAACTATGTGTGGAACCAGATGTAGTCCTGTGAGAACAGAGGCGTTCAGAATTCGTCATCACTCAGACCCAATCTGAAAGTTAATCGTCTTCACCATCCTTATAGATTTTGCTATAAAGAAAAGCAAAATGATTTTTTTAAAGTAAGAAATGAAGTGAATGTGGTCATATCAAAAACATATCCCATCTTAAATTATCTCTCCTTAAGTAACACTGACATCCATCCAAAGATTCTTTTGCTTACTTACTAGCTCTACTATCTAAATATAGTCCAAACCTAGCCATTTTTCCAGAAGCTGCAGGAGTTGCCTTCTGCCATGTCTAACTTTGAAACGATAATCCTTTGACAGCCCTTCTGTTACTTGTTCAGTCTTCACATTCTGATGCACCCAAATTTGCTGCCATCTAGGTGTAATCAAAATCTGGAAGTCATTTATCACGTTGAAGAAACCAGACACATTCTTTCACAGTCCTTTCTTCCTTTTTTTCCTCCCTCATCCATAATTTCTACCCCTACAGACAGAGGAATATGTAAACCTGACAGACAAGTAAATGAAATCAGCATCTCAGATAGGAAGAGTTTAGATTCAAAGACAACAAGATGTTCAAAACAGAAACAACCTGATTAGTTTCATTAGCATTTCAAGAGAATCTGGGTGCTCTGAAGAGAGTGGAGTAAGATTTTACTAAGTGTCATGGAAAATGAACACTCTGGAACTCTTGAAAACTAAAGAAGATAAGCATTTTACCTAATTTGTTTTTAGGTTCACTCATTTAAAAGAACTAATAGTTCCATTGCTTTTGGCAGAATACAACTGTGATTGCAGCTTTTCTATTCAGTGCACTGGAAATATCGTGAATGGCTCCAACTGAGAGTGAGATATTGACAGCATTTCCACATGTTAAGGGTTTACACATTTATCCCCCACCGCCCTTTGATAGTCCAATATTGATAAACTTTAAAACAAATTCTTAAATAATGCAATCATCCAAATCATCGTTTCATAAGAGAATAGATATAAATGAACACATTAATTCAACAACCCTCTGATGAGTTGCACTAATCACACCAATAAGAGCTTAATGTGGTTGATTTTAAACACAGCAGGATTTAACCATATATACTCTAAGGCTACACAATTTTGAGTAAGGAGGTGCTGGAGCATGAAAATAACAAATTATATACTCCTTGTATCATATAATGCTTATTTTCCCCAAATATCTTCCCTATTCATCAATAATAGTTAATTAAAGGCTCAATTGATTAAGTTTTTATAAAACAGGATATTGAGATTAAATTCCATTCAAACTATGACATCAACCCATGAATACTTTAAATTGCATCTATGTAAGAATTTCTTTTTAATAGATTCAGAATTGATTGGAGAAGGAAATGGCAACCTACTCCAGTATTCTTGCCTAGAGAATCCTGTGGACAGAGGAGCCTGGGGGGCTGCTGTCTATGGGGTCGCACAGAGTCAGACAGGACTGAAGCGACTTGGCAGCAGCAGCAGAGTTGATAGTGTTTTTTTAGAAATTACAAACATTTTAGAATTTTTTCTTTTTCTGAAAAGCAAAGTAAGTGCATTCAGTTTCTCAGAACTACACAATTTCTCTCTCAAGAGAAAATACTTTAAAAGGACTTAAATGGAGTCATGAAAATATGTATAGGCAGCACATACATGGTATATTCTCATTCTTGTTTCCAAATTCTTTTGAATGAGGAACAAGAGTAATGGAAGACAAAAGAAAAAATAGCAATAATACAGCAATGCAGTATTAATATAGCACTAGTATAATATTGCATATTGATAGCGATTTTAGAGTCTATACACCCTGTGGTAGAAATTACATAAAAACATTTATGCCTGTGTTCAAAAACTGGATGATGAAGAACAAAGATAAGTTTTGAGAGAAAAGGGATTAAGCATTTTAATTTTCTGTTTTCCACCAAAATATGGTTGTTACATAGGGAGCACCAAATTAAGCATTTCATTTGTTATTTAACTTAAAATACACAATAAACTTATGAGTTATTCTTATCCTGTTTAACAAATGGTGAAAATGAATCTTGGCTAGATTTCCTAAAATCTCACAGGTCTTAAATATCCCCAGTGACTTGTGAACCAGTTCCATCAGTGCCATCCCCTACGCCCGTTCTCACACCACAATAGCCCTCCTATAGAACAGGATGTGCAATACTGGGATATAGTGACTCTAGGGAGTGCGGAAGGGAAGGAGCAACAGAAAGGAATCGGTGTCAGCTCAGCGAGAAGAGGGAAGTGAAGCAGGGACATGAAGGAACATGAAAGTCCTTTTGCTCATCTGCAGTAAACTGTTTGGACAGAAGATGATTGGGAAAAATAAATAAATATTTTATATCTGTCAACTACAAATTGGCACTTGCCATGAGCACTTGCCAGCTACCTCTACAAGGATTAAATCATGTGCTGGCCTCAACATCCCCTGAGAGGAGTTCAGGGTGGAAAATAGGAATGAGGCTCTCTGTACTCAGGGTAAAAACTGGCAAAACGAATCTACAGATAATTGGATATTTTCATGGGCTGATCTGATAAGCCCAATTCTAATATCCTATCATATCTAGAAAAGCACTAAATCCCTTCATGGTGATATCTACTCTTTGTGACTAGCAGAAATCTGCAAAAATATTTGTTGATTATATATATTCCCCTTTCACCAAAATCACATATATACTGGCTTTCTCCCCTACCTCTTGGGGGTGGTTTACCAGAGATATCTGAAATGCTGTCTCCCAGGCTACAGTTCTCATTTTCCCCCAAATAAAACTTGCAACTCATCCATTGTGCATTTTTTTTAAGACAGCACATTATCTTAAAAGTGGTAGGCTCAAAGTTGACTAATATTAACAATGTATTCTTCCTGGAAATGTAGTCTATCTTAGGTGTCATCAGATGGGGAAGGATGTGACTAAAGATCTGGGAGAATGGTGGAAACTTCAGAGGATCAGCTGAGATCAGTGTGAGTCTACAGGCTCCAGCCTGACATTTGAGTTCTGATTTCAGGAAAACTAGAATCATTTTATAGTTTTACTATTTCTTCACTTCCTAGGACTTTTATATGTCAATAAACCTAATAAAAAATAAGGTTATTGTTAATCATGAATTACATGATTCTTACATCGAGCAGATGTATCTAGGCTTGCTAGTTTTCAACTTGACCAGAGATATAGTCACCAGTAACATACAGAGACTAAAATATTTATAAGCAAATCCTAATGAAATCTGAAATTTGCTTTTAAATACTCCAGGGGAAGAAAAAAGTAGTGAACTAGATGAAACAAGAATGGATAATTATTGATAATTATTGAAGTTGTATACTAGAAAGGCTCTTCACAACATTTCCCTTCTTTCCATAATAAATATAAATAACAGATAGAAAAATGTATAGGACAGATAGAGAATTCTGATCTATATATGTGTGTGTGTGTGTGTGTGTGTGTGTGTGTATTCATATACATCTCCACCGACACGTCTCCATCCATTCTAAACAGACCACCATTATTTTGAACTTGTGTGTGTGTGTGTGTGTGTGTGTGTGTGTGTGTACATATTTGTAGTACTGAATTCATGTAATGTTTAATCAGTCTGTTGAAAAAGAGAATTCTGCCCCTGATACTTTAACTTAGTTTCCCCTTTCATGCACTCACTTTTGTAGAAATAATATTCTTCCCCTTACTTGACATTTGATATCAAAATTTCACATTATGAATAGAGTAATACATTGGGGAGAGCTGAGCTGTGTTTCAGAAACAAGATGGTAAGTCCTCTGTAAGCTATTTTCTCAACAGTCTTAAGTTGAGGAAGATTTAAGGATTTATTCTGCCTTTCAGCATTAGCTTTGTAAATACTTGCCCATTCCCTTTATGAGTAAAGAAAGGATTTCTTTTTTTAACATGGAAACACAGCACCTGGATTGCCCTAGACACTGCAAAACAACATTTTGGAGAAGAGTAGTAATTCTATTTCTGAAGCTTGTCATTTTAACTTTAGACAATTCAAACGATTTAGACACAGTTTTTTTCAACTATTAATAATAAAAAGGGGAACTTTCTGAAAATCTCGTGACAATGAACTAGTTACTTTGAAGTAAAAAACAATCTTTGAAAACTTTAGGAGGAGGAACAGTAACAGGGAATATATACTTAAAATGAGAGCTATAGATGATAAACAAATGGCAACTAGGGCAGAATAAAATAAGCTAAAGAAAAGTGACTGAAACCTTGCAGCTATACATTGGGTCAGGCTTACTCAAGTTTTAGCTCCAACTGTACGAAAGAAAAAAACAGAGGGAGCTTGGGTGATGAAGCACTGGGCTAACCCCTTCTCTATCATCAGAGTATTGCACATTAAGACCACTCAATGCCGGTAAAAGCATACTTGGTTATTTTTAAGGTGCATTTAAAAAAAAATTAATGAAGTTTGGTAATCTGTGTGTATGTAAGTTTCCCAATTAGCACAAATGAGTCATGCTTTATAAATATCTCAAAAAAATGAGACTTTAAGTATAATTACTATTTTTATAACAATTCCTATGTGTCAGCAGGTAATATAAATTTGAGTTGCCAGACATATATGCAAACACTGTGACTCCAACCCTACATCAGGCATAAATTGTCCTGTGAACCTATTTTCAGTGAACAGGAGATTAAATAATCAGATGATATTTAAAAATGAATGACTATCTGCTATTGTCCTAATAAAGAACCAAGGTGAATTAAAAAATTCAGAATTTTATTTCTTATACAAATATTTTGTTTTATCTGTACAGATTCCTACATTCTTCTAAATTGGTATAGATTAGTCACTAAAACAATAATGAGAAATGAAAATATATGTTAAGACTTATCTGTTATAGAAAAAATATATAACTTTTACGTATGCTGCAATAATTTAGTCATATGTTCTGAATTTATATGAGTAGCCAAATTATTTAAATATGTGGGCCTTGAAATAAAGGTGAACAACAGGCGATTCACTGAAAATAATTCAGTGGTAATAATTATGGACCAAAAATGAAAAATCCTAGGCAGGCCTTTGGTTTCATATATTTAATGAGAGGCTGAATTTTTTTTTTTTAATGCACACCAGTGATTGCTTGGCAAAATATAACAAAAGAATAGAACAGGTTCCAATTATCAGTGTAGAATGCCAGTCACACTTCATTTTTAATCCACCACACCAAGAAATATAACACACTAGGACAGCAGCTGAAGATAAATTGCTGTTTCTATTTATTGAATTAAATCTCTCTGTCTCTGAGTAATTATAAGTTCTGAACTTTGAAGGGTTTTATTTGAAGACTAAGCTATAGCCTTTTCCTTTTTTTAACTTTTAATTTAGGTCCCTAATTTTTTATCAAGCATCATCTGGGTTACTGTTCAATATTTTCTGGTCTAACCTTTCTGGAAGAGGATTAGTGTGAGGTCCATGATATAATCATGTAACTCTAATTGGTGTGAATAAATTATACATCACTTGGGCAATTTTTTAGCATCAAGAACTCATATGACATAATTAGAATTCAATTATTTAATTGCTAATTGGAATTAATCAGGTTATTCTGGTCTCAAGATAATATATAGTAAATACTTAATAGAATATAAAGTCAGTATTATTCTCATAGTTTTGATGTTTATTATATAAAAAGCATTATACAGAAGAATTAAATGCATTAGAATTATGAAATAAAAGGACAGCTTGTAACAGACATGTCTAAATGATTAGCTTACACATCTGGAAGTCTGAAGTCCCTTTTCTAGTCATTTGCTTGGAAGGGAACACACATTTTTCATGAGCTTATCATAATTCAAAATTACTTTAGAATTGCTTTACTTATATTTTCAGGCACAAAAGTAAAAGCAGATTCATTTCCTCAAATTGGTATCTTGCTTCTGACCAAAAGTAGTATCAGCTAGTTTGATCAGGTACATTTTTCACTAGAATGACACTTGGAAGTTTGTTTCAGTATTTCAAAAGGAAACCCACTCTCAAAGAGTAGAGATTTATCAACCTTAAAATATATTGATTGTGTCTCATGTTTTAAAGGAAATTCATGTAAAAAGAATAATAATTATGACAGCCTTTAAATTATACAATTCTCAGGTATTTAATTTGATTCAGAATGTTGAAAATTGAATCTACATATTAGACACTTTGTTGACATTTTAGACATCACTTTATCCCTCTACAACATCAATAAAATAGCATCCTACAAATAGTAGATGCTTTAAAATACAAAGCTTATTTTTAAGCACTTGTCAAAGCCAAGCTGGAATTTGATGTGCCATGATGCATGATACAGGGAGCTCAGGGCTGGTGCACCGGGATGACCCAGAGGGATGGAATCAGGAGGGAGGAGGGTTCTGGGGGAAACCCATGTATACCCATGGCAGATTCATGACAATGTATGGCAAAACCAGCACAATAATGTAAAGGAAAACAAAATATTAAAAAAAAAAAAAGATTTTTGAAGTTTTAAAGTAGTGAACATGGAACTGGCTCATAATCACCTCAAATTGTTACTATCCTGCTCTCTCCCCTACATATATATACACCTGTACACACCTACACATATACAAGTAAGATTATTTTAATAATCATTGTTATCTTTCTATTAAGTCATCAATATAATACCAAATATACCTAAGGTGACATTAATGACTTTGATCAAAATATATGAGCAGAATTTTTATCTCATCATTTGAATTTGTTTTAGAAAGTTATTGTTGAAAATACCAATATTCTCAAATCTATATCTCTTATCTTATAAGGCTGATAAGAACATTTTCAGCTACATGCTATAATTACTATTGTGAATAAACTTATTTTTGGTGTAGTGCTAAAATCAAGCACAACCCTATGGAGCCTTCCTGGGCACAAAAGCCTTTCCATGTCCCCCTTTCTTGGGTTGTAACAAAAAGACTTCAGCCACTCAGAACTTCTCGGAGTTCCAAAAAGGCAGATTCAAACAGTTCAAACAGTTACTAATCAGGGCATGGAGGGAATGCAGAAACAAAGGAAAGGTAGTCAAGAAACAACAGTGGAGCAATAAAGCAAGGTACTGATTCCTCCTGAAGGGAAACAGATGACAATATATCTTTGAGTTTCTCTGCAGGAATCAAGTCTTCAAGTGGAGGATGCTAACTTCAGGCTGAGCACAAGATTCCTGGAAAATCACCTGTTACCTCACCACCAACTATCAGAAAAAAGTCATGTGCCCTGAAGCCGTCATTCTAAATTTTGCCTATAAGCACTCTTTTGGAATTCCCTCATGGTCCACTGATTGGGAGTCCACTTGCCAATACAGAAGACACAGGTTCTATCCCAGGTCCGGGAATATTTCACATGCTGTAGAACAACTAAGTGCATGTGCCACAGCTACTGAGTCCATGGTCTAGAGCCAATAAACCATAGCTACTAGACCCATGCACTGCAATTACTGAATCCTGAACATTACTAGAGTCCATGCTCTGCAACAAGAAGCTATCATCATAAGAAGCCTGCAAACCACAATGAAGAGTAGCCTCTGGTTGCTGCAACTAGAGAAAGCCTTTATGCAGCAACAAAGACCCAGCACAGCCTAAAATAAATAAAAATTTAGGTATATAAATGAATAAAATTTAAAAAGAAAAAACTCTTCTCCCAAACTATCAGTGAGATTGTGGCTTTTGAGCACAAGCCATCTGTTCTCCTTGTTTGACCCTGCAATAAACCCATCTGTTCTCTAAAACTCCAATACTTTGGTTGGTTTCGTCTCATCATGCTTTGAGCACACAAAATTGAATTCGACAACAGTGATCACAAGTCATTAAATCAAACAAAATTTTCTTGGTAAAATATTTTGTAGGTGGACATTTTGAACTTTGATGGGTTAAATGAAGTTTAATTGGATGTAATAAATAATGGAGTCACCAACATAGTCAACAAAAGAGTCCAAAATGCAATACTTGGATGCAATCTCAAAAATTACTGAATGATCTCTGTTCATTTCCAAGGCAAACCATTTAGTATCAGAGTAATCCAAGTCTATGTCGCAAGCATTAATGCTGAAGAAGCTGCAGTTGAAAGGTTCTATGAAGGCCTACAAGACTGTCTAGAACTAACACAAAAAAAAGATGTCCTTTTCATTATAGGGGACTGGAATGCAAAAGTATGAAGTCAAAGAGATACCTCGAGAAACAGGCAAATTTGGCCTTGGATTACAGAATGAAGCAGGGCAAAGGCTAACAGAATGCTGCCAAGAGAACACACTGGTCATGGCAAGAACTCTCTTCCAACAACACAAGAGAAGACTCTACACATGGACATCAACAGATGGTCAATACCTAAATCAGATTGATTACATTCTTTGCAGAAAAAGATGGAGAAGCTCTCCTCTATACAATCAGCAAAAAGAAGACCAGGAGCTGACTGTAGCTCAGATCATGAACTCCTTATTGCCAAATTCAGACTGAAAGTGAAGAAAATAGGGAAAACCACAAGATCATTCAGGTATGACCTAAATCAAATCCCTAATGATTATACAGTGGAAGTGAGAAATAGATTTAAGGGACTAGATCTGATAGAGTGCCTGATGAACTATGGATGAAGTTTTGGGACATTTTACAGGAGGCAGTGATCAAGACCATCCCCAAGAAAAAGAAATGTAAAAAGTCAAAATCATTGTCTGAGGAGGCCTTACAAATAGCTGAGAAAAGAAGAGATGTTAAAAGTAAAGGAAAAAAGGAAAGATATTCCCATTTGAATGCAGAGTTCCAAAGAATAGCAAAGAGAGATAAGAAAGCCTTCCTCAGGATCAATGCAAAGAAACTGAGGAAAACAATAGAATGGGAAAGACTAGAGATCTCTTCAAGGAAATCAGAGATACCAAGGGAACATTTCATACAAAGATGGGCACAACAAAGGATAGAAATGGTATGGACCTGACAGAAGCAGAAGGTATTAAGAAGAGGTGGCAAGAATACACAGAAGAACTATGCAAAAAAGATCTTCATGATCCAGATAACCACAATGGTGTGATCACTCACCTAGAGCCAGACATCCTGGAATGCAAAGTCAAATGGGCATTAAGAAGCATTACTATGAACAAAGCTAGTGGAGGTGATGGAATTCCAGTTGAGCTAATTCAAATCCTAAGAGATGATGCTGTGAAAGTACTGTCCTCAATATGTCAGCAAATTTGGAAAACTCAGCAGTGGCCACAGGACTGGAAAAGGTTAGTTTTCATTACAATCCTAAAAAAAGGCAATGCCAACGAATGCTCAAACTACTGCACAATTGCACTCATCTTACATGCTAGCAAAGCAATGCTCAAAATTCTCTCAGCCAGGCTTCAAGATTATGTGAAGTGCAACTTTCAGATGATCAAGCTGGAATTAGAAAAGGGAGAGGAACTATAGATCAAATTTCCAACATTCACTGGATCATCAGAAAAAAAAAAAAAGAGAGTTCCAGGAAAACACCTACTCCTGCTTTATTGACTACAGCAATGTCTTTGACTGTGTGGATCAAAATAAGCAGTGTAAAATTTTAAAGAGATGGGAATACCAGGCCACCTGACCTGCCTCCTGAGAAATCTGTGCAGGTCAAGAAGCAACAGTTAAAACTGGACATGAAACAACAGACTCTTCCAAATCGGGAAAGGAGTATGTCAAAGCTGCATATTGTCACCCTGCTTATTTAACTTATATGCAGAGTACATCATGTGAAATGCTGAGCTGGATGAAGCACAAGCTGGAATCAAGATTGCCAGGAGAAATATGAATAACCTCAGATATGCAGATGATACCATCCTTATGGCAGAAAGCAAAGAACTAAAGAACCTCTTGACGAAAGTGAAAGAGGAGAGTTAAAAATTCGGCTTAAATTTCAACATTCAGAAAACTAAATCATGACATATGGTCCAATCACTTCATGGCAAATAGATGGGAAAACAATGGAAACAGTGATAGACTTTATTTTTAGGGGCTCTAAAATCACTGTAGATGGTAACTGCAGCCATGAAATTAAAAGATACTTGCTTCTTGAAAGGAAAGCTATGATCAACCTAGACAGCATATTAAAAAGCAGAAACATTGCTTTGCCAACAAAGGTCCATCTAGTCAAAGTTGTGGTTTTTCAATCATCATGTATGGGTGTGAGAGCTGGACTATATAGAAAGCTAAGAGCTGATGAGTTGATGCTTTTGAAATGTGTTTTTGGTGAAGACTCTTTAGAGTCCCTTGGACTGCAAGTATATTCAACCAGTCTATCTTAAATGAAATCAGTCTTGAATATTCACTGGAAGGACTGATGCTGAAATGCCAATATTTTGGCCACCTGATGCAAAGAATTAACTCATTTGAAAAGACCCATATGCTGGGAAAGATTGAAGGCAGGAGAAGGAGATGATAGAGGATGAAATGGTTGGATGGCATCACTGAATGAATAGACATGAGTTTGAGTAAGCTCCAGGACAGGGAAGTCCAGCATGCTGCAGTCAGTGGGGTTGCAAAGCGTCAGACACTACTGAGCAACCGAACTGATCTGAACTGAATAAATTTATTGCAATAGAGTGGCAGGTTTTTTCTTTACTTAAAATAATATACTAGACTTTGGTCCAAAGTAAAACTGGAAGTTGATACATTACTAAAACAACTAAAGAGAAAGTAAAGATTATAAGTAACTCACAATCAAGTCTATCATGCCAAAAATGAATATTTTGTTCTCAATTATTTTAAATACTGCATTTTTTTTTACATTTTTGAAATGAAAGCAAACTTTCTAATGCCTGTGAAATAATGTTCATATTTTATGGTAAGACAAGCAACATTTAAACATAAAAATTTTTCTCTGCCCCTTGATTTTCTCTCTCCCGTCTGGTTTGTATTTTGTATCAATATTATGCATGAACCAAACCTCCCCCATTTGTAGAACTATCTACTCAACCATAAAGAGCAACATTCTCTTAGCACCAACAAGACAGCATCTTAAAATATAACATCCTTCTAACCATGACGCTCAGAGCTGAATTGTGTAAACTGTCAATAATACATCATTTAATATATAGCCCTCTGTTTCACAAAGCTTATATAACTGTGCCTTGACTTCTAATGTGTGGAACAGTTCTTGAAGCTTTCCAAGATGCTTTTCCTGGGTTATAATCCTCAATTTCGTTTGAATAAAATTTTCCATTTCTTTCTTAGATTAACTGATTAATTTTTTTTCTGACAATTTAAAGTGTTCAATTGTTTTCTAACCATAACTTCTTATGGCTGTAGGATTGCTTAAAAAATTTCAGAGGCTTTCTCTAAAACAAATAGAAAACTTCCGTGATGAACAAGTAAAACAATTTTACTGAGATTATAGCCTATACTGCATATCATAATGTAAAGTTTTCACATTAAGTAAAGTTACCTTATGGTTTAGTTTATATAATGCTCCCACAAAACATAAGCTGTACTTCATTAAATGCAAATGTGTATGTGCATTTCAGTTAAAGCTGCTTATTGTGTAATATTTAGTCATATATTCAAAGGCTCTACCATAGAGGATACAATATGTGTCCCCCAGAAATCCAGATGTAAATTTTAAAATCCCAGGCAGATGTAAACTTAAAAAGTCATTATCATGCTGTCAATGCTACATCAGAGGAAGCAGCATTCATCTAGGTACACAAACCACAACTCCTACATGTTCCTTGCCACTCAGTTCAGTAAGTCTACAGTACTATATACTACTCATTTCAGAAGCAGATTTGCTGTTAAACTAATGAAGCTTTAACTTTAGGGCACTTCATTTGCTCAGTCTCTTCTAAGGCTTTGAAACAGGCTGTAGAAATATAGGGGGGAAAAGCATTATAGATTTTTGCTGGGCATTTAATAAAATATTATGTTTTTTCTATAAAATTTTGTTTAAAAATGTAGTAATGGTTATCACTTTATAAAATAAATATTTTGAAAAAAAGAAGAAAATAGTTTGATTTTTTTCTCATTCTAAGTATTCAATTTTCATTAACTTTTGCATTTGTAATTTTATGTATTTTTCTCAAAGATTTATAAATTATAAAAGTTTCTGAGATCATAAAACTTGATTCTATTGCTTAATATCTCCTTTTACCCAACCCTCTTTACTCTAGACTCTGAGAAGTTTTCTTACCTGATTTCCATTATTTTTAATATTGCTCATTACTTTTTTTAAATAGAAACTTGTGCTATAATGTATGCAATAGTTATGGTTATGCTACAATTCTTTTCTCAAGATCTTAATAATTTTCCACTGACCAAAGGGTAGAGTGTACAGGCTTCTCTGGTGGCTCGGACAGTAAGAAAACCACCTGCAATGTAGGAAACTGAGGCTTGATTCCTGGGTCGGGAAGATCTCCTGGAGGAGGGCATGGCAACCCATTCCAGTATTCTTGCCTGGAGAACCTGTTGGGCTACAGTTCTTGGGGATGCCAAGTGTTAGACACAACTGAGTGACCAACACTTTCACCTTCAAAGGGTAGTTTATAAATCTGTAATATATTTATATGTGTTAATAATTTTCTATTGCTGTTGTAACAAACTACCACAAACTTAGAGGCTTAAAAGAACACAAATTTATGTTACAGTCCTTAAGATCAGAAATTCCAAAATCAACATATCAGGAGGATTCTTAACAAGGCTCTGGAGGAGAGTATGATTGCTCACTTTTTCCAGCTTCTGGAGGAGGCTATGTGCATTCCTTATTTCATGATGCCTTTTTCCATCTCCAAAGCCAGCTGTGTAATATCTTCAAAATTCTCTTTCTTCCTGACTTTGGCTTTCCTTATCATATCTCCTCTGATTCTGACTCTCCTGCCTTTTCTTCCTCTTATAAGCCATTGTAATTATACTGAGTCCACTGATAACCCAATGAAATCTCTCCATCACAATATTGTTAATTACATTTTCAAAGTCTCTTTGGATACATAAATGAACATGTTCACATATTCTGGGAATATGGACACTTCCAAAGGCTCTTATTTTGTCCAACATACATGCATCATATTGAGCTTCTAACTAATACCTCTGTGTGTTATACTCAGTTACTAAGTTATGCAACTCTTTGTGCCCCTATGGACTTTAGCCTGCCAGGTTCCTCTGTCTATAGTGGTTTTTTAAGCAAGGTTACTGGAGTGGGTTGCCATTTCCTCCTCCTGGGGATCTTCCCAACTCAAGGATCAAATTGGAGTCATTTTCATCTCCTGCATTGCAGACAGATTCTTTACTGCTGAGACATCCAGGAAGCCCCAAGTAATACCTCTCTCTGTTTCTAAATTTTTCATCACATACCACCCCCTCATATCATATGATAGTCTCCAAAATAATAACATAAACAAAAAAGTAATATAATTGAGCTGTGAAAGCAAGGACATCACCAGATGGTCAACACTGAAATCAGATTGATTATATTCTTTGGAGTAAAAGGTGAAGAAGCTCTATAGAGCCAGCAAAAACAAGATTGGGAGTTGACTGTGGCTCAGATCATGAACTCTTTGCTGCCAAATTCAGACTGAAATTGAAGAAAGGGGGGAAAACCACTAGACCATTCGGGTATGACCTAAATCAAATCCCTTCTGACTATACAGTGGAAGTGAGAAATAGATTTAAGGGACTAGATCTGATAGAGTGCCTGATGAACTATGGACAGAGGTCTGTAACATTGTACAGGAGACAGGACCATCCCCAGGAAAAAGAAATGCAAGAAAGCAAAATGGCTATCTGAAGAGGCCTTACAAATAGCTGTGAAAAGGAGAGAAGAGAAAGGTAAAGGAGAAAAGGAAAGATATTCCCATCTGAATGCAGAATAGCAAGGAGAGATAAGAAAGCCCTTCTCAGTGATCAATGCAAGGAAATAGAGGAAAACAACAGAATGGGAAAGACTAGAAATCTCTTCAAGGAAATCAGAGATACCAAGGGAACATTTTATACAAAGATGGGCACAACAAAGGACAGAAATGGCATGGAACAGAAGCATAAGCTTCTAAAGAAGCAGAAGCTATTAAGAAGAGGTGGCAAGAAGAACTGTACAGAAAAGATCTTCATGATTCAGTTAATTACAATGATGTGATCACTCACCTAGAGCTAGACACCAGGGAATGTGAAGTCCAGTGGGCCTTAGGAAGCATAACTACAAACAAAGCTAGTGGAGGTGATGGAATTCCAGTTAAGCTATTTCAAATCCTAAAAGATTATGCTGTGAAAGTGCTGCACTCAATATGTCAGCAGTGGCCACAGGACTGGAAAAGGTCAGTTTTCATTCCAATCCTAAAGAAACACAATGCCAAAGAATGCTCAATCTGCTGCACAATTGCACTCATCTCACGCACTAGTAAAGTAATGCTCAATGTTCTCCAAGCCAGGCTTTAGCAACATGTAAACTGCGAACTTCCAGATGTTCAAGCTGGTTTTAGAAAAGGCAGAGGAGTCAGAGATCAAATGGCCAACATCAACTGGATCATCAAAAAAAGCAGGAGAGTTCCAGACAAACATCTATTTCTGATTTATTGACTATGCCAAAGCTTTTGACTGTGTGGATCACAATAAACTGTGGAAAATTCTGAAAGAGATAAGAATACCAGACCACCTGATCTGCCTCTTAAGAAACCTGTATGCAGGTCAGGAAGCAACAGTTAGAACTGGACATGGAACAACAGAATGGTTCCAAATAGGAATAAGAATACCTCAAGGCTGTATATTGTCACCCTGTTTATGTAACTTATATGCGAGTACATCATGAGAAATGCTGGGCTGGATGAAGCACAAGCTGGAATCAAGATTGCTGGGAGAAATATCAATAACCTCAGGTATGCAGATGACCCTAACCTTATGGCAGAAAGCAAAGAAGAACTATAGTGTCTCTTGATGAAAATGAAAGAGGAGAGTGAAAATCCTGACCTAAAGCTCAACATTCAGAAAACTAAGATCGTGGCATCTGCTCCCATCCTTTCATGGCAAATAGATGCGGAAACAGTGAGAGACTTCATTTTTGGGGGCTCCAAAATCACTGCAGATGGTGACTGCAGCCATGAAATTAAAAGACGCTTACTCCTTGGAAGGATAGTTATGGCCAACCTAGACAGCATATTAAAAAGCAGAGACATTACTTTGCCAACAAAGGTCTATCTAGTCAAGGCTATATTTTTTTCCAGTAGTCATGTATATATGTGACTGTTGGACTACAAAGAAAGCTGAGTGTGGAAGAACTGATGCTTTGAACTGTGGTGTTGGAGAAGACTCTTGAAAGTCCCTTGGACTGCAAGGAGATCCAACCAGTCCATCCTGAAGGAGATCAGTCCTGAGTGTTACTGGAAGGTCTCATGTTGAAGCTGAAACTCCAATACTTTGGCTACCTGATGTGAAGAGCTGACTCATTTGAAAATACCCTGATGTTGGGGAAAATTAAGGGCAGGAGGAGAAGGGGACGACAGAGGATGAGATGGTTTCCATCACTGACTCAATGGACATGAGTTTGGGTAGGCTCCAGGAATTAGTGTTGGACAGGGAGGCCTAGTGTGCTGCAGCTCATGTGGTCGCAAAGAGTCGGACACAACTGAGTGACTGAAGTGAACTAAACTGAACATGTTCAAGATGAGTGCTTTATACTGTCTGGATTAATTTTGATGACTCTGTGGAAGATGATTACCAATGTTTTAGAGATGAAAAAATTAAGAGATTTGAGTATATACACATGGGACATGCAGCCACAGAGTCTGAATCCATATTCACCTCCTGTACTCCAGACATACCCTGGTAACTCTTACTCTCTATTCCAGTGTGTCTTTAATACCTCCAAATATTTTCCCTGACAGCAGGAAAAGTCCTAACTCTATCTTTTCCTGCACAGCTCTCTCTGCCTTCTAATCTTCACTTAAGACTCATTTCAATCCTTATTCCTCTCTGTATCCTTTTCCAAATCTACTTACCCCTTTGGGATTTCCCATGCTATCTACCACGTGCAGTATCCACTTCTCTTGCACATATCACATCGTCTCTGAATATTTATTTATCTACAGGTCTCCCTTTGTAATACCTGAAACCCTCTAGGAAAAGGGGCTTGCCTTTAATGTTGTATTTCCCAAGCACCTTCTGCTATGGAACATAGAAGGCACTTCATGAATGTCTGTTGAATAAAGAAGTTGAAATGAAAAGTACAATAAGTGGGGGTGATTATACTTTACTTAAGAGAGTTAGGTCACAGAGGGGTAAATTAGCATAATTTATTTGAGAGTCACAGGCATTTAAGCATTGTGTGCTCATCAATGGGGATGAGCATTAGGAAGGAGATGAAGGGACAAAAAAGGGGCAGATGATTGTATCAAACTATGAAGTGGAACTTTATCCAGAGGCTCTGGGAATACAATGGCAAAATTTAACCATAAAGTGGATACTGAATTTGTACTCTAAAGGAATTTTTAACTTAATAATTTATTTCAAGTTCCCATGTAATTATTTTTCCTCCTCCAATTCAGTATGGTAGAATTAAAAGTCAGATAAATCACCTATTCAGTCATCAGTTTTATCATGAAATAGCTCACTATCAGCACTTCCATTCTGTTAACTTCATGCATCAACAGTTCTTCAAGCAAAGTGAGAAACTGAAACATTGACATTCTATAGACCTTGGTCCCCTGGATCTGGCTTATCAAGGAGGGAGAGGACATGTATTTTTACCTTCGTTAGCAAGTTTTGTCAAAGGGAATTCCCTGTTTTTAAGAAATGCCCTAAATGTTAAATGTTTGAGTCACAGAGCAGGTTCAGTATTTAATCCAGTAATTAACCAAGTAAATGATTCATAACACACCATGCTATGAGAACATGAAACAACATGGATTAGTTTCTGTTCTGATCAACTTGAAGACTAAATTAAAAAAAAAGAAAAAGAACAGCTGGGCCCTTCCTAGTCAGTTGAAGGTTTCATACAAGAGACCAGTTGACTTCTACCAGCAGGACTGGAAATAGCAGCTGAAGACACTTATCATTTTTATGGGGAGAACTGGATTATGACTTAGCCTATACAAGGACTGAGCTGAAAATACACAGACACACATACACATAGATATAAACATGTAACTGGAAAAAATACAAGTGGGTATTGTTATGCCAATTTTTGCATATTAAGAAACAGACATTTGGATAGGTTACTTCCAAGATCACAAACTTGGTCAACAGTGGAGTCAACCCTCTACCTTGCTTGTATCGGTCTCTGAAAGCTTTTGCCACACTTCCTCATCCAAGAGAAATCAGCCGACAGCAAAAGAAATGCAGATGTATAGAACAGACTCGTGGACTCTGTGGAAGAGGGCAAGGGTGGGATGATATGGGAGAATGGCATTGAAACATGTTAATTATCATATGTGAAATCAATTGCCAGCCCAGGGCTGATGCTTGGGGCTGGTGCACCAAGATGACCCATGGGGAGGGAATTGGGAGGGAGGAGGGAGGGGGGTTCTGGAGGGGGAACATATGTAAACCCATGGCGGTTTCATATCAATGTATGGCAAAACCAACACAATAAGTAAAGAAAATTAAAAAAAAAAAAAAAGAAATCAACCGAATATCTGCTATGTATATTGGGTTCTATAAAATAGTCCAATATCTCATCCTTGGGAGCTTCTAACTCAAATTATCTACAATTTTTCATTCTCTCTCTTATATGCCATGGTTTTACTTTATGTCACCCAAGAAATAGGAGGCAACAGAGTTTCAAAGTACCATCTTAAACACAAACACTTTCCATAAATGATATATGTGGCAGAAAAAGGCTCTTGAATACTGAAATGGGGAGAGGATTGTAAGGGCTATAATTAGCTGTAAAACTTGACTGTCACTGAAGATTTCAAAAGATTTAATTACTTAGATAAACTTATGCTTGTTATTGCCTGTGAAGTGTTAAGTGCTATGTTAGGCCCTGGAGAGTCTATGACAAGCCATAAACACTGACTTTGTCTTCAAAGAAAATAAATAATTTAATAAAGAATTACAGTAAAGTTTGTTAAGTGCTATGAAAATGTATTTCAGGGGATTTTAAGCTAATCTGGAGTGGTCAGGGAAAGGTTCCAAGTGGAAAAGAGGCTTAAGTTGACACAAAAAGAGTGAGTAAGATTTAGTGAGGTTAAAGGGGTGGCTGTTGTAAACCACTGGCAGATGGCCTCCGTATCATTAAGGAATACAGCTTCTAGGATGAAACACTAAAGCCAAGGGATGGTGATGATCAGTTATAGAGAAGGTCCTAACTCTCGCAGTTGACTATTCAATGTCAAGAAATAAAAAACCAGAAGTATTTTAACAGGTATGATATTTCATAGTTACAACAAGCCATGTAAGAGGTTTAAAAAATGGAATTTTTCTTGACTAACTTTTCAGCCTCTGTCAGATGACTTACTGTATTAGCTTTCAGGTGAATTCAATCCTATCCCAAATTTTTTCAGGACACTTGCTAAGAGTTTAGCCACTAATTAAGCACACCAATGAGGGCTTCCCTGGTGGCTCAGTGGTAAAGAAGCCTCCTGCAACTGCAGGAGATGCAGGTTACAGGGGTTCAATCCCTGGGGTTGGGAACACCCCCTGGAGAAGGAAATGGCAACCTACTCCAATATTCTTACCTGGAATAGTCCATGGACGAAGGAGCCCAGTGGGCTACAGCCCATGGGGTCGTAGAAGAGACAGATGCAACTTACTGACTAAACAACAAAAACAAGCAGCACATCAGTGATGCGCAAATGTTTATCTCCATATTGTTGTTTTCCCCTTAAGGGCTCTTCTCCCTTTGTCACTCCCATCTTATTTTAAATGCTCAGGACATGATCCCTGCATGCCAGTTCCCAGTGGTGGTATTAGCACAGTGTGTGTGGCACGGGAAAGGAGAGGGCTCATTCTTTTAGGATTTTAGTTGAAAAGCGCTGTGCTAGGGATCACACAGCTCATCTCCTCAGACCCCAGAGCTGGCTGCTGGCCTGTGTGCTAATGTCTCTGTATCTTGGATGGCGGTAGACAGTGGTGCACGTTCAGCCCCCGTCCCCTCTCCATCATCAAGGCACGTGCACCCATCCTCCGTGAGTCCCCTTTTCCTTGGGGTGGTTTCCCGACTCACTCTCCACTGAGACTCCATAATTCACTCTGGGCCTGTGGGAATCATGTATCTCCTCATCCTACATTCAGACTTGTGGGAAACTAAGGCGGGGTGTGGGGGATTATCTAAATACCTCTCACACCCAGACGTCACCATCTTTTCCCCAGAGTATAAATGTCGCCTTCCTTTCCTGTGCTACAGTGGAAAAACAAGAAATCAGTCTCTTCTTTACCCAGGTATGCGCTGATCTTTCCAGGACCTCTTTCATTCCTGCCACTTCCTTCCCTGACCCACTCTGACAGAGGAGACACAAGCACCCCTTTTTCCCCTTCTGCCTTCTTCCACCTCTTCTTTCAGATTCTACTTCTCTCCTAGCTCAGCATTATCTCAAGCTCAGCATTACTGTTGTTTGAGGCCAGCTTGTTCTTTGTTGCAGGGGGCTCTCCTGTGCGCTGTGGGGCCTTCAGCAGCATCCTTGGCCTCTACTCATTATTCACCCACAGTCGTCTCTCTGATTGGAAAGATCAAAAATGTCTCCAGAGGTTGTTAAATGTCCTGTGGCTGGCAAAATTACCACCCATCAGCCCTCCCCATGAAGTAGTCATTTTTAAAAAAATATTTTTATTTATTTCTTTATTTTTGGCTGTGCTGGGTCCATGTTGCTGGAAGGGCTTCTCTTCAGTTGCAGTAAGTGGGGGCTCCTCTCCAGCTGCAGTGCACAGGCTTCTCATTGGGGCAGCTTCTCTTGTCGCTGAGCACGGGCTCCAGGGCATGCAGGCTCCAGTGCTTGGGTCACTGGGCGTAGTAATCAGGGCTCCCAGGCCCTGGAGCACAGGCTCCATAGTCATGGTGCATGGGCTTGGTTGCCCTGCGGCATATGGGATCTTCCCAGACCAGGGATCGAACATCTATTTCCTGCATCGGCAGGACCCTTCACCATTGAGCCACCAGAGAAGCTCCATGAAGTAGTAATTTTTTCGACTCCATGATAAAGGAAATAAACAGATTCTATCAACATAAGTCTATTTAAAACTATTTCAATCTCATGACTGAAATATACGGCTATCTTTCTCTATAACCTCAGGGAGACTGTAGACTTAACATCTTTCATTTGCCGAATCCCATAAACCATTTCCTTGTTCCCGAAGGACAACTGTAACCCCAAATCTCTTAGAATCAGAGTCAAAGACTGGTAAAGCAAACACTTCACACAGGTGGTGCTTTTATGCCATAAGTTACAATTTGAAATATCATCTGCCACCATGGTTTTAACAAACATCTAGAAAAGGATTCATAATACACAGTTAAATAGTTAAAACACTTCTAGATCTTGGACAATGCAATTATTCACTTTTTTTCAAAAATTATGTATATATGTGTAGAATTGCTTAAAAATTAGCTAAACAATGGCTATATGGCTATCCCTAGATACATCTCATATTAACGAGTTTCACTTTTTTATTCTTTCACTTTGGACTTATCATGAGATTGTTTGTATTTAGAATCCCAAACTCATTATTACTCTGTTACTGATATAGCACATCTTAACTCCTTCACTTTCTACCCTCTGTTCCTTCTATTGTGTCAGAGGTAGAATGATTCTTAAAATCAGCCCATATAACTTTTGGTCACACCAAGCTGCTTTTGTTTCATCATGATACACAATCTAGTAGGCAGACTTCCAGGAACCACATGCATCATTTTGGTTGGCCTTAGAGAAGTTATTTTCAGTATTTTGTCTATGTGCTTAGTATTTTTACAATTAACTTATGATATATTCGAGAGTAAGGGAGGAAAGCAATTTGCAGAGGAAATACAACTTCAAGTTTAATGCAAACTAATGTACAATCAATCAGTAGTATTATGAGAGAGAGAAAATTGCAACTGTTTTGAAATTGTACTAGTCTAGTTCATTTTACTGTTCCTACTATAAATGTCTGGGTTCACACATTATTATAAACAGGAATCTAAATCACTGCAACCAGTTTAATGGCATAAACAAAACATTAATAGGACCAACAAAATTAGGCACAATAATGCATTTTCAAACAAGGGTATTTATCCTGCCATGTTATAAAACCCAAACACATAACTAACCTGATAGTATTATTCTCAAAGTATACATTATACCAAAGACTAATTATTTCTCTACAAAAATTCTGTTACAGGATAAGTTTCAAAAGGTCACTTCTATCATAAAGTAAAGCTAATTAAAATTATACATAAAAATTGGTGGTAGTTAAAAATGTGAGTCCTTATTCATTTCAGAAATTTGAATATTTAGTACAATTTCAGGTGCATGTGAAAGTCGCTCAGTCATGTCTGACTCTTTGCAACCCCCTGAACTATACAGTAGATGGAATTCTCCAGGCCAGAATACTGGAGTGGAGATTTCACTTCTCCAGGGGATCTTCCCAAACCAGGATCTAACCCAGGTCTCCTGCATTGCAGGCGGATTCTTCATCAACTAAGCCACAATGGAAGCCCTCGGGTGCATAGTAGGTGTTTAATAAATATACACCAGAATGAATGAAGGAATTAAAATTGTATATAATAATATGCATGTTAAATAAAATAGTGAGAGATGAAGACCTATGTTATAGTTTGCGAGTGTCTACACAAAATAAGTGTTCCATAAATGCTTGTGATCCAAACTGACAATGCTATTATGGAGGAACTGAAGAGAGAAATCATAGAGTGTTGACAAAGTTTATTGACAACATTGGGTAGGCTCCTAATGAACTTGGCTTGCTTCTAGTCATGCCATTGTGTAACCCTCCCTCAGTGAGAAATGGGCTTGATTATTCACTTCTGATGAACAGAATGAGGCATGGAGAGATGTAACCTCTGAGATTAGGTGACAAAAGACCATGGTTTTTCATCTTGCTTCCACATCCTCTGGCTCTTCTCACTTGGATGAAATTAGCTGTCATGTTTTGAGCTGCTTTATGAAAAGACTCAGGTGACAATGAGCTGAGGGTGACCTACAGCAACAGCCAGTGAAGCCCTGAGGCCCTCAGTCCAACAACACACAGAAGTGAATCTTAACAACAACCATGGACATGATCTTGAAATCATTTCCTCACCCAGTAGAACCTTGGCATGACTACAAGCACAGCCAACACCTCAATTGCAGCCCATGAGAGAACTGGAGTCAGAGGACCTTGTAAGTCATGACCAGATTTCTAACCCATAGAATCTATGAAATAATAGCTGTTGTTGTTTTAAGTTGCTGAGGTTAAGGTAATTTGTCATGTGGTAATCTATTTCAAAAGAAGAATTCCCTCCCTACCCAACCCAGGAAACAATTCTTGCTTTTGCCTATAAAACCATTACAACTCTGAGATCAGTAAATAAGCAAACTCACCTAGAGGTTATACATCTAAACGAAAGCAATAAAAATGAACGTTATTTTTCACACAATCACTAAATTATGAGTTTTATCTAACCTCTTGCAAAGAGGTAGAACAGTAGAGGGCAAAACTCTGGGACATAGAATAGTGTGAGTAGTTATAAAAAATGGAAATAACAGTTGGGAAAGAGATGAGACCTTAGTTGATAAAAGCAATAGAGAAGAAAATGTGATTCAGTGCCTGGCCTAGTGGCAATTTCATCACTCAAGATGCTGCTGAGCTCTTATAGTACACCATGTCATTGTGCAAAGCTCTGTGATATGAAAAACAGTAACACTTGCTCTGCTTCCAAGAACACTGTAGGATAATGAGTGAGACAAACAGGGACACACATACACTTTTCACTGCAATGCAAAGTGATGACTTTTGTATGGTGCATTAACAGAAGAAAAGCATTGACTTCTCAGTGGATGTGTTCATTGTGTCTGCTGGGAAGCACGTAGTGACACAGAGTTAGGTGCTTTACTGGGGGCTAACACTCATGGAAAGATGGCAGATGAAAAAGGAGGAATGACAAGGGGAGCCTCTCACCAAGATGTAGAGCTAATTATGTCTAGTTCCACAGGGAGCTCCTGAGTACAGATTGCCCTTTCAAGGAGTCCTGCTTCAGATAAAAAGAGAGGTCCTTGTAATAACACCTGTAATACTCAGTCATTAGCTGGGGCTACCCAGGTCTTGGAGCATGACGACGTGGTTCAAAAGTTGACACGGATCCTAAAGGGGGTGACAGCTGGAGGCTTCAGCCAACTGAGCACTGTGCAGCTGAGTGCAGTTGTCTCTTTCAAGGAGACCTGGCCCTCCATGGTGGAGAATCAAGGAAGGCTCTCTAAAGCACAATGCACTTGAACTGTGCTTGGAAGGATGGAGACAAGGGATGTATGAGACACAGATCAGGGGAACTGCATGGTCAGAGACACAGAGGCTTGAGGGGGTACTCAGTGTCAGAAAAGTTGGAGGGAAGAATGCTTATGGAGAAATAACTATGCAGAAGTGCTGGATAAGAAAGCCCATGTGTCACAGAGTTAAAACTTCATCTTGAAAGCAATAAAGGGTTAACAGTTTTTCTTAGGGAATTATAATAAGCAGATTGATATTTTCATAAACTGTTGTTTAAACCAATAAGAGAAAAATAGCCCATGCATTGCAGGTTGCTGAACTCATGAACTGCTTTATAAAACCATAATGCATCTGCTCCATGATAACATGTCTGATGAACAGTAATTATCATATTGTCTTAATTTGCGCTGGAAGTGATAATTGGATATATTGACTTTTAAAGGTGGATGTTTCTTGAAAGTTCACTTGAAGTTTCTAGGATGTTAAGATAATTAGAGATTAAACTATTTTCTGGTGAGTTCCTCTGATTTGCCTGATATCTAAGAATCTAATAGAAAAAGGCTTGAACTCTATGTACCACTGGGCTCTGGACCTAAAAAGACTTATTTGACTTACTGTGAGAGATTTAAGAAGAGAAAGCAAAGGCAAGACTTCAAGGGCTGTCTGCAGGAGAAAATTACCATGGACAAGGAGGCAGGTGGTGGGCTGCATGTATTCAGAAAAGAAACTGGATATATGAAGGGGATCTGACTTTCTGAGAACACCTGCGTGGCCTGGGAAGGAAAAATTGCTACTAAAAATAAGGAACTGTGTTACCCAAAGTCCCATGCATGCTGAAGTATCCTATTTGTAATAGGCAGCTTTGAAATGACACCCAGTGACACCAGCCTACTGAAACTCCTGCTCTTGTGTAATCCCAAATTGAGCACAGGCTAGATCTGATTGGGCTTCCCAGCAGTAAAGAATCCACCTGCCAAAGCAGGACATATAAAAGACATAGGTTCAATCCCTGGGTCAGGAAGATTCTCTGGAGTAGGAGATGACAACCCACTCCAGTATTCTTGCCTGGAGAATCCCAGTGACAGGGGAGCCTGGCAACAACAGTCTATAGGGTTACTGAATTGGGCACTACTGAGCAACCAAGCACATATGACTGGATCTGGCTATTTGCTTCAAATGAATATAAATGGCAATGGGATGTTAATTCTGAAATTAGACTGTAAAGACTCTCTCTCTCTCTCTTTCTGGCTCTTCTCACATTCCTGCTTTGACGAGCCTGGTTATGTTGTGAAGTATTCTGTGAGGAGACCAAAGTAATAAAGAACAGGGGACTTCCTCCAGAAAACAGCTAGCAAAGGATCGGAATCTGCCAGCAGCCATGTTAGTAAGCTTGAAAGTAGATACTTCTCCAGTCCAGCTTTTGAATGACACTATAGATCCAAATAGGGCAGCCCTGGTGGCTCACATGGTAAAGAAATCTGTCTTCAGTGCAGAAGATGTGAGTTCAATCTCTGAGTCAGAACAATCTCCTAGGGAAGGGAATGGCTACCCACTCCAGAATTCTTGCCTGGAGAATTTCATGGATAGAGGAGCCTAGCGGGCTACAGTCTATATGGGGTCACAAAGAGTCGGACACAACTGAGTGACTCACACACACACACACACACACACACACACACACCCATGGCAGTTTGGTCATGGCACCTAAATCAGAGAAAGTAGGTAAGTCTTCCTGGATTCTTGACCCACAGAAATGGAGATAATAGCTGTGGGTTTATTTTTAGCTACTAAGTTTTAGTGGAATTTGTTATTGAGCCATAGACAGCTAATACATTATTACAAAAGCACTGGATCCAGAAAGAGAAAAAAAGTTTTCTTACTAGCTAGAGAGAGGCATAAGGTATTTGAACCTGAAACAGGATTCAGAGGATACAAATAGAGGGAAAACAAGCTCTGAGAATATCAGAGATCACAGAGGTTAGCACACCTTCCTGGAAAATCTTCACAGAGTATAAGCGACATGCCTGACTGTCAGAGTCAGGTACTTAGCAGTGGGAATCTAGAGGCAGCCTGTGACACCTGAGCTGCAGGTCTGCAAGATACAAGTAGTGGTCCTCCTTTTATATGAAGCAGGCTTCTCCTTTCTACTCTCCCCAACACTCCCCTCCACCCTCCCAAACATGTTTCTTAAGAAGGGATATGTCTGAGATCCTGCCCTTAGAAAGAGGTGACCTATTGATCAATTGCAAAATACTCTCTCACCTTTAAAGGTTCTCTATTTTTTTGCTTCCACTAGTGTGGACTAGTCACGACCACACTAGTCCAACTTTCCACTCTCTCCTGTTTGAACTATTACAAAAGCCGTACAGTTAGACTCATTCTTTATCCTGCTGTAATTCATTTCACATGAAATGCTGCATGCAACAGGGACATTTTCAATATACAAAGAGGATTGGGTATTTTATAAACACTTCAATGGCTTTCCATTACATATATTGTATATAGATACAGATACATATTCACTGGCCAAAAAGAAGCCCATACACTTGGCCGCTGCTTGTCTTACTAGCTTCATTTTATATAAACTTTGTCATCATCTGCTTCTTTCCAAGATATTTTAAATTTCATAACCTCACTGATCACTCACCAAGCTCTGACAGTTTACTTCACAATTATTTCTGAATCTACTTCCTCTCCATCACAACTAGGTCAGTCTGTAGGTTGTATGGTCTGTTTTTTGTCATTTTTTCTAACTTATTTTATAATACTATGTCTTTAAATTGAATATAATGTAATTAGTTGCCTATTTCATTCATCAGATATTTACTTTCATTTCTTTCTTCATTCATTAGAATTTAAGCTTTGTGAGAGCAGAAATCATATGTGCCTTATTTACTCTTATATTCTCAGTATCCAGCATAGTACCAGTTTATATTCAGTTCACTTCAGTTGCTCAGTCATGTCCAAATCTTTGTGATCCCATGAATCGCAACATGCCAGGCCTCCCTATCCATCACCAACTCCTGGAGTCTACCCAAACCCATGTCCATTGAGTCATTGATGCCATGCAGCCATCTCATCCTCTGTTGTTCCCTTCTCCTCCTGCCCCAAATCCTTCCCAGAATTAGGGTCTTTTCCAGTGAGTCAACTCTTTGCATGAGGTGGCCAAAGTATTGGAGTTTCAGCTTCAACATCAGTCCTTCCAATGAACACCCAGGATTGATCTCTTTTAGGATGGATTGGTTGGATCTTCTTGCAGCCCAAGGGACTCTCAAGAGTCTTCTCCAACACCACAGTTCAAAAGCATCAATTCTTTGGTCAGTTTATATTAGGTACTATTTAAATATTGGCCACCTGATGTGAAGAGATGACTCATTTGAAAAGACTCTGATGCTGGGAAAGATTGAGGGCAGGAGGAGAAGAGGATGACAGAAGATGAGAAGGTTGGATGGCATCACCTACTCAATGGACATGAATTTGGATAAACTCTGGGAGTTGGTGATGGACAGGGAAGCCTGGCGTGCTGCGGTTCATGGGGTCGTGGAGAGTCAGACATGACTGAGTGACTGGACTGAACTGAATGGAAATATTTGGTGAATGAAAAGATAGACAAAATTGAGTAGTATTAATACCTCTCCTTTATTCCATATTCTATTAAATAATGTCCAGAATTACCCAAACTAGAAACTGAGGACTCTGTCTAAGAAGTCCCAGGATCCTTCACCCTTGTACTCCCTCCACAACCTTGTCTGTCACTCATTAAGCTTTGACAGTTTTATTTCACAAATACTTCTGAATCTAGTTCCTCTCTGTGATGATAGCTACCACAGCTATCTCAATGCAAAATGACAACTTCCTAATTAGACTTCTATAATCTTTTCAAATTTTAAAATAAAATTAAAAAAGACATGGCCTATATTTCTTTTTTGTACAAATCTTGAAGTGTTTTATAATCAATATGTTTATTTAAGTGTAGTTACAGTTGACAAGCTTAACACCTTTAATACTCATAATAACACCTTGGTGGAACCTAAAGGGGTTCCACCCTATAGGTTTTGCTTATTTATCATTTTTATAAATAAGCAAGTTGAAACAGTGCATAACTTTTCAAAGGCTGCACAGCTTGTAAGTGAAAGTTACAAGCAGAAGGTGATCATATTAGTGGGTTTGGAATCAACAGTTATAGTGGAACTGGTGAGATAGAAATAAAGTTCTGGTTCCACAGTCCATACTCTATTTTAATATTTATTTTACTTATTTATTTGGCTGCATCAAGGCTTAGTTATGTCATGCAGGATCTTTTATTCCAGCACATGGACATAGTAGTCACAGTGCATGGGCTTAGTTGCTCCATAGCATATGGGATCTTATTTCCCCAAGCAGGGATCAAACCTGCATCTCCTGCATTGCAAGGCAGATTCCTAACCACTGGACCAACAGGGAAGTGCCCATATTCTTAAAACCTCACTTTCCAGCCACTTACTGAAATTCTCCTTCATATATTTGGCATCATTATATTCCTAAAGCACAGATGTGGCTCTGCCATACTCTCATACCCGTCGTATGCCCCTTCCTTGACAACAGGACAAGACCCAGGTACAACAGTGTGACATACAGGACTTGGCATACTGTGACGTCTCCCACAATCCTACGCTCCTCCTTTGCCACTGCTGATTGTACCTCGCTCTCAAACCTTGTACACCTGGTCATACGTTCCCACACATACTATGTTCTTTCTGGTCTCTGTATATTTGCGGATGCTCTTCTCTTCCTCCGGAAAAGCTTCCCTCATTCTGAGCTCAGAGGCTTAGATAAATGTCACTTATCCTTCAAGATTAACCCCAGGTACTCCTTAATCCAGGCAACTTTCCACTGCAGGTTGTCTTTCCTCTATACAACCATTATTTCACTTTCTCTGTTATTTTGAAGGCTTTTTTTTTTTTTTTTTGGTCCATATGTGTTTTCTTCTTGATCGGCTGTAAACACTTGAAAGCAAGAACTGTATCTCATATTTTGACATCCAGGAGCAATCACCATGACTGACACATGGCAGGCATCAAAAAGTAATTGTTAAAGAAAACTAAGAGGGAATGGATAGGAAGGAGAGAGGAAATAAATCTCTATTGATTTAGATCAAACACTATAGCAGACATTTCAAACTTGTCATTTCATCCAAGACTTTGTAAAAAATATGATCTAGGTGGTGTGGCAATTATTTAATTAATAGAAAAAAAACCCAAATGTTCATTGAAGTTAAACAACTTGTTCACTTTTTCTTTATTAGTAAAATTTAAATGTAGCTTTGACTCTATAAAACAGAGTACATTCCCTGGATATTATGTATAATCTAGCTTTCCTGGGGAAAATATCTTTATAATAATAGCTACCATTTATGGTGTAATTACCATGTCTAACATATTTTCACCCAAACACATTTTGTTTTATTCATTTATATTCATTCCAGTGAGTGTTTATTAAGCACATGCTATAATCAGATGATATTCTAGTGAACTGGGATATAGCAGTAAATAAAACAGAAAAAAATCCCTTCTGTCCTTGGAATTTGCATTTAAGGAGAAAAGGAAAAATATGATACATTAGTATATTCATGAAATAAACCAGTTGGTTAATAAACACTATGGAAAAAGATGATGAGTTAATATATATAGGACATGGAGGGGGAAAGTGGGAGTATTTCCTTTTATAAACAGGGTAGTAAGGAAACTCTCACTTTTGACATGTGAGGTGGAGCTAGAAAGAGACATGCTTCTGTCCTTGGCCTGTACAGCCAGGAATGCAATGTGGCAGGAATGGGAGAAGAAGAGAAGACAATAGTTGAAGATGAGGTCAGAGTAGTAGATACCGGGGTTGGAGGTGTGGACAGGGTAGACCTCTGACTGACTTTTATTCTCACAAGTTGTGAAATTATTGAGCAGAGAAGCAACATGATCTGACATGTGTTGAAAAGATCACTCTGACTATTGTGTTGAAGAAATACTACAAGGAGGCAAGGCCAAAGTAAGGACGTCAGTTAGGAAGATATTTCAATAATTTATCTAAGAGACTGAGGTGTCTAAAATGAGAATTCAGTAGAGATAATGAGAATGGTGAAATTCGGCACATATTTCAAACAGAAAGCAGAAAGAATTTGCTATGAATTAGATGTTTGTTAGACAAAGGGAGTCAAATGTTAAATTGCATTGTGGTTCTTGATTTAATGTATAGAATGAATGTGCAAAACATCCAATAACATTTAGTAAATGTGAAAACATGTAATGTAGTTGTGTCATTATTTCTTTGTAGGAATACTATAAAGATTACTATCCAATTACTAATTGTAATTTGGATATGTCTGTATTATTTGAAGCAATGTCTATAGTACTATAGTAGCCTATAGTACTTAACTATACAAGTGGTCAAAATTGCTATTTCAAAAAATTTCACAAAAATTACTGATTGACTCAATATGGATTACAGACTTAAATGCAAGACAGAAGATATAAAACTCTTAAACATAGGCAGAACACTTTCCAACATACATCATAGCAAGATCCTCTATGACCCACCTCCTAGAATAATAGAAATAGAAACAAAAATAAACAAATGGGACCTAATTAAACTTAAAAGCTTTTCCACAATGAAGAAAACTATAAGCAGTGAAAAGACAGCCCTCAGAATGAGAGAAAATAATAGCAAACACAAAAACTGACAATTAATCTCCAAAATATATAAGCAGATCATGCAGCTCAATACCAGAAAAATGAACAACCCAATCAAAAAGTGGGCAAAAGACCAAAACAGACATTTCTCCAAAGAAGGCAGATAGATGGCTAATGAACACGTGAAAAGACAGTCAACATCATTCATTATTAGAAAAATGCAAACCAAAACCACAACGAGGTATCATCTCACATCAGTCAGAATGGCTATCATTAAAAAGTCCACAAACAAGAAATATTGGAGAGGTTGTGGAGAAAAGGGAACCTTCCTACACTATTGGTGGGAATGCAAACTGGCACAGCCACTATGGAGAACCGTGTGGAGATTCCTTAAAAAATTGGGAACAGAACTGCCATATGACCCGCAATCCCACTGCTGGGCATACACACTGAGGAAACCAGAATTGAATCAGACACATGTACCCCAGTGTTCATTGCAGCTCTATTTGCAATAGCCAGGACATGGAAACATCCTCGATGTCCATCAGCAGATGAATGGAAACCGAATACACAATTACTCAGCTATAAAAAGGAACACAACTGAGTCCATTCTAAGGAGGTGGATGAACCTGGTGCCTATCATACAGAGTGAAGTAAGTCAGAAAGAAAAAGACAAATACTGTATATTAACACATATACATGGGAATTAGAAAGATGGTACTGACAATCTTACATGCAGGGCAGCAATGGAAACACAGATGTAAAGAACAGACTTTTGGACTCAGTGGGAAAAGGTGAGGATGTGATGATTTGGAGAATAGCATTGAAACACGCACATTACCATAGTTAAATAGATGTCCTGTACAAATTCGATGAATGAAGCAGGGCACCCAAAGCCAGTGCTCTGGGACAACCCAGAGGGATAGGATGGGGAGCTAGATGGGAAGGAGGTTCAGGATAGGGGGGACACATGTATACCTGTGGCCTATTCATGTTGGTGTATGGTAAAAACCATCACAATACAGTACTTATCTTCCATTAAAAATAAATTTAAAAAAATTACTGTTTGAAAACATATAAATGGTTATCGCATTCTGCCTTCTGCTTTTATTTTATTACTCATATTGGTGTTTACTGCACTTAGCAAAAATTTAGCCTCTCTCAAAGATTTGCAAGCATGAAGATTTTTTACACTCTTTTATTCCACTGCCAATGAGAAATCAAATGCTTCTGATGGTTCCTTGGGAACTGGAGCTACTTTCATGGGCTATGCAAGTAAAAACTTGTCATGTTTATTGACTAAGAAGAACTTGAGCTCTTTTTATCCACTGCATATATAAAATTAGAGTTTTACCTGAGGCTACTGAGTAATGATATAAAAATAATATTGAAGGGCACTACCATTTTTTGAGATGTAAGTGTCTTTGTATGACTTTATTACTCAATCGCTGAGTCGTGTCCGACTCTTTGCAACCCTATGGACTATAGCCTACCAGGCTCCTCTGTCCATGGGATTCTCCAGGCAAGAATACTGGAATGGGTTGCCATGCCCTCCTCCAGGGAAACTTCCCAACCCACGGATTGAAGTCAGGCCTCCCACATTGCAGGCACATTCTTAATCATCTAAGCCACCAGGGAAGCCCTTGTGTGACTATAAATGTGATACAGTAAAGCAGAAGAACTGAAGCCAGAGGAGAAAAATGAATGGAAAAGCACAGGGAATACAGTACTAAAAGGGTATCATTAAGACCTTAAAAGTAAAGGAAATAAATTTTTCCCTTTGGTGGTATGAACACCTGAAAAAGGACTCAAACAGACCAATGGCCAATGGCAGTGTTTCCTTGGTTATGCTTATTGGATGATACTAGTTTAGATTCTAGCTGACCTGGAGGCATCGCAAGGAAAGAAATGTCAGCTGAATATAATACTATTGATCTAACATTTATTCATGAAATTATCTTCCAACAATCTTTGCTGAGGCATCCTATTACTACATTTATTTTCTCCACAATGCACAGAAAAATAAACTCACTTCATCCTGAACATTCAATATGCTATAAGAATTTGGCATGAACTTGCATTGTTGTTTTAACCTTCCTGTAAGTATCAGTTGGGAAAGGCAACAGAAGAGATGAAAAGTATAAATAGAATTGATTATTCCTCCAGAGGAAGAAAAAAAAAAAAGAAGAGAGAAGGGGTAGAAAATAATAAATCAGATTCTCTCAGCTTGGTGGTCAACATCTGGCAGTATATAAAATGCATTTGAAAGTTCAACAGCAGTTATCAGTACTGGATAGTCATTTGTTAAAAGATGAAAAAGATTCAGCATTTAAAGTAACAAGTATAAGATGGGAAAAATAATGACTTAAAAAGAGAAGGAAAATATAATAACAGTCAGCTGAAACCTGCCTTGTCAAATAGTCACTTTGGGAAAATGCACAGTAATGGAATGCATGTATCATTGATAAAATTCGGGGAGTTGTTATTTTGGAATTGTCTTGAGAATTAGTTTTTTAAACTACCCAAGAAAATGAAAGAGATGAAAAGAAAATTCAAACTGAAAGATAACCAAAGGAAATGAAGCAGAATAATAAAAGCAGATAAAGCAAATATCTTCAAGCATGGTCTTGGGACAAAGTGTGAATTATCAGCATCACTATTTATCAGATTATTCTTCTCGCTTCCTCAACAATCTAGCACTTGCCAGAACAGTAGACAAGAGAAATAATAGACTCTTACTACAGTGAAATTACTGCAAAAATTATTCTATGCCCTCCTCCAGGGGAGCATCCCAAACCACATATAATAACAAAATTATTATATGTGCAAAATATAGACAACCTGCTCAAGTCAAAAAGCCAGCTATACACTTTTCCATTGTTCACACTGACCAGATTTCAATAAAAACTCCTATCTGCTTAGTTCCATCATAATGACACCCACAGAATGACCAATAACTTGAAAATTTCTCTTTTAAACAAAGCCACATAAAAGAAATATTTTTAAAATTAGATTATCATCCAAGGAATCTGAATAGAGACAAACTTTCAATGGCTTCTGAAAGAAGTATATTTCTTCTTTAATAGACAAGATATCTTTATTTCCATTCTTCCTTGATATAGAACTATTTTGGTTCGATACATAATAGTTTCAGCTTCCTAGATGGCTCAGTGGTAAAGAATCTAAGTGTGATGAAGGAGACACAGGACATGCAGATTTGATCCCTGGGTCAGGAAGATCCCCTGGAGGAGGAAATAGCAATCCATTCCAGTATTCTTTCCTAGAAAATCCCATGGGCAGAGGAGCCTGATGGGCTGCAGCCCATAAGGCTGCAAGGAGTCAGCCACGACTGAACATGCATGCATACTGCACAAAACAGTTCATAAATTTGGGTTACCTTCTAATCTGTCAATACAATTTATCATCTTGAAAAAAATTAGCATTTTTCAAATTCTCCTTGGTTTCTATGTTGTAAGTGCACACAATTTCCATTTCAACCTCTTAACTTCATAGATAGTAAAAGATGAGAAGCCCAATTAACACACACAGGTGCACTGACCAAGTAAAGGAATACATTTTACTAAGTTTACTCAAAAGATGAAAAGAACTGAAACAGTTGTTTTACCTGGGATCAAAAGCAATTCAGAGTATTAGAGGTAGTAGCCTGAGGGTTATAGCACATTGAAACATTATGAGTAGGTGTTGATGTATTTTTAACTGTGGGGAGAAAAGCAAGCTTTGATTTTCTTCATGTGGAACTAGAAACTAGCCCTGACAGGTGTTTTATTGCATTAAGCATATGGGCCTCAAAATGTGGATGACACCCCTACTGCTTTCATTTTTTAAGTCAGCCTATTAATAACACCTGACAGCTGGGTCAAAAGCATATGCTATTTAGCCTTTTTGTGACATTCTGGCGCATCAGGACACCACTAGTGACTATTCAACCTTGAGAATGTGAACTTGTAGTCTTTTGAAATTATGACTGCTCAACAGAGTGAAACAATCCATAAATTCCAGTGAGAAAACTTTATAAGGTTGTCTATATACTGTAACTGAGTTTACCGACCCAAGTGGTCAAATTCTCTTAAGTGTGAAGCAAAATCAGCCTTTAGAGTAGACGGAATGGATGGATCTATAATGTTACGATTTAAAGGGACTTGGCATGGAATACTGCCCAATACAAATACTCCTAGAGAGGGTAACACCCATTTATTCTCATTTGCTAATACAGAATTAGAAAATCTTCACAACTAGGTTGGGTGTAGAGTGGATAAAGTTTAGAAGTTTAAGGAGGCAGTTGTGTAAAGAAAAGAACACACAATGCAAGAAAAGAATCTACAATCAAAAGATAATTGATACTAGTAATTATAAAACATAGTTTCTTTCTGGGGCTCACTGTGTGAATTTTTATGCACCCCAAATACATAGGTCCACTTATTTTCACAGCCAAAGGTTACCAGGGTATTGGGATTAAATGCATAAAATACAATTGCTGAGAAGCAGGTCTGGCAAAAGAATCAAATACCAAGTGAACCAAGAAAAATATCCAAAGTCAACATCCATTCCTTATAATAGTCACTGAAGCAGAGAAGCTCAGAAAAAGACAGAGGAATGTGTTGTGTGTGAGGATAAATATATTCCTCTTTTTATGGATCAATAGCTTAGAACTCTATTTATTGGATTCCACAAACTTAAAGTAATATCAAATCTCAAAGAAAACTAAGTAAAAACCACTTCTAGATTTATCCTTCTTTCCTTACCTTCTCTTTTTCCTCCTTTCCTTTTTTCTTTCCCTTTCTCTATTATCTATCTACTGATTTAATGATCTATTTCTTTTTAAATTGAAATATAGTATATACTATAGAACTACATATACCTATATACTTCTTTATTCATTTTTCTTTTTTGTTGGAGTTTTCTGAAATGAGTTTCAAGGACTGCAAACTCATGGAATGTCCTGACTATGAAGGAGTAGGAATAAGGCCAGTAGTAAAGTCACTGAAGTTTGGGGAGAAACGCAACAATTTCACTTTCATTCTCAAAAAGTTGAAAGCCGTATCATAGTCCACAGGGTCTATGATGAAGACAACAGTTGTAGCTATGGACCAGGCAAAATAGAATCTCAGGCACCTACTTTCGTTTAGATCATTTGTCAGTGAACCCTGAGCAGGCAGCAGTAGGGCCAGAGAAATTCGATGTGCAGACCAACACTTATCCTGCAGAAGTCATTAAAAGCTGTTTGATGATACATGTTAAAAAGCTTTTAGATGATACACATTTTGGGGAAGTGTGTATACTTTATTTTCTTGACACAATACCGAGGGCATTGATCATCTCCAAAGCAGTACCCCTCACTAAAATCTGAGGTTGTTTTGTATGCATGTATATATGTATGAGGCACTGTTTTCTGTATTTAGTGAATTGAGAATAAATTTAAGTGATGCTATTCAGCCCTAAATCCATAGTTGAAATCTATATCTTACATTGGGCCTTCCATGTAGGGCTAGTGGTAAAGACCATGCCTGCCAATGCTAGAGATATAAGAGATGCAGGATCGATCCCTGGGTCAAGAAGATTCCCTGGAAAAGGGAATGACAATCCATTCCAGTAGTCTTTGCTGGAGAATTCCATGGACAGAGGAGCCTGGTGAACTAGGGTCCATAGAGTCACAGAGAGTCTGACACAACTGAAGTGACTTAACACGCATGCATACACCAGGCTAGTTAAGGAACAAATAGCTAAATTTCTGTCCATTTTTGCATGGAAGTATGTGTTAAAATACATCATTTACTTTAATAGCTGCAACATACACATACAAAATTGGTTTAACTTTTAAATAAGACATTGGGCCTATAAGTAAAACAATCTAAAAATCTTTAAAAAAATTGTATGACACAACTGTTATCACTGGTTTCAGGGGTATGCGTTATAATTGCTTTTATTTGTTTGTTGTTGTTTTCTAGAATATTTAGCACTGTGCTTTTTCTGTTTTGCTTTTTGTTTTTTTGTTTTTTGCTTCCATTAGAATTTAGCTTCCATTAGGATGAGCTTTCCATGCAGTGTAACTGACTTATTATGAATCTGAGGAGGAGCAGAAATAGGATCCTATTGATAAATTTTGAGTATTCTATAAAAAAAAAGTGTTCAGCTACACTCTACTTGGAATAACCCTTTGGAGGTACAGAATTTGAAATACCATGTTACCTTAACATTAACAACACAATTTTTTTTTCTTTCCTTCTGTGATTGATAGAGAAAGTACCCTCCCTTCTCCTAGTCCTGATACTGCACAGCAATTATATTTTATTTCACTCTTTGAATTGTATTTTACTAGGTGTCATTTATTTATTTCAATTGAAAAGGGAGGCACTTAAACATTTTAACCAATCATGGCATTTGAAATGATTTTAACCACTTTGATCGTTTTCTCTAACCTTTAAAAAGCATCAATAGTTTCTTACTTCTCCTTGAAGAATGACTAGGGCTATGTAACAATGATCATTTCCTCCTAAGTATTTTAAAAAGAAACCACAATCACAGAAAACTAACCAATCTGATCACAAGGACCACAGCCTTGTCTAACTAAAGGAAACTATGAGGCATGTCATATAAGGCTACCCAAGATAGATGGGTCATAGTGGAGAGTTCTGACAAAATGTGATCCACTGGAGAAGAGAATGGCAAGCCACTTCAGTATTCTTCCCTTGAGAACCCCAAGAACAGTATGAAAAAGCAAAAAGGTAAGACACTGAAAGATGAACTCCCCAAGTCGGTAGATGCCCAGTATGCTACTGGAGATCAGTTGAGAAATAACTCCAGAAAGAATGAAGATATGGAGCCAAAGCAAAAATAACAACCAGCTGTGGATGTGACTGGTGATGGAAGTAAAATCTGATGCTGTAAAAAGAGCAATATTGCATTGGGACCTGGAATGTTAGGTCCATGAATCAAGGCAAATTGGAAGTGGTTAAACAGGAGATGGCAAGAGTGAACATCAACATTTTAGGAATCAGTGATCCAAAATGAACTGGAACGGGTGAATTTAACTCAGATGACAATTATATCTACTACTGAGAGCAAGAATCCCTTAGAAGAAATGAGGTAGCCATCATGGTCAACAAGAGTCCAAAACACAGTACTTGGATTTAGTCTCAAAAACAACAGAATGATCTCTGTTAGTTTCCAAGGCAAACCAATTAATATCACAGTAATCCAAGTCTATGCCCTGAAGAGTAATGCTGAAGAAGCTGAAGTTGAACAGTTCTATGAAGACCTACAAGACCTTGTAGAATTAATACTCAAAAAAGATGCCCTTTCCAGTATAGAGGACTGGAATGCAAAAGTAGGAAGTCAGGAAACACCTGGAGTAACAGGCAAATTTGGCCTTGGAGTACAGAATGAAGCTGGGCAAAGGCTAATAGAGTTTTGCCAAGAGAATGCACTGGTCATAGCAAGCACCCTCTTTCAATAACACAAGAGAAGACTCTACACATGGACATCACCAGATGGTCAATACCAAAATCAGATTGATTATACTCTTTGCAGCCAAAGATGGAGAAGTTCTATTCAGCCAGCATAAAGAAGACCAAGAGCTGACTCTGGCTCAGATCATGAACTCCTCATTGCCAAATTCAGACTTAAATTGAAGAAAGTGGGGAAAACCACTAGACCATTCAGGTATGACCTAAATCAAATCCTGACGATTATACAGTGGAAGTGACAAGTAGATTCAAGGGATTAGATCTGATAGAGAAACTAAAGAACTATAGGAGGAAGTCCGTGACATAGTACAGGAGACAGTGATCAAGACCATACCAAAGAAAAAGAAATGCAAAAAGGCAAAATGGTTGTCTGAGGAGGCCTTACAAATAGCTGATCAAAGAAAAGAAGGGAATGGAAAAGGAGAAAAGGAGAGATATACCCATTTGAATGCAGAGTTCCAATGAATAGCAAGGAGAGATAAGAAAGCCTTCCTTAGGGATCAATGCAAAGAAATAGAGGAAAACAATAGAATGGGAAACAGAATAGGCTCTCTCCAAGAAAATTAGAAATATCAAGGGAATATTTCATGCAAAGATGGGCACGATAAAAGACAGAAACTGTGTGGACCTAACAGAAGCAGAAGGTATTAATAAGAGGTGGCAAAAATACACAGAAGAACTATACAAACAAGATCTTCATGACCCAGATAATCATGATGGCATGATCACTCACCTAAAGCCAGACATCCTGGAATGCGAAGTCAAGTGAGCCTTAGGAAGCATCATCACAAACAAAGCTAGTGGAGGTGATGGAATTCCAGTCAGTCCATTTCAAATCTTAAAAGATGATGCTGGGAAGCTGCTGCACTCAATATGTCAGCAAATTTGGAAAACTCACCAGTGGCCACAGGACTGGAAAGTCAGTTTTCATTCCAATCCCAATGAAAGTTAATAGCAAAGAATGCTCAAACTCCCTCACAATTTCACTCATCTCACCTATTAGCAAAGTAATGCTCAACATTCTCTCAGCCAGGCTTCAACAGTATGTGAACCATGAACTTCCAGATGTTCAAGTTGGATTTAGAAAAGGGAGAGGAAGAAGAGATCAAATTGTCACATCCATTGGATCATCGAAAAAGAGAGTTTCCAGAAAAACATCTACTTCTGCTTTATTGACAATGTCAAAGCCTTTGACTGTGTGGATCACAGTAAACTGTGGAAAATTTTGAAAGAGATGGAAATACCAGACCACCAGACCTGCCTCTTTAGAAATCTGTATGTAGGCCAAGAAGGAACAGTTATAACTGAACATGGAACAACAGACTTGTTCCAAATCAGGAAAGGAGTACATCAAGGCTGTATATTGTTACCCTGCTTATTTAACATATATGCAGAGTACATCATGAAAACACTGGGATGGATAAAGCACAGGCTGGAATCAAGGTTGCTGGGAGAAATAGCAATAACCTCATATATGCAGATGATACCTTTATGGCAGAAAGTAAAGAAGAACTAAAGAGCTTCTTGATGAAAGTGAAGGAGGAGAGTGAAAATGTTGGCTTAAATTTCAGCATTCAGAAGACTAAATCATGGCATCTGGTCCCATCACATCATGGTAAACAAATGGGGAAACTGTGGAGACAGTGAGAGACTATTTTGGGGGGGTCTAAAATCACTGCAGATGCTGACTGCAGCCATGACTTTAAAAGACACTTGCTCTTTGGAAGAAAAGTTATCACCAACCTTGACAGTATATTAAAAGAAAAAAAAAAAAAAAAAAAACAGAGACATTGCCAAAAATGTGGTCTTTCTAGTCAAAGCTATGATTTTTCCAGTAGTCATGTATGGATGTGAGAGTTGGACTATAAAGAAAGCTGAGTGCCAAAGAATTGGTGCTTTTGAACTGTGGTTTTGGAGAAGACTCTTGAGAATCCCTTGGAGAGCAAGGAGATCCAACCAGTTCTTCCTAAAGGAAATCAGTCCTGAATATTCATTGGAAGGACTGAAGCTGAAACTCCAATACTCTGGCCACTTGATGAGAATAACTGACTCATTGGTAAAGACCCTGATGTTGGGAAAGATTGAAGGCAGGAGGAGAAGGGGACAACAGAGGATGAGATGATTGGATGTCATTACCAACACAATGGACATGAGTTTGAGTAAACTCCAGGAGTTGGTGATGGACAGGGACGCCTGGCATGTTGCAGTCCATGGGGTCAGAAAGAGTCGGCCATGACTGAGTGACTGAAGTGAATTGAACTGATGTGTGAAAATGCAGGAGTTCAATGTAACTAATCGTCGGTAAAGAAAATGCATGGTGTAGAAAGGGGAGATCAACAAGAGAAATGCTTGCCAGATTCCAGTAAAATGGACCTTCCTTAAAAAGAAAGGATCAGAAATATATGCCCTACTAGAGTGTCTCAAAGTCCTTGTAGTGCAATGAACCAGGACCCTTCAGGGACCTTATGAGTGCAAAAGCATTTCCTTCCTCCATGTACACCATTTCTTGTTTGTAGGAAAAAGCCTCCTAGACCTTCCCTGAGTTCCAAAGGGCAGATTCAAACAGTTACTAATGATAAAAGAGGGGGAATGCAGCAATAAAGCAAAGACAGTCAAGAAACAACACTAGAGCAAACGTGCGTGCTTGCATGCTCTCTGTTTGTGCTCAGTTATGTCCAACTCTTTACAACCCCATGGACTATAGCTAAGCATGCTCTTCTATCCATGGGATTTCCCAGGCAGGAATACTGGAGGGGGCTGCCATTTCCTACTCCTAGATTCTTCCTGACCCAGGGTTCCAACCAGAGAGTCTCTAATGTGTCCTTCATTAGCATTAGCAGTTATGGTGCAGGGTTCTGGTTCCTCTTCAAGGAACATGTACCACAACCTGACATTTATCTCTGAGTTCTTCTATAGAAGCTGGGGCCCCCACACTGGAGGAGGTAACTTCTGGAGGATGACAACTTCAGGCTGAGCACAAGCACTAGACCCCAGAATGGTTGGAAAGTGATGGCTGAGGCCTAGGATTTCTGGAACACAACCCTCTTACATCACCACCACCAATCCAAAGAAAGTCACTCACTCTGGAGGCCCTCCACTCCACTCCACAAATTTGCCTAAAAACTCTTCTCTGAGACTGTTCAGTGAATTCAGGTCTTCTGAACACAAGCTGCCTGCTCTCCTTGCTTGGCCCTTGGGACAAACCTTTTTCTGCTCCAATCCTGAGATTTCAGATTGTTTGGCCTCACTGGAGGTCAAGCACAGGAACTCAGGTTTGACAACAACAGTACTTCTGTCTGGGAAGCGCATGTTTTGGGGTGTCAAGATGTCCTTACAGAGTAGACACTGGTAAGGAATGGGACATGGGCTAGTCACATTCACATACGACTTCCTTTCTCTCTGTTCTATCATGAACACCGAGAAGGAGGAACACATCTTTTCAGTCACCATTCCTGTTATCAGTCTTGTTATTAATACTTGTCTGGAGAATATGTGTATGCAAGCTAAGTCACTTCAGTCATGCCTGACTCTTTGCGACTCTCTGGACTGTAGCCTGCCAGGCTTCTCTGTCCATGAAATTCTCCAGGCAATAATACTGGAGGGGTTGCCCTTGTTTTCTCCAGAGAGAATCTTAGGGATAGTAAACAAGTCAGGACTAGGTAGAAGATGACGAGAGAGGTAAGAATGTCATGTATGGACTGGGGTCAATGAAGAGAAAGTGGGTAAGAGAGCTTCAGTGAGTTTACTTATTTATTTATTTATTTATTTTTTACTTTATTGTGTTGGTTTTGCCATACATTGACATGAAACCGCCATGGGTATACATATGCTCCCCCTCCAGAACCCCCCTCCCTCCTCCCTCTCAATTCCCTCCCCATGGGTCATCTCAGTGCACCAGCCCCGAGCATCAATCCTGGGCTGGCGATTGATTTCACATATGATAATTAACATGTTTCAATGCCATTCTCCCATATCATCCCACCCTTGTCCTCTTCCACAGAGTCCACGAGTCTGTTCTATACATCTGCGTTCCTTTTGCTGTCTCGCATGCAGGGTTCTCTTTACTATCTTTCTAAATTCCATATATATGCGTTAGTACACTGTATTGTTGTTTTTCCTTCTGGCTTACTTCACTCTGGATAATGGGCTCCAGTTCCATCCACCTGAGTAGAACTGATTCAAATGAATTTTTTTTTAATGCTGAGTAATATTCCATTGTGTATATGTACCACAGCTTTCTTATCCATTCGTCAGTTGATGGATATCTAGGTTGCTTCCATGTCCTGGCTATTGTAAACAATGTGGCGATGAACATTGAGGTACACGTGTCTCTTTCAATTCTGGTTTCCTCGGTGTATATGCCCAGCAGTGGGATTGCTGGGTCATATGGCAGGTCTATTTGCAGTTTTTTAAGGAATCTCCACACTGTTTTCCATAGTGGCTGTACTAGTTTGCATTCCCACCAACAGTGTAAGAGGGTTGCCTTTTCTCCACATCCTCTCCAGCATTTATTGCTTGTAGATTTTTGGATTGCAGCCATTCTGACTGGTGTAAAGTGGTACCTCATTGTGGTTTTGATTTGCATTTCTCTGAAAATGAGTGATGTTGAGCATCTTTTCATGTGTTTGTTAGTCATTTTTATGTCTTCTTTGGAGAAATGTCTGTTAAGTTCTTTGGCCCACTTTTTGATTGGGTCGTTTATTTTTCTAGAATGGAGCTGCAGGAGTTGCTTGTATATTTTTGAGATTAATTGTTTGTCCGTTGCTTCATTGGCTATTATTTTCTCCCATTCTGAAGGCTGCCTTTTCACCTTGCTTACAGTTTCCTTTGTTGTGCAGAAGCTTTTAATTTTAATTAGGTCCCATTTGTTTATTCATGCTTTTATTTCTGATATTCTGGGAGGTGGGTCATAGAGGATCCTGCTTTGGTTTATGTCGGAGAGTGTTTTGCCTATGTTATCCTCTAGGAGTTTTATAGTTTCTGGTCTTATGCTTAGATCTTTGATCCATTTTGAGTTAATTTTTGTGTATGGTGTTAGAAAGTGTTCTAGTTTCATTCTTTTACAAGTGGCTGTCCAGTTTTCCAAGCACCACTTGTTAAAGAGATTGTCTTTTCTCTATTGTATATTCTTGCCTCCTTTGTCAAAGATAAGGTGTCCATAGATGTGTGGATTTATCTCTGTGCTTTCTATTTTGTTCCATTGATCTATATTTCTGTCTTTAAGGAACCATAAGTGAACCATAGCAATAAAGCCTGTAGTTTAAAATTTCTTGAGAAGAAGCATTTCTGAGTATTCCTGGCAATAATCACAGCCCACCCAGTCACAGTGTTATCAAGCAGAACACCAAGACTTATTTATTAACATCCTTTACCCTATATCTTTACGCTCTTCCCCCAAGAGCCTGGCTCTCTTGACTACAGCATCAGTCTTTGTTCTTAATACCCCTGTTTTAAGGAACCTTCCCCAATCACCCTATTTAAAATGGCATACCCTACAAACAGACCATACCTCTCCCTTCAGCTTCGTCCCTTTTTTCACAAAATTGATTATCATCTGACACATATAGCTATTCATTTATTACTTGCCCACTCCTACTATTTTAAACTTAAGGAGAATATGGATTATGACTTTTTCTTAGTGCTGTACCTTCAGTTCTTAGAACAACTCTGGATACAAAGTAGGTGTTCAAAAAACACTGGTTGTTTGGATAATCTTTGCTGATCATTTTTGACCCAAAGGTTACAGGTTTCTAAAAACTGGTTGAAAAATAAAATGAGTCTGGGATAGCTTGAGGAAGCATTTCAGAGGGTTTCAGGTTTTCAGAGGGACTAGGAAGGCCCCTGTCCTGCAGAGGGACTGAGCAGAGGTGTTTAGGGTGAAGATACAGGTGTAGGGCAAGAAATTCCAAAGTTTGGGACACATAAGGATTGTTTTGGTCAAAGTATCATGGTATCTTCAAGGCTTTACTAATGAGGAAGCAAAGCCAGCCATGATCTGAACTGGAACATGCTGTCACTAACATGGATCATCCTTACTGCTCAAATTCTACTCCAGCAGGAAATTCATACTACTATGGGCAGACACCTGCCACTGGACTCCAAATACTTGTTATACGCAAACAATAAACTACTCTGAAATGATTCATATTCATATTTAAAACTTTGAAAAATAGAATATAAAAAAAGAACCATTTCCTTACCTTTATTTATGATCTCACTCATTTTCCGCAAAACCACACTTTCTACTCTCTTACCATCAGTAAGCAGAGAAGTGAAGAAGTCACCATCAGATGGAGTCTTTTCTTCAATTCCCCCAACTTCCCCAAGTTACTGCTGGCTCAGCTCCCTGATACCTCGGGTCATACATTATTATTGGGTTTCCCCAGTCAGAAGGTACATAAAAAGTTCTGAATACAATGGATTTCTTAACTGATGAAAGAGGATGTAAGTCAATTGCCTACTTAGTGGTCCTTTTGTGTGCATTTATGCTTGATTACTGCATCTACTTTCTTTGAGCATTTATTTGTATTTGTTCAATTATTTGCTTGAATTGTTGAGTTTTGTTTCCCTGAAATTCTAAGCCAATAGGTTGGTACAGTACAAAACTCCTATCCTATTTTCAACTAAGAAACACAATAGGGGATAAACCTTTTTGTTCCATAATGAATAGTTTTCTATCTTCTAAATTGGTTGTGTTTATTCTCTCATTAGACATTGAGAGGATGGGTCCTGTTTTATTCACCATCATACTACCTGGAAACTCTGTGAATAACTGGGGTATATTTAACCATGGAATGTAAATGTGTTTTACAAATACCTCCACAAACACCTACCCTTAGTTCCTATCACCAAACATCACTGAAAAATTTTAATCAAACCTTCACCATCTCTCTGTATTCTTCTAAATTACAAATTTACATAGGGCAGGAATTGCTATTTTTGTTCAGTCAGTGTTTCTAAGGCACCAGCATCTCAAGTCATGCCTCCTGGCACTGAATACATATTGATTTATGAAAACCATAAATTAGAAGATGATCTCTGTGAATCAATGGGAAGATGATGGGGAGTTTACAGCTACAGTTCAGGGACAGTGAAACCCTAAACGCTGTATGTTGATGAGTTTAGTCTTGTAACCACTCTAACATCAAATTGGAGTTTGTATCTAAGTGTTGCTGGTGCATGTGTGTGATAGACGTGTACGTGATTGCTTCCAGGCAAACATAGGAGAGAGAGAAACTTCCTTTAGTTTTGAATATCATGATGTTTGCTGCTAGAAAGATTCAGTAATTTACTCTTCCTGGCTTAGTTCTTTTTATTTCACTATTCCTGTAACCCTTTCCGCTCTCATGCAGCAGCCAGTATTACTCTGTTTTTCTTTGGTGGCAAGATCTTACACTCAATTCACTATTAGGAAGAAGATAAAAATACAAATTTTAAATTTAAATATGAAACAGTCATGATTGTTCTTTTCAAAAGATATCCATATTGTATAGCTTTCACCCTCATTTATGACAAAATATATTCTGATATTCATTGGTCCTTAGAATTTACAGGAAGTTGGAGACCATCTTAATTTAATTTCTGCTGAATAGTAAGTAGTTCCATTAGGTGTTACTTTAAAAAAAATATACTTTCATATGTTTGAGAAAGGACACAGAGTCTAACTCTCTTTAGAGAGAGGTAGTGTTCATAAGTTTGCAAAAATTATTATAAATGATGGTTTTCTCATCATTGAAACAAATATTTTCTTATATTATTTGAATGTAATTTTTTTTTTTAACTTTTAAAATGGATTAGCATCCTTTTAACTGACTTCCCAAGTGTTGAAGCTGGTAAACCCCTGCCAAAGCAGAAGACACAAAAGATGCAGGTTTGGTCTTCAGGTCAGAAAGATCCTCTGCAGTAGGAAATGGCAACCCACTTCAGTATTCTTGCCTGGAAAATTCCATGGACAGAGGAGCCTGGAGGACTACAGTCTAGGGGGTTGCAAAAATTTGGATATGACTAGGGACACAAATATAGAGCATCTCTCTGGGAAAACTCTTAACCTAACTTACTTTAATCAGAAGAAAGTTCATCCCTTGGAGGAGAGGCACTAAAAGTAATGAACAGAGTTGGAATGTGAAGCCGGGTCTGTGATGCCTCAGGTCTGGGGGTCTCTCACTATACCACATTATTGTTTATCTCCAATTCAACTCAATGCTGCAGCAGAGAGACAAGCTGCTTTTCTGCAAATAATAATTCCTGGATTGTTTCCAACATCAAGCTATGAATTCAGTATAATTTGAACCACATATATATAAAGGTAAAAAAAAATCAATATTCTTCTCCTTATCATGTTCCAAGACTGTAAGTTTAAAGCCACAAGAGGCAACAGAAACTATATTTTTAAGAGGTTAAAAGTGTGAACCCTAAAAAAAAGTTTCAGTTATTGCTGATATTTTTATTTTTTGGAGTCTTAATGGCAGCCTACTCCACAATACCAAAAATAACAGAAATAAGAAAGCAGGAGGAAATGAAACCCTTCTCCATATGTAAAAAAAAAAAAAAAAAAAAAAACTTCTCTGAGACATAATCCTAAGTGATTTACAATCAGTGAAAATTAGCAGAAACAGTTTTAACTGAGTATCATGTACTGACAAGATGGTTGAAGAGATCATATTTGATGCCTATGAGAAAGTCCCTGGAAAAGAAAAAGGGGGGTGGGTGGGTTGAGAACATTTATGTGGGTTGAAGGAACATCACTTTGATCAGTTGGCTGTATCTGAGGTATAAAATCTTGTTAATCACCTGTTATAAAGTCTATCAATGAATATGTATTTGTCTCTAGGTGCTTTTGAGTAAAACAACATTGACTTTCAGTGGATGAATTACTAAACTAATTGTGGTAAGTACATACAATACAATGCAACATTATGGAGGTAAAAAATGGAATGAAGTACTGATGCATGTTACAATACAAATGAACCTCCAAATGTCCCAAATGAAAGAAGCTAGACACACAAAAAAATCACATCCAATATCACATAAGTATGTTATTCCACTTATATGAAGAATCCAGAATAGGTAAATGCATGGAGACAAATTGCAGACTGACATATTGCTTGTATCTAGGGAAGAAAAGCAAATGGGGAGAGGCTGCCTTAATGGCACTGGGTTTTGTTTTGGGTTATGAAAATGTTTTGGAACTTGAAAGTGGTGGTGGTTGCATAATATTGTGAATGCACTAAACATCACTGGGTTGTTCACTTTAAAATGACTAATTTTATGTTATGTGTATTTTACCTCAATTTCTTTTTTAAAAGATTGAGTTAAGCATCTGGTCTCTTAGGGTTTTGTTCCAAACATAGTCTCTAACTAGAGGCTGAAAATAACCCCATGCCTCTTTTTTGTTGCTTGATGTTAAAATAGCATGTTTTTCTTGGCATCTCTCTCTTTCTCTTTTCTGCTTCATAATCAATATGTCCAACTTACACAGAAAGGTCTCCTTTCTGTTGAGAAAAATTAACAGAGTGTTATTTTAAGAAAATTGCACAAACCAAGCTGAAATGTAAAGTAGATACATTCTGTACTCTCTCCCATTGCTCTTTCATTTAACCCTAACAGAAAATGGGTAACAACATGGAGCAGGAACTGTAGACATAGGACACACAGGTAAGATGCAGCCCTGACTTAGAATTCATTAGAAATGTGAGTGGAGGGTGGTGGTTGCCAGCCATAGAGGGTACAAGGCAGATTCTTCTGGCTGGTGAGAAAAGAAGGAATTGGACTTCAGAGGATGCCAGGAATCAAGAAAAGAAATTGTCCAACATAAGCTCTCTGAAGAGGTAGTGCAAAACTCGTTTCTTAGGAAAAATACATTTCAACATTCCAAGTTTTCTGTCAATTTGTTTTTGGTTGCTATTGCTGTTTTGAACCTAAGAGGGAAATACCTCAGTTGATGGTGTAATCCTTCATCTGTGAAGGGTATTTACTTGTTTTCACTGGTTGGCCCAAAAGGTTATTTGCATTTCTCTGTAACAGCGTATGGAAAAAACCTGAATGAACTTTTTGGCCAACACAATATAGTTTATGTGTATTCACTCACATACCATTTTATCCCATTGCACTCCATCCCATCCTCTTCCTCACTGACAACCCAGTTTTGATGGGCTCACTATAAACCCACTGATCTCGAAGAGCAAAGCCTTTTTCTAGAGGGATTGAAAAGATCATTCCTATGTAGCTCCCTTTTCATTTCTCTTCTTTCAGATCCTTCTCTTACGTTTTAATTTCTCTTATGATATAACCCAAAAGCATTTTTTTTTTAGAAAAACAGTGAAGGATAGTGGGAGAAAGCCCAGGTTTAGAGGCAGAACACCTGTACATTTTGAGATAACTAGATGCCTTCGTGTTACCAGCAAATCTAATATCAAACCATCTCTACAAAACCACTCCTTTTAACATTCTAGTTTGACAACTGCAATCATAGAAATAGGTAAATTATGTGTAACAAAGCTCTATGCCTATCCCACAGTGGGAAGCAATTTCTCCCATGCTGGGCAGTTCTAATGTAGGGCCCCACTACACTGTAAACAGGAATGTGCTGGGGAGACATTCTCAAAGGGAGCTGAGGCTATGCAGTTTCTAAGTTTACAGACAGATTATGCTTACAAAGTTTATTTGTAAGTCAGTTTTTTGAGCTCAGCATGGATTTCTCCATAGAGAGAATGTGGAATAGCTGTGAGTACATCCCCAGGCCAATTAGTAAAACTTAATCAAGCCTTAGGTACTTGAGAAATAATATTAGTATTGCTAATAGTATTAGGACTTCAGCAAAAAGACTTGGTGATATTTGCAAATGAAATGTGGGGCAGGTAGATTACTTTCCTCCCTTTTCCATTTTGCTGTCTTTTTTCCCACCATAGCCTGGTCCAACAATACAATGATTCTGAATTCCCTTTTCCTGATTCCTGAGCTTCACCTTCTTGCAACCATCTTGTGTATTTCAGGAATAGAATCAGTGCTACTGGAACTGTCCCTCACTCTGTCTCATCTTGCATCCTTATTCTCTACTGAAAATCATATTTTCAAGTCAACATGTGCTTCTTATAATTTCTGCTATTAGAGAAGTACCTTGTGTGAAGCCAAATCATGTTGACTCTTTGGGGTTTTAATGACAGAGTAATCTGGTTGTACCATCTTTTCCTATTTGCTGCACTCCCCATCTAATTGGTTAAGAAGCTATGTTAGATCTACCTTACAAAACACATTCCAAATCCACCCCTGTGTATATTCCTGCCCCTCAATAGCTCACTTCTGCATACTACAGTTAAAATAATCCCTCAAAAGATTACTGGGCTCTTACCCTTATTTTGTTCAAAATTTTCCATGCCCTTGCTATCTCAGTGAGAACAAAACCCAAAGCTTCCTTCCCAGGAAGGAAGTCCTGATCTGACCCAGGACTTCTTCCCCCTCACACCTGCCACTCTTTCCTCGTTTTCCCACCAGGGTCACTGTATTGTCCTGAGCTCATTCCTGCATCAGGCTTTTTGCACCTGTTATTCTCTGTTCCAGAATATTTTCCTCTTGATGTTTGCACAAGTCTACTCATCCCATGATTTATGACCCATCTCATATTTTATTTCCTCAGGCAAGCCTTTCCTTATCACTAGTCAACTTCTTCCTTTAATACTCTCTATCACCATATCTTGCTTAGGTTTTCTTTATAGCAGGTATCATTAATCAATAATAAAATTCTATTTATTTATTATTAGTTCATTAACTAGAAAGGTCAAAGAGCTTGTTCTCCTCACTGCTCTTATACCAGCACCTAGAATCAGACCTGCCATATAAAAGACAACAATGACTGCCTGTTAGAGAAATCAATGTGGCCATTTAGATACAACAATTTCATTAGCATCCCGTGAGAACAACATGCTACACAGGACAGCCTGGGATTTAAAGTAGGTTTATTACCTAAGATGAAGAACAACAATAGTAAGATGTAAAACAGACAGCGAAAGTGATGAAGTTTATAAGAAAGAAATTATTTCAAGTGGAAAGTAAAATGAAGACAGAATTTTTTTTTTTATGGAGGATAAAAGACAGAAGTAAAAAGTGAAAAAATTAAAACAGGATTTACTAGTAAACATGCACATGGAATCATTTAAATGTGGGTAATAAAGTAAATTAATGATTAATGCATGAGAATTTCAGTAATCAATAAGTTTTTTAATGCTAATGAGAGACTGTTTTCTCAAAGCATATCAAAAATATAGTGAGAAATTACAGTTCATGAGCATATTTTGTCCATAGCAACAATTAAAAGTATTTTCCTTTCAAGTTCAAGTACTTTCAATTCACTCTGCTTTCATTACAATCATGGCATCTCGTAAAATGAATTAAATGAGCAAATCCTAAAGGTTTCTGTTTTACTATGGTTATTTTTAATCTGTTTGCACTTAAATTATTAAAAGCAAATTCGATTTTAAAAATTCTGTTTCTTGTACTTTTTTGGAGTGAAGTATACTTATTCCTTTTACTGAACATATGAAATACATTTAAATATGCTACTTCAAAGAGAATGTGGCTTAGGACTGTAATATGATGGTAATGAAAATATATTTGTATGGCAAACCTTTAGGGTTAAATAAGCAATAACAATTCAAACAAAAATCAGAGGCAAAAAAAACAAAAGAATGACGAGCCTATTATATAATTACAATTATTAAGCCACCAAATGCACAAAGTCACTTTTTCTTCTCATAGTACAGAGCAAACACATACATAATTTATGTGCTTCCTATGTACATACTGAACACCTAGGAGTCATCAGAAGGCATTATGGGAGACACATATGCCTATAAAAATCCCAGCTTTCAGGAAATAGAAAATCTAATAAACTATGATGCATAGTATAAGCTTTACTGTTTGTTGCAAAGACTAAGCAATACAGATGTTCAGCATGGGAAATGATTAAATAAATGCTGCCATTATTTTTTTTTTTACAACTTCAAGGAGGCAGCAAAATGTAGTTTTAGAGTCAGAATGCCTGGGTTCAAATTACAGCTCTGTCCTTCAGAACACACTGACCTCACTTCTCAAAGCTCAGGTATCTTCTACAAACACATGATGAATATTATAATTAACACAAATTACCTAACAGCACCTGGCATATAGGTGCATAAACAGCACTGTCCTCTGACCTGAGCAATCTTCCAACTGTGTTTACAGTGGAAATTTGCACTTGCTTTGTGCATATGGGAAACCACTCTTTTCCTGAGCAGCTCAAAGTTTCTATATAAGGATACTAAAAACTTGGCTTTAGTCATGCCAAGTTGATCTTTTCTTTTTCTGTTTGCTGAACTGAGTAAGAACAATGTAACCAAAGGAAATATTCTGTACAAAGACCATTATACAACTTGTCATTAGGCACAACTACCCATTTTGGGCTTCCCCAAAGGCTCAGAGGTTAAGAATCTGATTGCAGTGCAGGAGACATGGGTATGATCACTGGGTTGGGAAGATCCTCTTGAGGAGAAAATGTAAACCCACTCCAGTATTCTTGCCTGGGAAATTCCATGGACAGAGGATACTGACGGGCTGTAGTCCGTTGGGTCGCAAAAGAGTCAGGCAGGCCTAAGCAACTGAACAACACCAATCCAGGTTTTACTGATTCAAGTATACATTTATCAGATTGTTTTTTCCTCCTTAGTACTACCATTATCCTCCAATAATAGAATTTACAAGACATTTTAAGAGACAAATAAAAAGGCAGTTCCTAACAAAAATGCATGGATTTTCTTTTTAAAACTTCATTATGAGAAACCTACCACTGACCATGATGTTAATGGTGACTACTCTGTTCATCAACATGTTTATAATTCATATAGCAACTAATGATTATAAAGTATCTGATGATGACTAGCAGTTATAATAATTATAGACTTTCTTTTATGTGCAGAACAGCACTTGGGCTGTGTAACAATAAAACAGGGCTGTAATTTAAAGTAATATTTTACATTTTTATGCAGTTGAGACCTGCACTTCTGAGTTGAAAAACTGCAAAAAGACTCATTTCTATTGGGTTTTAAATGTGTTAGCTCTACCACACATATGCTATGCTGATGATTATTTCAAGGAAAAAAGATCAGAATTGGTTAAGCGGCAGGATGGGCATATGTCTGCACCTGAAAGTTTTCTATACACAGCAGTATTCAGACTAGCATGGTCAGTATTCATGTCTGAAACACTGAATGGTCCAAAAAGACAAATATTTACGTAGACATTATAAAGTGCTTTCCAGATCACATCTAGGCATATCTACATTCATTTAATTGAAGGAAAAGTTCACAGAGAATTTACAAATCAGGACCTACAGACATAACAAACTTATGGGTACCAAAGGGGAAATGTAGAGAAAGATAAACTAGTGATTTAGGATTAACAAAATTATACCACAACATATAAACTGAAACTCCAGTATTTTGGTCCCCTGATGTAAACAGGTGACTCACGGAAAAAGTCCCTGATGCTGGGAAATATTGAGGGCAGTATGAGAGGGCTTCAGAGGATGAGATGGCTGGATGGCATCACCAATGCAATAGACATGAACTTGGGCAAACTTTGAGAGATGTTGAGGGACAGGGAAGCCTGGCATGCTACATTCCACAGGGTAGCAAAGCATCGGACATGACTGGGCAGCTGAACTATAACAACTATTACTATATATAAGACAGGAATTATACTATGTATAAAATAGGAACTAAACTATATACAAAATAGGAATCAGAGATCAAATTGCCAACATCCATTGGATCATTAAAAAAGCAAGAGAGTTCCAGAAAAACTTCTGCTTTACTGATTATGCCAAAGCCTTTGACTGTGGGGATCACAACAGACTGTGGAAAATTCTTAAAGAAAGGGAATACCAGACCACCTCACCTGTCTCCTGGGAAATCTGTATGCAGGTTAAGAAGCAACAGTTAGAACTGGACAAGGAACAACAGGCCGGTTCCAAATCAGGAAAGGAGTATGTCAAGGCTGTATATTGTCACCATGCTGATTTAACTTATATGCAGAGTATATCATGAAAAATGTTGGGATGGATGAATCACAAGCTGGAATCAAGATTGTGAGAGAAATATTAATAACCTCAGATATGCAGATGATACCACCCTTATGGCAGAAAGTGAAGAGGAACTAAAGAGTCTCTTGATGAAAGTGAAAAAGTTGGCTTAAAACTCAACCTTCAGGAAACTAAGATCATAGCATCCAGTCCCATCACTTCATGGCAAATAGATGGAGAAACAATGGAAACATTGAAAGACTTTATTTTTCTGGGCTCTAAAATCACTTCAGGTGTTGACTGCAGACATGACATTAAAAGATGCTTGCTCCTTGAAAAAAAAGTTTTGAGCAACCTAGACAACATATTAAAAAGCAGAGACATTACTTTGCCAACAAAGTTCTGTCTAGTCAAAACTATGGTTTTTACAGTAGTAATGTATGGGTGTGAGAGTTGGACTATAAAGAAAGCTAAGCACCAAAGAATTAATGCTTTTGAACTGTGGTGCTGGAGAAGATTCTTGAGAGTCCCCTGGACTGCAAGGAGATCCAACCAGTCCATCCTAAAGGAGATTAGTCCTGGGTGTTCATTGGAAGAACTGATGTTGAAGCTGAAACTCCAATACTTTGGACACCTGATGTGAAGAACTGACTCATTGGAAAAGACCCTGATGCTGGAGAAGATTGAAGTTGGGAGGAAAAGGGGACGACAGAAGATGAGATGGTTGAATGTCATCACTGACTCAATGGACATGAGTTTGAGTAGGCTCTGGGAGTTGGTGATGGACTAGGAGGGCTGGAGTGCTGCAGTCCCTGGGATCGCAAAGAGTCGGACAGGACTGAGTAACTGAACTGAACTGAACTGATAAAATAGATAACCAATAAGGATCTACTGTATAGCACAAATAACTATACCCAATATTTTGTAATAACCTATATGGAAAAAATAGGAAAAGTAATACCTATATATAACTGAATCACTTTGCTATTAACATCTGAAACTAACACAACACTGTAAATCAACTATATTTCAATTGAAAAAGAAAAATAATGAAATACTTATTTTCTTTATGTCACATTACATATACCAATATCAGTGAAATCACTAAAAATATGATTACTGAAAAAAATATATATATATAATGAGAAACTTTCAGAGAAAACACAAAGAAATTTTTGGCCCACTTAGTAAACTAATAGGACATCTGGTCATATATGTACTATGGAGGCAGTTTTTTAGGTTATTAATGCTTTTACTTTTAACCACAAATCTTTCTTCAGGGCTACTGATAATTTCTTTCCACATAGGGGGTGAACATCTGTCCAAAAAATCCTGTTCTAAATGTCTTTTTCTAAGTAAATCTCCTTTGTTTCTGAATTGAGATGCCCTACTTTTTAATCTCAAAAGTGGTTCCCACATTAGAAAGGACTCTGGAATTCCTTCTGCACTTCTTACTGTCCGGGGATGAGAATAAGAGTACTTTCACCTTTACTGCTGCTGCTGCATCGCGTCAGTCGTGTCCGACTCTGTGCGACCCCATAGACGGCAGCCCACCAGGCTCCCCCGTCCCTGGGATTCTCCAGGCAAGAACACTGGAGTGGGTTGTCATTTCCTTCTCCAATGCATGAAAGTGACAAGTGAAAGTGAAGTTGCTCAGTTGTGTTCGACTCTTAGTGACCCCATGGACTGCAGCCTACCAGGCCCCTCCGTCCATGGGATTTTCCAGGCAAGAGTACTGGAGTGGGGTGCCATCGCCTTCTCCACACATTTAACTATAGAGGTCCTCTTTTACAGGTTCTACAGCCTTGAAAAAGCCCCAGAAGTCTTAGCCTGCTATTCTTAACAGGCTGCATCCACTCTGACTTCTCTTTTCTGATGCCCCAAACTAAATTCTGTCACATCTAGCATTGTACTAACTGTAACAGCTTTATGTAGCCAAGTTTCAACTGAAAACTTTTCCAGAGGAAATTTCTAGTGGTAGCTGACTCAGGAGGTGGTGTTGGGAGTGTGGAGAGAGGGCATGAGGAGGGAGGAGCTGGCTTTAGCAGGGGCTGAGGAAAAGCAAACGAAGTGCTCAAATCTCCAAAGCAGACAATTACAACATTTGGGATAATATCTACAGTTTTGGCAAAATTTATGCCTGGGAACCTGCAGGTTAGAACTTACAGATGTTCAACCTTGTATAAGGCTGGCTTCTAGCATGTCCCCTATCCAGAGTAAGTATCGTCTCTTTGACAAGAAATGTCATTTTCTATGCCATATTTAATTAGTGGAACCATTTCTCTCTAAACTTCAGTGTGACATCACCTATGTTAGACCAGGCAAGGCCAAGGGTACTGATTTTAGACAACATAGGCAATTTTGTTAAAAAACAAACAAACAAAAAAAACAAAGCTTGTTTTTTATTTTTTCTTTTTTGGTTAATATAACTTGGGAAAAGAACAGCATATATTTTGGGAGCAAATCCATATTTATTTTATGTTTCTGTAGGAGCAAGATACCTACCTATACTTACAGAGTTTATATGCCAGACTATTTTTAAGGAGGATAAAACATTATACTAAAAAAAGAACAGGTAAAATGTTTACCATCTAATTGACTGAATACATTTAATTTCATATAATGTCTCTTTATTCCTCAACCTCTTTCAACTCCCTGAAGGTTAATGCCCACTAAAAATACAAACACAAATATTTATTTTTTGTTTTCTTTGGATTAGAGAGACAATCTCCAAAGGGCATTTCACACACATTTCATATTCAAAAATAAAGCCTATGTGACCTTAAGAAAGGCCTCAATGTGAGAGTTTTCTTTATATTTGTTCATTCACATTCACTGCGATCACGTTGCTGGTTTCCCAGGTTTAAATACACCCAACAAGGATGGTTTAGAAGACTGTTCATGATATGTATTTATCTATATTATATACATAAACATTTTTATGTATTTATAAAATATAAAATCATATCATTACTAAACCTGATTATAAATAAAAGAAACATTTAAATTTTCACTTAGGAACATGTCTAAACTATTAACGCTATAATAATAAACTTATTTTTTATATATGTGACATAATATTTATGAGTCTTGAGATACAATTAAACCCTTTATAGTGTGTACATTATCTGGTCACAGACCACCTCCCTCTCAGTTTTCTCATCTCTGTCACTTGCTCACTCCATCCTAACCATGCTGGCCTTCTGTGCTCACCCCCTACCTTGCTTCTGCACTTCCTGTCACTAAGCCAGGACCATCCCCCACCCCTTACATATGTTCACATGACTCACTAGGCTCAAATCTTTTTTCAAATGTCATTTCCCCACTATGGCCTCTTCTGACCACCTTACTTATTATAACATCCCATCAATATTTACACAACTTCCTTCCAAGTTTATTGCCTTTCTTCTTCACTGTAATGTCAGGAGATCATAGACAAGGGAAATGAGTTTTGTTTTGTGCTGTACCCACAGCAACAGGAATAGTGCTAACACATGTATACAACTTAGTAAATATTTGTTGAATTGAAATAGGTTTCTTTGGGTGGTGACTACACTGAAGACTCAGGAGACCCTACTGGTGATTAAAAGCAATGAGGAAGAAGCAGGGAGCAGAGGAGTTCTTTGCGTATTACCCGAGTAAATGGTTAACCACTAGGTATCTCATCCTTTTGTAGAAGTTTCCTTTCAAGGTCACAGAGACTCATGGAGGAGGCAAGGACTGATGAAGAAATACTGACCACCTTCAAGTTTACCAGTAGCATCACAAGAGTGGAAAAAGCCAGCCCAAAAGGATTCAAAACAGTTAAAAACTGCCTTTCTTGCTACTATACCATAGAGACTCTATTCACGATCACCAAAATGTTTCCAGAAGTGGAAATGCTAACATTTTGCTTCAGAGATAGTTTCTGAGTCCTTCTCCACATTTAGTATTTAACCATCAATCAAATCACATATTTACATATACACAACACACATCTTCTCTAAGAAAGGAAAGACAACACGTCCTAAAACAAAGAGAACTGCAAACATAAGTACAGAAATTGCTGTTCATGCATAAGGATTTTGGAGAGGTGTAACAGTATTCAATGGTGAGAAACAAAAGGAGAAAATCTAGCCAAATCTCCACACTTTGGTGAGAAAAAGGCCCTTCCATTCAGATTGCCCATTCTCATTTTCATAGCCAGGATAACAGTTTTCAGCATTCTAAATTAAGTCAATCTGGGAAAATGTTTTTGATAAGAAAAAAATTAGAAAGTATCTAACCATTTCATCACAATCTCCTTGAAAATAAAGCTCTTTGTTTACTTTCAAAATGTATGCATGAGCAACTTTCAGAAAGATATTAAAATTCTCACAAGGACTGTTGTCAATAAAATAGTCAGGAGGGCACTCAGAGTGTATTTTGATCTTTTAGTACCCAGACATCCCAAGTTCACCAGCATTTCCCCCATACCAAAAAGAATACTTCAGTGTTTTCACCAAAAGGAGGGATGTCAGTGGAGAATATTTATACATTTCAGTGGGAATATCTAAATACTAGTAAAGATCTCACAATATAAGAATAGAAGTTGATTGGAGTTATAAAATCTAAAAGGGAATTAAATGGATGATAAAGAGGACTTGGGGGGCCTTCCTTGTGGCTCAGTGGTAAGGCATATGGTTCCACCCCTGATCCGGGAAGACCCCACATGCCTCGGAGCAACTAAGCCACGTGCACCACAGCTATTGAGCCTGTGCTCCAGAGTTTGGGAGCCCCAACTATTGAGCCCACCTGCTGCAACTACTGAAGCTGGTGGGTGCTAGAGCCTGTGCTCTGCAAAAATGAGAGGCTCATGCATGGCAGCTAGAGAGTGGCCCCAACTACTCACAACTAGAGAAATGCTAGAGCAACAACTGAAAACACAAGATAACCAAAATAAGTAAATTTAAAAAAATTTTTTTGAGAAAAAGAAAAAGAACTCGGGTTGATAGGAGGGCTGTAGAAGCAGTCTTTGCAAAATAGATGTGTTATACCAGAGGCTGAGAGGGTAGAACAACCTTCAAACCATGCTCCAGGTAGAAGTTGTTAGGCTGCTGCATTCCACATTCTGGACCTGTCTGCTGCTGCCCTAGTACTGCCTCTCCTCTGACCACCAGGAAAAAATGCTAAAGTGTTCCCTACTTCTCTGGATGACTCCCCCATATAGTCTCTATGGGTACATCTATTTGTTTCTACACTCTGGTTACTGGGGATCAGAAGAGAAAGTGTTTGAATGTTTGGCTTCAATAAGGAGCATAGATCCTTTCTCTTGACATCAGCTGGTACCTGAGGATATGCACCCGTGCCTGGACAAAACCTCCTAAAACAACAGGATGTCACTGCCCGCACACTTGCACCCAAACAGCACTTTCTAAACAAGGGGAAGCTGAAAGCCAGGGATTTGCCAGAACAAATGTGCCTGGACAACACCTACCAAATACAGGAGGCTGATGACTTCAAACAGACCAAGAGGAAAAATCTCCTGTGTCGCCCGCATGAGACCACTGGAAGGTTGTGGCTGATAGGTGACTAGGGGCTTTATGGCCTTTGTACTTGATAACTTTCCTGGTGACCATGACCTCCGAGCTCCTCTACTACCTTCACCAGCTCTGTGCAAAAGCAGATTGGGCATGACCCACCTACAGTGCCCTTGGATGGGGAGGGGACGGGGGCCCAGCTGAAGACCCCCCCAGCCCTGTCCATCCGTCTGCCCCGCTTCACCTCATTAAGTGAACACAGGGCCCACAGCTGGGTTCCTGACTCACGCTTTGGCTCCTTTATGCTGCAGTATCAGCCCCAGGAAAGCCTTGCCTTCATACTCTCCTCTGGCCTTTTATTGGTTTCTATCTGATCAATAATGTAATTTCTGGGCACTCAGCCAGCAGAGCAGGGCCTTTGGCCCTATCCAGGTTTGGACTGGGGAGGTCTCATCAAGATAACTAAACGCAGCTTTCTTGGTGCTAATCAGCCTGACTATTTTGCTTCAGCATCATCTCACTTGGTAAGTAACTTTCTTGAGGGAGATCTGGTCCTCATTCAGGCAACACTTAACCCTTCTTTCTGCATTGTCCTTTCTGCTCTTCTAATCGTTCACTCTCTTTCTACTTCTCCTTTCTCTTTCATCTTCTGCTTTTCTGTCACATCCTTTGAGGAAGTGGGTGACCCACATCTCCAGCATCACTCCTTCCAGCCTGTGAGATCACTTTCCCACTAGCCGGCACTGGTTCACCCTGAGGGGTGACAGAGATAGGAGAGGCTCAAGGGACCTTGCAGATCAGGGTCCAGAGGGCTCTCCTTGATAGGAGGTTTCTGAGAACCACAGAGATTCAAGTCTACTATTGTGCAGTGTCTGGAAGCCTGGTTGTCACAAACTTCTCAATATCTCTTTCCTGGGTTAAAGCCCCAAGCAGGGGTAACAGTCCCAGTTGCTGGTTTAAAGCTCACCCGCACTGGTTTCTGGGGCTGATCACCAAAGAAAGGGGGCAGTGGAGGGAGGGTGCCCTTCCCCTGTCCCTTGTGGAAGAGACCACAGGTTGGAACTATCTGAGTAGACACCCAGGGGGTGGGGAGGGTGTGTGAAACGGCAGCCCCCCCGCCCCCCACCATTTCTTCTTTTTCTTTCTCTCTTTACATATGAACCCTCCTCCATCCTGGAGACCCCTCACGGCATGGTCTCTACATTCAGTTCAGTTCATTCGTTCAGTTGTGTTCAATTTGTTGCAACCCTATAGACTGCAAACGGCTAGGACTCCCTGTCCATCACCAACTCCCAGAGTTTATTCACACTCATGTCCATTGAGTCAGTGATGCCAGTCAACCATCTCATCCTCTGTTGTCCCCTTCTCCTCCTGCCTTCAATCTTTCCCAGCATCAGGGTCTTTTCCAATGAGTCAGTTCTTCACATCAGGTGGCCAGAGTATTGGAGTTTCAGCTTCAACATTAGTCCTTCCAATAAATATTCAGGACTGATTTCCTTTAGGATGGCCTGCTTGGATTTCCTTGCAGTCCAAGGGACTTTCAAGAGTCTTCTCCAACACCACAGTTCAAAAGCATCAGTTCTTCAGCACTCAGCTTTCCAACTCACACATCCATGCATGACTACTAGAAAAACCATAGCCTTGACTAGATGGGCCTTTGTGGACAAAATAATGTCTCTGCTTTTTGATATACTGTCTAGGATGGTCATAACTTTTCTTCCAAGGAGAAAGTGTCTTTTAATTTCATGGCTGCAGTCACCATCTGCAGTAATTTAGGATGCCAAAAGAATGCTCAAACTACCACACAATTGCACTCTCCTCACCAGCAAGTAAAATAATGCTCAAAATTCTCCAAGCCAGGCTTCAATAGTACATGAACTGTGAACTTCCAGATGTTCAAGCTGGATTTAGAAAATGCAGAGGAACCAGAGATCAAATTGCCAACATCCACTGGATTATCAAAAAAGCAAGAGAGTTCCAGAAAAATATCTGTTTCTGCTTTATTGACTATGCCACAACCTTTGACTTGTGGATCACAATAAACTGTGGAAAATTCTTAAAGAGATGGGAATACCAGACGACCTGATCTGCCTCTTGAGAAATCTGAGCAACAGTTAGAACTGGATATGGAACAACAGACTGGTTCCAAGTAGGGAAAGGAGAATTTAAAGCCTGTATATTGTCACCCTGCTTATTTAACTTATATACAGAGTAAATCATGAGAAATACTGGACTGGATGAAGCACAAGCTGGAATCTGGATGGCTAAGAGAAATGTCAATAACCTCAGATATGCAGATGACACCACCCTTATGACAGAAAGTGAAGACGAACTAAAGAGCCTCTTGATGGAAGTGAAAGAGGAGAGTGAAAAAATTGGCTTAAAGCTAAACATTCAGACAACTAAGGTCATGGCTTCTGGTCTCATCACTTCATGGCAAATAGATGGAGAAACAGTGGCCTCTACATTACCTCCTGATGTTTTCCTTATCTACCCTCTCATCTGCCAGTAGGACAGTTCTCTGATCACCTTTGCCATCTTTCTCTTCAGCTTTTTACCCTAGAAACTCTCAGTGTTGCCTCTGTGAAGACCATTTAGATAATATTTGGGCCCTTTCCCTCATAGACTTCTCAGTCAGTCCCAGTTTTTCCTTTATGTACCTGCCTCCTCGGGCACCTGATTCATTACTTTTCAGTAAGAAAAGAGGGGGACTTGGACATGGTACAAAGTCGAGACAATAGTGGAATTCCTCTGCTCATGAGACCTTGAGTCTCCACAGGCTCCCTTTCTGTCCTCCCTAGCCTGTCACTCCTTCATTCCCTTCTTCAGTTTTTGGGACCAGAAGTGATCAGATAACTATTGTTTTTGCATGGTATCAGGTCCCCCTTCTCCTCCTGAACCATTAATCACAGATTGTCAGAAGCAGAGAAATGGGAAATATCCCAGGAATCCCCAAAGATGCCCCCTTGGATTGTGTTCTTAACAAGTTGGGACAAGACATCTAACATCTAACAAGAAGTTAGATGGCTTAAAAAGGAACAAGCTCCTTTTATTTTGTTGTATGACTTGAACCTAATATGCCCTAAGTGGAAAAGTGGCCCAAAATAGATTGCTTAATTTTAATACCATTTTACAACTGGACCTGATTTGCAAGTGGTCTCAAAACTGGGAAGAGGTTCATTACATATAGGCCTTCATCAAGTTTTATCAGGACCCGGTCTGAGGGCTCCTGTCATGTGTGTGTCGCCCCTATTTCTGTTTCATCCCCCAAAAATTCAGAGCCAAGTTTCTTCATGGACCCCCTTCTTCAACCACCAACTGGCCATCTGTACATGAGCCTGTTTCTCAAGTCCCACTCCTTCCCCTTTAACATCATCTTCAGTACCAGAACCCCCACCTTACTGTGGTAAACCAGAAATCTTCAAATCCGAGCTCCCAGTGTTGTCCCCAGTGGGGCTCCAGTCAGGTTCAAAGTTAGCTCCCACTTTTGTCCCACAAGCTGTACTCTCTGTGAGGTAGCTGATGGGAACAGAGGGATTACTAGGGTGCATGACCCCTTTTTGATGTGGAGTCTACAAGGAGAGGTCTGAAAGGTTCAGGAACAGATTTATCAGCCTAGGGTTAACATTCTTTCTGACCTAGAAGGATGTCGCAGTTGCTCTGGCCCACTGGTACATCCGGGATCACAAGGAATGCATGCTTCCTGTTCAGGAAGGCCAGGGGATACACTGATAGCCTACTAGCCACCAATCCACACCACCAGCTTTATCTGATGGGTAGTGATGCCATTCCAGACACCAACCCTCACTGGGATTTACAAGTATCATGTAGATCAGGCCATGATGAGACACTGTATTACTTGTTTATCAGAAGGAATGGGAAAGTGTTTGGTGAAGCTAGTAAATTGTGAGAAGATTGGAGAAATTACACAAGAGGATGAAAATCTGGTGGTCTTCCTGAGTCAGGTGACAGAGGCCTTAAGGAAAGCAATCAGTACAGGCCTTGAGTCTGCAGAGGGGAGGTGGCTATCGGTCATGCATTTTATCACCCAGGCCTCTCCTGATATCAGGAGACAGTTGCCAAAGCTTAAAGCTGGTCCCAAACTCTGTTTTCAGTCTTGGAAGAGGAAGCCTTTAAAGTCTATAATAACCCAGACTTAATAGATGAACATTGTATTACTACTACAAGTCCATCCTAAAAGAAATCAGTCCTGAATATTTATTGGAGGAACTGATGTTGAAGCTGAAACTCCTAATACTTTGGCCACCTGATGTGAAGAACTGACTCATTGGAAAAGCCCCTGATGCTAGGAAAGATTGAAGGCAGGAGGAGAAGGGGACGACAGAGGATGAGATGGTTAGGTGGCATCACCGACTCCATGGACATGAGTTTGAGCAAGCTCTGGGAGTTGGTGATGGACAGGGAGGTTTGGCATGCTATAGTCCATGGGGTTGCAAAGTGTTGGACAGAACTGAGTTACTGAACTGAACTGACTGATATTAATCCTATGGGTGTTGGTTTCGTCGCTAAGTGGTATCCGAGTTTTGAGACCTCATAAGATTTCCCAGGCAAGAATACTGGAGTGGGTTGCCATTTCCTTCTTCAGGGGAATCTTCCTGATTCAGGGATCAAATCATGCTGCCTCCTGCATTGGCAGGATTTTTTTTACCTCTGAACCACTAGGGAAGCCTTACTATCCCAGACTTCAAAGAAGAGGCCAACAAAGGTATGAGGTTAATAATGAAAATGGAGCTTTTGACTTCTTTGATCCACCCAAGGGGACCCTAGGAAGCCAACACCAGATGGACAGTCAAGAAGTTGCCTAGGTTGGAATCAGGGCCCCTTTTATCAGAAGGAGGGACAGAGGCAAAAGGAATGTCTTTAGCATCCTCCTGTTGATGCCTGAAGAACAACTGAGGCTGGCTTCATTCCAGGTGAATCTCTGGATAAGAGATGCCAGCACTCTGGCTGACTGGCTAAGTACCCATCTGGCAGGAGATCCTACTTGTCCACCCTCACCACTCCAGCGGAGCCTTGGGTCGTCTTTGATGTGACAGGTAGGAGAACTAAATTCCCTTATAAGACACTGGAGCTGCCTCTCTGTTATTACCTGGCCAGCCTGCCTCCTCTGCCACCCTGAATGTCCTGTGATGGGAGCTGATGGATGACCTCAGGTAAGGTGGTTTACATCTCCACTCACCTGGGAATCAGGTCTATTATTACTACTCGTTCCTTTTTTGTATATGACAATGCCCTCCACCCCTCCTTTGAAGAAAAGAGCTAAATAAATTAAGAGTCAGTGTTTTCTTAAGACAAGGGGAAGTTCAAGAAAGCAGGAAACAAGAACAAAGAATACATCTGTTCCTCGCAATTCATCTATTAGACCTCAGATGACCTGTCTGCTGATCAATGAAATGTTTCTGCCAAATTAGAGAACAAGTGAATCCAGTGGTTTGGGTTAATTCAGTGTCAGAAAAAGCAAAGCATGTTTCCCTGATAGAAGTAAGATTAAAACCTAGGAGAAATATCCCTGGAAAAGGAAGTACCCTATAAAGCCTGAAGTCCTGAGGGAATCCAACCATTGCTTATTAAATTTCTCAAACATGGACTCATTCAGCCCTAGTCTTCTTCCAGCACTCCAGTTCTCCTCATTCAAAAAACTTGGTTTGTGCAGGACTTATGGGCAGTGAATGAAATAGTCATCCCTGTTCATCCAGTGGTGCCAAACCCATGCACCCTACTCACCCAGGTGCCAGGGGATGCTCAGTATTTCTCTTTATTGGACCTTATGATGCATTTTTCTGTGTTCCCTACAACCACATCAAATCTACAATATCTCTTTGACTTTGAGTGGATGAACACTGACATTCTGGAGGATACTCAGTAAAGTTGTACAATAATTCCATGGGCTTTTGTGTATAACTTCAACTTTTTTGGAAATACATTGGCAAAGGAAGTGGAGAACTGAGCCTGAAAAATGGAACTGTTACAGAATGTTGATGACCTACTGAGAAGCAGTGAGACAGAAGAGTCAGATCAGAATATTGTTAAGGTCTTAAATTTTCTGAGAAAGGGGATAGTAAGTCTCCCTAACCAAGACTCAGGCCTCAAATATTTAGAATTTGTTTTGATCCCAGGAGCTCGAGCCCTGGCCAAAGATTTGTGAAAATAAAAAGTAGTGCATTACCACTTCCAACCACATGGAGGCAATTCCAAGGCTTTCTAGGGATGGCTGGATTCTGTGGTAACTGGATTCCAGATTATGGCCTTATAGAAAAGCCTTTATATGTGTCTCTAAAGAGAGAAGAAAGGGAACCCGTCCTTCCATTGGAGGGGGGGGGGGCAATAGTGGGCCTTCAAGACTCTAAAGACTGAACTGAGTAGATGACCAGCACTGGGGCTTCCAAAATTAGACAAATCCTTTACCCTGTACATTCATGAGAATTCAGGAATAGGCGTGGGAGTTCTAATACTGAAGCAGGGGCCAGATCAGAAACCATGGCTCACTTTGCAAAACAACTGGACTCAGTAGCCCTGAGATGGCCCAGCTGCCTGAGGGCAGTAGCAGCCACAACTGCATTGGTTTATGAGGCTTATAAGCTCACCCTGGGACAACACTTAGGTATGCTAACCCCTCTTTAGATAGCAATCTGTGCCGGAAGTCAAAGGAATCATTGGTTTGCCAGGGGAAGTTTAACTAAGTAGCAGCCTCTCCTAATGAACACTCCTGATGTTACCTTAAAGGTGCATCCTACTTTGAACCCTGCAACTCTGCTTCCAGCTCTTAAGAATGAAGATTTATTGCATCAGTGTACAGAGACCATAGATCACACTAACTCCAGCAGGTCCGATCTTCTAGATGAACCTCTTAACAGCACTGAGGTTGAGTGGTTTACTGACAGGAGCAGATTTGTAGAAATGGAAACCCGAAAAGGCAGGGTATGCCATACTGAGTCTAATTAAAGTCGCAGAAGCCAAGGTCTTGCTACCCTAGATCTCGGTCCAGAAAGCCAAGCTGATTGTGTTAATGAGAGTGCTGCAACTAAGGTAGAATAAGAAATTAAAATGTATTCTGACTCTAAATGTGAGTTCCATGTGTTACATGTTCTTGCTGCCATTTGGAAAGAGGAATGTGAGCTGCTAGAAATTCTTCCATTAATGTAACGATTTAATCCTGGCCGTATTAGAAGCCATGCAGCTCCTGACGCAGGTAGTCCACTGTAGCGGCCAGCAGAAGATGGGCAGTTTGGAAGCCAAGAAAACAGCAAAGTTGATCAAACTCCAAAACAGGCAGCTTGGTTGATTACTGGAGCCTGAGCAAATCATGGCCTTGGTAATTGGCCCCCGGGTCTCCCTAACCTTTCTCAGGATTCCTCACAGTAACAAGAAAAGGCTAAACAATGGGGCTATGAGAAAAGAAACATCAGCTGGTATATGAGAGATGAGAAGCTGCTCATCCTTGAGGCCCAAAAGTGGAAGCTCACAGGAGTTTGCATGATGCCCCCCATTATATGACAGATTCACAGTGGAACTTCGGGCAAAAGATCTTTTCAGGGAAGGAACTTAAGGGAACAGTAAAACAACTGACCCTTGCCTGTGATTTGTTGCCCATAATAACTTGCAGGCTCACCCAATCTCCTCCTGGTTACTCAAATGTCTTCACACTGAGGGACATACTTAGGAAGACTGGCAGTTAGATTCCACCCAAATAACTTCACAGTCAAGATTCAGATATCTCCTGGTACTTTTTGACACCTTCATGGGTTGGGTTCTAGCTTTCCTCACTGGATGTGAGAAAACATCTCAAGTCTGTTCAGTTCAGTTCAGAGACTAAGTCATGTCCAACTTTTTGCCAACCCATGAACCGCAGCACACCAGGCCTCCCTGTTCATCACCAACTCCCAGAGCCTACCCAGACTCATGTCCATGGAGTCAGTGATATCATCCAACCATCTCATGCACTGTCATCCCCTTCTTCTCCTGCCCTCAATCTTTCCCAGCATCAAGGTCTTTTCAAATGGGTCAGCTCTTTGCATCAGGTGACCAAAGTATTGGAGTTTCAGCTTCAACATCAGTCCTTCCAGTGAACACCCAGGACTGATCTCCTTTAGGATGGACTGGTTGGATCTTGTTGCAGTCCAAGGGACTCTCAAAAGTCTTCTCTAACACAATTCATAAGCATCGATTCTTCAGTGCTCAGCTTTCTTTATATTCCAAGTCTCACATCCATACATGACTACTGGAAAAACCATAACCTTGATAAGATGGACCTTTGTTGGCAAAGTAATGTCTCTGTTTTTAATATGCTGTCTAGGTTTGTCATAACTTTCCTTCCAAGGAGTAAGCTTCTTTTAATTTTAGGCTGCAATCACCATCTACAGTGATTTTGGGGCCCCATAAAATAGTCAGTCACTGTTTCAACTGTTTCCCCATCTATTTGCCATGAAGTGATGGGACTGGATGCCATGGTCTTAGTTTTCTGAATGTTGATCTTTAAGCCAAATTTTTCACTTTCCTCTTTCACTTTCATTAAGGGGTTCTTTAGTTCGTCTTCACTTTCTGCCATAAGGGTGGAGTCATCTGCATATCTGAGGTTATTGATATTTCTTCTGGCAATCTTGATTCCAACTTGTGCTTCTTCCAGCCCAGAATTTCTCATTTACTCTGCATATAAGTTAAATAAGTAGGATGACAATACACAGGCTTGACATACTCCTTTTCCTATTTTGAACTAGTCGGTTCTTCCATGTCCAGTTCTAACTGTGGCTTCCTGACCGACATACAGGTTTCTCAAGAGGCATGTCAGGTGGTCTGGTATTCCCATCTCTTTCAGAATTTTACAGTTTGTTGTGATCCACACAGTCAAAGATTGCAGCCATAAAATTAAGACACTTACTCCTTGGAAGGCAAGTTATGACCAATCTAGACAGCATATTAAAAACAGAGACATTACTTTGCAAAGAAAGATCTGTCTAGTCAAGGCTATGGTTTTTCCAGTAGTCAGGTATAGATGTGAGAGTTGGACTATAAAGAAAGCTGAGCACCAAAGAATTGATGCCTTTGAACTGTGATATTGGAGAGGACTCTTGAGAGTTCCTTGGACTGCAAGGAGATCCAACCAGTCCATCCTAAAGGAGATCAGTCCTGTGTGTTCATTGGAAGGACTGATGTTGAACTGAAACTCCAATATTTTCGTCACCTGATGTGAAGAAGTGACCCATTTAAAAAGTCCCTGATACTGGGAAAGATTGAGCGTGGGAGAAGAAGGGGACAACAGTGGATAAGATGGTTGGATGGCATCACCAACTCAGTGGACATGAGTTTGGGTAGGCTCTGGGAACTGGTGATGAATATGGAGGCCTGGCATGCTGCAGTTCATGGGTCCCCAAAGAGTTGCCATGACTGAGCAACTTAACTGCATTGAACACAGTCAAAGGCTTTGGAATAGTCAGTAAAGCAGAAACAGATCTTTCTCTGGAATTCACTTGCTTTTTTGATGATCCAGTGGATGTTGGCAATTTGATCTCTAGTTCCTCTGCCTTTTCTAAAACCAACTTGAATATCTGGAAGTTCATGGCTCACGTATTGCAGAAGCCTGGCTTGGAGAATTTTGAGAATTACTTTACTAGTGTGCGAGATGAATGAAATTGTGCCATAGTTTGAGCATTCTTTGGCATTGGAATGAAAACTGACCTTTTCCAGTCCTGTGGCCACTGCTGAGTTTCCCAAGTTTGCTGACATATTGAGTGCAGCACCTTCCTAGCATAATCTTTTAGGATTTGAAATAGCTCAACTGGAATTCCATCACCTCCACTAGCTTTGCTTGTGATCTTCCAGCATGTCTGGCTCTAGGTGAGTGATCACACCATCATGATTATCTGGGTCATGAAGATCTTTTTCGTACAGTTCTTCTGTGTATTTTTGCCGCCTCTTCTTAATATCTTCTACTTCTGTTAGGTCCATACCATTTCTGTCCTTTATTGTGCTCATCTTTGTATGAAATATTCTCTTGGTATCTCTGATTTCCTTGAAGAGATCTCTAGTCTTTTCCATTCTGTTGTTTTCCTCTATTTCTTTACACTGATCACTGAGGAAGGCTTTCTTATCTCTCCTTGCTATTCTCTGGAACTTTGCATTCAAATGGGTATATGTTTCCTTTTCTCCTTTGCTTTTCACTCATCTGCTTTTCACAGCCATTTGTAAGGCCTCCTCATATAGCCATTTTACTTTTTTGCATTTCTTTTTCTTGGGGATGGTCTTGATCCCTGTCTCCTGTACAATGTCATGAACCTCTGTCCATAGTTCATCAGGCACTCTGTCTATCAGATCTAGTCCCTTAAATCTATTTATCACTTCCACTGTGTAATCATAAAAGATTTGATTTAGGTCATACCTGAATGGTCTAGTCATTTTCCCCACTTTATTTAATTTAAGTCTGAATTTGGCAATAAAGAATTCATAATCTTAGCCACAGTCAGCTCCCAGTCTTGTTTTGTTAGAGCTTCTACATCTTTGGCTGCAAAGAATCTAGTCTGTCTGATTTCTGTGTTGACCATCTGGTGATGTCCATGCGTGAAGTCTTCTCTTGTGTTCTTGAAGAGGTTGTTTGCTATGACCAGTGTTGATATGACCAATGTTACTATGATCGGTGTTGATATGACCAGTGTTGCAAGAACATTTTGCTATTCTCTTGGCAAAACTCTCTTAGCCTTTGCTCTGCTTTATTCTGTACTCCAAGGCCAAATTTGCCTGTTATTCCAGGTGTTTCTTGACTTCCTACTTTTGCATTCCAGTGCTCTATAATGAAAAGGACATCTTTGTTGAGTGTTAGTTCTAAAAGTTCTTGTAGCTCTTCATAGAACTGTTCAACTTCAGCTTCTTCAGCGTTATTGGTCGGGGCATAGACTTGGATTGCTGTGACATTGTATGGTGTGCCTTGGAAACGAACAGAGATCATTCTCTCATTTTTGAGAGTGTATCAAAGTACTGCATTTTGGACTCTTTTGTTGACTATGATGTCTACTCCATCTCTTCCAAGGGATTCTTGCTCACAGTAGTAGATATAACGGTCATCTGAGTTAAATTCCCCCATTCCAGTCCATCTTAGTTCACTGATTCCTAAAATGTTGATGGTCACTCTTGTCATCTCCTGTTGACCACCTCCAATTTGCCTTGATTCATGGACCTAACATTCCATGTTCCTTTGTAATATTGCTCTTTACAGCATTGGACCCTACTTCTATCACCAGTCACATCCACAACTGGGAGTTACTTTTGCTTTAGCTCCATCCCTTCATTCTTTCTGGAGTTATTTCTCCCATGATCTCCAATAGCATATTGGGCACCTACCTACCTGGGGAGTTCATCTTTCAGTGTCCTATGTTTTGCCCTTTCATACTGTTATCATTCTGTAAGTCCCTGCAAAAGGAAAAACCTCTTCTGTTTGGCCTTCCAAAGTTCCTCCAGAGTGATAATGGACCCTCTTTTGTAGTAAAGATCACACAGGGAATCTTGGCAGCCCTAAGGATAGGTTTTGAGCTACACATGAGCATTGGACTAATTCACTTCCCTTGTGATGATTCAGCTGATAAAGAATCTGCCTGCAATTCAGAAGAGCTGGGTTCAATCCCTGGGTTGGGAAAAATCCTCAGGAGAAGGGAAAGGCTACTCACTCCAGTATTCTGACCTGGAGAATTCCATGGACTGTATAGTCCTTGGGGTTGCAAAGAGTTGGACATGACTGAGCAACTTTCACTTCACTTTGACTACTCAGAATGATTCCACCCCAAGGAGTAATCTGCAGCTCAGTCCATTTGAGAATACCTAAGGAAAGCCTTTTTTAACTACTGACATTCTACTATGTGAAGAAGTGAGTTGGATCCTATGATATATTATCAATCTGGGGCAAGTTCAGAAGGCAATCTTGGGTTATGCCAATAAGATGCTGCCACCTCCCACCACAAATACAATGTGGGGGGCAGCCCCCTTCACAAGTTAACCCTGGAGATTGCGTTCTTAAGACTTCCATGAAGGAGATCCTGAAGACCAACTATTAGCATGGAAGGGGAACTATAAAATAATTTTAACCATGTGCATTGCCTCCAAATTACAAAGGATCACTAGTTGGGTGCAGTTACCTAGACTAAAACATTTACTTCTAAAAATTCCACAGGTCACAACAGAGGAACATATACCTTTGGGCCAGAGGAAAGTCTACAATACTTATTCAGAAGACAAGCACCTCCAGCAGATAAGTAAAAAGTGATGTAGTGGATTGGACTCTTATTTTCAATTTTTTTCTATCATATTCTTGCTTGTACCTTGCCACATTGCTCAACCACCCCTACTGGGGAAAGAAATCTTTTGCCCCTGCTGGGTCTAGAGGATGGGAATCAATGATGGGGTGGGCCCTTCGCTTAGCCCTTCTTTTAAGGAGGGATTGGGGAGAGGATGACAAAGCAAGGGAAATTTGAAGAGAAAAATCAGTAGCAAATTTTTCCAGCATTTTACCTTAAGAAATAATCTAATTGTTGCATATGTTATTCCCACCCCCAAGAGAGTGTTCCTGAGCTCCAGTTTGTACAAATAAATAAGGACCTTAATCTCACCTTGATCTCTGAACCTATTAGAAGCATGCCACTTCTAATAGTGGAACTTGGTGATCACACTGATATGGGGTGTAGAGAACTTACAGACCCTTGGAACCAAACCATTTTCCAGGTCCAGTGACTGTTCTTCACAAGACAAGGAAAACTCTGTAACCCTGCTAGGTAGATACCTATCTTAGTGACAGTAATCTCACTTCTTTATATATGTCATTTTCCACTTCAAGCTCCTCATTCATCCCTAACCAGATTCATTAGTGTGTGGATCTATCTCTACTCTCCCTAGCATCCAACCCAGTACCTCTTGTTTATATTAGAGGGGAAGGCAGCCTCTTTCTCAAAACTGGCCTATGGCCTCCTGTCTGCCTTCAGTGAGCATGTGAGAATAGAGGAAAGCAAAGAACTAGACGGGAGACACTAGACAGAGGGCTCCTGGCCCCTAGATGCAATAATATACCTAACTGGAGCTCCCTTTTACATTGCTGCTTTGATTCAACTTTTCCCCACCATGCTTGCACCCCTCCTGCTATGCTTGCTCCCAGCTCTCTCCACATCTATCCCTCAGTGGGGCATTGAAAAATAAATTCCCTGAGGAGAGAACCCACATCCCTTCTCCTCCTGCCAATGGCCTATACATTTTATACAATATGCTAACCCTCAAAAATAAGGTGAGGACAGGTGTTCAGGAGGAAATGAGATAAGCTGGGACCTGAAGTCATCTTCCAGCACCCGGACAATACTTTCTAAAACAACAGGATGTAACACTCTCAACAAGACATACATTGCTACATATGAAGGAGTATGGGTGCTGGATAGTCTGAGAAATGGCAAAGGTTATGGACAGATATGATCAAGGAGAATGCACTCTTCAAAAAGTGTAGGGAAACTCCCAGAGAAATATGGGTAGCAGCATGTAAGTGCATCTTCCTTCTGGAATCACATACCTCCTGCAGCCCACTCAAGGGCTGGAGATTTTTGTCTTGCAAGGTACACAACTGTTCTGTCAGCACCTGGAGTCACCTATAGCTGAATTGTGCCAAGATATCCATAAAAATGGACAGAGTAAATGACAAGCTCTAAATAATTCTGGACTAATACATGGTTTCAGAAAATTAATCAAAAACACTAGGAAACAGTTTGAGACAGAGAGAAAAAAATAATGGAAAGTGACAAAAAGAGACAAAGACAGAGAAAATTATACCATATCATCCCAAACCAAGGGCTGATTTGAACTGAAAGCAAAATGGTAGCATTTCTGATGTGTAAAGATGACATCTGGTGTAGGGTCATCTGAGGCTTCCCGGGTGGTGCTAGTGGTAAAGAACCCACCTGCCAATGCAGAAAATAGACATGGGTTCGACCCCCGGGTCTTGAAGGTTTCCTGGAGGAGGGCATGGTAACCCACTCCAGTATTCTTGCCTGGGGAATCCCATGCACAGAGGAGCCTGATGAGCTACAGTCCAGGGGGTCGCAAAGACTTGGCCATGACTGAAGTAACTTGGCACACATGCACATAGGACCACCCAAGGCAGGTGTTCTGTCCACATTCATAAAACCTCCACAAGACTTAGACCAGTTCTGTGGTTGAGCTCTCAAACTCCCTTTCCCTAATTATAAATGCAAAAAGAAATATGTTACCCCATCTGCCACTAAAATTACCCTGTGGATAATCTTGAAGTACGTATCTCACTCCCAGAAGACAGAATGAAGGAATTAAGCTTTTAAAACTCATTTCCATACTGTCTTGCTTTCTATCCCAATGTTAATAATCTTTTAATGCTGATTTTATCTGTGAATTCTACTTATTGTGAGTGGTCATTAACATTTGCTAGCTGATGTATTTATTTATTCATGCTAGGGAATAGAAATGCAGACTATGTGTTGGATTCTCTGATTTATCAGCAGATAGCTCAATCACATTCTTAGAATAATGTTGCCCACAAACTTTTAAATTGATAATAGACCATTGTGTATACAAGATCCAGGTTCTTAAAAATGCTTTTCTTCTTAATAAAACAATAAGTCTAGGTCAATAATGTTTCTATAGTTAACTGCTTTGAGTTTAGTGACTCTATAGTTTTGTAGCTGAATATAAACTGCCTGTCTTTAAAGCCAGGGGAAATCTTATTTATATCTAAGAAAATATGCCATTTTTGATTGACTCTCTAGAATAACACTGAGTCAGAATTTATTAAATATATCTGAATGGTCCAATAGTCAGATGAAAACCATGAGCCTTGTGGTACTGATTAAAAACAAACAAACAAAAGAATCTACAACAAAGGAGGCTATCATAGATCATCTAAAACTGTAAAGCCTCCATTATTTACAATCTTCATGACTCATCATTCAAGTGTTCCTGCAGTTCCACCTACAATAAAATTTCCAGAAAAGCTTTTCAGACTCCTGGCCTGAATCCTCCCTCTTTCTCTAATCATTTTCCATCTCCTGCCCACTGCCCTGAACTATACTCCCTTGAGACATTTATACTTGTGATTATCGTCAAGACACCTCCTTTTCTGTACTGAAAGTTTTAGCCAAGGGGAAGGCAGCTTCCCAAACACAGAATTAAAGTATTGCCCAAATTCTGTGGGATCTTTCTTTTCTTTTTAAAGTACTTTTGGGTCACAGTAAATGACTAGGATTAGGTACCTTTAACATCCTTGCATCAGAACAGTATACAGGTATATTTTAACTTAGACACCAGCAAGTCTAGATCAAATTTTTTTTATTTTTAATTCATATCTTCTGTTCCCAGCCAAACTTGGGACTGCTTGCCTGTGTGCAGTAAAGCCAGTCTACTGACATCAGGTTGCAATGAAGGAGAGTGCAGCATTTACTGTAGGGTACCAAGCTAGGGGTTCAGGACAGCTACTGCTCAAAAGACTAGAAGTCCCTGATAGGTCTCAGGAAAGCATCCTTAAAGGCCAGCTGAAGGAGGTGGGTTGTAGGGTGTTGTGCACAATTTTCTGGTTAGAGGTGAAGTAATGGGGTGGTGTCATAGAGTGGTGTCACATTGATAGCTAACATTATCAATGCTTAGACTCCATGAAGCCTGGGAACTAGAAGTTCATGGTCATCAAATAGTTAACAACTTTCATGTGGTGGGGGTTTTAGCAACTATTAAACAACTTAGGAAATATGCATCAAATATTGTTATCTAGATACTTCAGAGAGGAACTAAAGCAGAGGACATGGGGGAGGGGATCTGTCCAGAGAAGACTCCACAGTGACCTGCTTGGTTACACTTCTGGTTAAAATAAGCTTTAAAGAGAGTTCTTCTATTATTAATAAATTCCATCAATTCCACATAAAGGGATTTCTCTTGCAGTATAGAGCCTGGAGCCTGAGTCTCTTTCCCAGTTCTCATCTCAGATCATCTCCATGGGGAATTTAAAGTACAAAACACTTTTTCATTACACTTTGAGAAACTCTTTAGATATAAGGCAGGAATATATAGGAAGCCAGGTAAGCTCTATCATGGAAAACAATATCATCACTAGTGAGTTAGGTACTTAAGAATCCTAATCTGTACTGTTCTCAGGCACTAGCTCCATCCTACTAAAATTATTCAGAGTTCTCATTTCTCTATATCTGTAGTTATCACAATGATAAAATTAATCAGCTAAGCATACTATGTGCCTGGCACTGATCTAAACACTTTATACATATTTTCTCAGTGTAACTCATAGCAGAAACATAAACTGTAATTGAATCATAGTATATCATCAGTTTTGAACTCAGTATATAAACCCTCGAAGTTTCTCAATAGAAGAATGAAAAAGTAGATGAAAGAGAACAAGGAGGAGGGAAAGAAGAAAAAGAAGAAAGGATACTTGCCAGAAGATTAATAATTAAGAAATGAGATCGTGTTAGATATGTAAGTTTTGTATATAAAGTAACTGTTATACATACTCTCAGTGGCTGTTGAAATTTCTGTTTTGCTTGATGAAATCTATGTAGATGACTGAACCAGACCCCAAGCATTTCTCCATGGTGATGGAACTACTAACCCAATGCTACTAGTATTTTACATTTTCCCCATTTTGAATGTCTTAGACCATATCTTGAGTTCCTCATATATATAACGAAACACATTATGTATGTCTTTTACAATGGTTTATGAAATATTGCTGTTGGCTCTTTGCAATGTATCCTTGAAGTTCCTCTTAGCAAAGTTCTTTTCCTCTGGGCTTGCCATGTGAGTTGGTTTTGCAAAGATAATGGTATCATCATTACATAAACAAAAGGTTTAAAATGTGCTTGTAGGATAGATTTCCTTCTTGTGCAATGAGAAAAATATATTTCATATAGAAATAGGAGCAGATCATCAATCACTGCCAGCCTGATGCAGAGACTCTTCAGTTGAACTATTATTTATTAGTGAAAAATAAATATTCATCATTTTTTGCCACCAAAATTTCTGAGGTTATTTGTTATGCAGCAATAGTAGACTGGTAACTAATATAGGCAATAGATCTGACCCGTCTCTGAGTTTATTTTAGACCTCTTGTAACTCATTATTCCAGGCATTTCAACTTCCTCTGCTGTCTTTAACGTATTAAATTTATTCTTACTTTATGATCCTTAGGCGAGCTCTTCACTCTGCCTGGACTTTTCCCCATGAATTGTCCTGTAGTTCCTTTTTATCTTCCAGGTTTCAGGGTAAGAATTAACCTACTCAGTGAGGCATTCTCAAATCACCATGCCTTAAATATAGACCCCTCAACCCTTTTTTCTATAAGTCTCTATCATACATGCATTTTTTTATTATCCACTGTGTTTATTACAGTTTATAATAATCTTTTGTTGTTGTTGTTCATTGTCTCTATGGCTAGTTCCCTGAGAGTATGTGTGTGTTTGTGCTAAGTCACATCAGTCCTGTCTGACTCTATGCAATCCAATAGACTGTAGCTCACCAGACTTCTCTCTCCATGGAATTCTCCAGGCAAGATACTGGAGTGGGTTGTCATGTCCTACTCAGAGGATCTTCCCAATCCAGGGACTGAACCCACATCTCTTATATCTCCTGCACAGGCAAGTGGGTTTTTCACCATAATGACACCTGGGAAACCCAGGTAGTATACCAGTAGTTTTCTCCAATATAACTATAGTGGACCCCAGAGTACCTGTTTAATGAATAACTATATGAATGAATTAACCCTGTGGAGTAATTTCATCCTATTTACCAAACACAAAGCCTCCCCACCCACAAACTGCATGAACACCACAAATAGTTAACAAACTCAAAGATAATAAAATGTATCCTCTTTGGACAGAGACTTTTTAGCTTTTTTCCCTAGTTTGAACACTCTAGTATTTTATTTTTCAAAGTGAAACATTTGACATAAACAACTCTGATATTCTGGTGATATTCCAAGTTGGAGTTCTGAGGATGGTCAGATTTGTTTTTCCCTTTTTTTCCTACTGTACACTATCTGGAAACTATCATTTTATTGTTTTTAGGTCACTGTTCAAGATAATAAAGATTTAAGAGTAAGAATATTCATATTCCTGTATTAATATATTCATATTCATTGGATTCTGGTTACAAGAGGAACATTTAGACACCAATTTTTTTTTTCCAACTTCACTCTGTGGTTTTCTGATGTAACTGGATAGCATACATCATCCTATGATTTATTTTTTCCAAGTCATTTGGCTTTAACAGTGTATTCAAACAGTGCAGAAAAAACTGCTTTTTCTCCTTTACGTTTTTTATTCCATTTTCCTTTCAGTCAATATAAAGCTATTTTCTCAATTACTTACTAGAGATAAACATGGCTTCTTACAAAGTATATAGATGTATGCTGCTGCCGCTGCTAAGTCACTTCGGTCGTGTCCAATTCTGTGTGACCCTATAGACGGCAGCCCACCAGGCTCCCCTGTCCTGGGATTCTCCTGGCAAGAACACTGGAATGGGTTGCCATTTCCTTCTCCAATGCATGAAAGTGAAAAGTGAAAGTGAAAACATCACTGAAGTTGCTCAGTGATGTCCGACTCTTTGCTGCCCCATGGACTGCAGCCTACCAGGCTCCTCTGTCCATGGGATTTTCCAGGTAAGAGTACTGCAGTGGGATGAAATACATACAATATTTACAATTATTTTATAGCACAACAAAGAACTCTACTTAAAAATCAGCCAGTTCCTCTGTTGTTATCGCCAAAGCAACAAGTATGATTTTTATATACAGCATTTCTTTTTTCAGGCATCATTTTCTTCTCTGAATTGGCTTCTTAAGAACGAAAAGTTAATAAGCTCCAAGATCCAAGTTATAAGATGACACAAGCTACACAATAACATGTGTGCATTAGTTATTCTGTAATTTATATTCAAAATTGAAGAGGTAATTTGCAAACACCTCATAATAAATCCTGAGCTAAGAGAAACGTTTGTCAAATTTTGCTCTCACTTTCCTTTCTGGAGTATGCAGATGTTCAGTTTTAAATTTGTTACATTTTCATACTTCCTCCTATATGGCTCTCTTTCTTTGATTTCTTGCCAAAAAGTAAAACAAAAAGCAAGCAAATTAAAATTCATAGCTATGAATTTTGCAAAGGCATTATTTTCTCTCTCTCTCTGTTTTTTTTTTTTTTTTTTACTTTCCCCAAAGTTTGCTTCCCAATTAATACATTTTCAAATAACTTTAGTCTATCTTGAAACAGCTAAACATTAGAAACAATATTTTGGAGAAGGAAATGGCAACCCACTCCAGTATTCTTGCCTGGGAAATCCCATGGACAGAGGAGCCTGGCAGACTGCAGTCCATGGGGTCGCAAGAGTTGGGTAAACTACCATCACCAGAAACATTATTTAAGCATCAACTTATCTCTTAGGATTTAGTATCACCATTCCTGCCATTATCTGACATTCTTTTCAGAATCATAAGTTATCCAATTTGAAACCAAAATGAAAAAATATGCTTTAAACAATTCTTAATTCCAGTTTTGTATTTCTGTCTGTGGTATACCAATGTATCCTGAACCATAATTTAAATGTTGAGTCACCAAAATTCTACATTGCATTATTCACTAAGTCCTTCAGATTCTCTTCCTCTCTTATGTGGCTATTACTCTAGTCAATTAACTCTTCACCAGACCTGTGCAATACCTCATTCCATCTTCAGCTCCCGAAATCTATTTTATATCTCTCACATGATTCACTTTTAAAAGACCTGCTCATATACTTTGCCTATTCAAAAACTTGTAAGAGCACCTTATTTTTGCATAAGTCAGATACAAATTTGAAGTCAGGTACCATTTTGACACCTGAGACATTCCATTCCTAGCCTCCTCAATTATTTTGTGTTTTCCAATGACCCCTATTCATGAAATCATCTTTTCTCCATCTGCCATATCTTAAGTGTGTGCTATAGGTTTCAATAATTCCTCTGTCTCAAATATTTTTCTCTCACTGAGAGATTCTATCAGTGCTTTCAGGATCACTTCACTCTCCTTTTATTTCTATGCAGTAATCACTGATCACCAGGAGAAATATCAATAACCTCAGATATGCAGTTGACACCACCCTTATGGCAGAAAGTGAAAGGGAACTAAAGAGCCTCTTGATGAAAGTGAAAGAGGAGTGTGAAAAAGCTGGCTTAAAACTCAATATTCCAAAAAACAAAGATGATGGCATCCAGTCCCATCACTTCTTGGCAAATAGATGAGGAAACAGTGACGGACTTTGACTTTATTTTCTTGGGTTCCAAATATTACTGCAGATGGTGACTGCAGCCATGAAATTAAAAGACACTTGCTCTTTGGAAGCAAAGCTATGACAAACCCAGACAGCATATTAAAAAAGAGAGACATTACTTTGCCAACCAAGGTCTCTATAGTTAGTAAAAGCCATGGTTTTTCCAGTAGTCATGTATGAATGTATGTGAGAGTTGGGCCATAAAGAAAGCTGAGCGCCAAAGAATTGATGCTTTTGAACTGTGGTGTTAGAGAAGACTCTTGAGAATCCCTTGGACTGCACAGAGATCAAACCAGTCAATCCTAGAGGAAATTAGTGCTGAATATTCACTGGAAGTGCTGAAGCTTAAGCTCCAATATTTTGGCTACCTGATGGGAAGAACTGATTCATTGGAAAAGACCCTGATGCTGGGAAAGACTGAAGGTAGGAAAAGGGGACAGCAGAGGAGGAGATGATTGGATGGCTTCACTGACTCAATGGACATGAGTTTAAGCAAGCTCCTGGAGTTGGTGATGGACAGGGAAGCCTGGTATGTCACAGTCCATGGGATCATAAAGAGTCAGATGTGACTGAGCGACTGAACTGAATCAGTGATCACCTCCAGTAACTAACACTTTAAAGCATAATATTTTGACCTTTTTAATGATACTGGCTAACATGAATTGGTTAAATTTTAGATATAACTATGTCATAGCCAGTTTAGAGGGGCTTCCCAGGTGGCTCAGTGGTAAAGAATCTGCCTGCCTATGCGAGGGGCTGTAGGGGATACAGATTCGATCCCTGGGCCAGGAAGTACTACTGGAGAAGGAAATGGAACCACTCCAGTATTCTTACCATGATAATCCCGTGGACAGAGGAGCCTGGTGGGCTATGTTCCATGGGGTCACAAACAGTTGTACACGACTGAGTGACTGAGCACATGTGCACACATGCATAGTCAGTGGAGAGGGAGCTATATTAATTGAGGCATATTGCTGATGGCTCTAAACTAGATAGAAACTGAAAACTCCACAGTGTGTGTGTGTGTGTGTGTGTGTGTGTGTGTGTGTGTGTGTAGTATAACATATTCACATATACTGGTTGAATTGTATACCTAGGATACTATTAATTAAAGTATTAAGGAAGATATCTTTACTTACTTATTAGTATAGTGGACATGAAAGTAAAAGGACCAGATTTTCTGTCTTCCACATTCTTTCACCACTAGCTACAGAGTAAGATCATCATGGGCCAGGCATCCTGCTTGGACCTAATGTGACTGGCAATAATTATGCAGCTAGTGACATTTTTTAACATTCTGGGTATCCCTGGGATTATCAGTGACCTTTTTCTCTGTTACAAGCCATTTTAGCACTTTGGATCTCATTATACCAATTATGTATTGAGCTCCGGATTCTGTAAGATGTCAGTTAAATTGGGCTCAGCTGGGTAGTTCTGGTCAATTCTGGGTAGACTGGTTTAAGGATCCACTAGTCTGGCTGGTCTAGGGAGCCATTCTCTCTTATCCACATGATCTCCCACTTTTCATCAAGTCCAATCATGTCATTACATGGAAGCTGAGCAGGATGCCAAGAAAGCAAGCAGGAATGTGCACTCCTCCTAAAACCTAGACTCAGTTGGGCTCACCATTGCTTCTGCTTCACTGTACTAAATAGGAGGAGCTATAAAGTCACACTGCCCAGGTGTGGCCTACCACTCAGGGTACCCATATTCAATTATTTTTTTCAATTGCTCTGAATAAGGAAGAGGCAACCTTCCATGTTTACCTTCCCTGACCTCGGCTTATGGGATTGTTCTGTTTCAGCCCTTATGATCATATGCTGAGCTTACTCTTCTGATGTAGCTCCTCCAGGGTTTTACATTAGGAGCTTGGAGGGGATTACTTTAATTGACTATTGACACAATGATAATCCAACTCTTCATTCTTGTTCCCAAATCCCACCTTCACATGTAGATCATATTTCCTAGCATAGACTTAAACATCTTCCTTTTTCTTTTTTTTTTTTTTTCAGTATATGGGCATGTGACTATCCTGATAGAGTGAATGAAAGAAATCACAACATGGAGATACTATGAGTGCAAGAATATTGAGTGAGATACTACCACAAAATATTGATAGCATCCTGAATAAAATAGAGTAAATGTGAATGTCCTTTGCAGTGATGATAGTAGTATGGTAGGCAGCAATCAAAGAGAAGGAAAAGCTAGTGAAAATAGAGAAATGTAGAAAGCAAATATTCAGATTAAATTTTGAAATTCACAAGAATTGATTGGAGTCAGGATTGTCTCTTTTTTTGTTGCTCATAAAAATTGAATTTTCACTAGAAATTATACTATCAGTATGTCATCTTTCAATTTGATAGACTCTGACATTTTTAACCTTGTTCTTCAATATCTATCTGTATATATATATATATATATATATATATATATATATATTGCACAGAGCAGGAATAAAATTCTGACTTTTATGATGTGATCTAATTAATATACATGATTGGAATATGATTTAGAAAATCTTAAACCACACTGTTTCCAAATAACTAAGATTTTTCTCATCCATTCTTTATATCTGGAAGGGCTATTTATTTATCCATCCATTCATCTGACCAATCACATTTGCACATATTTAACAGTCTTTATTAATTTCCAGCATATCTTAGGTTTTATATACACAGGTATTCTTCATGTCGCTTTCAGGGAATCAGATATTTTCACTGATGCATCTATTTTAATTTGCCTAAAAGAACTGGCCATATCTATGATTTTAATGTCAGCATGAAGTATTCTGGGATTTATTAAGCTTCTTGGAAAGCCACAATAATGTTGTACTGCATTTTGGACATCTTCTAAGAAAATAAAGAAATCTGAAAGGATTTATTTCCATGAGGATTTTATAATATATGAACTAAAATATAATGTAAGAAATATCAGACTATCCTATAATGAAAATAGAAATTTTCAGCACAGCTATTACTTGAAAAGTGCATGGAAAGTGTCTCTACAAGCACAACTTCTTGATAAGAGCCTGTTATTACCTATCTCTTTTGGAAATCATTGTAAGTTAAGCTTCCTTTCAGAGTAAGGAGATGAATTAGAGAAATTGGACATGACTTCTGTAGTTTGGAACATCATCCTACTAATGTCCTGAATTAATGGAAATGCAAAATTCTTAAAATAGTTCCCTGGATTCTTGAAAATAGCCATTTAAACTAACACACAGTTTACTCATGTTCAAACATAGTAACATATATGTTGCCATGTATAGTGAAAGGAAAACCATGAAATGAGTAACTGGGAGTTTTTATAGATAAAGCATGTGTACCCCCAAAAAAGACTAAAATTGCCATCAGATGCTCTGTGTTACACTATTTGCACACAGCTCTGATGGTTTGAGGTTAACTTTAGGGCAAGCAACTGCTATGTTTGTCCTTGAGATACTTTGATACTATAGTCAGAGACAAAACTAGAATTTCAAAGAATCACTGAACTGACGATCCATGACTTTAGATCCATTTTATCCTCAAATTTAGGTAAAAGTTTTAATTTCATTTAAATTGCATACTTCTTAAATATATCTTATAAAATGCTAATAAAATGGTAGATTTAAGATTCAGTTTCTTCAGTTAGCAAGTTTTAGAAAAGATTCTATTAATCACGCTACCTTTATTAATCATAGTTACTTGAATGTGTAATTCAAAATGATAGAGAAACCAAGGGATTTGTACTTAATGGTCAACAGATTCTATTGATTTAATTAATAGTCCTGTCAATGATAAGGTTCTAAAGTCTATAATTCTTCATCTTTTCATACAGGGTTTCAAAACGCAGAGCACACACCTCCTTAAATATTAAATATCACTTGTCAGATACTTTTCTATTGTTTCAGTTATACAAAACCAAATGTAGCTTCTTGTTCAAATCTGAACAAGAAGATGAATTTAATTTGGCACTTCCCTCTAGCCAATCTGTGAACTGGATACAGCAGTAACTATGTCTCATCAGCCAAAAGGTTTGTAAGAGGAGACTGGCGTGTCAAAAATCTAGGTGCATGAAAGTGATTTTTTGTGTGTAATAAGTGACCCACATGTAACCAGTGCTTGTTGCCATCTTCAGGCTGTCACCAAAAAGCTCTAAAGCAGAGGGAACATGGCAGCCCTGTTGTCTTCATGGCTGTCAATAATACCACTGAAACATGCAGGATACTTAGCATTTTAGGTTAGGCTTTCTATCAATGTCTCTCCAGTATATGACTTTATGCATGAACACCTTTTAAGAATTCAATTATTGAGAACTCAATTAGTGAGGTTAAATAAAAATATCCCACCAAAGAACAGAAACTAAATAAGTAAGGAGACTATGTTATGTATATATACATATACATAGAGAGAGAGAGAGGAGGAGGAGAGAGTAAGAGGAGAGAGAAAGTTTTTCTTTTGCTCATAGGTTAATTTAAGGAAACAATCTAGCTTGGTGTTCATGAAAAACACAGTCATCTGGTTTAAAATGACAATAATTGAAGTAAAAATGAGGTAATTATGTTAATAGCCTATTGAAGATTTCGGTCAAAAAGGGAGGACACAATTTGGGCACCTTATTAATCATTTTTTCTTGGAGTTGCATGACTTGTAAGCTGCTCTGTTGGGTTAACTCAATTAGAAGTGCTTGAAGATATCATAAATCTCTTCATTTTAAGTGCCTCATTAATTTTATGACAAAATTAACCCAACACCATTAGAGCAACAGGCAAGTTTCGACAGTTTTTTTTTTTCTTTAACTCTTAGACTGTTCTAGTTTGATATTTGATACAGTCCACAGACAATTTTATCAGTTCACTAGATTCTAACTTTGAACTTGCTACAGCTGATGGTATCCTCAGATCCCTGGTGACCTCATTGTGGGCGCCCTGTGTGTTCAGTCACTGAACTGAGCTATGCTACATACAACCTTTCCTTACCACACAGACCCATTCCCGATATGTTCACTCTAATAGGGTAAGATTACTTTCAACTTTCTGCTTGTAGTATTCTGAAAACCTTGCATACTTAATCATAATTGAGAGTCAAGTGACTTCCACCAAGTATGCATTTTAATTAGCTATCAAATGAATAGGGAGACTGTTTGTCTAGATTTTCTTTCTGTGTGCTAATTAATTGGGAATCAAGGGTCAAGACCTTGTCTTGCAAAGTCCATTGAAGACATTCATTTCAAATATTTATATACATCCACTTACAAGCACGAGATTCAGAGTTCATTTTACATTCTAATATAAGCCAAAAAGAAACATTTAAATGGGTGTGCAGGCATCATGCTGAAGTAATAATGATGGTAAGATAAATATTCAAAAAGATTTGTGTGTTTTCTATTGCAGTTTTTAAGCTAAATAAAGTGTATCATTTTAAAAATCACTAAGCAGGCAGGCAAGAACTCTGTAGGCATGATTATATCTTAATCAAATTAGAACAGAAATTATATTTTTTAAAAAAGGGCAAATAATTCAAGATTTGAAGATTCTACAGAAAACAAATGGAATGTAGAATGGAAGCAATGTTTTGAATATCTCAAATACTTTTGTGTTCAATTATTTAAAATGAAAACACTTAGGCAAAACTATTTAAGTTCTAATTTTTGCCTTACACCTAGAGTTATAGCACTCCCAAAATACTTGTGTACAGTAACATCAGACTTGCAAATAATTTAAAAATTCCTAAAACTATAAATAGTTGATTATTCTATGAAGTTTTTATTTGCTAAACATATAGTGATCTACCCCATGCCAAGGCAAAATGTTAGATGAACATCAAGTTTCCTGAACAAGGGGAAACATAGTTCTGAGGTCAGTAATGAATGTGTATTGTTCTTCATGCATAAAAGACAAAGCTTGAAACTTTTTCTAATAGGAATTGTGGAGAAAAAAAAATGCATCTACCAGATCATCATAGGGGTTTCCATGGTGACTCAACAGTAAAGAAAGTGCTGGCAATTCAAGAGACCCGGAGACTCAGATTCAGTCCCTAGTTGGATAGATTCCTTGGAGGAAGATATGGCAACAGATTCTAGTATTTTTTGCTGGGAAAATTCCATGGACAGAGTAGCCTAGTGGGCTGCAGCCCATAGCTTCCCAGAGTCAGACGTGACTGAGCACAGAAGCTCCAGGTCAGTAGGTGCACACAAGTGTCATATCCCTGCAAAGATATCATATCTGGCAAAGGATGTAGTTGGGGCTGCAACTTAGTTAAGTTTATAGTATTCCATTGTCATCTGCTAAATAGATTGACTCATTTATTTATTTTTGAATTATGGCTTAAGATAGGAACCAGCACCACCATATCCTTTAAATCAGAAATCTCCTACCTCCAGGATCTAATACCTGACGATCTGAGGTGGAGCTTATGTGACAATAAAAGAAATAAAGTGGGTTCACATATGCTCCCCCTCCAGAACCCCCCAGACCACCAAAACTGTATGCAGGTCTAGAAGAAACAGTTAGAATTGGTCATGGAACAACAGACTGGTTAGAAATTGGGAAAGGAGATGTATATTGTCACCATGCTTATTTAACTTATACGCAGAGTACAACATATGGAATGCCAGACTGAATGAAGCACAAGCTGGAATTGAGATTGCTGGGGGGAAATATCAATAACCTCAGATATGCAGATGGCACCACCCTTATGGCAGAAAGCAATGAGGAACTGAAGCGCCTCATGATGAAGATAAAAGAGAAGAGTGAAAAAGCTGGCTTAAGACTCAATATTCAAAAGACAAAGATCATGGCATCTGGTCCGATCACTTCATGGCAAACAAATGGGGAAACAATGGAAACAGTGAGAGACTATTTTCTTGGTCTCCAAACTCACTGCGGATGGTGACTGCAGCCATGAAATTAAAAGACATTTGCTCCTTGGAAGAAAAGCTATGACACTCTAGACAGAGTGTTAAAAAGCAGAGACATTACTTTGCTGACAAAGGCCCATCTATTCAAAGCTATGTTTTTTCCAGTAGTCATGTATGGATGTGAGAATTGGACCATAAAAAAGGCTGAGCACCAAAGAATTGATGTTTTCGAACTGTGTTGTTGGAGAACACTCTTGAGAGTCCCTTGGATTACAAGAATATTGAACCAGTCAATCTTAAAAGAAATCAAACCTAAATTTTCATTGGAAGGACTGATGCTGAAGCTGAAGCTCCAATCCTTTGGCCACCTGATGTGAAGAGCCTACTCATTAGAAAAGACCCTGATGCCGAGAAAGATTGAAGGCAGGAGGAGAAGGGATGCCAGAGGATGAGATGGTTGGATGCACCACCAATTCGATGGATATGAGTTTGAGCAAATTCCAGGATATGGTATAGGACAAGAAAGCCTGTCATGCAGAAGTCCATGGAATCACAAAGAGTTGGACATGATGGAGTGACTGAACAACAACAACAATCATTTCCTCCATGATTTAGATTCAGATACAACTTAAGTGACTGATTAGGCATGTGTGCACATGCACACAGGGCTTCCCAGGTGGTAAAGAACCTGTCTGCTAATGCAAGAGACATAAGGGATGTGGGCTCAATCCCTGGGTCAGGAAGATCCCCTGGAGGAGGGCATGGAAACCCACTCCAGTATTCTTGCCTAGAGAACCCAGTGGACAGAGGAGCCAGGTGAGCTACAATCCCTAGGGTTGAAAGAGTTGGACATGACTGAATCGACTGAGCATGCACAGGCACAGCACTAATTAGAACTGTGCATCCAGATGCTCTTACCATGATGCTACATTCTCCCTTCATATTCTTCTCAGCTGATTCAACATCTTCATGATCCACATTTGAATACATTCCCTTTTTTAATAACTAGGTCTTAATAACTTCCTTCTGGAGCAGAGACTGTTTCCCTGCCGGAGCTGGTTGAACCTGATTATTGGTATAAAGACAATGAGATGGGAACAATCTGTGGGGAGAACAAGGATGACCTCCCAAGACATCTGTTTCAGGTGAGGTCTTCGGGAGCCTCCAGGCAAAGGTGGGCTGTTTTCCCTTAGTAGATGGGCAGGTGCTCATCTCTTGGTCTGGATGACATTTTCACACTTCTCCACCCAAATATTACCTTCCAAAGTTGCTCTGACTTTAAGCTGTGAGACAAGTCAAGTATAGGCCAGGGTACTTCCTTTGTAGTTCTGATTCATGCAAAATGAAATCCAGGTGTAATTTTCAATGTAATCTTCCTAAAGCTTTAGGAGGTAGGGATCAATTTAACTGCCTCTAATTTGGCCCTCTGACCTACAGCAGGGGTCTTTGAGTTAATTGTTGGCTAATTTGATTCTATTATTGTCTTTTTAAGACAAATTAGCCAACAGTATAATCCTTATAATTACTATTGTTTCTATATTGTCCAGGGCTACTTGGGTAAACCTATACTGTATCTTCTAACTGTAAGTCATCACAGTTAGCACCAGTGAGATTTAGAACCTGTCATGTTATTGCATGTCAGGATAATCATTACCTTGCTTAGCCTCAGCGATGGAGCCCTTAGTATATCTGACTGGTAGGTGAATCTGCTTTAGAATTATTTCCTGACACTTTTACCTTGAAAGGTCACTTTTTATTTCCCAAAGCAGACCCTGAGGCATGGGCTTTATGCAAGCAGCTTATATTGGGCAGTGATTATGAGAATAGGTACAGGAAAATGGGAATAGTGGAAAAGCCATACAAACAGGTGTTATCAAATTGATCACTGCTATGGGAAACTTGGGCTTGTTTCTCAGAGACCTTCAAAAGAGACGGGAAGAATTTAGCATGAATTAACTAAGAGGTAAAATTGGGTTTCTTTTATTGATTAATGGTTGGTCCCTGGTATATTAACACCTTTCCACAGCACAGCCATGAGCATCTCCAAGTTTCACATTGCTGAGTGCTAGCTGGGTTCCTGTTGATGTCCTTGCCTTCCCCACAGTCTGCTCACATATCATTTGTCTTCAGACAAATGCTGCTGCTGCTGCTGCTAAGACACTTCAGTAGTGTCCAATTCTGTGCGACCCCATAGACAGCAACCCACCAGGCTCTCTCGTCCCTGGGATTCTCCAGGCAAGAACACTGGAGTGGGTTGCCATTTCCTTCTCCAATGCATGAAAGTGGAAAGTGAAAAGTGAAAGTGAAGTCCCTCAGTCATGTCCGATTCCTAGCGACCCCATGGACTTCAGCCTACAAGGCTTGTCTGTCCATGGATTTCCTAGGCAAGAGTACTGGAGTGGGGTGCCATTGCCTTCTCTGGCAATACAGGACAGGCAGGTTCAATCCTGGGTTGGGAATATCCCCTGGAGGAGGGAATGGCTACTTACTCGTATTCTTGCTTGAAGCATCCCATGGACAGGGGAGCCTGGAGGGCTAAAATACATGGGGTCACAAGAATCACACATGAGTGAGCATACATGCATGCAATGCACCATTAAAGGACAACATCTGGGGAAAAGAAATAGGGCTACTTATCTGTGGATGAGTTTGAATGATTGGAGACATGACTGTGGATAGGAGAGAGGCAGTGATATTCCCAGATATTGCACCCAGATTGATTAAGAGTTAAGGAAGAAACTAGCAGTTTAAAAAGGCATCTGACAAGAAGGCTTTGGCTCAGTGATTTGTAATTGTCTCTAAAATACTTCAGAATATCCAAAAGTATTCATAAATCAGTATGATACATACACCATGGAGAGTTTCTAGCTGAAATAGAGGTATGTAAAAAACAAACAAAAACCATTGGTAGTCTACCAATAATTTCTCTGATGAAACTGTCTCTGCATAATAATAATAATTAGAAAAGTGTTTCCCCCATTCTCAACATCAAGATGAAAGGCCTGAGATCTGTGTTAGAAAATGAAGTGGACAGCCATTCTTCTACTGAACAGTCAGTGCTTCTTGAGGTGGTCAGAACACTTCCCCTGTCCAAGCTTCTACATTATTTCAAAGAGTCATGCTGCCAGAAAATAGGCCAGATCTGTAGCACTGCCTTCAAGAAAGAGAAGGGGTACTGGAGTACTGGCGAAGTCTGGTGCTCTCCTAATGAATTCAAGGAAATTTATATCACAACATAGGACCAGGTATTTGGAGGTGCAGCTGGGTGTGTATTATAGGAAGAATCCCCATAATATAGCAAACAGGAGCACTGACATGCTTCTGCCCTTTTTTTTTTGTTGTTGTTAAGTAAAGATATACTAGGACTTCCCTGTTGGCTCCGTGGTGAAAAACCCACCTGCCAATGCAGGGGATGCAGTTTCAATCCCTAGGTCAGGAAGACCCCCTGGAGAAGGAGATGGCAACCTAATCCAGTATTCTTGCCTGGGAATGCCATGGACAGAGAAGCCTGGTGGGCTATAGTCTCTGGGATCACAAAAGCATCAGACACATCTTAGCAACAACAGCAAAAGATATATTGTTGTGAGAATGAGACTAATTAGACTGATTCTTAGAAAAGACCTTCTAGGATAAATGATGGCGAAATAGACCAGAAGTTACAGACCTAAGAAAGATGCTCAAGAGGCATAAAATTGATGGGAAGAGTGAACAATAAATATTGTATACCTTATCTGCTGGGAAGTACTGGGAGAAGAGTGTTTTCTCCGTAATTAAAATTTAGTGAATGGCAAATAAAAAATAAAAAGCACCTTGGATTATGCTTTTAAAAATTCCATAGGACAAGGACGCAAATACACCATTCTCTAGATTAACAGGTTGTTGAAAAACAAAAACTTTGAAAAATTAGTTGATATCACGAGTAGAAAACAGTAAACAGATACTGTGATACTTCAGTGGAAAACCATGAGAAGAAAATACATTAAACAGGAACAGTAAAAATCTAAGCTAAAATGGAAGTTGAGCAAGGTAAGTAAGGACCCATCCCTGAGGTTCATGCATTCATGCACACATGTGAACATGGAAGAACAGATTGAGTCTGTAGGGAAAAAAGTAAATCAGGAATCCAAGCCAGAAACTTGAAAATCTCTTCAATAATAAATGGAGGAAAAGAGAAAAAATATTGAAATTATTTTCTGTGTTAAAGAAAAAAAATAAAGATTTAAGGAAAATTTAAGAACTGTAGGTGATTCTCTGCACCAAAATAAATAAACAAAACACTTTGGAAAGAAGTGATAAAGACATCTTGAAAAGGCTAATCTCAGCTGAAAGTAATTGTAGTAGATAGACAAATAAAAATATATGTGCATATTTGATAATGTATTTTAACTATAATTAGTTTTTGCTTTGTTTTCTTGAAGTCTGGGGAGAAAGAAAAACCTGTTTGGTCTCAGACTTATCCTTAACAACACTGAATACCAGAAAGCAGTGGTGCCAGTTAGACCTAACTTTTGAGAAAAAGAAAAATCTCCAAAATGTACATCCAGTTGAGTTGACACTGGTATTTGAAGGCCTTTGAGAGAAGTTTGTATATATACAAAAGTTCAGCAAATATACCACTTATCAAGGCTTTTCATTAGGGATGCTTCATGAAATATATCAATAAAAACTTCAGTCAAAGAAAATTAAGGACAGAAGAATGATACAGTAATGAAGTGCTGAATTTTAAAGAGAGTAATATTAAATGTAAAAATAGTTGAAAATATTCCAAATACTAGAGGAACAGAAGACAAAACATATAAAAATGGTACTTCATTTAAAATACTTTCTTAATAAAACCACAAACTATATCAACGCAGAGGGTGAGTTAGAAGAGTCTAATATTGTTAAATTCCTCAATTTAAAGAGAAAGAAAGACATTTTAAAATTCTATATTTAATTATCTAGAGTATTTTTAAGTTTAAAGTGTTTACCAGTAGAACAAATTATAAAATAATTTTCAAAGGAGAAAAATAAAACCAATCAATAGAGCTTCCATAGAATAAGCAAGAAATTGAATATAAAGGAGTAACTAAACCAAAGTGAAAGAAAGACATAAAGCCAAATGTTTTTAAGTTATAATGTTATATTTTAAAAGCAAAATAGAAAAATTAAATTTAAGCATGATTTAAAGCAAATTAATAAAATTCTCTTAAAGCATAACTGGTTCTCTCTAGTTTTAAAATTTCTAATAATTTCTATTTCTTCTTTACATTTATTTTCTGTTTCTTAAAAGGGCTATTTTTTTTACAATAAAATAGGCAATATAGGTAATGACAAGATAGTGAAAGATGAATATTGGCTTTCAGTAAGGTCACTTTGGATAGAAGAAAATAAGCAAATAAGGAGAGATATGATGATTTTATATTAAATAATCAGAAACCAGGAATTAGTTACCACTATGGATAAGTGTAATGATTTTTGTAATTACAAGGGAAGATAAAGATAATTAAAATTTAGGTACTATAGAAGAGAAATGCCATCTTTAGTATCGGACATCAAAGCCAGTGTGTGAGAATATCTGAGTGTATGTGTGTGTACATATGTGTCTGCATGTTGTTGTTATGTGTTTATGTAGGTTCCCACAAACATATTATTGACTCTTGTAGACTGTGGGAATGGAGGTTACTCCTGTTTGAAATCTCACTGTCCAGTTATTTCCTACCTAACTTTTGACATTATTCATTGAGAAATGAATGTATCAAATCAATCAAGTCATTCTAAAGTTCGACTGTGTATATTGTTTTTTAAGTATCTCCTTAGAAAGCCTTATTTCAAACTTCTAAATTTTATTCTAAACTATATATTCACAGTTTATTCTGTGTAGAAAAATTATTTCTCACTTATAAATTTGTGTATTTATGTCCTAAATAAGATGCATTTGGTTTTCACAATTGACATTATATTTTGAAATCTAGAACAGTTACGTTATTTATTCTCCAAACCACTACAGCATAACTAAGCTAGAAATCACCTTCTACAGGAGGTTCATAATTTATGTATTAAAACTGTAAAAGAAACTACAGCTTAAAAATTAACTTGGAATGAATAAATGATGAAAGTATCAGAATTGCATTACTTAAGTTTACCGATATCTTAAAAACCCTGTGAAAAGGGGCAGACTATCCATCAAAGAGAATGAACAAATTCTAAGCATAGAATTTATCAAATAGATCATCTTTAGTAACAATTTTTCTTTTGGTTTTTGATCACTTTGGATACAAAAAATGATGGGATTCACTAGAAACTATTTTTTCAGAATAAATTGCAGCCACTTAAGTGTAATATCTACAAGAGAAAAGTTAAACCAGAGAACTTATTTCATTTATTTTTCTTTTTCTAGACTAGATACATGCATCTTATGGCAAGAAGTAAATGTCCCTGGGCCTTTTGATATTAGCCTTTTGATATGGGTCTTTTTTATAAAATAAAAAACTGAATGTTTTGAGAATAAAACTGCTTCTGAATATTTTCAATTATCTTTATCTTTGCTACAGAGGTTAATTTTCTGGATATACTAAGTTAGCAGTGTATTTGGTAGTAGTGTTGAAAATAAACCATTTTTTGTTGGTTTTCTCATAATCAAAATACATGGAAAAATAATTTTTGTGCTCTGTTAGCCAGTAGTCATCTCACAAAGAAGTGCTTGAGTCTCTTCTTTTCTTACAAGTTACAGTTCAAGAGAATCTATTTGGATAATGACTAAACTACATTAAATCTTTTAACATTGAGACAGCCATTGTTAAATAAACTAATGATAACTGAAATGGGACATAGGTTGAAGAAACTGGTTAGCTATATTTTGCTCAGTTTGCATGATTTTAATTATCGTATACTTTAATCCTTTAAGTAAAACTACATGAAAATTTGAAACTGTAAATAGTATTCATAGAGAGGAAGAAGATTTTGTATGTGTTTGAAGATATGAAGATGGGAGAGGATAAAGAAAAGTTAGCGATATATATATTTTTTATATTTCCTTCATCACATTTACCAATTTTTCCTACTAGGGATTTGGCAACTGTGGGCATTTTGCATATTATAGTTCATTTATAATAGCCATAACATACACTGAATGTTGAACTTCTTTGTATGTCATCATAAAATGGAAAGAAATATTCCTAGATGAAAAGTGCAAGCTTGTCTCAATCTCATGATACAACAAAATAAGCATATAACCAAAAACAAACCAAAATAACACATAATCATCAATGACATAAAAATGGCCACAAATAAAACACATTTCCATAAATGAAAATGGCCCAGTTTACGCAAAACCATACAAGTTTCTAAATGAACTTTTTTCCCTTAGTAATGACTTTTTAAAACTACATAGGCACTTCCTTAATAACAAATCTCTGTAACTATAACTCATGAATCATTGACATTAAAGTCAAAACTTGGTAATGTTATGATTTTGATGATGAGGGGACTTTTCTTTCTTTTTTTTTTTTTGACTCAGTTGACCCAGTCATTTAATAGTGGAAGACAAAACACAGTCCTAGATCAGCGGTTTTTAACAAGAGCAATAGTGTTACTCAGAAGACATTTGGCTTTGTCTGCAGACATTCTGATTGCTGCAAATTTGGGTGATGCTAGTAGTGACTGCTGTATAGGAGATAGAGATACTGGTAATTATCTTACTTTATAAAAGACAACAAAGATCTATTTGGCTCAAAATGTCAAAGCATTGAAAATCTCTGCATTGGATGGAAAGACATTCAGGTGGGAAGAATAATTTACCAGGAAGCATTCATTTTTAGACAAACTGTCCCATCAACACTTAAAGGGATATTTCAGGACATATTTTGGTAACTTAGAGAATTATACACTTGACTTTCCAGCATCCAGGAGCCAGACATTCTGGAATGCGAAGTCAAGTGGGTTTTAGGAAGAATCACTACAAACAAAGCTAGTGGAGGTGATGGAATTCCAGTTGAGCTATTTCAAATCCTAAAAGATGATGCTGTGAAACCGCTGCACTCAATATGCCAGCAAATTTGGAAAACTCGGCAGTGTCCACACGACTGGAAAAGGTCAGTTTTCATTCCAGTCCCAAAGAAAGGGAACACCAAAGAATGTTCAAATTGCTGCACAATTGCACTCCTCTCACACGCTAGCAAAGGAATGCTCAAAATTCTCCCAGCCAGGCTTCAACAGTATGTGAACGATGACCTTCCAGATGTTCAAGCTGGATTTAGAAAAGGGAGAGGAACCAGATATCAAATTGCCAACATTCATTGGCCCATTGAAAAAGCGAGAGAGTTCCCAGAAAAACATCTATTTCAGCTTTATCAACTATGCCAAAGCCTTTGACTGCATGGATCACAAAAAACTGTGGAAAATTCTGAAAGAGATGGGAATATCATACTGCCTGACCTGCCTCCTAAGAAATCTGTATGCAGGTCAATAAGCAATAGTTAGAGCTGAACATGGGACAACAGACTGGTTTCAAATTGGGAAAGGAGTATGTCAAGGCTGTATATTGTCACTCTGCTGATTTAACTTATATGCAGAGTACATTATAAGAAACGCTGGGCTGGATGAAGCACAAGCTGGAATCAAGATTGCCGGGAGAAATATCAATAACCTCAGATATGCTGATGACACCACCTTTATGGGAGAAAGTGAAGAAGAACTAAACAGCCTCTTGATGAAAGTGAAAGGGGAGAATGAAAAAGTTGGCTTAAAATTCAACACTCAAAAATTAAAGATCATGGCATCCAGTCCCAACACTTCATGACAAATAGATGAGGAAACAATGTAAACAGTGAGAGACTTTATTTTTTTGGCCTCCAAAACCACTACAGATGGTGACTTCAGCCATGAAATTAAAAGACGCTTGCTCCATGGAAGAAAAGCTATGACTAACCTAGATAGCATATTAAAAAGCAGAGACATTACTTAGCCAACAAAGGTCCATCTACTCAAAGCTTTGGTTTTTACAGTAGTCATGTACAGATGTGAGAGTTGGGCCATAAAGAAAGCTGAGCGCCAAAGTGTTGATCCTTTTGAACTGTGGTGTTGGAGAAGACTCTTGAGAGTCTCTTGGACTGCAAGGAGATCAAACCAGTCCATCCGAAAGGAAATCAGTCCTGAATATTCACTGGAAGGACTGATGCTGAAGGTGAAGCTCCAATAGTCTGGCCACCTGATACGAAGAACTGTCTCATTGGAAAAGATACCGATTCTGGAAAAGATTGAAGGCAGGAACAGAAGGGGACAGCAGAGGATGAGATGGTTGGATGGCATCACCAACTCAATGGACATGAGTTTGAGTAACCTCCGGGTGTTAGTGAAGGACAGGGAAGCCTGGCGTGCTACAGTCCATGGGGTTGCAAAGAGTCAGACATGACTGAGCGGCTGAACTGAACTGAACTTCTAGCATTTACATGAGTTTTTTCAAAAGATAATTGAAATAGAAAGAGCTAAAGCTATAGAAATAAAGTGTGTGTTGTTGCCAATATCTTCGTTCTGTAAAGATTGAATGCAAAGTATTGGCAACTAGAAATACTGCGGCCTTCGCATTGGCTTGCTTGAACCAGCATGGAATGGTGAAGCATACTGTGAAATAAGGGCCATGAGAATGTAGGTGGGATCTACGGGTTAAAAAACACATCCTGAACTCTTGATATAGCTTTAACTAGTGTGCTGAACAGAAAATTGGTCATAGATGCCAGGCTATGAGTGTAAGTTGGTGTGTTGTATATTGTATAGGATTTGCTAGATATTTTATACTAATGTTAGTTGTATTGAAGTCATTCCAATATGTCAGTTCTTCTCTTTCAAAGAATAATTTCAATTGTGGTCATAATGCTCTTAAATACAAATATCCCATCAGAAAATGAAATTCTATGATTGATCTAGTCAATCAGACCCTCCTGCACTGTCAACTCTAGTCAAATACTCCAAGTAGCTACACTAATAATCATTCCATTTAAAAAACAATGTCTACACAGCATCTAATGGAACCAAAGTTTTCTATAAAGTACATTTTTTTTAGAATTTTAAACAGGAAGAACTTCAGCTTATTTCAATACAATTGTCATACTACTGTGTATATAATCAATCTTTCTACTGCAACATGGAGTCTCTAACAAGCCATGTGTAACAGGGAAAAGGGAAAAGGAAAAAGTAAGGGACATGTTTCTACTTCATAAGAGAATGTTTCCACTTCAGTAAGAGAAATGCCTTCTCTATTGTGATTTGAAAAGTGATGCAATGAAATCAGTCCTACCCCAGAGAGTATGTTCTAAAGATACAAGAAAAATTACATCTCATGTTGACAATGATGCAATGAAATCAGTCCTACCCCAGAGAATATTTTCTAAAGCTACAACAAAAATTACAGCTCATGTTGACTAAAATAGCTTCCTAGGAAAATTAAATCTTGTAAAGAATTTTCTTCTTTTTAAAAACTACCCAACACAAGCACTTAAATATGTAGAATTTCATTTAAATAAGTCAGTCAACAATTTTTTATAAAGTATTTAACACTTCATTGTAGAAACATAGGCAAAATGACTATTATAACCAAAATGAAAAATACTGTTCAATTTAAAAAATGTACTTAAACAAGAACCTGGAAAAATTTATGATATGCATAACATCGTTCAAGCAAAATTGCACTAGTATTACATAAATCAATAGTTTATAAAGGCCTCAATATGGCAAAGTTTAGAAATAGGTAGTATGCATGCACATAGTACAACAAAAAGTCTCTTTATAAAACAGCAGTTTTTTTTTAATGCTTGTACAAAGGGATAAAGAACAACCACAAACATATTTCATCTGTTAATACGTTATGACAGCTAAAAGTCAGTCATGTCTATCAGAGGAACAAAAAGCCCTCCATACCTTGTGAATAAATCTTTTGTGCCTTTAAAGATATTTGTATAAAAATGCTATACTTTTTTTTTTATACAGTTTAAATAAATCTTACGTTTCCATTGAAGTTTGAAAACAGACAAGTGAATGGGGTCCATGTGTTTTGCATAACCAGAGAAATCAGAGTACCAGAGTAACTGGTCATCATGTATGCTCTCCACCTTTGATAACGGGCAGATAATTGTTCTTTCATAACTTGGAAAGTCCTTTAAGAACATATTTTGGATAGGGCAGATAATAGAGTAGTCATGTTGTATACTGAAAATATCTACTGATTACTTTACACCATAGTGGCTGCCTTGCCTATTCCTTTTGACTTCACAAATAGAATGCATTCACATAATTGAAAATGTGTCACCAATTTGTGTGCTTACATTATATTCTTTAGTATTCTGTGTGTTGAGGGGTTTGGTTAACCCTCCACAAAATGCATGTGACTGGGAGGAAATTCCTAAGACATGAATGCTCAATGCCCTTTTGTGTTCTAGGTTGGCTATTGACCTCAGGACCAAGGGAAAACAAAATGTCTTATCCCATAGCAAGTGTGATCTTTCCACTTTCAATTATACTTTTGCTATGTTATATACTTATATATAACTATTTTTATAGGTTATATACTTTTAGTATATCACAATAGAGTCCACTAAATTTTGGAAAATGTAGTCATATGTGTTCATGCAAATTATTAGTTTTATAAATTCTTAAAGTCTTTTTTTTTTTTCTCAAAATTCTCATCTATCACTTGGCAACCTAAGACTAATTTCAAAGCTGGTGATGTGGAACTTGTGAGAGCTATATATTTTCAGCAGTCTAAATCAGTCTTAAAGGGCACAAAGAAGAGAGTTGACTATTCAATTGTTCTTCCATAAACTGAAACAGAAAATTAACTGATATTGTATTATAGCTTTCAGACCGTATAATGAAAATGTGCAGAGATTTTCTTTGTTGATTAAGTAGAACCAAAGCAGTTCATATAAAATAGATTGCTCATATTCACACTACAAAGGAATATGTTGTTTTTAATTTTAACAAATTCAAAGGTGTGTCATCAGCAGCATTGTTGTAAATTGTACTGTAGTGCAGTTCTTTTTCATAAAAATACCATACAAATGGTCAATCAAGAGTCATCAGCAAAAAATAAAACTCAGAAAACAATTGACCAGAAAAAAGATAAAGGAAGAGGTAATGCTGATGCCAAAACAAGTAGAATACTGTTGGAACATACAAAAGTAATCCTTATATTTTACACATTTGTACAGCATATAAAAGGTATCTCTGATTATGCCACCGTTTCTCTGATTCCGATTTCTATTTTCTTTGGAAGCAGTTCTTTCCTTTCATCAACACTTCCTAAGGAGTTTCGACAGTTTTGCCCATCCATATACAATTTCGCATATACCGGATTGGAGTAATTTGTTGGCTGAAGGAAAAAATAAATACATTTTTATTACCTGTCTTGACTACCTTAATTTATTTTCTATGATATCTTTTAATGAAAACATTTATATGCATTGTATTTAACTGACTAAATAGTAACCTTAATTTATTTTCTATGATATCTTTTAATGAAAACATTTATATGCATTGTATTTAACTGACTAAATAGTAATTACATAAATGTAATTTAAATTCTGTTTATATGCTTTCATCAACTTTAGCATGTATTAGATAAAAACATAATTGTATGTTTCTCAGGTAACTTGTGAATCTAAGGGGAGCTTTGACATATTGAAAGCCTAGAGAAATCTTCATTAAAGGTATATTGACTGCAACTTTGTATACATAGTTGCATTTTAAAATTTTGTCTTTCCAGAATAGAATGTTAAATCTTTATCATAATAAAGAAATATTACATTTTTTGATCCATACAAATGAGACAAACATGGTAAGAAATGAGAATGAAAAGCAGCTGATGGAAGAGAGGTACAAGGGTAAGAACATTCAGTCCTAAGAATCTTACTATTGTCTTTAATCCGTCTCCTGTCTAATATGAACCACGCAATTTTAGACAAGGCTACCCTGGTGGTTTAATGGTAAAGAATCCGCCTGCAATGCAGGAGACGTGGGCTTGATTTATGGGTCAGGAAGATCACTCGGAAAAGGAAATGGCAACCTACTCCAATATTCTTGCCTGGGAAATACCATAGACAAAGGAGTCTTGTGGGCTGCAGTCCATGGGGACGCAAAATAATCAGACATGACTTAGTGACTTAACAACAACAAACTTTAGACAAAGCCCTTTTCTCTAGAAACCAGTTACTTAAAAAGTTTTAACGAATGGTTTCATACACCATTTCTAATTTCTCCATATGATGCCACATTTTGTAGTGTATTTTTATTTAAAAGGACATCAAATTGGCAGATATTAAATAAAGCATCTTAACAGAAAATAAAGCCAAACATAAATTTAAATGTTTACATTTCTGGCTAGAGATTTCTATTCTATGAATAGCAAATGCTCATGTTTATTGTTACAGATTGTTAACATTTTCAAATTTTGGAGAAGAGATATTTCTACTGAATAGCTTGCCTAAAATGATGACATTTTTTTCACATGTAATCTTGCATAAACTCCCAAATTTCATGCAGTTTTGAAACCTTTTGTTAATTAAAAATCATTAAAGGTAAGTCCCTATCTAAGTCTAAGTCTAGTAATCATTTTTGATTGTGAGGCATTCTGTGATGGAATGGATATGAGTAATGAATTTTCTCTCACCCCAGCAGTTAGTGGTCCTTTCAACTCAGAGTTTAGGTAGATGGGCGGCGCTGTGTGTGGAAGCTTGAAAACACTGGACCCTCCCCCTATGTACCTGGCCTGTGTGTAAACAGAGAATTTTAGTTTCTGATCTAATATCATGGAACTATTTTCATTGACACAAACTCATCTTAAGTCATAAAAATAACATAAGCTATGTTCTTCAGCCCTGGGGCATCAACAGTACATTCATGGTAAATTCAATAATTTATGAAACATCCATTAATATTAGATCTGTGCTTTACAGTAGACATTTCTCTTAGTCTAGCTTACTTATAGACGTAACATGTACCTAGCAACCTCCACCTATTTCCATTTATTTAATTGCATTCTCCCTCTCCAAAAAGCATATATTTGCTAACAGTACTGTGAAAAATGCATCAGCCTCCCTCACCTAAGGTTTCTGTTTGAAAAGTTGTGATAGGAGCCCATTCCAGACACTCAAATATCTGACTGGTTTTAATTAAAAGTTCATTCCTTCTATATTTTTAGAAAATACAAATGAAATTTAAAATGTGAGATATCAAAACAAATTATCTGTTTTTATTTTTTGAGAAATCTGACTTTCTAGTTTAAAGCAAATTAATCAGAAATCAGAATGGCTCACTAAACTCTGTGCAAGAACAATGGTATTAGAGATTTTTGGGTCTAAGGGCAGAACAAGTCACTCTGGTACACTCATATTCATGATAGAATACTTATTAGTGGCTGAAAAGGAAATAAGAAAACTAGATTAAAAGTTGAAAGGTATTAATGAACATACATATTTTTAAAAATCGTAACTATCAACTCTTAACAATAAATGATCATAAAGTTTGAGACTAGGACAAAAATCTGAGGAAAAAGACTTTAAATATAAAATCAGGTCAATATTGTCTCTTTATTTTCTCCACAAACTCTCATTTAGAAGATATTAAAAACAATCTAAGTAAAGACTGAGATGAGTTTGTGTATAAAATCAATAGATACCAGTTCCCCTTTTCTGAGCTTTTCAAAGTATTCTGTGATTATCTCTATAGACAAACTTTTTAAAAATAAAATTTATTAATTATTTCAATTCGTTTGATTTTAAAGTACCATTGAGGGAGAAATTTATCCATTTTTGAAAATAATGGGTATAAGTCTTCACGTGTCTTGAAATTTGTATTTGATCACATCATGAATATAGCAAACAATTGTAACAAGTGGAAAATCAATAGCAAACATTTCATCATTAAGGTTGCTTTGGTGTGGCCATCCACTTTTCAAAATTGTCTATACCTGTAAACATATTTTCTACAGTTACTTCTTAGGTAATAATTCATATTGACATTTCAAACATCAAGAGCCAACTTCTAGAATAAAATCTAATAGAATCAGCCATCTAAGTTGCATTTAATGAAATATTGGTCAGTCAGTCAGAAAATTGGTAAATAAATATTTATTGAATGTTATTTGCTAAATGTATTAAAAATATACTCAAGGGGCCCTGAAGCATATTTTTATCTTCTTAGAGTAAACATTAAAAAATAAATGGAATATTAAAAAGCTATTCCCTTTAAGTATCCAAAGTTGGCTTAATTCTACCTGTAGAAATAAAATTATGGAGAAAATGAGAACTCTCCTGTTCATAAGAAGTGCATGAGATACAACCACATCAGTTCATATTATATTTATAGGTACTGTATTTTGTTCCTAAGGGAAAAATATTAGAATATGAGAAGTCTATTGATTAAAATGTCTTTCTCCTTTATGCAAAAATTATCAAAGAACAATATGGACAGTATGCATAGTTTTTTAGTTTCGATGAAAACACTGAAACTTAGGTTATGAGGATTTATTTCATAATAAAGTTCAAAAGTAGGAGTTAGTAACTGAATTAATAATTTATAGTAACTCAAAATTATTTCTAATTAGGAAAATATTTACAGTATCTTCTGATAGGATAAAATTTTTCCATATAATAATGATTGATTTATTTTCATAGAAATGAATACTTCTTCAATTTCAGATCACCAGTTTTGGAGTTAGAAAAGTCTGGCCATGTATTCAGACTAGATTGAACATATGAGACCTTTTCAATTTCTTTGGGAACAGCCATTGCTATGAGTACAAAGCCATGTGGTTAATGTAAGTATTTAATATAAAGGTGCATTTTGGACATAACACCTTTAACATATCAGAACGTAAAGAACCATTTAATTAATGAACAAATAAGCTTAGAAAATCATTCCATACTAGCAAACTGATGCTCTTAATTCGTAGTAAAATATTCTATAATTATCACACAAAATATTTGGATAACACAGTGAAGTAAATCTTTGCAAGGTTACCTAGATGTTGTATCATTTATCTATTTTTTAATAAAAAATTGAGCATTCAGTAATAACAGAAAAAAAATGACTGTGGGTTTTTAGGCTATAAATATCACAGAGAAGTCTCAAACCAATAAGAAAAATATTATAGCAGGTAGAAAAATATTGTTTAAAAGTGATATGATTATAAACAAATCCAAGGACACAGCTTAGTAGACTCTTCAGTGAGACATTATTGGAAATAAAGTACTTATTTTGGCAATGAAATGCTGTACTCTTTTTTTTAAAGTAAATTTAAAAGATAAATTTTATTTCAGTATTTTTATACCATGCTTATATCTAGATGTGCCAGCACCTCAGCACATTTGACTAAGACATCTATGCTTATAAATTAAGTGAATACATATTTTCTAAAATAGGTTACATTAACTCCATGCTTCAGGTGAATGCAGTCTATAATTTAATTTTTCTTTAGAAGAGACTATAACATTCAATAAATCCTAAAGTTCTTTAATCTAACTTCAAATTAAAGAAATAGTGCTGAAAATCAGAACCATATTATAGAGAAATGACTCAAGAATATTAGTGCTCACAGTCCATCATCTTAAAACTTTACCTTTGCTGGATCTACCATAAAGCCAGGATCTAAAAGACCTCCATCACTGTGATCATGGTCGACCTCATACATGTTATAAGATGGATTGCCAATTTCTACATTTATTCCTCCATTAATAATAGGCTGTCTTCTTATAGTTTTTGTCCTAGAATATGTGAACATTATATTAGTTGTCTAATATCACAACATGGTGTATGAAACTACTGTATTTGCAAATTTAATGACATTTTAATAGAATTGGTAGAACACTTATACATAAAATACATTGAAAATAAATGACATTCATTGATCCACAGAAGAACAAAAAATTCTTACTCTAATACATCATTTCCCAAAATTATTTAGATTTAACAATAAAAAATGCACTTGGAACATTCCTTGTAAATAGCTAATACTATATTAGTTGAAACTGAATATAATTAGTTACCCTTTTACTTTCTACTTTTCCTCTTTTGTTCCTGAAAAACTTCCATAAAAAACAGTGACAAAGAAATTTTGAAATTGTTTTCAATCCCCAAGTCATGGGGCTAAAATTCTTTTACATAATGCAAAAACTGACTTACAAACTCTAGGTTCCAGATAATCACTCCACAGACAACTCACTACTTAAAGATCTTTTTAATTGTGAATTCATATAAATTGAAGTAATGATACTTTCAGTAATATATAAAATCAACGAATGTATACACAGTTTGTGACATATAATGCATAATCATTATCATTCTATTGACATTGATAATCTAACACATTAATATTATAAAATGTTCTTTAGAGGTTTTTGCTGCTTCAAGGAAAAACCACCAAAATGTAAAATTCCATTGAAAGTTTAATTTCCTAGTAATTTTTGTTGGAATATATATAATAAATGCAACCATTCTATCAATATAACATAAGGGAAAGTTTACTTGAATTATAATTACTTAAAATGAAAGAGGGATAAACTGGTTCAGAAAACACAAAATTATGCAGTTGGAATAAATAAATCACATTTTAAGAAGTTTTTAAAAAGCACCGTTTCTATAACTATGTAATTTATTTACTGTTAGTCTAGAATACTGCCTCTTACCTTCTTTTTCTTTTACAAAGCACTAAACCAATTACCAAGGTGGTTATCAAAGTCACCAAGAGGACGAGAGGCACAATGATGGCTATGCTTCCTGGAAAAAGAAAGGAATGAACAGATGAACACACAAAATGAAGTCAAGATCAGTATAACAACACTTTATTACATCAAATCATTGGACCATTGACATAATAACAATAAAGCTCAGGCCAGATGTCTATTTTCCTAGTTCATCACTACATTACTGCAAAGTCATTTTCCTATTAAATATTTGAACTACTGGAAACATTTCTTTAGATATCTTTTATTTATATGTTATAATTAAATACCTGAGGTTAGAAATACTGACTTCTTTGTCAGTCTGAGTCTTATTCTTACCAGACATTTATTTGCAAAGATATAAGTAAATAAACTTTGATTGAATACACATTTCCACAATTTGCCTGGCTATATTTCCATTATTAGTTTTTTTTTTCTCCTTTATGTATAAATATCTGGCCATGAGTACATGTGGCAAGTTAGATGGCAGCCTGGGAAAGCAAAAGGGGCAACGGTGTCGGATTTGGATGAAGTAGGCATAAATAATACTTTCACAACTTAGCTGAATTGAGACCTTAGAAAAGTTATTTAAAATTTGAGGATCATGCTCTTTACCCATACAAATAGAGACATGAAGACCTACCACATATGGCTCTTAACTTGATTCTACAAAGTAGGGGAACAAAGAGGATTCTCTTTCTCAAACTGTAGTTCCAGAACAGTTTCAACAAACCATATCTGGGGGCTTGGCTTCTGTTGTAAATGTCTACTTTCCCCTTTTTTCCATATATTTATATGAATGAGCTTAGGTTGTATCACTCATTTTCAAAATGGAATAAAAGTTCTATGGAATAGATTTTCAAAAGTGGTCATAGAAAGTGGGTATAGTTTTTTTGGCAAGAAGAGCAATCTTTTCTGTTTTTTTCCTAAAGAAGACAATATCCTTTACTGAGGATGTGATACATAGTTAACATACTCCTAGGGTCATATGTGACTTAGGCAGGAAGAAAACGGAATGCAAGCATTGTCTAGTAACAGGAGAGTATTAAGTAGCTCTATCAAGTACTCAATACTCACATTTCCAACAGACAAATACCTAGTGCCCATAGATAAAGCCTTTGTTTATTTGGGAAAAGCATCTGACTGAAACTGCCAAGTGAGCTTAATCATTGTCTAAACTGAGAAACAAAGCAACATCCAAACTAGTTAAACTTGAATGTGAGACTCTTGAATGGTTCAGGAATAAAACATAAGAGTTATTAAATATATGAATTGTCCTTTGCATATTCATGTACAATATTGTGATAAAAAATTAATAGTGGTATTAAGCATAATAAATGGCTGCTTCAGTTCAGTTCAGTTCAGTCTCTCAGTCATGCCCAACTCTTTGTGACCCCATGGACTGCAATCACCAACTCCTGGAGTTTACTCAAACTCATGTCCATTAAGTTGGTGATACCATCGAATCATCTCATCCTCGGTCATCCCCTCTCTTCCCACCTTCAATCTTTCCCAGCATATTTGAGATCATTTACTAAATACTGAAAACTCTTTATTAAAGAAAGGACATATATAAGATAATCTTTCAATTTGAAACTTCAAAAATCACTTGTCTAAAATAATCAAATAACTAACTCTCTCTTTCATGTAAGGAAAAATATGGCTTTCTTTCTCTAGTCAGTTTCTGAAATGTAATACTCATTTTAGTTTATTTTTTTATGTTGTTAACCAGCACTATATAATTGAGTGAGGTTAATATTACATTACCTTCTTAGATTGGGAAAAATGAACTTCATATGCACATGTAATTATTAGTATTTAATGGAAGTAGAGAATCTGGAACCTTGGATAGTAATTAACAGTTGTTCACAGATTTTAAATACCAGTGAACACCTTAGTTTCTTCATAAACTGACTTAAACTGATTAATAATGACTTTATAAATATCCTCATATCATCATTTTTTTGTGTGTGCTAAAATTTGTGGTAAATATGTAGGTTTAAAATACTTACCAATATTGATTTTAAGGTACATAAAGTTACTTTCTTCTCCAAGCAATTGCAAACTATTTAGAAAATTAGATTCTACTTGTTCTACATAGTTTCTTTTATTCCTATTAGTTAGAAATGCTGTTAATTATGCATGTTAGAAAAAAATATAAAAAGACCTTCATTTTTCTTTTCCCCATGACAGATGGCATTTCCAGTCCATTACATTACAAGCACTCTGTTTAAGAGCCTAACACACTAATATGTTTATATAACCTATCAAAGTAACTGTGATAATGTTCAACATAGTCAATAAATAATGCATGATAGCAATTTGGCAAGTTTTTCTCTTTTTTTTTTTGTAAAATAGTTTATATACATGGAAACAACTGGCAACTACATATATTTTTAGAATATAATATAGGTATTTATCAAAAGAAGTATTTTTTCCAAGCAGTGTACATGGCAGTAAATATCATATTGCAACATATAACAATCAAGATCTATTACGAGTGATTTTTTTAACAGTATATTGTTGGTGGACTGTTCTAAACAGATTTTTTTTTAAAAGTATACTCTGTACTTACTGGGTGGAGAGGAAATCCCAACAATTTTCTTACAGAAAATGATTCATGTCAATGTATGGCAAAAACCACTACAATATTGTAAAGTAATTAGACTCCAATTTAAAAAAGTAAATTAATTTAAAAGAATTAAAAAAAAAAGAAAATAGAGCCAGTCTTTTTTTGCAAAGTTTCTCTGAAGCCCCATTATGTAACACTTTTCCATTTAAAAGAACTATTTTATCAAATTGTTATGCTGAGACGAGATCCCTTCCATGGTAGAGGCAGCACAGCATCACCGTTGAGATAGTAGATTTGATATCCAGGCTACCTCTGTTCAAATCTAATCTCACTAGCACCACATTCTGAGGCCAATTTTTTATCTTTGTCTGAGTTAACACATTAATAAAATGAGTGTTATAATTAACATATACATCACAGTAATGTAAATAGAAGTGTGTCTACTACATAGAAAGTGCTCATACATGTTTACTGACATTCAAAATACATATTGCTGTATCACTCCATGCATATCTCTATTTTTCACTTTTCACAACATATTATAGAGAGCAGTTCATTTGTACTTTGGAGGCGTAAGTTATCTATCTTGGTTTGGTAGATAGCACAGTGCCTAGGATATCATAGGGACTATCCATTTGGTTCTCATTTAGCAAATATATTTTTAAGTGTTGCTATGTTCCACACACGTAACACTTACTATATTTTGCACTGGGGATAGAAATGTCCCTCCTCTCATCTGGTTTGATGCATAATGGAAGATGACAAACACATGGGTTTATTGAGCACAGTAATATGCACTAACCTATTAAAAGCATGCATTGCTCTGCAAACACAGAGGAGCAGAAGCCAATTAGATCTAGGATAGCAGATGAGGGTTGGTATGTCTCTGAAACCTGATGGAAGTCCTCTTTACTCCCATGAAAGAGGATGCGGGTCGAGTGGAGGAGGAGATACTGAATTAATCTAGGGAGAGAAATGTGAAGACCTGGAGGAGAAAACATTAAAGAACAGTCTAACTGGAGAGTAGAGTGGAGGGTGGTGGAGGGAGCTGTGACTTCAGAGACAGGCAAAAGGGATATTAGGAAGGGATGTGCAAGCTAATGATGTTGAAGAAAATTTAGGAAATAACATCTATTGAATATATTGTTTAAGTCAATTTAGAAGGAAGATTAAGAGTAACTCCTAAGTGTTGTTTGGGTAAATTTTTGTGGCCATCTGTGTAGACAGAAAGGCAAAATAAGATGCATAAAAATAGCTGGCTGATTGGGAAAGGGAATGAGATTATTTTGGGAAACAGTGAGCATCAGATTCTTGTAGAATATAGATGCACAGATATAGACAGAGATGACGTTGATATGGATATAGCAATTGTGCAGTGGGATACATATCTCAAACTTAGGAGAGAAATCAGGATTGAAGACAGAAATTTGGGAGTAACTGGCAAAGAGTTGTAAACTGAGGTCAAAGAATGATGGATTATCAACCAAAGTGTATGGAGTAGTAAATGAATCAACTAGAAGAGATCAAAAAGAATTATCTCACAAACAAGACAGCTGTTTCAAGAGATTAGGAGGGAAACCAGAAGGTTTCACGAAGTTTAAACAAAACAATCTTTGATTTATTGATTGAACTTATAGTAGAAAAATATAAGCATAAATTATACCATTACAATGACCTCTTTTGACTTGCTGCTATATATTCAGATCTCAAATTTGTGTTTACGTATATGCAGCCATGAAATTAAAAGACACTTACTCCTTGAAAGGAAAGTTATGACCAACCTAGATAGCATATTAAAAAGCAGAGACATTACTTTGTCAACAACGGTCATGTATGGATGTGAGAGTTGGACTATAAAGAAAGCTGAGCACAGAAGAATTAATGCTTTTGAACTGTGGTGTTGGATAAGACCCTTGAGAGTCCCTTGGACTGCAAAGAGATCCAACCAGTCCATCCTAAAGGAGATCAGTCCTGGGTACTCATCAAAGGACTGATGTTGAAGCTGAAACTCCAATACTTTGGCCACCTGATGCGAAGAGCTGACTTATTTGAGAAGACCCTGATGCTGGGAAAGATTGAGGGCAGGAGTAGAAGCGGACAACAGAGGATGAGATGGTTGGATGGCATCACCAACTCAATGGACATGGGTTTGGGTAGACTCCTGGAGTTGGTGATGGACAGGGAGGCCTGGTGTGCTGTGGTTCATGGGGTCTCAAAGAGTCAGACATGACTGAGCCACTGAACTAAACTGAATATGCATAAATGTGAATGTATATGTGGATGTAAGTATATAATAACTAGAATGCTATTTATTAACCATTTTGATAAAAAATAATTTTAAAAATTATAAAAATAATTATGTTCCAAACTTATTTTATTTTTCCAGGCATTTCCAGGAGGTTGCTTATCATTTGGTCTTTTATAATCATCCTGGCTTTTTATCATTCTCACTCTTGTCCCTTTTGTCCCAGGATACTGGCCTTCTTTCAATCCCTCTCAGATTCTTGTACCTAATACTCCTATTGTTTGAAATACTCTTAGATTCTCCTCCCATTTTGAATCACTGAAGTCAGTTTAAATATCACCACCTCAGAGAAATCACTATTGATGTCAGTTCTCTCCTGATATTCTCTATTTCTGTGCCTTTTATACTTCCTTAATATGTCCAATCAAGACTCACAATTATTTTCCAAAAGTTTACTTATTTCCTTGCTGTCTTTTTAAATCAATTATTTAAATTAATAATTTAGGACAAATGCATTATTTTGTAGCATTTTTACCTCTATATTTGCAAGTTTACAATTCTCTAGAATAACATTTTTTTTATTAGTTTTGCAATACAATGACATGATATCACCATGGGTTTACATATGCTTCCCCTCCAGAACCCCCCTCCCTCCTCCCTCCCCCTGGGAAATCTCGTTGCACCAGCCCCGAGCATCAATCCTGGGCTGGCAATTGATTAGACATATGATAATTAACATGTCTCAATGCCATTCTCCCATATCATCCCACCCTTGCCCTCATCCACAGAGTCCACGAGTCTATTCTATACATCTGCGTTCCTTTTGCTGTCTCGCATGCTGGGTTCTCGTTACTGTCTTTCTAAATTCCATATATATGCGTTAATATACTGTATTGTTGTTTTTGCTTCTGGCTTACTTCACTCTGGATAATGGGCTCCAGTTTCGTCCATCTGAGTAGAATTGCTTCAAATGAATTTTTTTTTAATGCTGAGTAATATTCCATTGTGTATATGTACCACAGCTTTCTTATCCATTCATCAGTTGATGGGCATCTAGGTTGCTTCCATGTCCTGGCTATTGTAAACAAAGCAGCGATGAACATTGGGGTACACATGGCTCTTTCAATTCTGGTTTCCTCGGTGTATATGCCCAGCAGTGGGATTGCTGGGTCATATGGCAGGTCTATTTGCAGTTTTTTAAGGAACCTCCACACTGTTTTCCATAGTGGCTGTACTAGTTTGCAATCCCACCAACAGTGTAAGAGAGTTCCCTTTTCTCCACATCCTCTCCAGCATTTATTACTTGTAGATTTTTGGATTGCAGCCATTCTGAGTGGTGTAAAGTGATATCTCATTGTGGTTTTGATTTGCATTTCTCTGATAATGAGTGATGTTGAGCATCTTTTCATGTGTTTGTTAGCCATTTTTATGTCTTCTTTGGAGAAATGTCTGTTAAGTTCTTTGGCCCACTTTTTGATTGGGTCGTTTATTTTCCTAGAATGGAGCTGCAGGAGTTGCTTCTATAGTTTTGAGATTAATTGTTTGTCCATTGCTTCATTGGCTATTATTTTCTCCCATTCTGAAGGCTGTCTTTTCACCTTGCTTATAGTTTCCTTTGTTGTGCAGAAGCTTTTAATTTTAATTAGGTCCCATTTGTTTATTCGTGCTTTTATTTCCAATATTCTGGGAGGTGGGTCATGTAGGATCCCGTTTTGGTTTATGTCAGAGAGTAACATATTTTTTTGAAACATCAAGGTTTAAAAGAGATAAAGTAGGAAAATAGAAGATAAGTATAACTCCCTAACAGATATCACACATTCCTTGTCACTACAAGGAATCACTGTATTACTGCCCCACAAATGCTGTGTATATTTTTATTCTCCTTAATTGTAGCAGATATGAATAGCTTAATCCAAACATTGAGTATCCACTCCTTTAAAACTTCAGGTAAGTATAAAATAGGAGTTTATAAAAATATTTAATCATCCTTAATTTAAAACTCTTCTAAATAAGTGTTTTCAGACTAACTTTTTAAACTGGAACCTAAGCAAAGTTCTAGAATAATAGATCTGCTTAATTCCACAGGCTGATCTTTAGATACTTCAAACAGCAAGGGCCAGAAAACATCAGTATGACTACTCAGAGATGATTAAGAAAGTTGTTCATCAATTAGAAACGTAAATCTCCATGCCAGTGGACAGAAGTGAGGATGACAGAGGCAGTATATTCTGATTGTACCAAGGTCCAGCGATAATGGAATGCTTCCCTGTGAGCAGAAATGCAGGTGTGAAGACATGGTCCTAAAACATCCATCTTATTGAACAGATGACTTCTGCCCAAGTTCAGGCAACATTTGACCACAAACCCACTGGAGTTTACCTGACAGAATAAAAATAGCCCTCCTACCTTAGGAAAGATCAGCTTAACTACCTTTTCTCTCTTTTCAGAGTTACTGAGGCAAGTTTCTCTTAGCACAAATGTCTGATGTTAAATACCTTTTAATAGAGTCATTATTTGGTCAACTTCGCTCAAACCTGAGCTAATTTGACATTTGCATAGCTAATAGTCCTTTCAATGTGCATTGATGCCTCCATTAAATTTAATGACTTTAAATCAGTGATGGAAGAATGAGCATCAGAATCTTTGAAACAGGGGTTACAACTACTTGACACCTCCTTCTTCCATGTGATAGTCCCTGTTTTAGAGCTGCTGCATGTAATTGGAGACATTTTTCATATAAGGGAGCTTGTTGCTGATACAAGTGGTTGAAGACATTGTCTTTCAGTAAATACACCTGGCACACCCCTCAAAATCATCTTCCAGAACCCAAAGTTTTCCCTTTTAGATGGACCTTACATATAAACTGAAAATTCAATTGACATTCTACTTTGTTTCCTTTCAGAGTTTTGTCAGGATTTAAAATTATTTTACCTCTCTGAAAGAATGTTTTTAATTTATTTTACATAATTGAGAAATTACCATAAAAGTCTAAAATACTATATCTTAATTAATTCTCAGTTTATTACTTCAGTGTATTCTATAGTTTGGTACATCAAATTCATTTCTTTTCATTAAAAATGCTTTTGATGATGGTTGAATCTTGTAACTAGTTCAAAAAATCATATAAATTAGTATTTCCTAAGAATTATTAGTAATAATGTTAGTATGATCCTGGAAGAGAGAGAAGACAGCATTTTTTTTCTTTAGTTTTTCTTTTGAAATATTAAATTAGGCAAGGTATATTTTTCTACTTCTACTATGTTTTATGAACTCATTCCTCAAATTCTAGTACCCTTTTCCTACAATTACATGTCCATATCTTTGCTAAATTCTTCTCCCTTCCCTTCCTTAAGATAATATGCAAATTCTAAGGTAACCCCAAATGTTCCTTGACTGGAATCACTTGCCTCACATCTCCAAATTACTCCAAAGTACTCAGTTCTAAGGTTATTTGTTCTAGACCTAGAAGTCATTTTTCAAAGATAGTCAGCCCTAGTTAATCTCTAAGGGGTAGAACTTTGAACAGTGTCATTGGAAGAATTTCAAGCAATGATAAATTATTCAGGGACAGGCACAACAGACAAGTAGATCAGCAAACACTGGGAATCTCTGTCTGAGGTTCAAAATCATACTGTTTTTAAAAAAATTATTGCTTAATAATAGGAAAATTGATTTACAATGTTATGTTGGTTTCTGCCATACAACCACAAAAATCATACACTTTTGATTTTTTAAAATCTTTCTTTTTCACAAATTCCATAGTATTTTTTTTCATGTGTACTAGTATTAGCTGTGAAGTACTAGAAAAATTTGCTAAGTAAGCATTCATAAATCAGAGATACTATTTTTTTCTCTTCAAGAATATATTTACTTACTTGATAGTTATTACAGATTTCTCAAAACTTTCTCACTCATTAGTGTTAATATGTGTGAACTGAGAAATTTTTTCTTTCAGAGTTTAATTTTGAAAATCTTTATAAAATCATTTAAAGATGTTGGAAGACACAGAATGTCTTCCAACACACACACTGTCTTCCAATGTGTCTGTGGAAGACACAAAATGTTGATATAGATGAATTTTCATATCAGAGACACGTCCTAAGAGCACAAAAAAACTTGCAAAATACTGAACTATATTTTACTATACTTCAAAACCAGTACTTTAAAGATAAGGAAGCAATAAATCAACTAGGATCCTTACTAAAAATTGCTTGTTTACATACTTAATCACTTTAAGATTGTTTAAGTTTCTTTTTTCAGAACACTTTGAAATGCACTTCAAGAATAATACACTTTAATTAAAATATGAAATTATTTTTCTTCCTGCAGCATTCTCAGATCAATTGTGATATTTGTATCTTTTGCAGCTGATACACATTTCCTAAGAAAAGCTCATGCTAGGTTGCAGATGTGTGTTCTGAGAACTGCCAAAGTTTGAGATGAATCCTCACAAACTGAAAGAGTACCTAATGATTGATCCTGTCACCAGGTAAGAGCTCAGTGCTTCATCTTTCAAAAATCACCCGGATTGAAGTGGGTCTCTGGCAAAATTCCATGAAGCAGGTTTTCCAAGACTCAATCCCTCAATAGTGGTGTAAGAAGAAAACAATAATTTCTATTCTATGTGGAACACCAAAAATATTAATCTGAGGAGCTTACTTGTGCTGATATGATCAGACTTGCTGCTCTTTGGGGCTGGCCTCTCACATTGTGTGCCCGACCAGTTGGTGGAGCACCTGGAAAGATAAAAACAACACAGAACAAGTCTATGAGTAACAAAACTCACAAGCATGCTAATGTGGTAACTTCAACCAAATGAGATGAAAGAGAAGCCAGCTATCATAGTTCATGAACACTTAACATAGATTTCTGCTAATTTCCCGCATATTGTCATTATGCTGAGGGTAACTTCCATTGGACTTCACATGTTAAAAATACTTTTTTTTTTAATTTAAGTTTACATTTATTTTTCTTTATTCTATGTTAAACTTAAATTTGGCAGATTTTGTAACAAAACTGAAATTTTAATTAAGAATTGAAATTAATTGGAGAAGTACTGAAAATTATGCTACTAAATTGGAGCTTTAGCTTTTAGCATAAAAATGGAGCTTGCCTGTCAAGCAAATCCTTGATTATTAAATTTCTGTGATTTATTTTTTCTGGTTGTAACTCCAAAGTGGAACCTAATTACCAAAGAGCAAGTGGTCATCTGTCTCATAGTTCAAACTGCAGCATTTTTACTCTTCTAAACCAGAGATAAGGAAATATAGTGCTTTCCTTTGTAAGATCATACTTCTATTACCATGAAATCAAGAGAATATGCCCAAATTTTCATTCAGAGAATTTGTCTTGCCCATACAGGAACCTTGACATTATGATGGGAAGTTTAACAGAGGATTAAAATAATATACCTGATTAAAATTCTTCATTTAAACATAAATCATAACCATATAATTAGCTGATTGTATCAAAATGAATGCTGGAATGGTTTTAGCTATGTTTGAACAAGGTCTGCTGGCTAACATAAGATGCTTCTGTGCATCTGTCAGAGGAAATCCATAGAGAAACCATTTAAATTGGCTTCAGTTCTTATTTAAAATGACTGTCAAACACCACCATATCAAGAATAGTTGTACACAACAAAAGAACAGCTTCCAGAGTCATTCCAAGTAGATCTCTTTGGGCATGGTGGCCAGACTAAATGACTGCAATTTCTAGGTCTCTGCCAATTCTGTCATAGCCAATTCAAATAGCTGAACCTGTTTTGGAACTAGGCTTCTGTGATGCCATGTGAATTTTTTGTGGTATTTGTGAAGACAGTATTGGGTGTCCTAAAACACAGGCAAGAGCTCATAAAATCATCGTACTGACAAACTCAAATTATAAAAAAAAAAATGTTTCACAAAAGCATTATTTTGTTTCACAAAAGGAATTATTCAACTTAAGCATAATTGACAATAATATTACTATTCAAGAATATAGTTATTTGATTAATAACATTACATATGGAGCATAATTTAAATGAAAGTTAATATAATTATTATTTTGTCATCTTTTCATGCATTATCTAAATTTTTGTTCAGAACTTTTATAAAAATTAACATATATTTCATATATATTTATTATATACTATAATACAAATAAATCCTTAAAATAGATAAATAGATTTTAAGGCCAGTTCTAACTCTGTCTATATTATGAAGTGAGGTAATGAAATGAGCATATTTCAAATAAGTATAATCAAGTGAACAACCAATAAAATCACTGATTTTAAAAAGTAATTCCTTTTCTTCCTTAGTTGTGGTTTTATGGATGAATGATTTAGAAAATCATTTCAGTTCTTCAGTTTCTAATTCTTGATACAGTCCAGAGATAATTAGGCAGAGATGTTTAGGCAGTTTTTGCAAACATGTTGCTAGAATGAATTCTAATCATTGCAAAATTTCTTTTTGTTTTAATGTCACTTTACCTTTGTCATATCTTTCTGATTGACCCCTGAAGATATTTTCCATGCTCCAATGAGAAAAAATAATACTGATTATTTGGTAATTTTACTGTACAAGTGATGTGTGCAAAGATGTTTTGTGCAATCATGTTGAAATATTGATTAAAATATCAAAATTTGCTCCTTACATTACCTCTGCTGATTTAGAAACAACAATAACAGCAGCAATCTAAATCAAGATTCATGTTAAATAAGAGAAATGATCTGAGATACATTTTATGTTACTAGAGATAAGAACCTCCAGGGCTCATCATTACACTGAGATGCTTAGAAGTCAGAAAATGGAATTGCTTAGGAACTGGAGTAAATGCTAATTGACCAGATGTTCTGATATGACATCATGTGTTTTATGTATTTTAGAAAATTATTAAATATATGCCTTTAGAAATCCAAAGGAAAGAGATGGATTTTTAAACAAAGAGGATAAGAATGCTGTAATGTTTTATTCCAAATTTTGAAATTATTTAAGTAGTACAGGTGGTATATCCTAACAATATTGACTAATTTTCTATTTTATCCATAACTTGACACCCACTATTTATGTTAGATAAATTATATCTCTTGCTAATGGTCATGATGCTCCTCTCTTCTGTTCTGAGGAAGTACACTTAGATTCTTATTTTTCAAGGAATATTTTCTTTGTTACATACTGGAAATAAGTCTCAAAGACTATGCTGTAGAAATAATTGATCTTAGCAATTCTGTTTCTCAATCAACTGATGATCACCTTGCAATTTCCCCTATACTCCTTATAAAATAATGTTTTATGGCTAAAGATAAAATATGTTCCATTCATCTACATTTGTTCCAGTCTTAAAAAAAATAATCGTTTTGGAGATATTAAATCAAATAGAAGTCATTATTCTCATTGCCTACCTTGAAAAATTACGTTAGGCATTTGCTGCTCCACAAGTTCTTCCAATGATTGATTTAAGACCAAATATTTTTACCATCTTTATAGAAATTCATAAATCTTCATTCTCTAAGTAGACTACAATAATCCAAACCATTAATTGCAGATCATTTAAGAACTGAAATGTGTGTGGATCATCAAAATTTCCTGTTGAATTCCCACTGAATTATTTGCATAATCATGCTGACTATAATAATTTCTGGCATCTGTCTCTTTGTCATTTTCCTTAGGAAAAATCCATAATCCATGCCCTAGTCATCTTTAATCTGTACTATTGCAATCTACTGTTTTCTGCTATTCATCTTTGGATAATAATCTTTGAATTAGTCCTGCATGGCCCTCCCAGGAAATTACATGTGTTTTTCCTCTAGCATCATAGACATGTTTATCATTCCTTTTAAATTTATTCTACATTTTCTCCTACTGCCCTTTACTATAAAACAATGAAAATCAGTCTCTTTTTATGTGTGACCACTATACCACTCTGAATTATTTAACTTTTTAAATACTTTCATGAACAATCATTTATCCTTTTCACATTATAGTATGAAGATATTCCATTCACAGTTTTTTAAAGTAAATAGCTGCCTGGTACAGGGATATTGATTTAACAGTCTTTTTGATTTCTCCCCTTCTCTCCAAGGCCAGTGACATTAAAAAGAAAGACTGCTTATTGTTATGTCGTTTTCCTAATCTGATTCTCTCCTTTATGTTACACGTTAAACTAATGATCATCAAACTGAAAAGTGAAAGTTGAAATTCTGGAGGCCCATGTACCAGAGCTTTTCATTAAGCAGCTTGGAGTTGTGTCCAGAAATCTGCATTTTAACAAATTGAGCCTGATGCAAGTAATTCACAAATCACATTCTAAGAAATATTTGTTCTTATATCATACTGTTCAATCATTTAAAAAAATAGGATAAGAATAATAATATGCATTCCTAGCTAGACTGTTCAAAAGGTTAAATGATATTGGTAGAAGTTCTTAACACTACCTGAAAGTACTGAGCAGGATTTTGTTTTGGATAACTAATTCTTATCTGGATGCTAGTATATGAAATGCATGAACAGTTAGCTTATTGTGTTCTTTAACAGTGTGTGCAGTTATTGTATAGGCTAAGTTGCTTCAGTTGTGTCTGACTCTTTGCGACCCTATGGACCATAACTTGCCATGCCGCTCTGTCCAGGGGATCCTCCAGATACAGTATGTCGTTAAGTCACTAAGTCCTGACTGACTTTTTGCAACCCCATGGGCCTTAGCCCACCAGGCTCTTCTGTCTATGGGATTTCCCAGGCAAGAATCCTGGAGTGGGTTGCCATTTCCTTCTCCAGATCTTCTCGACCCAGAGATCAAACCAATGTCTCTTGTATGACCAGCTGGATTCTTTACCACTGAGGTACCTAGGAAGCCCCTGATTGTATACTTACAATATTCTATATTTCAATTGTAATTTTCCGTAACAGGGAGAATTTTGCCTTTGTGTAAAGGCTCTAATGTAGTATCCGTTACTATATTATACACAATAAATATTTTCAGGCTATCAAAATAAGCTTTGCAGATATAAGGGAAAAACATAATCTTTAAAAAAGAACAGTTTTTACAATAAAACATAAATATAAGGTACATAGTTAAACTGTTCAAGATAATAAAAGCTCTGAAATAGTAGAGTGATTTTACAAAAAGAACTGAAATCAGATATAAAATATTGAAGGTGTATTAAAATCTTGGGTATTGTCTTTCACTGTAATGATGATCAATATGTGCACTACTCATGTCATTTTGTGGAAATGTGGTCTGGAGTCACCTACTTTGAGAGGACTTCAAAATAAAATGATGAGATTAATATCTTCTTCCTCTTTTCACCAAATTTAAAGGTCACACAACTCTTCTGACCAAAGTAAAATTCAAAGCTGAACCTTAAAGCAATTTGAAATTGAATTTCTCCTCTTATATGCTAGGCTGCCATTATTAACCATGATGATGGAGACATTCAGAAAGAAAAATCTTTTAATATACCCTTTTCTCTCTACACGTAGGGAAAAAAATATGGGCACAAAGGGATTAAAGAAGCCTTAGAAAACTTGTGCATATTGCCATGCATGTTTTGGTACTCCACAAATCTCATTCAATAAAGATTAAAACTATGATTACATTTCTGCATCAGATTTATAAAAAATACTTTCATACAGTGATAAAAATTCAAAAATTCAAAGTCATTTGCAAATTCTTTTTTCTGATTAATTCTGTAAACTTCATTCTTTTGGTGTACAAATATGACTGCATTTGTGTGACATTCTTAACTTTAATGCTTTACACTCTATATCGACCCCAGCACCTTTTATGCTCCCCTTTTCTTGCAGACAGGCAAAATGTTTTACTGCATTTGGAAAGGATATTTTTTTAATCAAATAATTTGTTAACTTGACTTTGAAACATTTTTTCTTCCATTATTGTTTTATAATTTTCTGAGATAAAATTATTTCATACATACATAAAGATTTAAAATTTTTAACATGCTTCAAAAATTTTCCATCCTACCTTTGATGTAAAATTTGCATTAAGTTCAATTAATATTTAGTAAACTTCATGCCAGGTCCTAGGATAAGTATTTTCATGAAAATATTTTCATGAAAAATATCCTTATTCAGCTTCTATAATAACCCATGAGTTTTAATTATTCATCTTATGAAATGAAGAATTGTGTTCAAATGATTTTCCTGAAAAATCATAGCTAATAGGCAGTAGAAAAGACAGTAATGAGAACCCAACATGGGAGACAACAAAAGGAACGCAGATGTATAGAATAGACTTGTGGACTTTGTGGATGAGGGTAAGGGTGGGATGATATGGGAGAAGGGCATTGAAGCATGTTAATTGTCATGTGTCTAATCAATCGCCAGCCCAGGATTGATGCTCGGGACTGGTGCAGCGAGATTTCCCGGGGGGGAGGGAGGAGGGAGGGGGGACCCGGAGGGGAAGCATATGTAAACCCATGGTGATATCATGACAATGTATGGCAAAAACAATAATTAAAAAAAAAGAAAGCAGATTGGAAGGCATAATGTGTGTTTTTATAGAGTGAATAGATGATTTCTACTTGCATCAAATAAAAAGGAAATGGACTAGTCAAAATTTTAGTATTAAGTAGTAAGGTGTATGCCAACAGGGTCTCCTTTGGTGTCTGTCGCTGAGGACTTGAGCCTCTGGGTGAGTGCAGGGCTCTGGGCCTTTGGACTGTCACCTAGCGGCCGATTGGGCCCTTGCAGCAGAGCCACACATGGGGCCTGTGTGCTGGGTCTGGCATGCGCCTCTGACTGACCCGACGCGCCCGGCTGCCTCTGGCTAACGCAAGGGCGGATATAATCGACGACATACATATAAGATATTATATTGGAAACAGTGGTTACAACTCTGTAGCTAAAGGTGGGAAGAAAAACAATGTATTCTGTAATACCAGCGGGAAGTTCTATCTACATGATGCCAAGGTGAATAACCAATCCCAAAATTGGATTAAAATATTCCAAGTCACAGCGGGAGGAGGGTTAAGGCGGTGGGGGATGAGGATGAAAGTCTCTATGATTAGTGTACATAAAGTAACTTGCCACATGAATATTTTATGTTTTAGTACCAAATAAGAGTAAACAATAAATATATTTTTTAAAAAACTTAATGAATACCCTTGTAGTTCTTAGGATTTCTGTGCTGTAACATGGTAAAATTGGAAACAAATTATGATGGGGATAGCTGCCATATTCAACTGTAGTTATCAAGTATTGTTCAAGGCATATTCAGTTCAGTTCAGTCACTCAGTAATGTCCAACTCTTTGCGACCCCATGAATCGCAGCATGCCAGGTCTCCCTGTCCATCACCAACTCCTGGAGTCTATCCAAACCCATGACCATAGAGTAGGTGATGCAATCCAGCCATCTCATCCTGTTATCCCCTTCTTCTCCGGCCACCAATCCTTCCCAGCACTAGGGCCTTTTCCAGGTTGTCAACTCTTCACATCAGGTGGCCAAAGTATTGGAGTTTCAGCTTCAACATCAGACCTTCCAATGAGTACCCAGGAATGATCTCCTTTAGGATGGACTGCTTGGATCTTCTAGCAGTCCAAGGAAAGCTTAAGAGTCTTCTCCAACACCACAGTTCAAAAGCATCAATTCTTTGGCACTCAGCTTTCTTCGCCGTCCAACTCTCACCTCCATACATGACTACTGGAAAAACCATAGCCTTGACTAGATGGACTTTTGTTGGCAAAGTAATGTCTCTGCTTTTCAATATGCTACCTAGGTTGATCATAATTTTCCTTCCAAGGATTAAGCATCTTTTAATTTCATGGCAGCAATCACCATCTGCAGTGATTTTGGAGCCCCCAAAAATAAAGTCTGACACTTTTCCACTGTTTCCCCATCTATTTCCCATGAAGTGATGGGACCGGATGCCGTGATCTTAGTTTTCTGAATGTTGAGCTTTAAGCCAATTTTTTCATTCTCCTCTTTCACTTTCATCAATAGGCTTTTCAGTTCCTCTTCACTTTCTGCCATAAGGGTAGTGTCATCTGCATATCTGAGGTTATTGATATTTCTCCTGGCTATCTTGATTCCAGCTTGTGCTTCTTCCAGCCCAGTGTTTCTCATGATGTATTAAATAAGTAGGGTGACAATATACAGCCTTGAGATACTCCTTTTCCTATTTGGAATCAGTCTGTTGTTTCATGTCCTGTTCTAACTTTTGCCTGCTGACTTGCTGACCTGCACACAGGTTTCTTAAGAGACAGGTCAGAAGGTCTGGTATTCCCAACTATTTTAGAATATTCCACAGTTTATTGTGATCCACACAGTCAAAGACATTGGCATAGTCAATAAAGCAGAAATAGATGTTTTTCTGGAATTTTCTTGCTTTTTGGATGATCCAGCAGATGTTGGCAATTTGATCTCTGGTTCCTCTGCCTTTCCTAAAACCAGCTTGAACATCTGGAAGTTCACAGTTCACGTATTGCTGAAGCCTGGCTTGGAGAATTTTGAGCATTACTTTACTAGCATATGAGAAGAGTGCAATTATGCGGTAGTTTGAGCATTCTTTGTCATTGCCTTTCTTAGGGATTGGAATAAAAACTGACTTTTTCCAGTCCTGTGGCCACTGCTGAGTTTTCAAATTTTGCTGGCATATTAGGTGCAGCACTTTCATAGTATCATCTTTCAGGATTTGAAATAACTCAACTGGAATCTATGACCTCCACTAGCTTTGTTTGTAGTGATGCTTTCTAAGACCCACTTGACTTCACATTCCAGGATGTCTGGCTCTAGGTGAGTGATCACACCATAGTGATTCCTGGGTCATGGAGATCTTTTTTGTACAATACTTCTGTGTATTGTTGCCATCTCTTCTTTAATATCTTCTGCTAGTAAAGTAATGCTCAAAATTGTCCAAGTGAGGCTTCAGCAATACATGAACCATGAATTTCATGACAAACGCTGGACAGGAGGAAGCACAAGCTGGAATCAAGACTGCCAGGAGCAATATCAATAACCTCAGCTATGCAGATGGCACCACCCTTATGGCAGAAAGTGAAAAGTGAAGATCTAAAGAGCCTGCTGATGAAAGTGAAAGAGGAGAATGAAAAAGTTGGCTTAAAGCTCAACATTCAGAAAACTAAGGTCATGGCATCTGTTCCCATCAACATCCTACTTATACACTGTTTAAACTATCCTTTATCAAGCCCATCTTTGCATGAAATATTGCCTTGGTATCTCTAATTTTGTTGAAGAGATCTCTAGTCTTTCCAATTCTGTTGTTTTCCTCTATTTCTTTACACTGAGCACTGAGGAAGGCTTTCTTATCTCTCCTTGCTATTCTTTGGAACTCTGCATTCAGATGGGAATATCTTTCCTTTTTTCCTTTGGTTTTACTGATCTTCTTTTCACTGTTATTTGTAAGGCCTCCTCAGACAGCAATTTTGCTTATTTTCATTTCTTTTCCATGGAGATGGTCTTAATCCCTATCTCCTGTACAATGTCACGAACCTCTGTCCATAGTTCATCAGGCACTCTGTCTATCAGATCTAGCCCCTTAAATCTATTTCTCAGTTCCACTGTATAATCATAAGGAATTTGATTTAGGTCATACCTGAATGGTCTAATGGTTTTCCCTACTTTCTTCAATTTAAGTCTGAATTTGGCCTTAAGTAGTTCATGATCTGAGCCTCAGTCAGGTCCTGGTCTTTTTTTTTTTTTTCGCTGACTGTATAGAGCTTTTCCATCTTTGGCTGCAAAGAATATAATCAAACTGATTTCAGTGTTGATCATCTGGTGATGTCCATGTGTAGAGTCTTCTCTTGTGTTGTTGGAAGAGGTTGTTTGCTATGACCAGTGCATTCTTTTGGCTTAAACTCTATTAGCCTTTGCCTGCTTCATTCTGTACAGGAATTTGGGGCAATGATAAGGATACCAGAAAGAGTTAATGCAAAGTTTTGAGGTTGTGAGTGTGTTTATAAGTGAAATATATAGCTCTGATTCTCTAGAAAATATTTATTTTCAGTTGGAGTGCACATATCTCCATCTTGGATCACAGCCTTGTCATGGTGGAAGAGATTTTGGTAACTCAGTGAAGCTATGAGCTTTTTCATGCAGAGCTAACCAAGATGGAAGGTCATAGTGAAGAGTTCTGACAAAACATGGTCCACTGGAGGAAGAAATGGCAAACCACTCCAGTATGTTTGTCAGGATAACCCATGACCAGTATGAAAATGTAAAATGATATGACACTGAAAGATGAGCCCCCCAGGTCAGAAGGTGTCCAGTATTATACTGGAGAAGAATGAAGGGAAATTACTAACAGTTCCAAAAATAATAAGTTACTGGGCCAAAGTAGAAAGGATGGTCAGTTGAGGATGTGTCTGGTGGTGAAAGTAAAGTCTGATGCTGTAAAGAATAGTATTGCATAGGAACCTGGAATGTTAGGTCCATGTTGTTGTGGTCATTCAGTTGTTCAGTCTTGTCCAACTCTTTGACATCCATAGTGTGCAGTACACTGGGCTTCCCTGTCCTTCACTATCTCCTGGACTTCGCTCTAAGTGATGTCCAGTTAATGATGCTATACAACCATCTCATTCTCTGTCACCCCATTCTCCTCCTGCCCTCAATATTTCCTAGCATCAGGGTCTTTTCCAATGAGTTGGCTCTTTGCATCAGGTAGCCAAGGTATTGGAACTTCAGCTTCAGCATCAGTCTTTTCAATCAATATTTAGGGTTTATTTCCTTTAGGATTGACTGATTTTATCTCCTTGCTGTCCAAGGGATTCTCAAGAGTCTTTTCCAGCACCACTGTTTGAAATGTCATGAATGAAAGTAAACTCGATGTGGTCAAACAGGAGATGGCAACAGTAAACATTGACATCTTAGCATTCAGTGAATTGAAATGGATGGGAATGGGCAAATTTAATTCATATGACCATTGTATCTACCACTGTGGGCAAGAATCCCTCAGAAGAAATGGAGTAGCCTTATAGTCTACAAAAGAATCCAAAATGGAGAACTTGGTGCAATCTCAAAGAAGAATGACCTCAGTTCATTTCCAAGGCAAACTATTCAACATCACAACAATTCAAATCTATGCCCCAATCACTGATGCTGAAGAAGCTGAAGTTGACTGGTTCTTTGAAGACCTACAAGACCTTCTAAAATTAAAAGCAAAAAAGATGGCCTTTTCATAATAGGGAGTTTGAATGAAAAAGTATGAAATCAAAGTTACCCAGAATAATAGTCAAGTTTGTCCTTGGAATACAAAATAAACCATGGGAAAGCCTAACAGAGTTTTGTCCAGAGAACACATGGGTCTTAGAAAACACCCTTTTCCAACAACCTAGGAGACATCACCAGATGGTTATGGACACATGGACATCACCAGATGGTTAACACTGGTGTCAGATTAATTCTGTTCTTTGCAGCTGAAAATGGAGAAGCTCTAAACAATCAGCAAAAACAAAACCTGGAGCCGACTCTGGCTCAGATCATGAACTCCTTATTGCAAAATTCATGCTTAAATGGAAGAAAATAGGGAAAACTATTAGGCCATTCAGATAAGACCTAAATCAAATCCCTTATGATTACACAGGAGAGGTGACAAATAAATTCAAGGGATTAGATCTGGTAGACAGAATGTTTAAGGAACTATGGACTGAAGTGCATAACATTGTACAAGAGGCAGTGAGTAAAACCATCCTGAAGAAAAAGAAATGCAAGAAGGCAAAGTAATTGTCTGAGGATCCTTTACAGATAGCTGAGGAAAGAAGACAAGAAAAAGGCAAGGGAGAAAGAGAAAGATATAGTCAACTGAATGCAGAGTTCCAGAGAATAGGAAGGAGAGATAAGGAGCCCTTCTTAAATGAACGAAGAAAAGAAATAGAGGAAAGCAATAGAATGGGAGAGACTTGAGTTCTCAAGAGAATTGGAGGTATCAAGGAAGCATTTCATCCAAGGATGGGCATAATAAAAGACAGAAACTGTGAGGACTTAATAAAGAAAGAAAGAAAGTCGCTCAGCCATGTCCGACTCTTTGCGACCCCATGGACTGTAGCCTACCAGGTTCCTCCGTCCATGGGGTTTTCCAGGCAAAAATACTAGAGTGAGTTGCCATTTCCTTCTCCAGAGGACTTAACAGAAGCAGAATAAATTAAGAAAAAGTGACAAAAACACAGAATAAGTATACAAAAAAAGGTGTTAATGACCTGGATAACCACGATGGTGTCGTCACCCATATAGAGCTGGACATCCTGGAGTGTGAGGTCAAATGGTCTTAGAAAGTATTACTATGAACAAAGATAGTGGAGATGATGGAATTCCAGATGAGCTATTTAAAAACTTAAAAGATGCAGCTGCACTTGATATATCAGCAAATTTGGAAAACTCATCAGTGGCCACAAGACTGGAAAACATCAATTTTTATTCTAATCCCAAAGAAGGAAAGTGCCAAAGAATGTTCACATTAGTGGACAATTTGGCTCGTTTCACATGGTAGCAAGGTTATGCTCAAAATCCTTCCAGCAAGGCTTCAACAATATGTGAACCTCCAGATGTACAAGATGGGCTTCGAAGAGACAGAGAAACCATAGATCAAATTGCCAGCATTTGCTGGATCATAGGGAAAACAAGGGAATTCCCCCCAAAATAATCTACTTCTGCTTCATAGATTATGCTACAGCCTTTGACTCCATGGTTCAGAAAAAAACAGTGGAAAATTTTTAAAGAGATGAGAGTACCTGATCACCTTACCTGTCTTCTGAGAAACCTGAAAGTGGGTCAAGAAACACCAGTTAGAACTGGACATGGAACAACTAACTGGTTCAAAATTAGGAAAAGGATATGACAAGGCTGTATGTTGTCCCCCTGCTTATATAACTTACAGGCATAATACATCATGTGAAACACTGGATGAGTTGAATCACCAGCTAGAATAAGATTGCTGAGAGAAATACCAAACAACCTCAGATATGCAGATAATAGCACTCTAATGCAGAGAAGGCAATTGCAACCCATTCCAGTACTCTTGCCTTGAAAATCCCATGAACAGAGGAGCCTGGTAGGCTGCAGTCCATGTTGTCACAAAGAGTCAGACATGACTGAGCGACTTCACTTTCAATTTTCACTTTCCACTTTCATGCATTGGAGGAGGAAATGGCAACCCACTCCAGTGTTCTTGCCTGGAGAATTCCAGGGATGGAGGATCCATCTATGGGGTCACACAGAGTCAGACACAACTGAAGTGATTTAGCAGCAGCAGCAGCAGCACTCTAATGGGAGAAAGTGAGGAGGAACTAAGAGCCTCTTGAAGGTGAAAGAGGAGTGAGAAAAAGCTGGCTTGAAACTCAACATTAAAAAAATAAGACTGTGGCATCCAGTCCTGGTACCATAACTTCATGGAAATAGAAAGGGAAAAGTTGAAGCAGTGACAGATTTTATTTTCTTGGGTTTTGAAATTACTGCAGACAGTGACTGCAGCCATGAAATTAAAAGACATTTGCTCCTTGGAAGGAAAGTTATGACAAATCTAGACAGTGTATTAAAAAGCAGAGACATCGCTTGGCTGACAAAGGTCCATACAGTCAAAACTATGGTTTTTCCAGTAGTTATGTATGCCTTCCTGAGATCCTGAATGGTTGACATCCACCATGATGGTCGCAGCCTGAGATCAGCTCTCCAGAGGAAACATACAGCACATATGAGTTGGTGCTCTTGTTGTGCACCCAGGAAACCAAGAGGCTGGGATCCGGGAGGTGATTAAAGATGCATGGCCCACCAGGGACAGTGCACTCACCAAGAACCTAGTCAGCTGAGCTGCTCAGACCTGGGAAGGGCAAAAAATGCATGCCCAACCCACAGAGACTGAGCCAGAACAGTGTTTGGGTGTCTCCTATAAAAATACGGGTCATCAGTAGCCTGCTGCAGGGGCTCTGAGTGCAGCAGACCTGGGTATGGCATAAGTCCTCTGGGAGGAGGATTAACTCCACCATAGAACCACCAGAACTTACAAAGGACTGGAGAAATAGACTCTTGGAGGCCACAAACAAAACCTTGTGAGCACAAGGACCCAGGAGAAAGGAGAAGTGACCTCATAAGAAACTGACCCAGACATGCCCATGAGTGTCCAGGAGTCTCCAGCAGAGGCGTGGGTTGGAGGTGGTCTGCTTCAGGGTTGGAAGCACTGAGTTCAGCCCTGCATGCATGGGGCCTTTTGAAGGAGGTTGTCATTGTCTTCATTACCTCCACCACAGTTTGGCTTCAGGTCAAACAACAGGCATGGAACACAGCCTCACCCATCAACAGAAAAATGGATTAAAGATTTACTGAGCATGGCTCTGCCCATCAGAACAAGACCCAGTTTGTCTCTGGGTCAACAGTCAGTCTCTCATCAAAGCTTCCATAAGCCTCTTATCCTTACCCATCAGAGGGCAGATAGAATGAAAACCATAATAACAGAAAACTAAGCAAATTGATCACATGGACCACAGCCTTGTCTAGCTCAGTAAAACTATGAGCCATGCCATGTAGAGCCACCTAAGATAGATGGTTCATGGTGGAAAGTTGTGACAAAACATAGTCCACTGGAGAAGGGAATGGCAAACCACTTCAGTATTCTTACCTTGAGAACCCTATGCTACTGCTGCTGCTAAGTCGCTTCAGTCATGTCTGACTCTGTACGACCCCATAGATGGCAGCCCACCAGGCTCTGCCATCCCTGGGATTCGGGTGGGTTGCCATTTCCTCCTCCAATGCATGAAAGTGGAAAGAGAAAGTGAAGTTGCTCAGTCATGTCCGACTCCTAGCAACACCATGGACTGCAGCCTAACAGGCTCCATCATTCATGGGATTTTCCAGGTGAGAGTGCTGGAGTGGGTTGCCATGAATAGTATGAAAATGCAAAAAGGAATGACACTGATAGATGAACTCCACAGGTTGGTAGGTACCCAATATATTACTGGAGAAAAGTGGAGAAATAGCTCCAGAAAGAATGAAGAGACAGTACCAGAGCAAAAACAACACCCAGTTATGGATGTGACAGGTGATGGAAGTAAAGTCCAATGCTATAAAGAGCAATATTGCATAGGAACCTAGAATGTTAGGTCCATGAATCAAGGAAAATTGGAAGTAATCAAAAAGGAGATGGCAAGAGTGAACATCAACATCATTTTAGGAATCAGTGAGCTAAAATGGGCTGAAATGTGTGAATTTAACTCAGATGACCATTATATCTACTACTGTGGGCAAGAATCCCTTATAAGAAATGGAGTAACCATCATAGTCAACAACAGAGTCCAAAATGCAGTACTTGGGTGCAATCTCAAAAACAAGAGAATGACCTCTGTTCATTTCCAAGGCAAACCATTCAATATCATAGTAATCCAAGTCTATGCCCCCAACAGTAATGTTGAAGAAGCTGAGGTTGAACAGTTCTATGAAGACTGATCAGACTTTCTAGAACTAACACCCCCAAAAGACGTTCACTTCATTTTAGGGGGACTTCAGATGGTAAAGCATCTGCCTACAATGAGGGAGACCTGGGTTCAATCCCTGGGTCAGGAAGATCTCCTGGAGAAGGAAATGACAACCCACTCCAGTATTCTTGCCTGGAAAATCCCATGGACAATGGAACCTGGTAGGCTACAGTCCATGGGGTCGTAAAGAGTTGGACATGACTGAGCAACTTTTTTTCTTTTTCTTTTCATTTTATTGGACTGGCATGCAAATGTAGGAAGTCAAGAGCTACTTGGAGTAACAGGCAAATTTGGCCTTGGAGTACAAAACAGAGTAGGTCAAAGGCTAACATAGCTTTGCTAAGAGAACACACTGGTCATAGTAAACACCCTCTTCCAACAGCACAGGAACAGACTCTCCACATGAACATCACCAGATGGTCAGTACTGAAATCAGATTGATAATATAATTTGCAGCCAAAGATCCAGAAGTTCTATACAGTCAGCAAAAATAATACTGGGAGCTGACTGTGGCTCAAATCAGGAACTCCTTATTGCCAAATTCAGACTTAAATTGAAGTAAGTAGGGAAAACCACCAGACCATTCAGGCATGACCTAAATCAAATCCCTTATGATTATACAGTGGAAGTAACAAATAGATTCAAGGGATTAGGTCTTATAGAGTGCCTAAAGAAGTATGGAAGGAAGTTTGTGACATTCTACAGGAAGCAGTGGTCAAGACTATACCCAAGAAAAAGAAATGCTAAAAGGCAAAATGGCATTTGAGTAGGCCTTACAAATAGCTGAGAAAAGAAGAGAAGTGAAAGACAAAGGAGAAAAAGATAGAAATACCCATTTGAATGCATAGTTCCAAAGAATAGCAAGGAGAAAGAAGAAAGACTTCCTCAGTGATAAATGCAAAGAAAGAGAGAAAAACAATAGAATGGGAAAGACTAGATATCTCTTCAATAAAATTAAAGATATCAAGGGAATATTTCATGCAAACCTGAGCAAAATAAAGGACAGAAATGTTTGGGCCTAACAGAAGCAGAAGATATTAAGAAGAGGTGGCAAAAATACATAGAAGAAATATGCAAAAAAGATCTTCATGACCCACATAACCAGGATGGTGTGATCATGTAACTAGACCTAGATGTCCTGGAATGTGAAGTCAAGTGGGCCTTAGGAAGCATCACTACGAACAAAGCTCAAGGTGAGAACGTTTATGCGGGCAGTAGTCTAAAAATTGATTCAAGAAGTTTAGATATACATCTTCAATAAATCTAAAATGCTATAGCATATTACGGCAGTGTCATTCATTATGAAGATTGTCATTTGGGGTAGTTACAAATATCTATATATTTGATCAACATTCCATCATAAATATAGTACATTCTATTTTTGTGTTTCTCTATTATACATGCAATGACAAACATTTAACTATGCATTTGCCTGTGACTATGCTAGACTGTCACTGCTTAAAAGTAGGGACCATCTAGTATTCATTTCTGTATTTCTTCATTTCTTGAGCAGTGTGTTGCACATCATCAGTATGTATGACTAGTCAATCAACATGTTTGTTTGACAAAGTGAATGAACAAATGTATGAAGGCATGGAGAATGCAAGGCTGAACTCATATTAATACACATACATGTGTCATATACCATTCTATGAAGACTATATAGCTCCATTCATAAGAATGTGCCTGCAGCTAGTTATCAGTCATTCACTGAAAGGAATATTATTCCACTATGAGAAACACTTAACATTTAAAAATCACAGTAATAGTCAAATATTTTATTCCCTCCTTCCTTCCTTCTTCCCCCTCTCCTTCCCTTCTTTCTTTCCTCCCTTCCTTCAGCTATTCATTAATTTTTCCTTTTATAAAATTAGATTATCACATTTTAGCAGCTTGGACATGTAAAATTTTTACTTATCAATCTTGTAAATTGTGTGACACTTCTATTCTTGTCACAAGAAGCAGCCAACTAAGAAATTTTCATTTTCCCCCCATGACAAAATTTCTAAATGGGCAAATTGACATGGAAACCTTACATAAAAATTGAACAAATATGTAATTAAATGTAACTTAATTTAACTGATTCATTTAAATAATTGTCTAAAAGTGCTGGCATGGTGTGACACAAATGACATGTGTGAGTTTGGAATTTGAACTGTGTTGTAATCTAATCTACCCTCCTCAAAAAGGATGTATCTTCTAGTAATTCACCCACTTCAGTTTGTTAGTTTATCAAAAAGGGGAGAGTAATACTCCCACTTTTGTTGCACAGTTCCCACACATCTAGCCTCTAATGCTTCAACTTTATTTTCCCCTTAAATCCACTTCCTTTCCTATTTTATATTTTATTTTTCTATTGTATTTTTTCCTTTTACTATCTCAAACTTTTTTCTTCTTTCCTCTTTCCTTTGTTCCATTCTTTCTATTTCTTTCTTTCTTTCATTCTTTTAGTTTTTCTTTCTGCAAGGCAATTTGAATATCATAAAAGTAAAAAAAATCTGATTTCCTAAAAAATTAAATGATACAATGTAGATAAAATTTATACATCATCTAAGATAATTTAATTCAAATGATAAATAATATTATGTATACTAAATTTAAAGATTATATATGACACATCAGTATAAATATAATTTTTGTTTTTCTGCCCAAAGAAAAAGTGTTAGACTAAAATTTCTATATATTTTTAATAAAACGGTTTTCTTCTGCTAGCTTTCCAATGTGAAAAAGAAGAAAATAGTTTCTTAACTGATGATAATATAACAAATTTTTCATTATTTTTACTCTTTAATCAATGTTGCTGGTTAATCTATATTCACCTAATCCTTTTCTTGAAATTGTATAGGGTTAGTTTGGAATTATTAAGTACTAGATTGGAGGTTTATTAATCTTTTTTTTTTTTTTTCACTTGTTCCATGGCTTTCCAAGTGGAGTGAGTGGTAAAGAACCCACCTGCCCATGCAGGTAGATGTAAGAGATGTGGGTTTGATCCTTGGGTTGGGAAGATCCCCTGGAGAAGGGCATGGCAACCCACTCCAGCATTCTTCCCTGGAGAATCCCATGGAGCCTTATGGGCCACAGTTTCATAGGATCAGAAAGAGCTGGACATGACTGAAGCAACAGCATGCATGCATGCAGGATGGAACTTGAGCAGGAAATAAACTTTTACTGTTAAAAGCATCTGAAATTTGTGCTTTTTCATAGCAGTAAAATATGGGGATTGCAGTCTAATAAGAGAGAGAAAAATAATTTAGATTGTTAAAGAGGTAACAACTACACCAATTAAAGTACTATGTAGTTATACTGTATTTGGCTTCTTTGGTTAATCTGATGTAATGATTATATTAAAGGCCAAGAACATGTTCCAGAATCAAGGGAAAATAATGTGACTACATCAAGGCTTCATAACAATAGTTGTCCAATATATAACTATGCAATGATTGTTTTCTGTTAGGCAGTACCACCTGTACTCTCAAAGCACAAACTGAACTTTGAACTTTTGTAGAAAAACATGGTATCTGTATTTTTTTTCCCCCATGACATGACTAGCATGGCAAAAACTAGAACAAGCTACAACTTGTTACCTGGAATAACAAAGGATAGATATTGATGTGACGGATTTTCTTGGCCTTTACTCTTCCAAAAGACATGCACATTTCACATTTTGAGCTTTGACAATATGCCAAGGGGGCAGAACACAAATAAGGGACATGCGGTGACCTGACTTTTGAAATGTGGACAACACAGGCTGCTAAATTTGAATTGCTTGAAAGCCCCTGCTGAAAAGTTGTGATCTGTTTGAAATCACTTCTGACAACTTCCTTGGGCTCATTTCAAATATTCTCTCTGGGGCCACTGGGTTGCTGGTCCACATGGACGGGTGTTGCCCAGTCTGACAGCAGAGCTAGAGAAGACTAAACCCTGCCCTCTCCTTTCAGCAAAGCCAGCAGTTTGAGAAACCAGGGAGGGCCTTATTTAGTTGTTGTAAATGTAGAAGAATGATTCCTACCTTTTAAAAATGTGTGACAGAAAGAGAATCATTATCTCCTTCTCCTAAACTCCAACAGAGGTTTCTCTAGGACCTGTACATTTCCTTATGTGTTCCTCACCCTAAGAACCTAGAAAACAATGTGAAACTTTTAAGAAAATAATTAGATTGAATAATCACGAAACCAAAGAAAATGACAAAATGCCTAATTTTCAGATCATTCTCTTAATGAATGTCCCTTTGGTACTTGTATATTCATTTTTCATCCTTCTGCATTTTTAAAATCTATTTTGAAAATGTCTTGAAAGGTAGTTCCTGTGTATATTCTGAGGTGTTTGAGGTGGATTCATGGGACTTGAGCTGGACTTTATTTATGTAGTTCCCTTTTTGGTCACTATTGCTATCTCTGTCATAGTACTTATAATTATTTATTTATGCCATGTTTAGCTTATTTTTAATAACAAGCACTTTTTAAGAGCCTCACAATTATTTTTTGCCTCCAAACTCCCAAAAGTCCAAATGATGCCAAGTTCTGATCATATTGTATGATCTGTTTCAGCAGTTTTACTAATCTATTTTTTTTAATGTTTACTGTGTTTAAAACAATATTCTGTTTTTTTAATTGATATTACATTTTTAATCCTTAAAATAACTATAGTAAGTATAGTATCAGTATTTCCACATTAAGATGTCAAGTGAGTCAAAGAGAAGAAAAATGAAACCAACAAAACAAACTGCAATCTTGAGATACAAGGTCTTCTATGTCTTGGCTCTTTTTTTGTGCCCTGTTTACCAACAAATCACTTCAAAAATGTCATGTTTGTATTAAATAATTGTCTTCCTATCCTTTACAAATTGGGATTCATTTTAAAATCTGTTTTTTAAACTCATGGTTTCTTATTCTAGCAGAGTATCATGTCATCATGTGACATCAGAATGAGAAGACGGTGACAGAGAATGAAATGATTGGATGGCATCATCATCTCAATGGATGTGAGTCTGAGCAAACTCCAGGAGATAATGAAGGACAGGGAGGCCTGGCCTGCTGCAGTCCATGGGATCACAAAGAGTTACATACAACTGAACAACTGAGCAACAACTGTGTCATCAAAACCTTTTGAAAATATTCAGGATTGAGAAGATTTGTATGTCAAATGTTATTAGTGTTCCCCTACTGCTTATGAATACATTTCAAATTTTAGCTAGACAGCTTATGTGCCTCGGGACTATTTCAGTTTCTGACGTTATTGTCCAACACTCCTCCAGAAGCACCACTTACCTTACACCATTCACATCCCCAGAGTCTCTTCCCTGCCATATTCTTTCCTGCCTCATCTCTGCTCAAATAGATTAGAGTCCTTGAAGGACAGGGCCTATACCTTACTTTCATCTCTTTCATTCTTTTCTGTCTTTGACAGAGAAAAAATACCAGAGTAAAAACAACAAACAAAAAGCAAGGAGAAAAGAGAACAAAAATGAGTACAATTAAGTTCTAATAATATACTTAACTTTATTTACTAAGTAAATTAAGCCTATTTGGTTTCTTTTGTAGAGAGATATTTAACCTCAGTTCCAGAACACTCAGGAAACAGTGTTATAATAAAGAGTGGTATAATAGTTTTAGAATAAATCATAAAGATGAGAAGGAGAACCAAAAATCATGATGAAATGAATCACTTTTTTTCTGACTCTCGCAGTTTTTGAAAATGTATCAAGGAAGTAAGGTGTGGTATTACAATGATGACAGGAAGATGCTCATATCATAAGCCGTCAGATCTCATAATACAATACAGGCACTAGGACAGTATATTTTAGCAACATCAATTAACACATATTACACACAGAATGCATGCTAGCTGCTGTAGCAAATAGATACTTCAAATACAACTTCTTACTTGAAGAAATTTACAATCTGCCAGAGAGAAACAGATATATACATTTAGAGGGGCAGGGAGTAGAACAGGCAGCATTCCTAAGTCAGTTTCAAAGAAATATGTTCCATGTCCAAAGACCAAAGAGAGAAGAGATGTCAATTCAATTCTAACCATAAAATATGGACTATATAATATGAAAAATGTAACCACACATATGCAGATGATCAGAGAAAGGATATAATTGCATGCAACACTGTGTTTCTCAAGAAAAAATAGAGAGAGAGAAAGAGAAATGATGCCCAAATAAATCTAGCAAACCAAAACAAACACAGAAACAAAGGGAAACAAGTAATAGATTGGGGAAAATGTTCATGCTCATAGCAGGTTATTTTTAGCTTCTGCTTAAAATGAAGAAGTAAAACATAAAAACTAACAGTGCTAAATTGTTTTTGACCACATGGAGAATTGGTCCTCCTATGGGCAAGAAGCAATAACATATATTATGAGAAATGTCTTGGAATTCTGCCATACTATTATTTTCAAAACAGTGTGTTCCTGAATTGATATGACTTCAAAAGAAGTGTAATATGAGAGTTAGAATTTTTGGTTCTCCCTTTTTGGTTGATAAGAAAATGATTTTAAACTTGGCTGTTTCTTTTTCTTTTGAAAAATACTGTGGATTACACAGAAACTTATTTTTAGGAAGTAAATATTTCCCAAGTTCCACCAATAATAGTAATCATTCATCTTCCAGCTTCACTAGTCAAATATTTTAGTCTGTTTAGTTCACTGATATAACCTTCAGTACCTAGGTTGTTTCCTGGGATATACTAAGTATTTAATACAAATTTGCTGATGAATTAATACAGCAAAAAAAAAGATTGCCAGTATTTTTGTTATCTAAAAAGGCAAGATGGGGAGAAACCAAGGGATGGACACTGGGACTCTAGTTCTTATAGACTGTGGCTCTTCTAAACTAGATGTTCATAATAAGAAATAGGTGGAAAAGTTAGGCATCAGTAAGCTACATATATACCCTGATATACTCTGGTACAGTGAAGTATTAGGAAATAGATTATAAAATCACAGAGAAAAATTAAATACAAATATTTAATTGTGACCCTGCTGGAGGGTCTGAATAGAACAAAAAGGCAGGGAAAGGGGACGTTTGCTTTCTCTGTTTGATCTGGGACATCCATCATCTCCTGCCCTTGCGTATCCATGCTCCTGATTTTTGGTTCTTCAGACTTGGAGTGGATGTATATTATCAATTCCCAGGTTCTTAGGCCTTCAGATTTAGACTTATTTATACCACCAGATTTCCTTGTTTTCCAGCTTACAGACAGTAGATCCTAGGATTCTTGGCTGCCATAACTGGATTAGTCAATTCCTATAATAAATCTCTATCTCCATATAAATGTACATATACATCAATATATAACACATGTGATATATGATATATATCTATTACTTCTTATTTTCTGGTGAACCCTGAATATTTAATTTTTCTCTTTAAAAAAAAAATCAGTGAAGTCTACGTCAACTAATATTTACTATTCATATACAAACAGGTAATCTTGACTTGAGACCAATGAGATGAGAAGATTGAAGTGGAAAAAGGCAGGAGAGACATTTGTGTGAGCTATGTAAGCAAAGACATTTAGGTGTGGAGTGGACCCATGGCTATGTGGCAAGGTTGTTATATGCACTTGCGTCTGCAGTGATAGGAGAAGTAGGGTAGCTACTAGAGGGTGAAGTGTGCCGTGGGTGCTTCTGGGAGATAGTCCTGTGGAGGCTGGTCTATGCTTCGAAAATAACTTCAAGTCAATATAAATAAGTCTGATCCTAGGGATAAATTTGAGAGGAAGGAAGACATAGTTAACTTGCTATTGAGTTCACAGAATTAATAATTTATGTATTTCACAGCAAAAATTGTTTAACAACACATTGTTTTCAAAATAATACCTATTCATTTTTTTTAAAATTTGGCTTTAACACTGTTCAATATATCTACTTTAATTAATGTCAAAAGTCTCTCCAAATAAACCTTAAAAAAGGCATTAGATTTTCACTTTATTCCTAGGCTTTTCTTTGGGGTTTTCTTTTTCTTCACACATAGTAATAAGTGAAAATAGCCATCAAGAGACAAAAGTGAAAGCTATCAAAGAAAAGATCTATTTCTTAAATTGAAAGATAAGGTAATGTATAAAAAACTGTCAACCTCATAGATCTGAATGCTTTGTAGACTTTCCAGAAAAGTATAACTTCTGCCCAATTAAAAGCTTTTCCTTTTACAAAAAATAATAGATAAATAAATAATGTAGTACCAATAAAACTACTATCTTATCTCTTAAAGCAATTTCTGGTTCCTGTAAAGCCTTTTAAATGAAATAATACATAGTGTCTGATCATTAAAGCTAGATGACCACTACCAATTGAAATCTGAAGCTGAAATCTGTGCTTCCAAAAATTTCCCCTTATGAGGAGAGTCAACCACTAGAAAGATGTCTGGAGGACTTAATATTCTCTTAGATGGAGAATTTTTATATGAGCATAGATACTTTATATTAAACTTATTTTTATTTATTTACATTTTAGTACCAAATGAATTATAAATACTTAAGTGAAACTAGGAAATTTTCCATATTCTATAAATTTCATCTCTAGGAAAAATGAGTATAAAATCTGAATCATTTATCCTTCATAGTTCCTTAACAACAGGCTTTAATAAATAGTAAAAGAATGATGTTCTTGAATATTTACATTTTCTTTGTCATAAAAATATTTTGCCCTAGATCCCACTTCCCCTTGAAATTACCATGTTTTTCATTCATTTAATCCACTGGCAAGGATTCAGAAAGGAATCGACATTTTTTTCTACTCTCTTTCCTTTCACTTTTCCATTTATAGTCTGTTTTCAACCAAATAGCACCTGCAAAACATCTCTCATAATGACCATCTACTTGCAAAATTCAATAAATCACATAGAATTCTTATCCTCCTTGAACTGTCTGGAGTTGATATTCTTGGACACTCTCCATTCCTTTGACTTGGAGGTATCTACTCTTTGACAAGCTCTCTCCACATTCTATTTCTTCTCATTTACATTTGTTGATTCTTCTATAACACAGTATCAAACATTGATGTCTCCTAGAATTCCATCCTTACTTCTCCAGTCTTCTTGCTATAACCCACTCTTGGGTTATGCATAAAATATACCTCACAAACTGGCCCCCAAACATCTCTTTAGTATTCTTCCCTTCCCCATTATACCATATAGCTTGTATTCTAATCTCAACAACCTTCACTTTTTATTTGCAGACCTATTCTCTGACTGTGCTATTCCTCTTTCAAGAAAGGTTTTCAGCCATTTTCCTCCATAAAATTACTAAACATTTTTTCAAAATCCTGTTAAAATATCACTTCATCTGTTAAGCCTTTCTCTCTCCCACTAGTTATCATTAACTGATCTCTCTTCAGCTGTTTTCCCGCAAGTCTTTGGCCTTATTTATTTTACAGCAATTGTCAAATGGTATTTTAACTTTTGAAAATCCATTCATCTACCCAAAATGATTTTCATGTTCTTCAAAAACAAAAACCTTATTGAAGTTAGTCAGCACAAAGAAAGCAGTACAGAATAAGAATTTCAACCAGGGCATGGACTTTAGAACCAATGAGGTGTTTACTAAGCCAGTTTTAGCTCTTATTAATTCTTCTTCTAATTATACACAAGGTCTCACTCATCATAGATTATCAATACGTATTTGATGAATGGATTAATGAATGAATAACAGAATATCATCTTTTCTATGCTTCTTTTCATGGCTTAAGTATTTGAGGAATTCAGTAAGCATTACTTGCACCATCAAAGTAAATTTTAGGGTGTAGAAAATCAAAACACAGACAAAATTTCAATTAAATCCAAAGCAGATAGAAATGAAGACACACAAATGTGTTATCAGGTGTTTGTGCTGAACCTCTCCAATTAACATATATTTCCTGGCTGAGTTTATCAGAGGCTGATTATGTCTTAAAAGGTTCAGTGTCTCTGATGATAAATGGTAAGAGTGAAAAGTGAAAGAGAACATTAATATGGGCTATTATGCCCACAAGAAATATTTATTCTGGTGATGCAAGGGCATTCACTAGATAGGTAATTTCCTGAGACCTGTTGATGGAGCAGGGGTACTGAAAGGTCATGGATACTTTGCCTGAGAACTGTGATAAAAGGGACCAAGACATACAAAGACTGGGCCCCAGAGCAGGTATTGCCTGGGCCCTTAAAATGAAGTATCGTAAGTACATAGACCAATGTTTGGCCAAGGATCTCTCTGGATTTACTAACTGTGAACTATCCACGAATCCACCATTTTTCGCCTGAAATGTTGCCCCCCACCTCCAGCCTTTTGGTGTAGGATCCCTGCAGCTGATCTCCAAGGGCTTTCTTCCACATGCCACTAAGTCACCTTTAACAGAAAATTCCTCAGCTCTGCTTCAGATCACTGGTTACACATTCTTTTCAGCATCCTGTGAAAGCCTCTAACTTTGGCATATATCAGGTTCCATTGGTACTAGTGGTAAAGAATTCGTCTGTCAAGGCAAGAGACAAAGGAGATACAGGTTCGATTCCTGGGTCAGAAAGATCCCCTGAAGTAGGAAATGACATCCCACTCCAATACTCTTGCCGGGAAAACCTCAAGGACAGAGGAGGCTGGCGGCTACAGTCCGCAGGGTCACAAAAGTCAGTCTACAGACCACAGAGTTAGACAGGACTGAGCAACTGAGCACAATTTATCTTTCTGCTTTATCTCCTCAATCCCCTCCCCAATTCTACAGTTACCTTTCATTCTAGCTGTGTTAATCCTCGCATAGTTCCCTAGAGAGGCCACTAAGTCTCACATCCTTGTCTCTGTTTATGTTAATTCTTATTTTCAGGGTGTTTTTCCCAACCTCACTCAACTACCTGAACTATGTGGACAACAGGAGGTTGCCCTCTCTGTAAAGCCTTCCATGTATTCCTATCTCCCGTTTTAAACAAATTTCTTGCCCTGTGAAAACTCCCTGCCCTCTTTTTATTTTCTCTGTTCACACCTACATCATCATAGGTTAATTAGTTTCTTATGAATTTATAAACCACCAATTAGTGAGCTCCTTGATGTCCAGGGTAAATTTCATTCACTTTCATTTGTCTAAGATTTAGCACACTTTAGGGGTCTTATCAATATTTGCTGAATAACTGGAGGAACTTAGGTGGAGGCAGAACAGAGCGTCTTCAGTTGCACAAGGCACTAAACCTGAGTATGAATGAAACAACAAATCAATTTTTTTGCATAGAAGTTTATATAGACTTTATAGACTAATATTTACAGGGATATTTCTGATTGCATTTTATGTAGGAATGAATATTTGTTTAAAACATTCGAATATCTTCCATAAAAAGAAAAAAATATTTTCCTATATGATTATTTTAATGACTTTCCATTTTTTTCAATTATTGTGTAAAAAAGGACATTTACTTGAATAACAAAATAGATGAATATGAAAAAAAATTCTAGAGTTTAAAAAACATTTGAATTTTAATACCATTGTGCCTTAAAACTACTACTAAGTACTCTGAGACACTGCCATATGCTATTATTGGGGGTTGCCAATCAGGACTTCTGTTTACGTGGGATATTAAGGAGGATGTCAGATATGGTTCATCTCTAAAGCTCAATGCAAGATGCAAAAATAACTTGCATTGTTATGAAGGTCCACAGTTACCCAAAATGTGGTCTCTGAAATTTCTCAGAGGAAGTGAATGTATTTGTTAAGAACAAACTGAATCAAGAAAGAATGATGTGAATTATTAAGAAATGAAGTTTCTGCAATACTTTAGCATATATCTATTTCTTCTGTAAAGAAGTCTTAAGATAAGACAAGTTAAGGTTAAGATTAAGGTAAGACAAGTTCACACTTAAATCTTGGGAACCAAAACAATGGGTGTCATCAGTACTTGAAATAAAAAGTTACTAAATAAAAGCCACTTTTCCAAATATAACATCTAGTATAGTAATAGAGTCTAGAAACACCTCCTCTGTCTTTGTCTAATTAAAAGCCACTATTCTAGCAACTATATTTTTATGAGACAGTTACACAAGTATTTTCATTTCCTCCATTATTTTCCTAGACACTCTAGCTGACCATGGTGCATACACTTGTCCATGAGCAAAGCAAAGGTTAAGTATGTATGACACAGATGAACCCCAAGATTAAGTACACACTGTGAAATGCATGTGGATGTTCATGATTTAAACCAACGGACTGTGGCCTGAAATGATGTCACACAAAGCTTAGCGGTAAATGGAAGGTTAAACCTACTTGCATCTCGGCTCATTAAACGCAGTTAAAGTGCAAATCCCCTCATTCTGACAGTAGTGATCACAGGGGTTCTCTTTCTGGTCACAGCGCTGACTTTTAAACCCCACAGAGCATCTGCAGAATTTCAGTAAAATACAGCTAAATCAAGTGTCTGTCTATATATATATTTTTTTCCAAATATATTTCATACAGAGATATTAATAGTAACATATTAACATTTTTCTTAGGTATGCTCCCTTCTTTCTCATACACACTCATCACAGTTTACTCTGGCAACGAGAGGAACAGAATGCAGATGTGAATTTTATGTGGGCATCATCCTTCTGGTTAAGCAGTGATAAAATTCAAAGTAGAAGTCATATAAGCTGAATAGTCTTATTTCAAGTTTTCCACTCTCGATAATCAAGTGTTTGAAAAGAAAAAATGTTAAGTTTCTGATTTTCTCAAGAGTAGAGAATCTATAATACTGTCCAAAGATTTAGAAACCCAGATTCAATGTAATGTATTTCAAAAGAGACAAGGGCTTAATAGGTTTACATAATACAACACTCTAAAGCTGACACAAATATCAAATAATACCACACTTTTGAAAAGACACCTTACGTACTTGGAAAAGAGTGGCCCTAAGTACCAAACCATTTATTAATATGATTATGTCTGGGTTTCACATATCTAAATAAGGTCAATTAAATTAGAAGTATTTTTACAGGCATTTCCAAGTTCAAAGATCTCTGAATGTTTGAAATAGGTATGATGCTAAGGAGTGAATGAGCTTTTCCTTATGAAATCACTAACAAATTAATAAAGGGGAAAGTTCTGTAGTACCTGAACCAATGAGGAACAATACTTGATCAGAGATGTCCATGAAACATTCATTTAAAATATCTTACCCCAAGAATGGAGAACAATAGAGCAAGGATTTCATGCACATCTAAAGTCATATCATAAAATGCCCACAGTGTTTTAAAATACTCACAGACACACAGGTACATTTGTCTCTGGGTCCAGCTGGCATGTGCCACCATTGTAACAGTAACCATCACATAGCTGGCAGCTGGAGGCAATCTTTCCATTAGTGCAGCTGCAGCAACAGAGAAAAAAAAGTCTCATTGTTGTTGGCATGATTATTGTTGAAAGCTCACACAAATTCTCTATAGATGAGGATATTCATCACAGAAGAGTAATGAAGCATCTGGCTAAAAGGTTTTCAGAAAGACTTGCTGGAGGCGAAGATTTTTTTTTTTTTTAACAGAATGATGACATAAAATTTTTCTTTTGGTAATTTTCAAATTTTCAACCCATTTGTTTACTATAAAACATAATACAGTTAGATACAGGTGTGGAAAATATACTCTAGGTTATGTCATTTATACTTTAGGGAGATATTAGCATCAGAATCTTATTTCCTTTTCATATTACTTGAGTTTGCTGACTTTTTTTGCTATTTATAAACCACATTATCAAATACTCTCGAAGCAAATGCTTCAGCTATCCCTTCTAAACTGAAAAGTCTGGTCCAAAGAACTATTTTGAGTTTTAGACTCCACACTGTGCCTGAATGTATAGAACTATCCTGTAGTCACTTTTATACCACTGTTTATCCCTGAATATGTACTGTAATTAATGTCAAACTCTTTTTATGCTAAAGGAAAAAAGTAACAATTAATTGAAAAAATAAACAGTAATGTTACAGGAACAATATGCAGTATGGCAACAAAGTAATGAGGTAGGTTTTCTTGGAAACATTTTGGAAATGATTCCAATTTATAGTATATTGCCTGTCTGAGATAATAAAAAACTGTGCCTACTGCTACATGGAAAAGAAAAAGCATATCAAGAATAGAAAAAGTACATAAAAATTTCACTTGTTGCTGGGAGCCGTCAGGATGCTCCCTTGCTCAGATGACAAGGTCACGAGACTAAGAAAGAAATTGCAAAGCTGACTTTCTTTATCGGGGCATCCCGGGCTAGGCCCCCACCCCCAACCCCGGTATTTTTCTTGGGAGTTCTGTCCAAGCTGGGAACATTGGCTCATCTCAGTAGGTCAGACCCAGTTGGAAAGTCATCCTGAGATAATCCCCCCAGACCTTATCTACCAGAGGATCTGGGAAGGTGGATCACCTTCCCCTGGGGCTAAGGAGGAATGAAAGGGACATTTAAATAGATTACTACTCCTCCTAATCATTACTGGGGACTTTACCAAGAGTTCTCTGGGGGTCATGGCAAGGCCACCACCAGAAAGGCTCGGACTTGGGTCATCTTTCCACCTTCCACTTCCCCGACCACTCCATGGAGGAGGCTCTCTTCCTTGAAGAAATCAGGCTGGAATGGGACTTAGGAATGCTCATAACTGTGGCCAGCATAGTTGGAGATACTGATTGCTTTAGGATAATGTAGGCATAGGAATTCATTATAGTAGTTATAAAGTTAATAGGGTTTTATTGCTAAAGCAGTGCTGCTAGACTGTCTCTTAGTCCTCTTCCCTCTTTCTAAACTGTCTTTGTCCTCTTTCCTCTTTCTAAACTGTCTCTTTGTCCTCTTTCCTCATAAGAACCAGAGTAGGTTACTAGAATAAAACAGTTTCAAGCTTTAGCCCTTCCCTCTAGCTTCTACATAGTTGTACCTGATAAGAGAAATGTAACCTTTCTACTTAGATTGATGTACTTATCATGATTGAATGGAGACATTCAAATGGTAAACATACTATTGTTAAATCTAATTACATAAAAATCTGACTTCTGTTAGGGGAATGTTTCATGATAGATTGGAGAATGAGCTCAATGGTAAGGTTGCTATGGAAGGTAGAAAAAAAATTGTGTAGAATGATAGGTGATGTAATGATGTAATGGGGATGTCTTTTGCCTTTAAAATTGTAAACCAACAACAATAAACGAGAGACTGCTCCATCACCACACATCGACTCAGCTCAGTTCTTCTGCCGACGCCACTCATCCCTCAAGACCCCCGGACCCGCCGAGGCTGGACCCCGGCAACTTGTCATATTGCATTTTTAAATAAATACTATTGATTGGACATTGAAAATCATTGGGCGAACAGAGTAAAGTGCATTGACATTCCAAATTATTGAGGAAACCTCTTCCATGAAAACTATGGTAACAGCCTTGGTCAACAGATCATGTCAATACTCTGGTTATGAGATGATGTTAGCACTAATTGCTCTGAAGTAATCACTGGTATCACAATAAATCTGGACATAACCTCAATAAAGAAATCAGGCTGAAATATCATTGACTGATCACTTTGCTTCTCTTCATGACAGGTATCTACTGCAGCACATGTATCAAAGCGTAATGCCCAATGATCGATTGAATGATAAGTTGCTCAGTCATATTCTACTCTTTGCGACCCCGTGGACTGTAGCACTCCAGTCTCCTTTGTTCATGGGGATTCTCTAGGCAAGAATACTGGAGAGGGTTGCCATGCCCTCTTCCAGGGGTCTTCCCAACCCAGGGATCAAACTCAGGTCTCCTGCATTGCAGGCAGATTCTTTTATCATTTGAGCCATGAGAGAAGCCCAAGAATGCTGGAATGGGTAGCCTATCCCTTCTCCAGGAGATTCTTCTGACCCAAGGAATTGAACGGGGTTCTCTTGCATTGCAGGACAATTCTTTACCAGCTTAGCTACCAGGGAAGCCCAATGATAGAATAGATATTTGCAATAATTGATTGACTATCTTATTTTATTATTTGCATATTTATTTGGCCTAGTGTGAGTGGTAGGGTTGCTGGAAATGAACTGAACTGCTTATAATTTTCCAGGAATTTGATTTAAAGATTTTTTTAAAAAAGAACATGGATTTAAATTTCAGATTTCTTTTCACGATGAACAGAAGCAATGAGACAATTATGTTCTAGATGGGAAATGGAGATATGTGAAAGTGGAAACAAATGTGGGAAAGAAGGCAATGGTTCAAGTTGCAAAGCTTTAACAAAGAGTATCACATTCTTTATGATTTATAAAGTCATTTAAATATGGATGCAAAGTGAGGCAAGCACATATTTAATGACATTGGTGTCTGATATGCTAAATGGAGCTTGGAGACTTTTCCTTGCTCTCCATGCCCAGCCTCCTTGAAAATCAAAGAACAGAAAGTTACAGTTTCACATTCAATCAAAGGGACAACATCAAAGAGAAAAATTAGCTCATTATACATTAAAGAATTTTCCACAAAAAGATAACTATACACCAAACATCACCATTTAAAAGAGAAAATATTCTAATTATTGATTGCATTTAAACATCTGCTTGCAAGAATTGTAAAAGATGTTTCCCTGTTCTCCTTCTAAAGGTTTTCTTTGAATCCTAAACTTAAGACAGAATTTTGTAGGTATTTCAAATGTGAAATGTAAGTTATCCAAATCATTGCAGGACATCAAATAATACAGCTTATGTTTTAATGTAGTTTTCATTATAATTTAATTTCTTAGAATGTTACATGTGTGTACTCGTGCAGGCACAATTGGTAATTAGCAGTTGTCCATTAAGCAGAAAGAATTCTCATAACAATTTGACATCAGAGTGGTATTATTTAGATTATTCAAAATTATGATCAAGCATTTCTTCATCAGTATTTACTAAGGAAGAGAGAAAAGTACACAATTAGTTCAGTTTTAAAGATTATACTCATTATATTTGACAGAGTATCTACTTTCTCCTGTAGTTGACAGCTCATAGGCTTGGCATTAGGAACACATCATTACTTAAAATCACAAATACACATGTAGCTTGAATTTTTCTCATTTAAATAAAAAGTTTAACTTAGTTGTGATTTTTAGTATCAGTTCTTGACCCATAAAATAGAAATCTCAACATTGTTATCAGCTTTATTTAATGCTAGCATGAGAAGCATCATAGAAATAAAAACAAACTTACCTAACATTTCAAGATACACAGACAGTCATGTTTGCATTGTAATGTCCATATGTTATTATAGCCTGTCTGATAAATCAAATAATATACTCCTAGTTTTAAACTTCTACTATCCACTCACAGCTAGCAACTGTTATTTATCCATTCTTACATATAGTTTCCCTAAAAGGTATTTAAGTCAGGAACTGTAATGCGGGACTTCAAAAGTCTACTCAGATTATGGGTTCCAGTGTTTCTAGGTTGGTTAAGCCAATAGTGCCTGTACAGTAGGCAATGGTGAGGGTCCTAAGAATCCAGCCCTTCCTTCCTCACACAGAACTGACCTGTGTGATGGAAACAGGATGTGTCTCTGCATGTGCTTCTCCAAGATAAACTGGGTTGGAAACTATGCCTCTCAGCCTCTCTTACATGATAGTCACAATTTCATGGGTGGATGAAATGGGGTTGTAAAGAAGAGTCTACAGTGCATTCCTGACCTAGTACACTGGACGTAAACAAAGATGTATGCTCACTAACTGAGATCAAGTTCTGCTATGCACAAGTTTCATCACAAATTACTGATGAATTTAATGAGCAAACATGATTTTGACAGTTTAAATAAAAATGCATTTTACTTTTATGTACTTATCAAAGGCATGTATTATAATTAGTCATATTTCTCAATGACTTTAGTGGAAAAATAATGTACTTTCAAATGACCCAATTTGAGGGCTTGAGTAAATGTCATTTATAATGATAACACAAATCATACATAGATTAATTCTAAAATGAGAGTAAATAAAAAAGAAAAAAAATGTTGATGCTGTCTGTAATAAAATTTTATTGGATCTTGTTTCGCAGAGTAACATAACTCAGGGCTGGCACCCTCACAGAGGCCGTCTTGGTGGAAGCTGTGGCATGAACATTTTAAGGTGTGCTTTTCTGTAACATAGTCTCATTTATTAGTTCTAGGGCAAATGATTGCAAAAGGGAATGGCAACCCACTCCAGTATTCTTGCTTCGAGATTCCGTGTACAGAGTAGCCTGGTGGGCTACAGTCCATGGGGTCAAAAAGAGTCGGACACGACTGAGTGACTAACACACACACACCGGGCAAATGATAGAGCCCAATCATTTGTAAGTCTTTCTTTTAAAAGGTTGTGAAAAGGGGAGGAAACTAAGATGGCGGAGGAATAGGACGGGGAGAACACTCTCTCCCCAATAAATATACCAAAAGAACTTTTAAAGGCCGAGCAAACTCCAAAAAACAGGAACTGAATGCTGGCAGAGGACATCGGGCATCTGGAGAGGCGACCCAGTGCCGACGTGAGGAGGTAGGACAAAAGAAAGAAAAGAAAAAAAAAGTAGAGGGAGAGACAAAGAGCTGGGGACGGGCTCCGTCCCGGAAGGGGAGTCTGGAATAAAGAGGAAAAAAAAAAAAAAGAGGAGAAAGGTTTCTGAATACCAGGGAGCATTCTCTCTGGCAGATCTGCGGTGGATCTTGGAGAGCAATATAGCTGAGAGCAGAAGCAGATTAATAGCTAAGCCCTGCAAGGTTCGTCTCTAGCTACAAGCACAGCCGAGAGCAGCAGCACAGCCGAAGCAGACTGCTCCTGCTCAGGGAGGGGCGGGCCGCGGGCTCAGGGAACGGAGCAGCCTGAGGGACCTAACCTTCCAGGAAAAGCTCCCTCTCCCCCCCAGGTCCGTGCACAAAACAAAGGGCGGTGAGGAGTCAACAGAGAGGCTGGGCAGCTGAGGGCTGCGGACCGGCCCAACCCCCGCCTGAGAGCAGTGGTCATAACCCAACCCAGCCCCGGGGAGGCTAACCAAGACTTCTGGGGAATCTGGACAGATCGGTGCTGTATACATCTTAGAAAGAGTGCTCAGCTGCACGCCGCCGAGAAAACAGAGCGGCCGGGCCGGGAGAGAGGAGAAGCCCCACTCCCCAACTGCTGGGCGGACGACAGAGAGCCTGAGCAGAAGGGGCGGGGGAAGCCCTCTCACCAGGAGCAGGGCAAACTCCAAAATTAAATCCCTGCCGGTAGAACAGACTGCATAGAGAGCGGCTGGGCCGGGGGAGGGGAGAAGCCCCACCCCCCAACTTTGCTGGGCAGACGACAGAGAGCCTGAGCAGAGGGGGCGGGGTAAGCCCTCTCACCAGGAGCAGGGCAAACTCCAAAGCGCTGAATAGACACTTAAAAGACCAGCAGACAGAAGACGCTAGCAGAACAGCTTTGAAACAGACAGGAGAAGCAAATTAAAGCCCTGCAGGTGGCGATAACTGCATAGAAAG
>ML660200.1:16992771-17032260 GCA_007570785.1 Antilocapra americana
TTTTGCCTATGTTATCCTCTAGGAGTTTTATAGTTTCTGGTCTTATGCTTAGATCTTTAATCCATTTTGAGTTTATCTTTGTGTATGGTGTTAGAAAGTGATCTAGTTTCATTCTTTTACAAGTGGCTGTCCAGTTTTCCCAGCACCATTTGTTAAAGAGGTTGTCTTTTCTCCATTGTATATTCTTGCCTCCTTTGTCAAAGATAAGGTGTCCATAGATGCGTGGATTTATCTCTGGGCTTTCTATTCTGTTCCATTGATCTATGTTTCTGTCTTTGTGCCAGTACCATACTGTCTTAATGACTGTGGATTTGTAGTATAGCCTAAAGTCAGGTAGGTTGATTCCGCCAGTTCCATTCTTCTTTCTCAAGATTGCTTTGGCTATACGAGGTTTTTTGTATTTCCATACAAATTGAGAAATTATTGGTTCTAATTCTTTGAAAAAGACCTCTGGTAGCTTGATAGGAATTGCATTGAATCTATAGATTGCTTTGGGTAGTATACTCATTTTCACTATGTTGATTCTTCCAATCCACGAACACGGCACATTTCTCCATCTGTTTGTGTCCTCCTTGATTTCTTTCATCAGTGTTTTATAGTTTTCTATATACAAGTCTTTTGATTCTTTAGGTAGAAATACTCCTAACTATTTTATTCTTTTTGTTTCTATGGTGAATAGAATTGTTTCCTTAATTTCTCTTTCTGATTTCTCACTGTTAGTGTATAGGAATGCCAGGGATTTCTGTGTGTTGATTTTGTATCCTGAAACTTTGCTATATTCACTGATTAGCTCTAGTAATTTTCTCGTAGAGTCTTTAGGGTTTTCAATATAGAGGATCATGTCATCTGCAAACAGAGAGAGTTTTACTTCTTCTTTTCCAATCTGGATTCCTTTAATTTCTTTATCTGCTCTGATTGCTGTGGCCAAGACTTCCAAGACTATGTTGAAAAGTAGTGGTGAGAGTGGGCACCCTTGTCTTGTTCCTGATTTCAGGGGGAATGCTTCCAGCTTTTCACCATTGAGGATAATGTTTGCTGTGGGTTTGTCGTATATAGCTTTTATTATGTTGAGGTATGTTCCTTCTATTCCTACTTTTTGGAGGGTTTTTATCATAAATGGATGTTGAATTTTGTCAAAGGCTTTCTCTGCATCTATTGAGATAATCATGTGATTTTTATTTTTCAATTTGTTAATGTGGTGTATTACATTGATTGATTTACGAATATTGAAGAAACCTTGCATCCCTGGGATAAAGCCTACTTGATCATGATGTATGATCTTTTTGATGTGTTGTTGGATTCTATTTGCTAGAATTTTGTTGAGGATTTTTGCATCTAAGTTCATCAGTGATATTGGCCTGTAGTTTTCTTTTTTTGTGGCATCTTTGTCGGGTTTTGGAATTAGGGTGATGGTGGCCTCATAGAATGAGTTTGGAAGTTTACCTTCCTCTGCAATTTTCTGGAAGAGTTTGAGTAGAATAGGTGTTAGCTATTCTCTAAATTTTTGGTAGAATTCAGCTGTGAAGCCATCTGGTCCTGGGCTTTTGTTTTTTGGAAGATTTCTGATTACGGTTTCAATTTCCGTGCTTGTGATGGGTCTATTAATATTATCTATCTCTTCCTGGTTTAGTCTTTGAAAGTTGTACTTTTCTAGGAATTTGTCCATTTCATCCAGGTTGTCCAGTTTATTTGCATGTAGTTGCTGATAATAGTCTCTTATGATCCTTTGTATTTCTGTGTTTTCTGTTGTGATCTCTCCGTTTTCATTTCTAATTCTGTTGATTTGGTTCTTCTCCCTTTGTTTCTTGATGAGTCTGGCTAATGGTTTGTCAATTTTATTTATCTTCTCAAAGAACCAGCTTTTGGCTTGGTTGATTTTTGCTATGGTCACTTTTGTTTCCTTTGCATTTATTTCTGCCCTGATCTTTAAGATTTCTTTCCTTCTACTAGACCTGGGCTTCTGCATCTCTTCCTTTTCTAGTTGCTTTAGGTGTAAAGTAAGGTCATTTATTTGATTTTTTTCTTGTTTCCTGAGCTGAGCTTGTATTGCTATGAACTTTCCCCTTAGCATTGCTTTCACAGTGTCCCATAGGTTTTGGGCTGTTGTGTTTTCATTTTCATTAGTTTCCATGCATAACTGAATTTCATTTTTGATTTCTTCTGTGATTTGTTGGTTATTCAGCAGTGTGTTGTTGAGCCTCCATATGTTGGAAGTTTTGAAAGGTTTTCTCCTATAATTGATATCTAATCTCACTGCATTGTGGTCAGAAAAGATGCTTGGGATGATCTCAATATTTTTGAATTTATCAAGGTTAGATTTATGGCCCAGGATGTGATCTATCCTGGAGAAGGTCCCGTGTGCACTTGAGAAAAAGGTGAAATTCCTTGTTTTGGGGTGGAATGACCTATAGATATCAATTAGGTCTAGTTGGTTTATTGTATCATTTAAAGTTTGAATTTCCTTGTTACTTTTCTGTCTAGTTGATCTATCCATTGGTGTGAGTGGTGTATTAAAGTCTCCCACTATTATTGTGTTGTTGTTGATTTCCCCTTTCATACTTGTTAGCATTTGCCTTACATATTGTGGTGCTCCTGTGTTGGGTGCATAAATATTTATAATTGTTATTTCTTCTTCTTGGATTGATCCTTTGATCGTTATGTAATGTCCATCTTTATCTCTTTTCACTGCCTTTATTTTAAAGTCTACTTTATCTGATATGAGTATTGCCACTCCTGCTTTCTTTTGGTCTTTATTCGCATGGAATATCTTTTTCCAGCCTTTAACTTTCAGTCTATATGTGTCCCTAGGTGTGAGGTGGGTCTCTTGTAGACAACATATATAGGGATCTTGTTTCTGTATCCAATCGCCCAATCTTTGTCTTTTGGTTGGAGCATTCAGCCCGTTTACATTTAAGGTAATTATTGATAAGTATGGTCCCGTTGCCATTTATTTTATTGTTTTGGGTTCCAGATTATCTATCCCATCCGTGTTTCCTATCTAGGCAAGTTCCTTTAGCATTCGTTGGAGGGCTGGTTTGGTGTACTGAATTCTCTCAGTTTCTGCTTGTCTGAGAAAATTTTGAATTCTCCTTCAAATTTGAATGAGATCCTTGCTGGGTACAGTAATAGGGGTTGTAGATTGTTTTCTTCCATGACTTTAAGAATGCTCTGCCATTCCCTTCTGGCCTGAAGCGTTTCTATTGAGAGATCAGCTGTTATCCTTATGGGATTCCCCTTGTGAGTTATTTTTTGCTTCTCCCTTGCTGCTTTTAATATTTGGTCTTTGTATTTGATATTTGTTAATTTGATTAATATGTGTCTTGGGGTGTTCCGTTTGGGGTTCATTCTATTTGGGACTCTCTGTGTTTCTTGGACCTGAGTGGCTATTTGCTTCCCCAATTTAGGGAAATTTTCAACAATTATCTCTTCAAGGATTTTCTGATGGTCTTTCTTTTTGTCTTCTTCTTCTGGGACTCCTATGATTCGAATATTGGTACGTTTAATATTGTCCCAGAGGTCTCTAATATTGTCCTCATTTCTTTTAATTCTTTTTTCATTTTTCCTTTCTGTTTCATTTATTTCTGCCATTCTGTCTTCTACCTCACTTATCCTGTCTTCTATCTCTGTTATTCTACTGTTGGTTCCCTCCAGGGTGTTTTTGATCTCATTTATTGCATTATTTATTGTATTTTGACTCTTTTTCATTTCTTCTAAGTCCTTGTTAAAGCTTTCCTGCATCTTCTCAATCCTTGCCTGCAGGTTATTGAACTGCAGCTCCAACTTATTTTCCAGGTTTTGGATCATATTCACTATCCTTATTCGGAATTCTTTGTCAGGTAGACATCCTATCTCTTCGTCTTTTGTTTGGTCTAGGGGGTATTTATCCTATTCTTTTACTTGCTGGGTATTTCTCTGCTTTTTCATCTTGTTTATCTTGCTGTGTTGCCCCTTTATTGTGGGGGTTCCTCACTATGGGAGGGGTTAGATGTGTGGTTTGTAGAAGTTTCCTGGATGGGAAAGCTTGTGTGGTGTTCTGGTGGGTGGATCTGGGTTTCCTCACTGTAACTAACAATGGAGTGTCCAGTAAAGAGATTTGAGGTGTCGGTGGACTTGGTTTGACCTTGGGCAACCTGTGTATTGAAGCTCCTGGCAGTGTTCCTATGTTGCTGGTGAATTTGCTTGGTATATCTTACTCTGGAGCTTGTTGGCCCTTGGGGGTTGATTAATTTCAGTTTTGGTATGGAGGAGGTTGATGAGTTCCTATCGATTAATTAACCCTTGGATCCAGGAGTTTTCTGGAATTCTCAGGGTCTGGGTTTAGTCTCCTGTCTTCCAGTAGCCTCAGGGCTCTTTTATCTCTGCACTGATGGTGGCAGAACCTCTAGTTTAGTGATGAGAAGTTTCTTCACAGTGAGGGACACCCTGTCAGGTACACAAAGTTACATGGCATGGACCAGAAGGAGAAGAGAGGAATCCGATGGTGAGGGAGTGAAGTGGCCAGTGATTGCTCCTCTGTGTGCCCTCCACAGCCTGGATCCCTTGGAGATGTTCACAGAGTTATATCGAAATGTGAAGAGTGTGGAAGGAGACAGAATTGACCAGAGAGAGAAAGGAGAGAGTCAGATGGATAGAGACAGATCCAGCCAGTGGTCAGTTATTTCAGTGTTCTTCACAGCTGGTAACTCTCAAGCAGAGTCCCAGAGTTGGGTAGAGAATATACAGAGGAAGAGGACGTTGAAGGTGTCTTGGTAGGAGAAGAAAAGAGAAAAGAAAAAGAAAAAAAGAAAAAAGAAAAAAGGAGAGACAAGAATGGGGAGAGAGCAGTCAAGCCACTCATCTCACTCCAAGGTAACGATGAGTATTGGAGCTTGGGTCCTTAAAGGTACAAAGTTGATACCCAATACTAATAGGCAAAGGTTAAAAATCTAGAGTAAAGACGGGATTCTCAAAATACTATTACAAAGAAAAAGATAGAAAGAAAGATAAGGAAGAGAAAGAAAAACAAAAACAAAAAAAAAAAAAAGAGGAGAAATAAGAATGGGGAGAGAGCAGTCAAGCCAATGATCTCACTCCCAGGTAGCAATGGGTACTGGAGCTTGGATCCTTAAAGGTACAAAGTTGATACCAAATACTAATAAGCAAAGATTAAAAATCTAGAGTAAAGACTGGATTCTCAAAAGTACTAAAAAGAAAGAATGATAAAGAAGAAAATACAACACCACCACCACCACCACCAACAACAAAAATCAGTAAAAAAAAAAAAAAAATTTAAAAAAAGGGGAATAAAGTGGAGATATAAAAGGTAAGAAAGGAGATAGGACGGAGAATGCAATAAGGGAGAAAGAGGAGATTAAAAAAAAGGGGAAATAAAAATAAAGGAAAAGAAAGGCAAAAAAAGAAAATAACAAGGTTATAGGGGACTTAAAAATTCTAAAAAAAAAAAAAAAGGGTATAAAAAAGTTTTAAAAATTTAAAAGATGTTCCTAGTACAGTTATAACTAAGGCTTTCTCTGGTGCTGATGCGTACTGGGAGGGGTCAGTTTATTTTTCAGACAATTCCTTGGGTCCGGCTTGTACTTCTCATGGTCTATAGACTCCAAATCTGTTGCGTCTGCTAGCTTAAGCGTCTTCTGTTTGCTGGTCTTTTATGTGTCTATTCAGCGCTCTGGAGTTTGCCCTGCTCCTGCTGAGTGCGCTTCCCCCGCCCCTTCTGCTCGGCTCTCTGTCATCCGCCGGGCGCAGTTGGGGAGTGCGGCTTCTCCTCTCCCCCGGCCCAACTGCTTGGCTTTCCCGACGTGCATCTAAGCACGTCTTCTTAGGTGTGCAGAGCTCCGATCCGTCCAGAATCCCCAGTAGTCTTGGTTAGCACCTAGCTCTGTGCGCAATTTGGCCAAGGAAGCCTCGCAGGGGCTGGGCTATGCCCGCTGGTCTCGGGCAGGGGTTGGGTCTGTCCACAGCCTGAAGGTGCCCAGCTCCGCCCAGCCGGCCGCCTCCCTGCCGACTCCGCCTCACCCTTTGGTCTCCCTGAGGCTGGGTTATGCCCGCTGCACTCAGGCGGGGGCTGGGCCGGTCCGCAGCCCACAGGCGCCCAGATCTCCTCGGCAGGCCTCCTCCCTGCCGACTCTGCACGCCCTTTGTTCTGTGCCACCCGGCCGGCTGCCTCTCTGCCGACTCCACACCTCTCCTTGTTCTGCGTGGGCCTGGCAGGGGGGCTCTTCCTGGGGAAGGCTACTTCTCAGTCTATCTCTGGTTAGCCCCCTGGGTTGGGTCGCTCAGGCTGCTCCGTTCCCTGAGCGCGCGGCCCGCCCCTCCCTGAGCAGTCCGCTTTGGCTAGTGGGGGGTGGGGCGTCCGCCGCCGCTTCCCTGTGCCTTCCAGCCAGAAATGTAGCTTGCAGGGCTTAATTATTAATCTGCTTTTACTCCCAGCTATCTTGCTCTCCAAGATTCACCACAAATCCACCCGAGAGAATGCTCCCTGGTATTCGGAAACCTTTCTCCTCTTTTTTTTTTTTTTCCTCTTTATTCCAGACTCCCCTTCCAGGACGGATCCCCACCCCCAACTCTGTCTCTCCCTTTACTTTTTTCTCTCTCTTTTTTCTTTTGTCCTACCTCCTCTCGTCAGCAATGGGCCGTCCCTTCAGATGCCCGATGTCCTCTGCCAGCATTTAGATCCTGTTTTATGGAGTTTGCGCGGTCTTTAAAAGTTCTTTTGGTGTATTTATTGGGGAGAGAGTGGTTTCCCCGTCCTATTCCTCCACCATCTTAGTTCCCCCTGATCTAATTTTTAACACCATGTTGATAAAATGGAAGTGGTAGATGTGTAACTGATTATTTACTGAGGACATGTGTGTAACTAAGTGTATATTGATAGCTGTGAGAAAAATCCAGAAATACAAGACAGGACACTAGCTCTCAACAGAAATACAAGACAGGACACTACCTCTCAGAGAGCTGACAACCCAACTGTGAGGTTACAATAGGAATTAAAAAGCTACTAAGACTGATCTGAATAATGTCTACTGTGGCAACAGCCTACATAAATTACTGCGAACAAAATCTTCCTTTAGTTTGGAACATTCCAGCTCATAAGTTTTGATCATTTTACTGACCTGAATGGCATAACAATTGAGATTTCTGCATATAGTAAGATGGAGAAATAATGAAATGTAATTAATCTGTGCTAAGAAAGTAGAGATTACCATGAAATTATACAATAACATTTTATATTCACAATATAAAAATTGTTATAACCTCTGTAATTAGGATAATAACACTAAGAACTGCATGGCAGCATCAAACACAATCATGTAATCTAAAGGACAATGGTGGATATACAATTACAGAGTATTCACATGGTAATTAGGTGGATAGTAACTGAAGGATAAGTGAGTGGCTATTTTCTGCAATAGAAATGGAATAATTTTCAAGGGAGATCATTATTGCACTCTTTCTCTTTTTCTCTTTCCTTTTTAAACAATCAGAAATATGAGATACTTCTTTCTTTAATACTTTTACAGTATCTTAATAGACTGCATAAGAATATATGCATGTATGAGTATATATACAGGTTTATGAATATTCAAGGACAGCCAGATGTCTTTAAAATCTCTAGCTGCATTTAACTTCTTTCCCAAATATTTCTTTCTATTGGAAAGTAATTGCCAAGACCATTTAGCTATTAACTCATATTTGCCCCTGGGCTATTTGCATTGTAATAGTTAGTGAAGTGTGAAATTTATTTAAAGAGAGGAAAACCAAATCAAAATATACCACCTAAACATGAGCTGAAGATACTCAAAAAGAATAATGGGGAATCTGGAGAGTCTTTAATTGTTAATACAGGATGGCTATATAGGGGGGACTAAATTATATAATCCAATGTATGTACATCAATTGTTGTCTTACATCACTAAATTTTTATCTGAACTTTGAAAAAGTGTTCTGTGAATTGGCTCTAAGATTCATAATTTAAATAAGTATTTGATAATTTAGGAGCACATACATACACACACACACATAATAAATTAAAAGTAGGGTGGAATTACTTTCACAACCCAAGAATTCTATTAACTGAGCTCCAGTTTTAGTGTAATGCACACTCCACATTCACCATTATATAATTGTGTCCCAGGAGCAGTAGAGTACATGAATTTTGCTAATATTTTCCCTGCAGGGAGGTTTGTAGTTGCTTCTATACATATGTATAAAAGGCAGAAAACTTTCCAGAAGAACCAATAATGGTATTTTGTAAACTTTTGATGAATACTTCCACTATAGTGATATATATAAAGAAAGAAGAAATGAAATCTTTGACCAAAATAAGAAGGACTTGGAGGTTAAATTCAGCCCTTCTTCTGGCTAACAATGTGACCTCATCTGAGTTACTTGACTAACTTCTCCAAAATGCCCTTTGGTCATCTTTGAACAGAGTCAGTATTACTAAACACTCCTGAGATTGTGTCATGATTTCCTCCTCAGCCATCCATCCTTAACAATGCCCTTGATTCCAAAAAGGTCAATGAGAGCCTATTTTGAGCAAAATTATGGAAATGACCATTAAAATGAAAATAAATGCTCATTTTTAGTTGTTTTCTTCATGCCAGTCACATGTGTTTGTTTTAGTCTGGTGTTTAGTCTGATAACATGGTATTATCCTCATTGTATAGGTAATCACACTGAGGCACAGATAGGTTAAGCAACTTGCCAAAGATGACTCAAGAAAAAGTGAGAGAACTGAAATTCAAACCCCAATAAGCCTAACTCTATAGAGTAAACAATTATTTTTCTTGTTCAGTTACTCACACTTAGGAAAAAAAATACAGAAAGTAATTTTAAAAACCTTTGATGTTTTCTTTTCCTTGCTTGTGTCTAAAACTGAACAAGCCTCCATCTACATAGATATCTGAGGGTCTAACCACCAGTCAGAATGCTAATGGACCATGTCAGGGCAAGCACAGGAGAGTTTCCCTGATGCCATCCAGATCTGCAAAATTAAAGTTCAGAAACTCAATCTGGGTGCCTATGCCTCATCCAAATATTCACATTTCATATGTCAGTCTCAGCCTCCCTTCCCAACCCAGTAAATATGTGCTTCTCTAGCCACTGGTAATCAATGTACGGCACTAGACTCTTACTTGAAGGGAACACTTAATTATCCATATGATATATTCAATATCAGGCAGGGTCAGCTCTGAGCCAGTCCAGACAAATATGAAACCAAAATAACAGTCAAGAAATCACAAAGTAAGACATTCCCGATTGTCAGCATTTATTGATACCTAATTTAGCTAATTTATGATGAAAACATTTGGAAGGTTTTCTGGAAAACTTTTCAGATTCTTAAAAATATCAACAAAAGTGATTGTGGCCTTTTTTCTATAAAGTCAGTTTTTCACCTATCATGGTTTAGGAGCAAAATGGTAAAGTAACTTCTATAATTTGCTTAGAATTTTGACTGTTTTCTTTAAAGTATTATATTAAGAAACAAGAACAAATTTAAAACTGCTAGAATGTTCTTTTTCACATTCCTCCAATGTTTTACACAGCCAGAGGTATTTTAATAATTAAACTTACAGCATAGTCCTAAATATATCTTCTGATTTCAGAACTGAATTTAATAAAGTAGGCAAACATTGAATCCAGGTATGCCAATTAAACATTCTCTAGGGAAAAATGTGGGCAAAACTCTGATTAGAGCTGATAAATTTTCATCAGGAAAGCATGCATAAGAAAATTAGCATTTTTGAATTTATTACTAATAATAGAAATATATCCCAAATATCTTATAGAGAAAACTGCAAAAATTTAAAGAGTAAGATATATCCTGAGCAAGTAGTGCCATCTCTAAGTATCCAGGTAAAAGAAAAATGTAAAATTCAGCAAGATAATTAAAAAGAAAAAAAACACAACTTTGATTTGAGTGAGACATATGGGGTGGGATTTTAAAAGCGCCAGTATTTAAATTTTCAACAGGCTGCTGCTTCAAAATGGATATTAACAATGATTTGGGTTTCCCTGGTGACTCAGTGGTAAAGAATCTGCCTGCCAATGCAGGAGACATGGGTTTGATCCCTGATCCAGGAAGCTTGCACACGCCGTGGAGTAGCTAAGCCCATGTGCCAGAGCAATTCAGCCTGTGCTCTCAAGTGCAAGAGCCACAACTACCGAGTCCACATGCCCTAACTACTGAAGCCCAGTGCACCTTAGAGCCCATGCTCCACAACAAGAGAAGCCACAGCAATGAGAAGCCCAAGCACCACAACTGAAAGTAGCCCCTGCTTGCTGCAGCTAGAGATAAGCCTGCGGGGCAGCAAAGACCCAGCAGAGCCATAAATAAAGATGGAGTCAATAATTTTAGCAATAATCACAACTTAACTCATAAAACTCACGGCAATGTTTTGTTTTCAAGTATCATGAGAATCTAAACAGCTTTTGTTTATAAAGGATGTTCTGGATTGACTATATCTCTATTTTTAAAGCAATCCAGCTACAGAAGCTTTGAGCCAGCAACTATAAGGAGGGAGAGAATCATTTGATACTTGAAAGCAAGATGACTTGCAGACAATAGCTAAATACAGTCATTGGATGATGCTAACTCAAAACCATTTAAGCGAATAGCATGAAATGACTTAGAAATAGAATGAGTGAGTGAAGGTCGCTCAGTTGTTTCCATTTCTTTGCGACCCCATGGACTATACAGTCCATGGATTTCTCTAGTCCAGAACACTGGAGTGAGTAGCCTTTCCCTTCTCCAGGGGACCTTCCCGACCCAGGTTTCAAACCCAGGTCTCCTGCATTGCAAGCAGATTCTTTACCAGCTGAGCCACAAGGGAAGCCCAAAACAAAGATATAGGTAGTAATTTTTCACAATAAGCAAAGCATTTACCATGTTTTACCCTACTTTCTTTAATGTCTTATTAATGTCTTAATAATAACGTCTTAGCTGACTGTGGCTAAGATCATGAACTCCTTACTGCCAAATTCAGACTTAAATTGAAGAAAGGAGGGAAAACCACTAGACCATTCAGGTGTGACCTAAATCAAATCCCTAATGATTATACAGGGGAAGTGAGAAATGGATTTAATGGACTAGATCTGATAGACAGAGTGCCTGATGAACTATGGACAGAGGTTCATGACATTGTAGAAGAGACAGGGATCAAGACCATCTCCAAGAAATAGAAATGCAAAAAAGCAAAATGGCTGTCTGACGATCCCTTACAAATAGCTGTGAAAAGAAGTGTAGTGAAAGGCAAAGGAGAAAAGAAAAGATATATGCATTTGAATGCATAGTTCCAAAGAATAGCAAGGAGAGATAAAAAAGCCTTTCTCGGTCAGTGATCAATGCAAAGAAATAGAGGAAAACAATAGAATGGCAAAGACTAGAGATTTCTTTAAGAAAATTAGAAATATGAGGGGAATATTTCATGCAAAGATGGGCACAATACAGAACAGAAATGGTATGGACCTAATGAAAGCAGAAGATATTAAGAAGATATGGCAAGACTACACAAAAGAACTATACAAAAAAGATCTTTACGACCCAGATAATCATGATGGTGTGATCATTCACCTAGAGCTAGAGATCCTGGAATGTCAAGTCAAGAGAGCCTTAGGAAGCATCACTATGCACAAAACTTGTGGAGGTGATGGAATTCCAATTGAGATATTTCAAAACCTAAAAGGTGATGCTGAGAAAGTATTGCACTTCATATGCCAGCAATTTGGAAAACTCAGCAATGGCCACACAACTGGAAAAGGTAAGTTTTCATTCCAATCCCAAAGAAAGACAATGTCAAAGAATGCTCAAACTACTGCACAGTTGCACTCATCTCACACACTAGTAAAGTAATGCTCAAAATTCTCCCAGCCAGGCTTCAACAATACATGAATCATGAACTTCCAGATGTTCAAGCTGGTTTTAGAAAAGGCAGAGGAACCAGAGACCAATTTCCAACATCCAGTGGATCATCAAAAAAGCAAGAGAGTTCCAGAAAAACATATATTTCTTCTTTATTGCCTATGCATTTGACTGCGTGAATCACAACAAACTGTGGAAAATTCTAAAAGAGATGGGGATATCAGACCATCTGACCTGCCTCTGAGAAGTCTGTATGCAGGTCAGGAAGCAACAGTTAGAACTGGACATGGAATGAACAGACTGGTTCTAAATAGTAAAAGGTGTACATCAAGGCTGTATATTGTCACCCTGCTTATTTAACTTATATGCAGAATACATCATGAGAAACACTGAGCTGGATGAAGCACAAGCTGGATTCAGGATTGCTGGGAGGAATTTCAGTAACCTCAGATATGCAGATGACACCACCCTTATGGAAGAAAGTGAAGAAGAACTAAAAATCCTCTGATGAAAGTGAAAGAAGAGACTGAAAAAGTTGGCTTAAAGCTCAGCATTCAGAAAACTAAGATCATGACATCCAGTCCCATCACTTCATGGCAAATAGATGGGGAAACAGTGGAAACAGTGGCATGCTTTATTTTTTTGGACCCCTAAATCACTGTAGACAGTGACTTTCACCATGAAATTAAAAGATGCTTGCTACTTGGAAGAAAAGTTATGGCCAACCTAGATAGCATATTAAAAGGCAGAGACATTACTTTGCCAATAAAGGATCATCTAGTCAAGCTATGGTTTTTCCAGTAGTCTTGTATGGATGTGAGAGTTGGACTATAAAGAAAGCTGAGTGCTGAAGAATTGATGCTTTTGAACTGTGGTGTTGGAGAAGACTCTTGAGTGTCCCTTGGACTGCAAGGAGACCCAAACAGTCCATCCTAAAGGAGATCAGTCCTAGGTGTTCATTGGAAGGACTGATGTTGAAGTTGAAACTCCAATACTTGTCCACCTAATGTGAAGAACTGACTCACTGGAAAAGACCCTAATGCTGGGAAAGATTGAATCTGGGAGGAGAAGGGGCCAACAGAGGATGAGATTGTTGCATGGCATCACTGAGTCAATGGACATGAGTTTCAGAAAGCTCTGGAAGTTGACGATGGACAGGGAGAGCTGGTGTGCTGCAGTCCATGGGGTCGTAAAGAGTTGGACACAACTGAGTGACTGAACTGAACTAAACTGATTATGTTAATATTGCCCATGTTCTCAGGGTGCCTATATTTTGATAGAAACTCAGGGCTAATACGATTCAAAAATAAAATTAAGATTAACAAAAGATTTTAGTCAAGAACTATTTTTAAGACAAACAGAGCACAAACTAAGAACTCATTCATATTCATCGAAAACTGAGAAAGGTGTCATGGAGAAATAATAGGTGAAAAATGCTGGAGAGTGATCATGGAATAGATTACCTCAGATGGGAGTATCATGAAGAAAGTTATTATCATCATGTTGAGATTTAACAAGCTACAGGGCAGGGGATGTTTTACTTCATGCGGGAAGAAGAAATGGCCATCCTAGACAATCCCATTCAGTTCTTATATGTGCAGTTTTTTCTATTAATATCTTTATCTATCTCTTCTCCATTCCAACCTTTCATCCTTTCTTCCTTCCAGGCAACTCACTACTCACTGTGGTACATAAATACAATGAAACATTTCTCAGCCACAGAAAGGAATGAAATTGGGTCTTTTGCAATGATGTGAATGGACCTAGGGTCTGTCACATAGCATGAAATAAGTCAGAAAAAGAGAAAAATAAATATCATATAATACCACATACATATGGAATACAGAAAAAGGGCACAAATGAACCTATTTTCAGGGCAGGAATAGAGACGCCTACATAGAGAATGGACACATGGACACAGTGGGGAAAAGGGAGGATGGAACAAATTAGGAGAGTAGCATTGACATATATACACTACCGTGAGTCAAACAGATAGCTAGTGGGAAGCTGCTATACAGTACAGAAAGCTCAGCTCAGTGCTCTGTGATGAGCTAGGAGTGAGGGGAGGTGGGAGGGAGGCTCAAGAGGGTAAGATATATGAACACATATAGCTCATTCACTGTCGTACAGCAGAAACTAACACAAAACTGTAAGGCAATTACACTCCAGTAAACAAAGAAAAAATAAAAAGTAATGATTTCTGATATGATTAGATATACCTGCCTCCTAGTTTTCCTTTAGTATGTTGCCTTGCAAAATACATATATATGCATCTCTTTATATTGGTATGTACATAGGTATATAGAGAGGGATTTCTATCCTGGCATGATAACAATAAGAGAAATAAAAATTATATAAAAAGTGATTACTATTTAATCAGAATTCCCTAAAACATTGAGAAAGTCATCTTGATAAGGTCACCTAACAGAGGAATATGGAGAAAACTATAAAGATTTCCCCTGTTCAAGTGTTCAAGTTTCCTTTAGGTCAGACGAGGAGGCATAAAACAGATTATTGGTATATACAAATCAGTTTTCTACTTTACTTTCATAGCAATTCAAAGGTTACAAAAATCACTTAAATTTTTATTAATTAGTAGTACAATACTTTAAGATGATTAGAAGTATGCATTGAGTTACGACTGCAATTAATCAATCGATTTGATCCATATGTTTTTTATTTAGAAAGATTGTTGTTCTTTTAAAGCATTCTTGTAAACTGTTTCAATCTTAAGGCAAAGAGGTTAACTCATCACTCTTTCATATACCCAGTGCACAAAAAGATATGGCGGTAATGGCTCTTTTGATACAGTAACTAATGTATTTGAGTTTCTGTTGTTCCCTGACTCCTTTCTTCATTTGGATAGTATTAGGTTCTTAATTTACCCTGTCCTATTTTTTATCATCTCATTTCTCACCACCTGGCATTCAATATGTTTGCATACTATTTATAAATAATAAAGTGCACCCTGAGAGCAGTGCTCTGTTTCATTCTTGACTAACTCTCAGGCTTCTGTGGCTGTCACATATTAGATGCCATATTGCTATTTGTTGAATGAATGAATGAGCCCTGCCCCTGGAAACAGGACCCTTCAGAAGGCAGAGAAAAAGAATCATACTGCTGATTTTTTGGTTTTATTACCCCAAGGGTAGTTGTAAATTAATGCAAATATGGGATCAGTCAAGGCTAATTTTACTAATTCCTGAAGCTCAATGAAGTTTCCAAGGATGTGTAAGTGTGTGTTCAGATGGGGAAAGGAAGGTGGGAGATGAAAGATGAAAATCAGGTGGGAAACAAAGACAAATGCCATCAAGACCTAATAAAACGGCTCTTGGATATCTTACTCAGTTTGTTTCAGTTGCTCAGTCATGTCTGACTATTTGTGACCCCACAGACTGCAGTACGCCAGGCTTCCCTGTCCATCACCAACTCCTGGAGCTAGTTCAAACTCATGTCCATCGAGTCAGTGATGCCATCCAACCATCTCATCCTCTGTCATCCCTTTCTCCTCCTGTCTTCAATCTTTCTAGGCATCAGGGTCTTAACCAATGAGTCAGTTCTTTGCATCAGGTGGCCAAATTACTGGAGTTTCAGCATCAGCCCTTCTAATGAATATTCAGTACCGATTTCTCTCACATCCATACATGACTGCTAGAAAAACCATAACTTTGAATAGATGAGCCTTTGTCAGCAAAGTAATGTCTCTGCTTTTTAATATGCTATCTATGTTTGTCATAGCTTTTCTTCCAAGGAGCAAGTGTCTTTTAATTTCATGGCTGCAGTCACCATCTACAGTGAATTTGGGAGCCCAAGAAAATAAAGTTGGGCACTGTTTCCATTGTTTCCCCATCTATTTGCCATGAAGTGATGGGACTGGATACCATGATCTTGATTTTTTGAATATTGAGTTTTAAGCCAGCTTTTCACTCTCCTCTTTCACTTTCATCAAGAGGTTCTTCAATTACTCTTCACTTTCTCCCATAAGGGTGATGTCATCTGAGTATCTGAGGTTCTTGATATTTCTCCTGGCGATCCTGATTCCAGCTTGTGCTTCATTCAGCCCAGTGTTTTTCATGATGTACTCTGCATATAAGTTAAATAAGCAGAGTGACAATATACAGCCTTGATGTACTCCTTTCCCAATTTGGAACCAGTCTGTTGTTCCAAGTTGGGTTCTAACTATTGCTTCTTGACCTGCATACTGATTTCTCAGGAGGCAGGTAAGGTGGTCTGGTATTCCCATCCCTTGAAGAATTTTCCACAATTTATTGTGATCTACACAGTGAAAGGCTTTGGCATAATCAGTAATGGAGAAGGCAATGGCAACCCACTCCAGTATTCTTGCCTGAAAAATCGCATCGACAGAGAAACCTGGTAGGCTATAGTCCATGGGGTCGCAAAGAGTCGGACACGACTGAGCAACTTCACTTTCAATTTTCACTTTCATGCATTGGAGAAGGCAACGGCAACCCACTGCAATACTCTTGCCTGGAGAATCCCAGGGATGAGAGAGCCTGGTGGGCTGCCGTCTATGGGGTCGCACAGAGTCAGACAGGACTGAAGCGACGCAGCAGCAGCAGCAGCAGCAACAGATGTTTGTCTGGAATTCTCTTGTTTTTTCTATGATCCAATGGATGTTGGCAATTTGGCCTACAAAAATTGACACTCAGCTGCTGAATCAGTGAACCAACTGCCTGATACTCCAGACTGTTGAGTGAAGAAAAGATATGACCTACGTAATTCCTAGAAATGGGCTTTCCGTAGAGTTAGACTAAACTTTTCAGCTTCCGACATTTCACATTATAGTCACTGCCTAACTTGTATATGAAGGTCAACCTAACAAGAGACTCTGCTCTTCAATAAAAGAAACTGATTTTTTCTGTTCTATTTACTTTTATGTAACTCTATATAAAATTTCATTCTAAATTCATGGATTATTACAAAATTATTTTAAAAATCTGAAACTATAAACATGAATGCTGTAATAGGAATAAATTAATTTTACATTATCCAAATGATATATTATCTGAATGTATATTACCTAAAATATATATTACAATACACACTTATTACATATTCTAAATTATAGCACTCAAAATATTTAGTAAAATATAAATATGTGCTTTTAATTTTAAGATTTAAAAGAACATTTTCATAGATTAACTAACTTGAGATAACTATGAAAAGCAGATAGTTAAATGATTATCATTATTGTTTTTATAAATCATGTAGATGAGTTTCACCTTGATAATGAAAATATTTGAAAGTCCATCCAAAATTGTAGAATACTATTGGCTAATCCAAAAATGTCTGCTTTGAATAATTTTAAATGATTCTGAAAGAATGTTTTAATTTTTTAATTCTACATCATCATCTCCAAACCCAATATTTCTTCCTCAGATCTGGATTCCAACTTGACAGATTCTCATAAACTTACAGTATATAATCAAGAAAATTTCAAACCACACTGAAATAATATGCAAAATATCTTACATATTTGTTTTATTTGGACAAGAGATTCTCAAAAGGATCAGAAACCTATACTACATTTCATTTTAAGAAACACTGACATCTGAAGTTGAAAAAATTCTAGCTTAATAGTGATTCATGATCCAGAAGTTATCATGAAACAACCTGAGTTTTTGAGTAGTCATTTAAATAAGCACTGTGCCATTTATCATGTGATCATCTCCCAGCAAGTTGTTTCAAGCACTATGTTTCTTATTTATATCACTCATTTGCAAGAAAAGGTTGCACTCAGATCATTACAATATAGATTTTCTGAGTTCTTAAAACCAATAAGTAGAGTACACATTACTTTCTCTACTTGAAAATTAGATTCTTATTGTCATAGATTTAATCTTGGATCTTCGAATAGTAATACAGATCTGAAAATTCAAATTTAGCTACTTGAACTTTGCATTGATTTTTCAATTCTGTTCTGAACTGAGTAACTTTCTATTTTGCATAATGTCCTATACTTATGATGTATCTGATTTTTTAGTGGCAATCCCTGATGAGTAGTTTTGGTAATAATAGTTCATTTTCATAAAACTAAACTGTAGTTTATAATACTTATAATACTGTATGAAATTATTGGCTACCTTTGGTATTCCTTTTTAATTTAAATTACTCTTTTTAGTATTCATTTGTTAGAAATTAATGGATCTTAATATATTAATTTATTTAAATCAAGGTTTATGATAATTATATTTTTGCATTCATGACAATGTAACTGAATGAATAAAATTATGAATGCATCGTTTTGATTGAAGAAAGGTTATGCTCTTCTTTCTGTGGTGTGATCACTCACCTAGAGCCAGATATCCTAGAGTGAGAAGTCAAATGAGCCTTAGGAAGCATCACTAGGAACAAAGCTAGTGGAGGTGATAGAATTTCAATCGAGCTACTTCAAATCCTAAATGATGATGCGATTAAAGTGCTGCACTCAATAAACAGCAAATTTGGAAAACTCAGCAGGGGCAAAGACTGGAAAAGGTCAGTTTTCATTCAAATCCCAAAGAAGGTTAATGCCAAAGAATGCTCAAGGTATTGCACAATTGCACTTATTTCACATGCTAGTAAGCTAATGGTCAAAATTGTTCAAGCTAGGCTTCAACAGTAGATGAACCAAAAACTTCTTGATATATAAGATGAATTTAGAAAAGTCAGAGGAACCAGAGATCAAATTGTCAACATCCACTGGATCATAGAAAAAGCAAGAGAGTTCCAGGAAAACATCTACTTCTGCTTCATTGACTATGCTAAAGCCTTTGACTGTGTGGATCACGATAAACTGTGGAAAATTCTGGAAGAGATGGGAATACCAGACCACCTGACCTGCCTCCTGAGAAATCTGTATGCAGGTCAAGTAGCAACAGTTAGAACTGGACATGGAACAACAGACTGGTTCCAAATTGGGAAAGGAGTACATCAAGGCTGTATATTGTCACTCTGCTTATTTAACTTATATGCAGAGTACACTGGGCTGGAAGAAGCACAAGCTGGATTCAAGATTGCTGGGAGAAATATCAAGAACCTCAGATACTCAGATGACATCACCCTTATGGGAGAAAGTGAAGAGTAATTGAAGAACCTCTTGATGAAAGTGAAAGAGGAGAGTGACAAAGTTAGCTTTGAGCTCAACATTCAGAAAACCAAGATCATGGCATCCTATCCCATTACTTCATGGGAAATAGATGGGGAACCAGTAGGAACAGTGTCAGACTTTATTTTTCACAACTCCAAATTCACTGCAGATGGTGACTGTAGCCATGAAATTAAAAGATGATTACTCCTTGGAAGGAAAGTTATGACCACCCTAGATAGCATATTAAAAAGCTGAGACATTACTTTGTCAACAAAGGTCCGTCTAGTCAAGGCTATGTTTTTTCCAGCAGTCATGTATGGACGTGAGAGTTGGACTATAAGAAAGGTGAGCACCAAAGAATTGATGCTTTTGAACTATGGTGTTAGAGTAGACTCTTGAGAGTCCCTTGGACTGCAAGGAGATCCAGCCAGTCCATCCTAAAGGAGATCAGCCCTGGGTGTTCATTGGAAGGAGTGATGTTGAAGCTGAAACTCCAATACTTTGGGCACCTCATGCAAAGAATTAACCCATTTGAAAAGACCCGGATTCTGGGAAGGATTGGGGGCAGGAGAAGAAGAGAACGACAGAGGATTAGATCGCTGGATGGCATCACCGACTTAATGGAAGTGAGTTTAGGTAGACTTTGGGAGTTGGCGATGGACAGGGAGGCCTGGTGTATTGCCATTCCTGGGGTTGCAAAGATCCGGACATGACTGAGCAACTGAACTGACTGACTGAAACTGTTAAAAGTTAATTATTAAAGCAAGTACACTAAGTTGTATGACATAGACATAAATATTTATTCATAATTCACTTTATGAACATGTTGTTGGAATTTGAAATGTAATTGTATAAAATAATAAGTAGTCTTCTAAATAGTATTGATTAAACTCCGTTTCCAATCTTCACCTAATCATTTTTTGAGGATATAACCCTTAATTCACAGCTTTTAATCTGAAAAATTATATCATTTGTTTTTCTATTTACCTAAAATTAAATAGGGCATGTATCTGCCAAGGAGCTTTGATACTGATATATCTCTAATGCCTATAACAATAAATTAGAACCAGAAATGTTCACTATACATCACTTGAATACATTAATTTTAATTGTCAAACTTAGGTACTTTGACTCACATACAACATATTGTCTCCTTAGACTTACTACATTTCCCAATAAATTATTTTTTATATTACCTCATTTTCCCTGAATATTTCATCCCTTATTATTATTTTTACATCTACTTTAAATGAAGGCACAGCATTATAATAAAATCTGCTTTTAGCAGCTCTAGTTTTACTACTGAAGCAAAATTATGGCCAACAAATTTTTTATAGACCTGACAATTTCTTTTAAAATATCTAGAGCTGACTATTCTCTATCCTGGTCACATGAGAAAAGAAATGTATTTATCTTCCTTCACATGTTAATTTAAACCTAACTATATTTTTTTCCCTATATTTTTTCAAACTTGAAACACAGGCACAAAGGGACTCAGCCAAACCTATACATGTATTCATTCTCCCCTAAACTACCCTCCCATCCTGGATGCCACATAATATTGAGTAGAGTTTCTTGAGCTATACAGTAGGTCCTTGTTGGTTTTCCATTTTTAACATAGCAGAGTGTACATGTTGATCACAAACTCCCTATCTCTTCCCCCTACTCCCTTTGCTATACCTCAATATAAATTAAAAAGTTTAAAAATAAATACATAAAACTAACTCATAGTATATATATGTGTGTGTGTGTGTGTGTAAAACTGAATCACTTTGTTATACAGCATAAATTAACCTGACATTGTATCAAATGTATTTGAAAAAAAATAAACAAACAAAAAAAGATAACCTATAAATTAAAAAAAAAAAAATAGTCATACGCACAAAGTTTCTCATGGAGTATGGATCTTAATGAGCTAGTAAGTAAGGGTGGCCCAGAACTCTGGCTCTGCCTTTTGAGTGGAAATCTTGTCAAAGAACAGAAAATAACTAAGCCAAACAGGCTGGAAACAGAACCCTCCTATTTGGTTTACATTCACTCACATACCTGACTACTAACGTATTTGACACATACTTGACAAATACTTGATCTACTAAGTCTAGGCAGTGAGTTAATTCCGAAGAGTGATGAGATATGCAGAACACCAAGGCCTGTTTCATGTTCTACTGGGATAGAGAGTTGAGAATATGAATGCTGATATTAATACAGAGTGAAAGTGAACAGAGAAGTGCTGAATGTCCTAGAGCAAAGGGAAGTTAAGAAGACAAAGCCAGGGAGTTAGACTGGACAGATATTCAAGACACCATGTGTAAAGAGAAAGAGGTACACTCAAAAGGGGCACATTTTAGATACAATGAACAGATTCCCAAGGTTGGAAGAAAAGGTGCATATGGGAATGTGTTATAATAATCCAAGCAAGAGATGATGAGGGGACGGAATGAAGATAATGCTTATTTTCTCACCAAGAGAAAAAGAATCAGTGGACAGGTTCTGAGATGCTTTAATACTCTAGGTGTGAATATTCTAAAAAAACAGAATACTTGACTATTAGGAACTAGTTAGTCCTAATCGACAATTTCACTTTTAAGTCATGGTTCTTTCTTAAGATTTCAAGGGTCAGTTCTTATTGTCTTTCATACTAATTGAAAAGAAAAGATTCTTTTCTATTTTTCTGGCCATTATGAAAGTCCACCCCTTTTGGTCTCTTTAGCCTGGGCCTGTCATAGTCTTAACCAAGTCAAGATTAAAATAATTATTAACACCTCTCTTCAATGGAATAGAAACTTGAAAAGCCTACGTTGAGCCATTTGCCACCTGAGCTTTGAGTGTTCTCATAGTGAGTCTCAAAAGATACAACAAAATGGACAAGCTATTAAATGACAAGCAAATACACCAGAAGCCTCATAGAGTCAGACCTGCAAAGCTGTAAACTGTGATCCCTATGTTCTCTAATTTGGAAGATTAGGGAGAATGTCTTCATCTCATTTCTTGGGATTTGTAAAGTGGGACTAAAAATACTAACCTTACAGTGCTGTATGAGCATTTGCCATAAAATCATATATTCATATATCAGATAAAATTATGTATTACAGCATATAGCTCTGCAATCAATACATTATACATGTTCAATAATTGTTATTTCTCCTGCCAGTCCTCCCCTTGGAAAATCAAATAGCAAAAGAAAAAGTAAATTTCAAATGGCTTTCCCTTCTGGGCCTTTGCAAATGCTGTTCCTCACCCTGCATTGTCTCTTCACCTGGTTAGCTTTAGTTTCTTCTGGTCTTAGTTTAGGTGATAATTCCTTCAAAAAATCTTTTCTATTGGCTAAATTCTGTGTTCTTTCTTGCGTTTTGGTCTTTGCGTTTCCTTGAACTGTTCACTAAATTTATTGCTTCTTTTTCAGAGTTACACATTAGACTGTAAGTCCTTTGACAGCAAGAAATATATTGACATCACTGTTTCTTCCATGTCTAACATAGTGATAAGTTCACTGTAAACACCAAAATATGTTCACTGACTAGCTGACTAATGGTATAAGATTGCTCTGGAAGGAAAGTGCTAAAAACAATTCCATGTGTTTTCACATATGGTAGGTTCAAAAGTATGGTTCATAACTTTTATAAGTTACTTGATAGACTATGGCTCTCATACCAGTTACAATAAATGATTTTGGAGTATTGTCAGATATTCTAAATTTTACAAATTTGAGATGCTGCTTATGTCTGTACTTACGGGAATCAGTGGGAGTAAATCATACAGGTATATTTTTAATAAACTGAGTTCTAATTGAAATTATAATGATTTTTCAGGCAGGTCACTAGAGGACTTTGAAAACATCAATGAAATGACAAACAGATTGACATTTGATTTGAATACCTGGCACTTAGACATTGATTGAGTTGATCCTCATCGGCTCCTTTGCCCTAATATCATTACTGTTTAATTATAAATAACCTCAAATATTGTTGACCTCATAGTTAACATCCAGATTTAAATGAAAAATGCCATGCTTATTATTATTATTATTATTATTTTGATGTACACTGGAAATCTTTGCTCCAGAACTGCATGAACTAGAGCTATATTTGCTTGACTAAAAAATACTTAATTTTACTTTTGCCATTATTTATCTATGTCTCTCCTCCCTGGGTGCTAGTGTTAAAATTAATTTGCACTTCAGACCTCAGGATTTTATATTGCCATTAGGGCTGTGAAATGCTTTTACTCAGCACAACTAAGAAATGATGTTTTTACCTCCCACTAATGGACCTTTAATTAGGCACTGTAATGAACCATTCTGTCACTTCTTCATTCATAGAGAGAAGATTTTGCATATGCAAGATACACTTTTGACAGAATACCAGGTCCATTGAACCTTGCCTACTCACATCTAATAGCTCCTAAATTTATTACACTTTTGTCAGCTGCTAGATTTACCATTTAATGACACTATCCACAGACTTATTTTGCTGCCAAAAATCAGCATCAACAAACTGCATGGGTGTTTCTTGATATTTTGATCAACAAATCCTGGGGTCCAATTCTGACTGTGATATTACTTCTCTGGGACCTTGAGCAAGTTATTTAACCTCTGCCTAAGGGTTAATCGGTTAATTTTAATAACTGCTTTGCTGTAAAATGTGGTAAGTGCTATGACTGCTAAGAGTGATAATAAAATTCTAATGCTGCCTTTTATAATGCATCAGGTTACCTCAGACTTTAATTCTATTAAGTTGCCAATTAAAATATAAGCTAACTGAATTTATTCTTTTCAAGAATACAAATCCTTATAAAGATGGCCACACAGTATTTTTTAAACTTGATTTTGAAGAAAGTCAAATATATTGATGCTTTAACTTAAAAAAAAGACAAAAAAAGACTGGTGTTCCATGATGATGGATCAATTGGGAACTGGGAGAAAACTCCACACATGACTGTGAGGCAGATATTGCTAGATAGTATAGGACTCTGAAACCTCGGTTCCTTTTCTTATTTTTTTTTTCCTTTTAATTTCTATTTTTCCTTCTCAAGTAAGCTTCTCACTTCTTTAACCTAAACCTAAATTCTTTGTTCCAATTTACAGGTATTCAGAAGAATGCCTCCCTGGTCTGGTAAGTCATAAAACATTCAGACCCAGGATGGGACAATCATTAACTCCTGTCCAGCTTATCAAGAAGAACACCATGGGGACTATTAACTTTTAAATATACGTCTGGTCGTTCGACAATTGTCTGGGGTCAAAGAAAAGGGTCACAGGCTTATGACTCAATGTCAGAGAAAACTTAAAAACTGGGACTAAAACAAGCTGTTAGGATGTCAAATTAGGGACTGTAATCTTCAAACTGATTGGTCAAAAATGACATATATTAAAGTCACGAGCCAATCAAAGATGTACAGATCAATACTAGTAAAAATATATACTGCTGTAATCCCCACCATATTGGGCACTTCACCCCCTCTCAGTGTCTATGCTGAGAGCTTTGTATCTCTATCCTCTAAAAATAAACTCTGCCTGTGTGAGTGTTTTTGCGTTTGTGAAGTTCATTCTCTGAATCTGAAAATAGAACTCAGTTTCCCATTTCAATTGTACTCTGATTAAATGTAGCTTTGTGTATTAAATGGATTATTCTTTTATAAACTTGCCTCCAAACTGCTCTCACTTACTTATGTATGATTATATATCAATATTTGTTTATTAAACAAACACCACTGTTAGGTATGGTCTAAAAGAGGTGATTCCAGACAAGTAAAAGTGAACAGAGCTAAACAGAAATAAATGAGCAGTCTTGAAAATTTAGAAGAGAGAGAGATTAGTTCAATTTGAGGGTGGTTATGAACAACTTCAAAAAAGAAATGATTTTTGAACTGGACAAAAACTGATAGAATTTGGCACTGAGAGATGAGGGTGAGGAGAAATTGCATTTCAAAGGATGAGAAAGTCAGCATGAGAAAGTCACAAAGCCAGGAAAGTTGACCCATGGAGAAGAATAATCCCTGTGGTTTTACTTGAATAAAGGAGGAGGTGCAAAAAGAGCTTGGATAGTAGGTAGGGTTTGTGTTATGTAGGATCTTAGTTGGCATTGCTTGAGCATCATTCAGTGTGCTAAGAATGTGCTTGGGTCCTATGTAGAGGAGATAGGCCCCCTTGGCTGGTTGGAAGACTCCTGACACTAACAGACTGCGGGAATCACTGCTCTTAAGGAGAGCATGCGTATTGGCTTACCCCCAAGGAAGAGTGGAAAGGGCAGATTGAAACCTCCTGGCTGCTGGCTGGCTTTGTTACTGCCTTTGTGCATGTTCCAGGCCTGCTTGCTGCACATCACAGGGCAGAATTGGATCTGAGGCTGCCATAACTGCGGAGAAAACTCAACTATAGGAACAGAGGTGACAGGTCCCAGATTAGAGCCCAGATGGGGCAGCCGTGGCCATTGTTGAAGCTTACTGAAGTGGTGCATCAGAAGCCACCCAGGTCTCTGAGATCCTCCACTGCCCATATCCCATGTATGCAGAGTCCATGCAGGCCCCACCTGTTCCGCAGTGCAATTCTACAACAGGCCAGGGACAATGGAGGCGATGGGGAGTAAGAAATGAAAATATCTCCTGCCATACCAACAAATGAGAAACGTCACAGCCATCAGTACTCCCTGGCCTTCAAATGTGAATGAAGGCTCCCAAAATTGTGATCCAGCAGATGCCACCACCCACCATAGTGATTGCTGAAGAGCTGGGGGAATGCAAGAAGCAGCCATCTGCCATTCCTTAAGGTAAACAAGGAGACAGGATTTGGCCCCAGATATCTGAGCTGCATATGAAAGGAATGAATTCAGTGAGTGCAGAGGCATGCATCTTCCCATATACAGAATGTTAAATTTCTTATTTGATATTTGATCTCTGATGTTCAGACTGCCTGCTCCCTTTGTTGCAAACTTGAATATAACCTGACTCCCTATCCCGCTTCCTTAGAGCAGTTTGCTCAGAGCTACTGACATGCTGTCTCCTGGGTTCAGAGTCCTAAATATTCCCACCAAACAAACTATATATCTACTTTCAGATTATGACTATATTTTTTAGTCGACAGGAATGACTGGCTGTGAGGGAAAAATGCAACTCATACCCAAGGCTACATCTGAGCCAAATGAGGGAGATAACTGCTGATACCTCACTCAGGGAGAGCATTAGAGACAGCTCAAACCTCTGTCTGAGACATGGGCTGAGAGCCCATGTTTGACTCTCATGCTTTGAGGCTACCCAACTCTGGGGAGAGGGTCCCAGTCCTGGAAGAGGGGAAAGCACATATGTAAATAAAATTGAGGTACTTTGGGGATGACCCTCCTAGCTTTTGCTTCAGTACCTTGGGATTGGATCCCATCCCTGATAGGACCAATATGTCCATAGATCAGGGGGAACACTTGCCTCACACTCAGCTTCAGGTGAAGCCCCTCCGTCTTTAGTCTGAGCCCCTACAAAGCTGACAGCTGCCAGCAAAACCTGGGGAAAGACATGACTTGCATATGAGGCAAATCCTGCTCTCCCACCAAAGACACTGAACACACACAGCCTCTGCAGGAATGTTGCCAAATAAGAATGTCCTCAAGACTGAAATAGGCATCTGTTTCACATAACTTATAGAGGAAGAGAAAGTTAAGCAAAATTAAAAAGGAAGGAACTATTCTCAATTAAAAGAACAAGAGAAAAATCCTGAAAAAAATGAGACAGAAATAAACAGTTTACCAGATGAATAATTCAAAGTATTAGTAATAAGAATGTTAACTGAATAAGGAAAATAATAGATGAATACAGTGAAAAATTTTACAAGAAACATAAAAGTGTATTAAAAAATCCAATCAGAAATTAACAATTTAATAATGGAAATAAAAATACAGTAGAAGAAATGAATAGTAGAGTAAGTAACAGAAAAGAATATAAGTTCTCTGGAAATAAAATATTGGACATTACACAGTCAAAACAGCAAAAAGAAAAATATATTAAAAAAAGAAACCAATTTAAGAGATTTCTATGATAAGGTTAAGCATGCCACATCAGAATTATAAGGATTCCAGAGGAAAAGAGTGAAAGTGATTGAAAATGTAGTAGAGGAAATTATGGCTGAAAACCTACAAAACCTGAAGAAGGAAACAGATATCTAGATATAGTAAGTACAGGGTCCCAAATAAGATGAATCCAAACAGACCTACACTAAGACATATAATTAAGTGTCATAAGTTAAAGAGATAATTCTAAAGGCAGCAAGACACAGAGTTATATATCCTGAAATGCCATAAAGCTATCAGAAAGGAAATGATAAAGATCAGAAGGTAAACAAATGAAATAGAGATCAAAATAAGAAACCCAATAGGAAAATATCAGTGAAACCATGAACTGGCTTTTTTATAAATATGAACAAAAGCAATAAACCTTTATCCAAGCTCACCCAGAAGAAAAGAGAGAGGACTCAAAATCAGAAATGAGAGAGGAATAGCAACTGATAACACAAAGATACAAAAAATCTTAAAAGAATATGACAGTCATATTCCAACAAATTGAACAATCTAGAAGAAATGGACAATTTTTTAAAAACAAACCAGCTACCAAGACTTAATCAAGAAGCAAATAATTTGAAAAGAATGATCACTAATAGTAAATCGAATTTATAATAATAAAGATTCTTAAAACTCCATCATCATAAGTTCACAGACTATACAAGGAAGAGGTAATACACATACTTCTTACATTAGTCCAAAAAATTAAAGACTCAATGCGTCCACATTCATTCTATGAGGTCATCATTACCTTAACATTAAAACCAGACACAGATAAGACCAAAAAGTTAAATAAATGAAAAGCCATGATCTTTGATGAATATTGATGCAAAAATCCTCAATAAAATATTAGCATGTCAAGATGGATTTATTACAGAGGTACAAGCATTGTTCAATATTTACAAATTGATCAATTTGATATACCACAAAACGAAAGAAAACATTTACATGATAACCTCAATTGACACAGAAAAAGCACTGACAAAATTTGACATCCATTCATTATTAAAAAAAAAAAACTTTCATCAAAATGATGAGAGAGCATATCTCAACATAATAAAGGCCATGTATGTCAAAGCCACAGCTAACATCACACTCAACAGTAAAAGTATTTCCTCTAAATTCAGGAACTGAAAATGATGCCTGCTTTCACAACTTTTATTTAACATAGTATTGGAAGTTCTATCAAAGCAATTAGACAAGAAAAATAAGTAAAAGATATCCAAATCAGAAGGGAAGGGGTAAAGCTGTCACTGCAGATAACATGATACTCTATGTAGGCAATCTGAAAGCCTTCACCCAAAAATTATTAGAACTAATAAAAGACACAAATTAATATACAGAAATCTGTTGCTTTTCTATACACTAATGATGGAAAATCAAAGAGAAAACAAACAAAAATTCTGTTTGTAATCACATCAAAAGAATAAAATATCTAAAAATAAACATAACTAAGTAGGTGAAAGACCTATATTTTGAAAACTAAAACATCATTTAAGGAAACTGAAAATGACACAAGAAATGGAAAGACATCCATGCTCTTGGATTGGAAGAATTAATATTGTTAGAATGACCAGACTTCTCAAAGCTATGTATGGATATAATGCAATCCCTGTCAAAACACCTACCATATTTATCATAGAACTAAAACAAATAATCCTAACATTTATCAGTCAGTTCAGTGGCTCAGTTGTGTCTGACTCTTTGTGACCCCGTGGACTGCAGCATGCCAGGCCTCTCTATCCATCACCAACTCCCAGAGCCTGCTCAACCTCATGTCCATTGAGTCAGTGATGTCATCCAACCATTTCATCCTCTGGCATCCCCTTTTCCTCCCGACTTCAATCTTTCCCAGCATCAGGGTTTTTTCCAATGAGTTAGTTGTTTACATCAGGTGGCCAAAATATTGGAGTTTCAGCATTAGCCCTTCCAGTGAATATTCAGGACTTATTTCCTTTAGGATGGACTGATTTGACCTCCTTAACATTTATATGGGACCACAAATGACCCCAAATGACCAAAGCAATCTTGATTGGGAAAGGCGTGGTAAGACCAGACTGGAGATATAACCTTTACAGTTTTCAGGCTATATTTCAAACTACAGTAATTAGAACAGTGCAGTATTGGCACAGTGACACAACAATCAATAGAAAAGAAAGGAGGGCCCAGAAACAATCTCAAGCATATACAATTAATTTACTATAAATGAGGAGAGAACATACATGGAGAAAAGACAGTTTCTTCAACAAGTGGTGGTGAAAATGCTGGACTGCTACATGAAAAACAATGAAATTGGAACACTGCCTCATACCACATGTAAAACTAAACTCAAAATGGTTTAAAGATCTAAATATAAAGCCTGAAACCATAAGACTACTCTTTGACCTAAATTGTAGGAATATTTTTTGGATCTGTTCTAAGGCAAAATAGATAAATAAATAAATAAATAAACAAATTTGACCTAATTAAACTTAAAAGCTTCACAAAACAGAGGAAATCACTGACAAAATGAAAAGAAAAACTACCTAATGGGAAAAAAATATTTGCAAATGATATGATCCATTAAGAGTTTATGTTGAACATAGATAAATATTCATACAATTCAATGTTAAAAAAACAAACAACCTTATTGAAAAATGAGCTGAAAATCTGAAAAGAAATTTTTCTAAAAGACATACAGAAGGCTAACACAAAAAGTTTCTGATCATCACTAAGTATTAGAGTAATGTGTATCAAGACAATGAGTTATTACCTCACACCTGTCAGAATAATTATCATCAAAAAGTCTTCAAATAACAAAAGTTGGCAAGGACATGGAGAAAATGGAACCTTCCTACACTGTTGGTGGGAATGTAAATTGGTGCAGTCACAATGGAAAACAGTGTGAAGTTTTCTCCAAAAACTAAAATTAGCACTGCCATATGATCTAGCAATTCTACACTGGGTTTATATTTGAAAAAAATATATATATAAGCACTAATTTGAAAATATATATGAACCCCAATGTCCACAGCAGCTCTATTTATAACAGACAAGATATGGAAGCAACCCAAGTGTTCAACAGTAGAAGAATAAAGAAAATGTATGTATATACAGTGAAATGCTAGACAGAAAAACAATGAAATTCTGCCATTTGGAGCAATGTGGATGAACCTCGAGAATATTAATTTTAGTAATGTAAGACAGACAGAGAAGGACAAATACTGTATGATATTACTTGCACGTGGAATCTAAAGAATAAAACAAATAAATGCATATAACAAAATAAACAGACTCATGGATATAGAAAATAAACTAGTAGTTACCAGTGAGGACAGGAAAGGGGGAAGGGGCATAACAGGGGTCTGAGATTAAGAGATATAAGCTACTCTGTAGAATACACAAGCAACAAGGATACCTTATAGAGCACAGGGAGTTATAATCATTATTTTGTAATAAATTTTAATGGCACATAATCTAAAAAATACTGAATCATTATGTTGTCATGTGAAATTCATGTAATATTATAGAACAACTATATTTTAATTAGAAAAAAAAACAATGAGCAGAGAAATAAAGTTGCATCTAGAAAGGGATGTGAGCACAAAGTTTTTAATGAAAGGATTAGGCAGTGAAAAAATATTGATAAAGCAAAAGAGAAAGGGACAGTTGCATAAGATGTGTCTATGAGTACTGGTTCAGAATTGGGTAAGGAGTTTGTCAAGGCTGTACATATTCACCATGCTTATTTAACTTGTATGCAGAGCACATCATGAGAAATGCTGGACTGGATGAATCACAAGCTGGAATCAAGATTGCCTGGAGAAATATCAACAATCTCAGATATGCAGATGATACCACTCTAATGGCAGAAAGTGAAGAGGAACTAAAGAGGCTCTTGATGAGGGTGAAAAGGAGAGTGAAAAAACTGGCTTAAAACTCAATATTCTAAAAACTAAGATGATGGCATCTGGTCCCATCACTTCATGGGAAATATATGGGGAAAAAGTTGAAATAGTAACAGATTTTATGTTCTTGGGCTCCAAAATTGCTGGAGACAGTGACTGAAGCCATGAAATTAAGACACTTTCTCCTTGGAAAAAAAGCTATGACAAACCTAGACAGCATTCTAAAATGCAGAGACATCACTTCACTGACAAAGGTCTATATAGTCAAACCTATGTTTTTTACCAGTAGTCATATATGGATGTGAAAGTTGAACCATAAAGAAAGCTGAGTGCCAAAGAATTAATGCCTTCAAATTGTGGTGTTGGAGAAGACTCTCTAGAATCCCTTGGGCAGCAAGGAGATCAAATTAGGCAATCTTAAAGGAAATTAACCCTGAATATTCATTAGAAGGACTGATGCTGAGCTGAAACTCCAATACTTTGACCACCCGATGTGAAGAGTCAACTCATTGGAAAAGACCCCAATGCTGAGAAGGATTGAGGGCTGGAGGAGAAGGGGATGACAGAAGATGAGATGCTTGGATGTCATCATTGACTCAATGTACATGAGTTTGAGCAAACTCTGGGAGACAGTGAAGGACAGGGACTGGTGTGCTGCAGTTCATGGGGTCTCAAAGAGTTGGTCATAACTTAACCACTAAACAACAATGAATAGTTAAGAGGCATCTAAGGTAGGGATGGACAGGATAGCATTAGACACAGTAGGGTTCCCTAGTCATAAGAAAGAAAACAGAAGGTGTAGCATAGGACAAAGTAATTTGAGGGCTATATAGTGGGAGCTTGGGGCCATTTTGTGTGTGTCTCTGTGTGTGTGTTATCACTCAGCTGTGTATGACTCTTTGTGACACCATGGACTGTAGCCCATCAGGTTCCTCTGTCCATGGAATTGTACAGGCAAGAATAGTGGAGCAGGTTGTCATTTCCTACTCCAGGAGATCTTCCAAACTCAAGGATCAAACCCACATCTCTTGAGTCTCCTGCAGTGGCAGATGGATTCTTAACCACCGCACCACCTAAGCAATGACATAGGAAGGAAGCTCCTAGGCTGGGAATAAAGTTAGGGGACAGGTATTGGAGGTTTGAGTGGAAAAGAGAAGATGCAACATAAACATCTAGAAGGGTTAATGGATTCATGAAATACAGTAGAAACAATAGTAAGTGCCCATATGACATTAATGAAAAAAATTCCAGTAAGAGCAGTCTATTTTTTTTTTTCCAGTTGCATTCAGCAGTAGGGTGCCAGTTCAGGACAGATAAGAGATAAGAGTTGGATTTAGCAATGGTTATGGTTTACCAGGAAAGCAAAAGAGAGGGGAGGAGGGAGCAAATAATTATAATGATGAACTGTGGAATCTAAGCTAAATAAAGAAGAAACAGAATCTAAAATAAGAGATGGGTGAGGAACAATTAAAATAATGATTAGATTTGGGGTGACAGAGGGTGTGGACCTGAAAACTAGAGGGTGGCTGAAATTGAGGTGATGGAGAAAGAGGTGATGAGATGACTTAATGAACACCTTACAGCATGTTTTCAGACGGCCTCACGGGTGTTGTTTTTACTTACAGTATTGACATCTGTCTCCTGTGTGTTCAGGCTGGCAGTGGCAAAAAGGCTGGTTCCCAGCAGTAACACTGCAGGTCCCTCCATTTTGACAAAAGTCCTCACAGACTGTCTTCCCACAGTTTGGTCCAGTGAACCCCAGTGCACAGCTGCATGTGGGTCTCCCTATTGAAAAAAAAAGAAAAAGAAAAAAAAAAAATTAAGTTGACAAAGTTGTTTACTGACATGGAATCTTGGCTAGGTAAGAATCAGGAAGTCAGTATTCTGGGCAAAATTTGTCCATTACCTGTTCTGTGACTTTACTCAGTAACATGACCTAGCTTTCCCATGTTCCAATGAAGCCTAGATTAGAAGATAACTCAAGTTCATATCGAGTAAAATGATCAGAGCTCATTTTATGAACAATTCTATATGCATATGTGCATTTTATGCTTTGAAGCGCTTACCTTATTCTTTTTTACTTCTCTTTTCATGTCCATTGTACTTTTAAAAAAAATTTAAATTCTTTATTTTGTATTTGGGTATAGCTGACTAACAATTTGGTGGTATAGTTTCAGGCAAACAGTGAAGGAACTCAGCCATGTATATACACGTATCCATTCTCCCCCAAACTCCTTTCCCATCCAGGGTGGTACATAACATAGAGCAGAGTTATACCGTACTTTAAGTCCTTGTTGTTAAACCATAGGCGCTTGTTTATACATTTTAAATATAGCAGTGTGTAATGACCTTCCCAAAGTCCCTAACTATCCCTTCCCCCCAGGAACCATAAGTTCATTTTCTAAGTCTGTGAGTGTCTATGTGTTTTGTAAGTTCATTTGTATAATGTCATTTTGCTTTTTAAATTATTTTTGTTCTATTCATTTGGTAATGTAGATTATTTTGGCCATTAAAATATAAAATAGAGACAATCATATTTCCCAGTATTCAATCATCATGTACTAATCACTGCTATATCTATATAAAATATGAGCTTAGGTTTATTATAACTAAATATTTTAATAAATTTAAAGTGGTCATATCATCTATGAGATTTATGAACATTAGTTATTTTGTTTGATATAATACATACATACATTACATTTCATTTATAAGCACTTACTGAATCCTATTTTATTTCATTTTATATCTTTATTCATAGTAAAGGACTGTTATTTACAGTCTACTAAGATGAGTTAAGAAATTTAATGCTAACAGCACACACTAGCAAATCTGACAGACCTTCTTTGGATATCTTACTTTATGTGTTCTAGGGGAACTTACATCATAACGGAAGGTGAATAGTCCTTTCAAGTGTTTAGAACATAACACAATCAACTGCTACATCAAGAAAGTCTCTCTAATTGCCTGGACTGTCAAGAACTGAATAGAAAATGAAGTCCGGGGCTAGCTCTATAGGAGAGGTGAAGGAAAACAAAGCAAAATGAAAGGCTGCAATTTGTAATGGGGCAAAATAAAGTTTAGAGGCTGTAAAAATATTAATACGCAACATAAAAGGGAATGAAAAGGAAATTCGATTATAGATTTCAACTAACTATGACTCAAAAATGTCATTCCATTGTCTAGTATCAGAGAATATCCAGCCTTCTCCTCTCTCACCATTATAGACAAGCAACAAAATTAAAATGATCAGTAAAATGCATGAGGACAGGGGTTAAGACTTGAAGTGTGAAACTGATAACAGTTCTGTTTGTCTTTTTTTTTTTTTGCTGTTGCCATAAATTCTACATTGAAGGACAATTCTATACATATACATTTTTGAAAACCATTATTCTTAAGTGAATACAATGTCTCCAAATTAAATCCACCAGCATTTCCAGGAAAATGAATAAATTGAAGGTCCACAATTTATTTATTTTACTTTTAAAGGGCTCCACACACTTATAAATGCTAGAAGGTATTGTTTCTCAATGAAGAAAGTTATATACATTTATACATTTTTATTGTTTTAAAACTTATTTATACAAGTATTTTAGTTTGGTGGCAAATAAATGCCTATTAAAAGGTTGAGAAACAAGGTACATGATACACATATTAAAAGCTGAGCAACTTCATATTTATTTATTGCCAGAAAACAGTTTTAAAATTTTTAGCCAAATATTTTTCTTATAAAGACAGTGAATTTTCCAGCTGTTGCTTACATACAGACAAACTATCCTCATTGGAACAATGGTGGGTAAAAAGTAACAGACAAGAGAATAAATAGTGGTTGAAAATGAAGAGGCCAGATGATTGTTAGTACATGATCACTAAGGAAAATGAAAGCCTTGAATAAAAGAGTTAATAACTCTATATCAACAGGGACCAATGGATGACTTACAGAGAAACAGAACATATAATCAGGAACACGAATAATCATGAGTTAAATGTGAAACAAACAGTACAGAAAGTAGGTCAAAAGTCCAAGTGTTAGTTGCTCAGTTGTGTCTGACTCTTTGCAACCCCATGGACCATAGCCCACCAGACTCCTCCAACCATGGGATTTCCCAGGCATGAATACCGGAGTGGATTGGCATTCCCTTCTCCAGGGGATCTTCCCAACCCAGGGATTGAACCTGAGTCCCCTGCATTGCATGGAGATTATTTACTGCCTGAGCCACCAGGGAAGCACAGGAAGTATAAGAGAAATTAAAATGCATTAGACCAATCAGAAGAAGTGCCATATGAAGATAGGACTTAGACATTGTAGATTTATGTTTTTCTACCTTACTTTCTAGTTTTTTTTTTTAACTAAGAGTGAAAAAAAAATACTGTAAAATGATAGACGTTTAAAAGAAATAAACCCAATCTGCTAAGGCACTTGAAAATCCCTCTGTTCCAGTTACTCAGAGAAATGACACCATGCTTTCATTGCATCTACAGTTGTTTTGAAACAAGGGCAGAGTGACCAGGTTGTCCCCCATCTAGCATATGTTTCACATCATTTAAAATCTTTCTGACTTATTTTCAAAAAGCTCCTCTTTCTCATCCTTCAAAAAGAAGATTTATTTTTGACAAGTATAAATCTTTACATTCAGGAGAATATTATCTAACTTGAAACGATGTGGTGATACAGCAGATCTTTTGTTTGCTGATGGGAAATGAACCATCTGTTGCAGAATTTTATAATGGGCTCCATCTAATATTTCCAAGAACTTCTCTGGGTACACTCTAACTAACTAGTTGCATTTGGTTCATTTTATAAAGATTTTTTTAAGTAGCTGAATTAGATTTTGACATTTGAAAAGGAAACAATACTGTTACAAAGACTAAGGTATCAACAGAGATTTATAGCAGTGATACATGGTGAATTGACAGCCTGCTTTAAAACTTATTTTCAATCAGAAAGAGCATCAACTGACCTGAGGAAGAAGTGGGAGGAAGAACATCCTGGCTCTAATCAGACTAGTTTCTACAACATTCTTAGCTCAGATTTAATAGTGTATGCTGTCAGGCTGCCTGGATTCATAGATTATGTGTGCCAGTCACTGGTGTGGGACCATGGGCAAATATCAGCCCTGTTTATTTCCTCATGTGTAATGGGGCTAATTATAGTACCTACTTCATGAGGTTGGTGTGCAGAATCAGAGAGAATAAGTGAGAAATACTTCTAACTGTGCCAGGTCCATAAGGCACTCAGTTATATTTTAGCTGTGAATATTATTGTTAGTCCTTCTGACATTCACTGCTTTCAGGTATGACTTACTCAGTAGCCCTGTCTACAAAGATTCTGTAACATTTTAGAAAAATCATTCTGAAATTTTCCTTAAATTACACACTGTATCTCCATTATTTATTTCAGATATAATTAAAGCTGAATATCTTTGTATGGCAGTGATGGGGTAAAACAGGAATTCCACACCAACTTTATCTCACACTCTACATTTTTCAAACTTTGATGAATGAGTCCTCTCTTTTTTCCTTCCAAACATGTTTAATCCTACCCGTTAAAAGAACACACACACCTCACAAACGAAAGCAAACCTAATACTTGTATAACCTCAAATATTGGTACTCTCTCAAGCTTTTTTCAAAAGAAACCTACACTTACTGCTTCCAACTCTACCGATATATGACAAATAAAATCTTCAAACATAAAGTCACTCTAATCCTTCGCTTGGTTTGTAGTTTTATTTTTTAATACACTTAACCTGATGCATCTCTTTGTTCTCTCTGAAGAGAAGATGGATCTCTCAATATGTAAGTGTTCCTCATACAAATCATTTCTGATTCCCTCTTGGTAAGAAAGGGTTAGGAATGGAGAAGTTAATGTTGGTGTTGTCTTTATGGTATATCGCTGTACCCTTGCAAATCTACCCTTTAATCTCTTGATCACTAAATTCACTGATTTCTTCTCAATCCTCCTCCTCCTCAATCTTCTCCATAATTTTACATTTATTAATTCCTACACTTGAAAATTTTCTCTCCACTTGGCTTCTAAGACACTAGCATTGTTGATTTCTCTCTATTTATTTTTCTGACTGCTCTTTAATAGTTGCATTTATGTTCCCTTTCTGTCTAACAGTGAATATTTGTTCAAGCCTCTTTCTGGTGATATTATTCAGTTTCACAGCTGGGATAATCATCTCTCTATCTGAATGTCTTGGTCTTGATTTTCTGACTCTGGGTTCATTCTCCTTAAATTTCAAGACCTCCATTTTCACTGTTTTATTTCCCTGCAAGGATATCTCTAGCTGTTCAGTAGGTTAATCTATTCCTCCCATGACTCCCTAAGAGAGAAAATTCTTCTTACAAACATTGTCCTCAGCGGCTCACACATGATTTCACTAGATTAGAGGCTCTACCAGGGCCACATTCAGTTCCACACTATATGCTAACAAAGTGTCTTGCTAGATGTGCAAAAACAATACATAGAGGTTAATGTAGTTACACTGGGCTTCCCTGGTAGCTCAGTAGTAAAGAATCTGCCTGCCAGTGCAAAAGATGCAGGTTTGATCTTTGGATCAGGAAGATCCCTTCAGAAAGAAATGGCAACCCACTCCATTATTATAGCCTGGGCAACCCCATGGAGAGAGGAGCCTGGCAGACTACAATCCATGGGGTCGCAAAAAGTTCAGACATGACTTAGTGACTAAACAACAACAATAACAAGGCAGTTATGCCGTTCTGCTTATAAATAAATGAAAGCTTATACCTTTCTAGAGAATTTTTTCTGATGTGGACCATTTTTAGTCTTTATTGAGTTTGTTACAGTATTACTTCTATTTTACATTTCAGATTTTTGGCCATGAGGCATGTGGGATTCTAGCTTCTTGACCAGGAATCAAACCAGCACCCTTTGCGTTGGAAGGTGAAGTCTTAATTACTGGACAACCAGGGAAGTCCCTAGTTGCTTATATCTTAAAACTGCTGTATCGACTTTTCATACAACATAAATTAATAAAAAATATAGAAATTTAACTAGGTACCAGATGTCAAATATGGTAAATACACAACTACAATCACTACAGTCAATGATAAATGTTATTAAGCAATATCCATCAGTACAACTAAATATGATAACGCTCAAAAGAAAAAAAGGAAATATCTTGGAATCTCAGAGAGTTCTTTAAATTTCATTGTTCTCGCATGACCCTTACATAGCAAAAATCAGAGTCTCAATAAAAATGGTTGATTCTAAAATATTTCATAAGAATACAGTACAGTGTTTGTCACTCAGTCATATCCAACTCTTTGTGACCTTATGGACTGCTGCCCAACAGGCTACTCTGTCCATGGAATTCTCCAGGCAAGTATACTGGAGTGGGTAGCCATTATTTTCTCCAGGGTTTCTTCCCAACCCTGGGATCAAACCCAAATTTCCCACATTCCAGGCAGATTCTTTACCATCTGAGTCACTAGGGAAGCCCTTTGTAAGAATATTTAATAGCAATTAAATAAATTTGGCATAAAGTTAAATTTCTTTTTTTAAAATGTCAGGTAGACCTAAGAAAGAAAGCTTGCTAGATATTTATTAATTATGCAGCTTTGGAAAATTTAGATTTCCTCGCTGGATCTCATTCTGCATCTCATTTTATAAAATGAGAGCAATGCCTACCGCATGCTGGTAAAACAATTGGCAAAATACCTGTCACATAACAAGTACTCAATGATTGGTAGATTTATTATTAACAATAATATTAGTATTTGGTTTTGTCATTACTATTAGTATTATACTTGCTTCTGTTCAGAAACTCCATACAGATTCCTGATGCACATTTTTTCCATATTCATTCTTTTAAACAAAAAATGTCTATAGGTGATCTACCTGTAGATCTATATATATCAGTTCAACATAGCATATTTTAATATAACAACAATGAAATATTTTCTATTATATAGATAAGTAATTACATAGATTTTATAAAAATTTATTAGTAATCCTTATTAATGACTATTGACTTTATATGACATGGCTATGATTTACATCTAGATAAATGAATCTTTAAATGTACACTATTTTTAATTATAGTAAATTTAGTTTAAGTAAAATTACAATTTAGGAATTTACAAGAATCCTGGACATCTGAATTAATAATTCAGTTACAGTAGCCACTATAATAAACATGACAATAATTATGTTTGTAAAATTTTCAAAATGGTGTACTTATTGAATGTATATTCAATATAGCATTACTACATACTTAGTAATTTTAGAGCAAAATTTGCTGAGTAGATTGACTAAAAGAAATATGTTTCTAAAAGCATGTATTTTCATTTGACTATTATTAAGGTATATGTAATATTAAGGTATATTTTTCAACAACTTTATGTAATACTGTGTGTCTTTAAAAGCTAGGCTTATTTAACAGTTTTTAAGTTGGTTATAAAAATATTATTCATCAGTTTGATTTAATTGACATTATATGATTTTAGTAGACAAAATAACCTTTCTGCTTACTATTGGACAAATAAATTATAACCCATTTTTTCTACCTAAACTCACCATTTGAAAATGTGTGCTTTACATAAGACCAGAAACTATAAAACTCCTAGAGGATAACATAGGCAAAA
>ML660200.1:17032660-17058052 GCA_007570785.1 Antilocapra americana
AAAAAAAATTCATTTGAAGCAATTCTACTCAGATGGACGAAACTGGAGCCCATTATCCAGAGTGAAGTAAGCCAGAAGCAAAAACAACAATACAGTATATTAACACATATATATGGAATTTAGAAAGACAGTAATGAGAACCCAACATGGGAGACAACAAAAGGAACGCAGATGTATAGAATAGACTTGTGGACTTTGTGGATGAGGGTAAGGGTGGGATGAGATGGGAGAAGGGCATTGAAGCATGTTAATTGTCATGTGTCTAATCAATCGCCAGCCCAGGATTGATGCTCGCGACTGGTGCAGCGAGATTTCCCGGGGGGGAGGGAGGAGGGAGGGGGGACCCGGAGGGGAAGCATATGTAAACCCATGGTGATATCATGACAATGTATGGCAAAAACAATAATAAAAAAAAAAAAAAAAAAAAAAAACTCAACATTCAAAAAGCTAAAAAAAAAAAAAAAAAAGAAAATGTGTGCTTTACTAAATATTTGGTAGTAACCTATAAAGGAAAAGAATATACATATATCTGAATGATTTTGTTGTATACCTGAAACTAATACAACATGACAAATTAGTTATACTTCAATAAAAATGTTTAAAAATATATGTTTAAGAAAAAATGTGTGATTGACTTCCATAAAGGAATGTTGGTAAAAGTAATTACATATGAATTTCTTAAGAGACTATGATTGTACTCATTATTTTTGATAGGTAGATAACTGCTAGTGAGCATCATTGGTTGGTTTTCTTTTGAGCAATTTACTTGAATTCATACTTACTTGTCTATGTGAACCACACTGCTTACCCTATTTAATTTGATCTTGTGCTTGTAAATTTTTGTTCCTGGTTATAATGTTTTATACTTGACTAGTCTTCTATGTATACATCATTATTTAGTTTGACATACACATTCTGTCTGAGCAATAAAAGCATTTAATTGACATTTAAGCTGCAGAAGATATTGAAACACATTTACATTCAATGCTTTTCTCTGAAAGTACTATGTAAAAGGTACATATGCTTTACTCACAACATCTTTACTATTTGGGTAAAAGCTATATTCTTATTTATTCACACAGAATAAAATAATAAGCTGAGAGACAAATCACCATAGCATTATACAGTTACTTACTGTAATGCAATCAGAAAGCCTATCTCCTGACCTCTAATCCCCAAGACTACTATCTTTCGTGAAATCTGTCCTCACTTCCACTTAGATTCAAGTAATAAAAGTTTTGAATGCTTTAAAAAATCGCTAGTCTTTTTGATAAAGAGATTTGACATTCGATTTTCCACTTAATATAATGTTTTCTTGGACTGAAAGTGAGTGCCCATTTATACATAATTTTAGCAAGTTGACTATAGCTGTCGGGTTGTCTTAAGTATCACAAAGATTACAGAGAACTATGCAGCAAAGCCTGACAAGGAAAAGAAAGAACTGGGCTTTATTGAGCACCCTCTCAGTTACTACTTGATATATTCTGACATGTTTCAAATTGTAGGTCACAATCTATTTATACTTCTGGAAAGTTCATTCTCAGCTAGCATTGTGGAAATGAGATTGAAACATTTTTGTCTTTTCCATGAATACAAGTACGCCAACTCAAGCCTTCTGACACTAGCCTAGAGAGTTATAAGACTAAATAGTTTAGTGCTGCTCTCACCATATGGTCCAAATGAACCAGTAAATTTGACTTACACAGCCTGAAGCATAATTAGAGAGAATCCTACTTTCATTCTCTCATATTCTGTTATAAAAATTCAAGGACCAGATACAGTGCATGGCACTTAGTAAGCAACCCGATTTATATATATACACACACATATAAATTATCATGATCCTGACAATGATCATAACTAGTGTTATTTTAATTTCTAGTAAGTATTGTCTGATTCTAAAAATAAAGCATGATGGAACATTTCGAAGACAAAAGAAGTGTAATGAAGGACTTATTACATATGCATTTTTTCCATATTATACAAACAGGCTTTTCTCTTGTGCTTTTAAACTTTATAATACAATGTGATTTTTCTCTGTTTTTCTTTAGTATTATATAGTTTTCAGTTACAGTGTTATCATATATTATTCATCTTTTAGACATGCTATATTTAATGTATTAACTACTTGGATTCAGGTTTTTATCTCCTATATTATATTATGAACATTTTCACTTTCAAATATTTTGCTTTGTATTATGTAATCTTTGGAACATGTGCCTAAAAGTGACATTATTTAGTTAAAGCTTCATATTCTTATGCCACTTATTTGTTAAATTATATGCACTATTTTATGTTTTCAATTTTATACTTTCAACTTTTTCTCTTGGGTTCTTAAAAAGCAAATGGGACAAAATATCCAGATCTTAGTACTTTCTAAATATAATCAGTATCTATTTAATATGTTAAGGGAGTTAGGACATAAAGCTTAATTTAAATTAAAAACAGCCCTTGTTTAAATAAAAAGTGAAAGAAAAACAAAGGACTGTTTAAATGTATGTTCAACCTTTATCAAGAAATTAAGTGGTTGTGTACTTCACATCCCAGGTACATAAATGACTTGACAGATATCAGTATATAGTTTCATTATCTGTTTCATGATGTTTCAAGGGTGTTCACAAGTTCCTAGCTTAATTTGACTTTGAGCAAACACTTTTAGGGCCATCAAACTTGATCATAATTGATGATGGTCATATACATTATCATCATATTTTGGGTATTGACCTGGACAGAAAGATCTCGAATAAATGAGATAGAAATTTATCTCCATCTACTTCTCTACTATAAGGTCCCTTCCTATTGCAGTTAAAACTTTCATTTAATTTTTGTTTCCTCAGTGGAGCCTTCCTTCCTCCAGCTTAATTTTTGGGAATAAAATTTTTCAATCTTAAAGTATATAGATGTGGTGACAGAGAGCACCAGAAAGAGAGCTTCTGCTATCTTCTTGCTGAGTTTGTTTTAATAGCTCAATACCAATGTATTTCTTACCATAAAAAATTGCACAATTACTTCTTCATCTAGCCAATTTTATAAATTTTCAAATTTTCCAAATTAGAATTGCCTCCCTTTATGCATAATTCTAAACTTTTATGAGTGGGAGTATTTGAGAATATTGCCCCAAATTTACAAAATTTCTTGCTCTATTCCTCTAAATCAACTGTGTAGAAAACCTTGATTCATCTTGATATAAACATTCAAAATCTAAATAACGGACCTGTAATAGTAAGAAAAATATAACATAGTGTGAACATATCTTAGAGAATTACTATTTATAAACATGAAGATTAATTGTGCATATAACATAAATGCCCTTCTGTAGCAGTGTTGATATAATTTCATAAATTATTCTCTATTTTCCATTAAAAAAATGACTGAATAAGTCAATGCTTTACTCTTATTTTCCATTGCTCTGCCAAGGCAAACTTTATCTTAAATGTATCCTCCTATGAGCAGGTCACAGAAATGATCTACATGGATCTTTATTGATATAGTCAATGTCCAACTATTTCATTTTGTAGTATCTTCCTATATGGATACAACTCATATATTTTTAGTTTTAGTTTTCTTCATTACAAAAACCATAAGGAATGAGGAAAAACTCATTCCTACATGCAGAATTTTAATTATACCTCTCAGATGTGTGCCTTTAATTAACTGGTGGCATTTCCTTTGTTCAATTATTATAGTTATATACAACTGTCATAAACTTATAAATTTTAATTAAGGCTGCCCCAAACCCTAGTTATATAGTTTCCACATAGGAATTTGCAGAAGGCTTAACTGTAAGTAAACCAACAATGAATAAATCCATGAACTGCCCATGGGATTTGTTTTACAAATTAACATTTGTGTGGAGATAATGAGGTTCAATAGTCCATGATACCAAACAATGTTTCATAAAACTATATTTTTAAAAGTGAAAAATGCATTGTAAAAGACTTAATTAACTATTATATTATTATTAATTATTTGTTGCTATAAGATAATAACTACATGGCTATATATCAAGTTGAATTCATATGAGAACTCATTTGCATTACTAATTAGAAATATATATATTTTTCTGAATGTACTTTCTAGATAAGTCAGAATCTAATACCCTGGATATTAAACTTGATAATACATAGGTTCTAGGTAAATGAATCGATAAACTTGATATATTGTGGATTTTAAGAATGCAGCAAGGTCTGGACAAATGATTTGAATGAAACATTAAAAGTTGTCCTGTATTTATATGTAGCTCAAAGTATAGTACCGTGTTAGTCGCTCAGTCATGTCTAACTCTTTGCAACTTTATGGACTGCAGCCTACCAGGCTCCTCTGTCCATGGAATTCTCTAGGCAAGAATACTGGAGTGGGTTGCCATTCCCTTTCCAGGGTATCTTCCTAACTCAGGGATCTAATTAGGGTCTCTTGCATTGCAGACAGATTTGGGGAAGCCCTTATATAGCTCTGGCCAGGATAGCAAATTCAACATTTTAAAGAGATTTTTCTCTTTGGACCCATCTCAGGTTGAATAGGTAGTTTGGAGTGTCAAACCATTTAGTTGGCTTAAATATTTCCAAAGATAAATATAAGAAACTTATCTGGTCACAACCCAAAGGTTATCTTAATGAGAAAATTAAGAGCTAAATAATAAAACTCTAAACAACTCATCTGAATAAAAAAAGCAATATCCCTAAAGCTAAGAAGTATGTGTGTTGTAAAATATAATTACAAGTCACACCCTCTTACCTCACATTCAATGGATTTTCATTTGCATATTCATTGAAGGTCTCAATACACAGCTTTTCCTATGGCAACAGAGTATACTTTGTGGACTGGCTCCCCCTCAGGCAGAATGAATATATATAGTAAGATTCCTAATGCTTTTTTTTTTTTTTTTTTTTTAATTTTCTTTACTTTGTTGTGCTGGTTTTGCCATACATTGACATGAATCTGCCATGGGTATACATATTAAATTTAATCAATCTGTTGAATTCTTTTTTAGAATTCTAATGAGTAGTTAAAATTATCTTAATTATCAATTAATCATATAAAATATTTATAAGCATAAAACTATCAAAGAAATAGTAATGTTTTTACTCTGAGTATGTAAATCAGAAAATGGCTTGCTGCTCCTGAATGCCATTGCAAATGCTTCTTCAAGTGGCTTTCAGTTATCATTATACTAAATACCGCAGAGAAAAGCTTAAGCAATAGAAGCAGTGAGAAATTCAAGTACTATGAAAATTAATCATGTAGGGGGTGTGAAGAAATATGAAGTGACTTTCCATCAGATTATCTAAATCTGCACTAATTGTAGAAGAACTGAATGTGCAAAGATTGCATTCTAATTGTTGTACAATCTTCTTTGCACTAATATTGGAATTTGAAAATTATATTTTTTATTATGCACTAGGGTTAATTTTTTCCCAGTAGGAACATATTTTAAATGTAATACAAGTCAATACAGAAATATATGTTAACATTCACTTATGAGCTGTAGAAAACACTTTCTGCAAGCACAGCTATAGCATTAATTAATAAGAATTTCACTTATATCCAAATATGTAGTAACCTGATGTTTCCAAAGCAATGTGCTTTGAATATACTATATTGTAATATCAATACAGTAGTTGTGATTTTAGATGGAATTTTTGATACTATAAGATACACTGATAGAATATGTATATATTTCAAATAAATCTAATTTTTAATGATATGAGTTTTAACATTAGACAAACTAGGATTAAAAACATATATATTTTTGGAGTCAGAAACATAAGGCTTGTAAAACTGATTTTGCCTCATCATTTTAAGCCAGAGTCAGAATATCTATAAGTCCTGAGCCCTGACAATGATAAGCATTTAATACAAGATAGTGATCATTGTTACTGTTAATTTTTGTGACTTGAACTTTGATATACTCAATTTAGAACAATTGCCACTGATTATGTTGAATTAATTATTAGATTTAATTTTAATATTTGTTATTAAGACACCAGGAATGATATTCATTATAATTTAACATTAAGTATTTTCTAAATATTTTTCACATGTAAGGAGAATTGCACATTATTTGCACATACAGTACCACTCAATTATTTACCCAGAGCTGATGGCATACAAGTTCCTCCATTTTGACAGTAGTTGCTACAGTGGTTGATTTCACATCTTTCTCCTGAATAACTAGGCCAACAGTGACACCTCAAATCACCCTTCTCATTTAAAATGCATCTTCCTCCATTTTCACAAGGCAATTTGCATGAATCATCTGGATATAAGAAGAAATGTACAAATTAGCATGCCATTCAGTAGATGGCAGAGTAACAAAAATTCAAATAAAATTTCAAAACTAAATACACCTAATATAAAAGTAGAAGAAACAAAATACTATCTAAAAATAGAGAATCAGATTTCAACCATTGTTGAAGGTGAACACAAATATTCAATTAACTTTTATTCTTTTTCAGGCTTAAAATACTATTTACCATTTATTATATTTGTTAAAACATTAAACAATAAAACTAATTGAAACTTTCTAAAAATAAAATATTTTCCAACCAATAAGTATTTTTTCACAGTATGGGCAAACATGGCTTATTTTTCAAAGAGTGTTTGCTATTAAGCCAAACTGAAATATGGAAGTTAAATATTATAGTATACATGTGCAGTCACACATATGATATATATAGTATAGTGTGCATACAGAAACAAACACACACACACACACACACACATATATATATAATTTATAGTATAGGAAAACATTTAAATGAAAAAATACTCTTTGATGTACATACTTATAAATTATTTATAAACACACACAACAAAACATTACTTAGATTTTATACAAGGTGGTGATAAGTGTCAGAAGCAACTATTTCCATATATAAGCTGATTAGGCATAATTTGCCTACATAATACATTTTGGTCTTGAAAAGGAAATGATGATCATTCTTTGAGGTCACAGAATTAGTTTTAAAAATATGATGAGTCTAATGTATGATAAAGATTGGTTTGGAATCATTTTCTGGATTATTTTTCTATTTGTACAGACATGGCATTGCTCCATTAGAAATACTGCTCTACGTAGATCAGGGTGCAATGTCCAATGGAACAAAGACAATTAATAATAGTTTAAGAAGCAGTCTATCCAGAAAATACCTTTTTCTAAAGTCATGCTTATTTTGTATAAAGTCAAAACAGCCTATATTCTTTACTCAAGGTACATTGACCTAGACATAGCAGCAGCTTGAATATATCACTGCAACAATCACAAGAACATCTTAAAGAGCCTCAGTGATGTTAAATGACACAACAATTCAAGTATCATAACCACTGTCGTAAATAGAGACAATCAGCAGTGTCAAACAAATTCTGATATTTTTGGCACTGCAAAGCAGCTTCGAACACTTTTTCAAGTAGGGAGGCTTCAGATTGGCATTACTAAATTCTGCGCTTGTAATATGAAGTACTCTCTCATGAGGCACTATATATATATATATATATATATGTATATATACACATATTATAAAGAAAGTGACAATTGATATAGTAATATTTGCTTTTAGGTCTTAGTTCTGCTCCTTACTATACATAAATTAGACTATCCAAGCCTTAGCAATTTCTACTCTAAGATAGCCTTAAGGACTTATGTACAACTTAACTCATAGATTTGTTGTGAATACTAAACAATAAACTTGAAAGTAAAAGTTATAGAGCTTAGTAAAATTTTAGGTACATAAGTGTTTAAATACCATATGCATACACACAAACGAGAGTCTAAGTTTCAGCCATACTGGAATAGTACAAGGAGGAAGACCTGCAGTCTGTGTCTACAAGGTGTATTGCTAAATTTCAACAGGAAATTGAGGCACTCATTTGGTAAATTACCAAGTGACAATCCTATTGAGCATTATGTACTGAGTGCCCATGAGGTGCACTGAGAATCCAGCTCACATGGAAAAAGCCAGAAGGTGAGCATTGGAGGGACTCAGTGAAAGTTACTAAGACTGGACTGGATTACAGAGTGTGAAGGAAGGAATTGAAAGACAAGTGAATTTGAAGAGATAAACAGAGTGTCACATGAGATTCTTGGATGTTGGACTTTTCCTCAAAAGTAGTGTTAAGTCTTTGAAAAGTCTAGAATGTCTAAGAATGACTGTAATGATGGGGTTAAACTGAAAGCATGGGGACTATTAGGATTCTATTTAAATTATCCAGGCTGGATAAGATGATGGCTTTAGAATAATGTAGGATAGATAAACATAGACATATTCTAAAATGACTAGAAGATAAAAATCACATCAGAGGGAAAGTAAAAACTAAAGATAATCCTTCAGTTTCAAACTCAGGGGCAATAAGACCTAAAGTGTTTTTATCTCTGAATGTAATAAATTGGAAATATCTATTTAAATGAAGTGGGAATCTCTAGCAAAGGGGTGAACATAGACATCAAACTCTCAAGAAAGATCTGGATTGAAAATAACATTTGCTTAGTTTAAAATTTACCAAAACATTTCTAATTCTTTTAGCATGAAACATCCTAAGTGGAGTTGTGAATGTGAATAGTGAAGATAACTACTAAAGGTATTATGATCACACAGGATTACTACTGGAGAGTGCAGTTTCACTGGCAGATGTTCTATGTAAAACACATATATATTCAAAATCTCTACATGTTAGGATATGTGCATTTCTATAATGTGCCTCATTAGGCACCAAAAATTTAAACATATAACACTGCCTGTTGAAATGAAAGTGGAGTTACAGTCTTTCAAAACCTAACTGTAATAGTTCTATAATGAAAATGGAAGCTGCTTTTGTCAATACCTAAATAGCCTCCAGAAGTCAAGCTCCAGCAATTATAATCAACTGTAGGGAAGAGCAGGTGAATACTTCTCCAAGAATGGGTAACATTTGAATTTCAAATTTCCTACACAAAGATTAAAAATACTCAGTGTGCTTATCATTTAACAATAGCAGCTAGAAAAGGCAAGTAATTATAAAGAGCTGAAAAAGTTGGCTATATCAAATGTTAATGTCAGGAAAAATTAATTGGCTTTTATCTAAAATAATCAATAATTCTAAATTCCATTTATTTATATTCTTAACCAAAGTGTTCCAAGTCATCCATTACCAAGGCTTATATATATATAAAGGCCAATGTGAATATTTTTTAACACCTGCATTATTTAATATATAAGATTTCTTTTTTTTTAATTACAAAATAAGTTTTGAGGCATTTTCTGTATTCATGCCTTTCAGGCTGGGTTGAAAATATAAAACTAAAATTTTTAAAAGAGTTTAAGAGTTTGGTTAAGTGTATATTTAGATAAAATGCTTCCTCATTTAAAACTTGGGAAGTGAAAAGTGAAAGTGTTAGTCACTCAGTCATGTCTGACTGTGAACCCATGGGTTGTAGCCTACCAGGCTCCTGTGTCCATAGAATTATTCAGATAAGAATACTGTAGTGGGTCACCATGCCCTTTTCAGGATATCTTTCTGACCCAGGGATTGAATCTGAGTCTCCAGCACTGCAGGCAGATTTTTTATCAAAACATTACTTAAATTTTTTTGCTACCTTCATGACACGTTTATCTATGAGTGCTGTGTGTCTACTTTTTGCAAGGCACTGTTCTCAGCACTTTCTGCTAGTTATTTTTAGTATTTTCCAATTACTCTGGACATGAGTACTTTGGGTGGATTGGAGGCCCTAGAGTGCATTATATGATGATGAAGACTGTGGAATGCCTAGGTCCACCTTAGAGTATTACCGTTATTAAGTATTATTAGACAGACAGTTGAGCCTGCCTATACTTCAATTTTTCATCTGTAAAAATAGGGACAATAAGAGTATAGTATCATCGAAGTTTTGTGGGGATTAAATGAAATAATGTGCATATAACATACTTAAAAGATGCATGCACATAAACCTTCAACGTATTTATTCACATCACCAGTAGTGGTAGTATTTATTGTTAATTTGATTTCACACATAAAAAACTGAAACTGAGGGAGTATGAGGCCAAACAAATTAGTTAAGTCATAGATCCTGAGGGGGCCCTCAAGAGAGAGGTGATATAATTATGGCTAATTTGTGTTGTTGTGCAGCAGAAACCAATACAACATTGTAAAGCAATTATCTTCTAATTAAAAAATAAATTTTAAAAAACATAAAAGAAAAGTAATTAACAAAAAGGACTTCCCTTGAAAAAAAAAAAAAACGGAGGGGTAGATTTTGGTTTAATCTACAGCATCACGTCAGCTCTACTCCAGGTCAAGTTCTTCCAATGTCAGTCAGTCAGTCAGTTTAGTTACTCAGTTGTGTTTGACACTGTGCAACCCCCTGGACAGCAGCATGCAGGGCTCCCTGTTCATCACAAACACCCAGAGTATACTCAAACTCATGTCCATTGAGTTGGTGATGCCATCTAACCATCTCATCCTCTGAAGTCCCCTTTCTTCTCCTGCCCTCAATCTTTCCCAGCATCAGGGTCTTTTCAAATGAGTCAACTCTTCATATCAGGTGGCCAAAGTATTGGAGTTTCAGCTTCAACATCAGTCATTCCAATGAACACCCAGGACTTATCTGCTTTAGGATGGACTGATTGGATATCCTTGAAGTCCAAGGAACTCTCATGGTTTGTTTCCAGCACCACAATTCAAAACCATCAATTCTTTGGCACTCAGCGTTCTTTACAGTCCAACTCTCACATTCATACATGATGACTGGAAAACCATAGCCTTGACTAGACAGATCTTTGTTGATAAAGTAATGTCTCTGCTTTTTAACATGCTATCTAGGTTGATCATAACTTTTCTTCCAAGGAGTACGGGTCTTTTAATTTCATGGCTGCAATCACCATCTGCAGTGATTTTGGAGCCCCCCAAAAATAAAGCCAGCCACTGTTTCCACTGTTTCCCCATCTATTTGCCATGAAGTGATAGGACCAGATGCCATGATCATAGTTTTCTGAATGTTGAGCTTTAATCCAACTTTTTAACTCTCTTCTTCACTTTCATCAAGAGGCTCTTTAGTTCTTCTTCACTTTCTGCCATAAGGGTGGTATCATCTGCATATCTGAGGTTATTGATATTTCTCCCAGCAATTTTGATTCCAGCTTGTGCTTCTTCCAGTCCAGCATTTCTCATGATGTACTCTGCATATAAGTTAAATAAGCAGGGTGAAAATATACAGCTTTGATGAACTCCTTTTCCTATTTGGAACCAATCTGTTGTTCCATGTCCAATTCTAACTGTTGCTTCCTGACCTGCATACAGATTTTTTAGGAGGCAGGTCAGGTGGTCTGGTATTACCTCTTTTCCAGAATTTTCCACAGTTTATTGTGATCCACACAGTCAAAGACTTTGGCATAGTCAATAAAACAGAAATAGATGTTTTTCTGGAACTGTCTTGCTTTTTTGATGATCCAGCAGATGTTGTCAATTTGATCTCTGGTTCCTCTGTCTTTTCTAAAACCAGCTTGAACATCTGGAAGTTCATGGTTCACGTATTGCTGAAACCAGGCTCAGAGAATTTTGAGCATCTTCCTATGTATTTGTTGATTTTGAATTATTGAATAAATCATTTGTATTATGGGGTTCCCACATGGCTCAATGGTATAGACTCTGCCTGCCAAGTAGGAGATGCAGATTTGATCCCTGGGTTGGGAAGATCTACTCAAGAAGGGTATGGCAACTCACTCTAGTATTCTTGCCTGGAGAATCCCATAGACAAAGGAGCCTTGGGGTACTACAGTCCATGGAGTCGCAAAAGAGTGAAACATGACTTGGCGACTAAACAACTACAACGACATTCACATTAAGTAAAGGGGCAAAAGGCAGATAATAGAGAAGAGACAGTCATATTTATTTTTGGAAGAAAAACAACACAATCTGTCTGCAATTTGGTCATTAAAAAGAATTTCTAACACCCGAATCAATGTAAAAGTCACACTAGTAGCATAAGTTGTGTGCTTCCATGCAGAGTACTAATCTCTCTCCCAGGGGTCTTTCCCACCCCAACAGCAGTGTAAGTTGACTTGGTGCACAGGAGGCATCTTTGAGAGCATGGCTTATGGTTGTCTGGAACTAGAGAAAATGTGGTACATCTTCTACAAGGAAGGAGGTGTTGACATTTTGAAGAATCTGTTTCCAAGATGTTATGTAGAACTTGAAAATAGGTGGGAAATCTATGGGAATAGTGAGAGACTTTATTTTGGGGGGCTCCAAAATCACTGCAGATGGTGGTTGCAGCCATGAAATTAAAAGATACTTCCTCCTTGGAAGAGAAGCTATGACCAACCTAGACAGTATGTTAAAAAGCAGAGACATCATTTTGCCAATAAAGGTCCATCTAGTCAAAGCTATGGCTTTTCCGGTAGTCTTGTATGCATGTGAGAATTGGACTATAAAGAAAGCTGAGTGCTGAAGAATTGATGCTTCTGAATGGTAGTGTTGGAGAAGACTCTTGAGAGTCCCTTGGACTGCAAGGAGATCCAGCCAATCCATCCTAAAGGAAACCAGTCCTGAATATTCATTGGAAGGACTGATGTTGAAGCTGAAACTCCAATACTTTGGCCTCCTGATGCGAAAATCTAACTCACTGGAAAAGACTCTGATGCTGGGAAAGATCAAGGGCAGAAGCAGAAGGGGATGACAGAGGATGACATGGTTGGATGGTATCACCAACTCGATGGACATGAGTCTGAGCAAGCTTCACAAGGAGGTGATGGACAGGGAGGCCTGGCTTTCTGCAGTTCATGGGGTAACTAAGAGTCGGACATTACTGAGCAACTGAACTGAACTGAAGTAGAACTTGTGGCCATACACAGCTCACCTGCATGACTGTGTCAGAGTAGGGAGTGAAAAATGCACCAGATAATGTTTGTACATGTGCGTGTAATTCTATTATTCTGCCATCACAATTGAGATCATGGAAACTCTGATTGGGAGAATTGGTAAGGAGGAAGGGTTCATCCTAGTACTAGGGAGAGAACCCCTTTTCAATGACTGGCACTTAAATACTCTTTCAAAAGACCAATCAGGATTCACATTTAGCTTTCCATTAAGCATGTTCTAACCTACCATCCACAACAGCACTTTGCACATCAGACACACTGACTGAAATAAATGCCTCATTATTTTCTTTACATTCAATTCTTTAGTGACTTTTCAGACAGTTTCTTCTGTTTCAATGTCCTCTTCATTCATCCCCACTTAACCTAAATCTAATCTGTATTTGTAGATCTTATTCTAAGGTCATATTCTATAGGAAATGCTAATCTTTTCTCTAGTTGGATAATCATCAAATTTTTCCTAACAGTTTGAACTTTGTCTCTTCTGTAGCTTATATCACCATTCCCATAAATATCTGTTTATTAGTGTTTGCGTCATTCATCTTTTCATCTTTGCAAGTTCTTCAGCTACGGATATTCAGTACTTAATATATATATATATATATATATATATATATATATATTAAATAAAAGAGCTATGACAGTTTTAGACACTGAGTGCATTAGGGAATGCAAAAGTGTTTAGGTGGCATGTAGTTGTCAGCAGAGAGCAAGGAGACAATGATACTAGCATAGAGATGCTGAATGAGAATAAAGATACTGTGGTCACGCGAAGAGTTCATTCTAACAGAGAAATACTAATGCAACAGGTAGGAAGCCCTGCTATGAAGAAATCCTAAGTGTGCGTCTCATTGGAAAAATGTTTGCTGTGACCCACAAGTAACTTTGGAACACTGTGATTTTGTCTGTGACATAAAATTAATGTGTTGATTTTCTTTTTTTTCAGCATTTTTTTTTCCATTATGGCTCATGTCTTGAATATGAATAAACTTATTGAAAGTCTGTCTGGAAATCCCAGAGACAATTCTTCCCCAACCCTTTTCAACATACTATTTTTGCTTTTGATATTTTGTGTTTTGCTAATACACTACAGCATCTGAAATAATGTTTCAGGTTTTTAAATGTTTGTTCCAACCTCTAGCTTCTAAAGCATAAACTGAAACATTTTCAGTTTTGCTTCTCAATTAATGTTATACTTTTCTCATAAGTTCTCAAAATGTTTATTATTTTTATTATTAATAGGAGTAGTAGTAGTATTTATTGTTAATCATATTTTACAGAGGAAACTAAGACTTAGATTCTAAATAAGTATTGGCACACAGAAGTTGGTCAATATAAAGTTACTAAATGGGTAAATGGATTTGGGAGTTTGGTTTAAACTAACAGCAGAATGGCACCCTCAGAAATATCATTATCTTATCTGATACAAGAGCTATATAAAAAGGTCCCTTAATTTACTCTTTCATGCATGGTAGGTGCTCAGTGCAGCTTTGTAATAAATGTACAATCAACTAATAGGCGATCATTATCAGAGAAAATAATAGCTTATATAGGCTCTCACGTACCAGTGATATCATGGGAATGATATCAGTGATTACTGAGTAGCTAATTCTACTCAGTTTCAGTAGTTGTGAACATTTATTCAACATAGTAATTCATTATTTACAGAACAATGAAGTTTACCTACCTAACAAGCTGTCATCATCGCAGGTACCATTAATCAAGTATTTTCCTTCTGGACATGCACAAGTGGCCCCAGAAGGATTCAGTAAACAGAGGAATTCACATGCTAGATCCGAACATGGATTGGGTACTGATCAAAACAAAACAAAACAAGAACATAACTATAAACACAATAGGTTTCAAAAACATAAAATTCAAAAATGTTAAATGATGAATTAGCAATGTTGAAAAGAAAAAACATCACTTTTTTTTTTAAACAGGAGTATATTATTTCAATATTCCAGTACTTCTTTATAGATGAAAAGAAATTACTAACCAACATCTAAAGGTTTTCCTGGTAGCTCAGTGATAAAGAATCTGCCTGCCAATGCAGGACACTCGAATTTGATCTCTGGATTGGGAAGATCCCCTGGAGAAGGAAATGACAACCCACTACAGCATTGTTGCCTGGGAAATCCCATGGACAGAGGAGCCTAGGGGGTTGCATGCCTCCAGGGGATCACAAAAGAGTCAGACACGATTTAGTGACAACAAAAACAACAACACAGCTTCTATTATTAATAGAAAATGTACCTTAATTTACATTTTCCATGAGGGAGAGGAAAATCAAACACATAATTTGTCACTTTTCCTTTGGAAAAACAGTTGATCTGAGACACAGAAGTGCAGTTTAGGACTATTGTAAAAGTCAAGCCAATTGAAGTCTTTGGGATCTATTTCTCATTTTAAATAATTTCAAGACTGGTTTAACAGATAGAAACAACTCCCCTGATATTTACAAAGGCTTACAATCCATATGCAGTTGTCTGTTAGAACACAAACAAAACATGACTTTTTCTCTCTAAAAAATATGTTTAGTATGGTTCCTTTCCATCAGATCTGTAGGTGGATAAATGGGCTTCGTGACTTTCTGTACAGAATCTGTCATTAGAACGAAACAGAAATGACATTGAGAAAGTGAAACGGTAACTATGAAATTTGCTTTCATTGTGTAAGAACCACTACTCAAGTACCTATTATATTTAGGGCAGACTTCATATATTTTTCATGAAGGTGGCAATATTTGACTATGAATACAAATCAGACAGAACTAGAGGTTGAGAAGGTATGTCCTCATATTAACCTTGGAATGATATGTGTCAGACCATTGGTAAAGAGCAGCAAAACTGTGAATAGAAATTCAGGAAAGTTTTAGGGAAGTATATGTTGTTTTAACCTGATTCCAGAACTCATTTGATACAACTCTTACCTTTCCAGATCGTACGGAATGAAACTAAATCCTTTTTATTCACCATAAGGAATAATTATTAATATAAGTAACTCTTAAACAAGAGTTTGAAGGGTAAACTGATACATAAATTCAGATCACTAGAATTTCAGCCACATTTTCTTTGTTCTTCAGTATTTTTATGGCTGTATTTGAAACATATCTTTCAAGATACAACGTCAAATATTATCTCTTTTTAGGAAAGAAAATAGCAGTAAAAATCATAAACCATCAGAGAAAATACAACTCTTGGGAACAGTTCTCCTCAGATAACTTTAAAGATGAAATGTTAGATCTATAATTGTTATTATCAGTGAGTGAAAAAGGCTAATGATAAATTTCCTTACTTGCACAGTTTAACTATAGACATATAAGGTTTTATTAAGAATTTAGAAAAAAACAATATGAGAGAAATTTTTACAACAAAGTCATTCTAATTCCAAGAAAACACAACCAAATCCTGAAACTTTCATATCTGGAACAGCAGAAATAGAAACTTTGCATTATTTTTATCTTGTCTTTGATAAATTGAAAAGTCTGGTGCAATCAAAATTAAAGTGATTTAACTTACTGGGGTTAACCCACGAAAAGAGTTTTGAATTTAAAAATTCTTTATTTTGAGAATCATAAGAAACTTTGCCAAGATAGACAAGAGTATAAAATATTATACTTACAATCCAGTTGTTTATAGCGATGAGAAATCAAAACACCTTTTGTTTTGTCAACATCTAAAGCTAGGTACTCTACTGAACCATGGCCAAATTTTTGTACTCGAAATACACCATTCTTAGGACCTGCTCCATATATATAATCTTCAAAGACATCAATTCTATGTGGATGTAATAAACCTAGAATTTTTAAAAAGTGGAGTTATAAAAGTTGCAAATGCAAACAGTCATAAGAAAACTAAGCTTATCAAAGATTAAATCAAAAATCTTATTCTTGTTCATAAAAACTTTCAGAATTAGAATATTTTTAATATTAGCTATAAAATTATAAGATTGATTTATTAGCAGTAAAAATATGTGAGATATTAAACTTATCACTCAGAACATAAAATACATTTCCATCATCACTATAATCAATTTTACCATCACAAAGCATTCCCTGGGGGTCTTATTATATAGAGTAATCTTTTCTGTTGGACAGTTTGCAAACAAACGTAAAGCTTACATAATATTGATAACCACTGCATAAAAACAGTACAAAAAATCTTCATTCTCTTGTTTTTCAGTTGCTCAGTTGTGCCTGACTCTTTGTGACCCCGTGGACTGCAGCACGCTAGACTTCCCTGTCCTTCAAAATCTCCTCAAGTTTGCTCAGACTCATGTATATTGAGTCAGTGATGTCATCAACCATCTCATCGTCTGTCCCCTTGCTTCTCCTCCTGTCCTCAAACTTTCCTAGAATCAGGATCTTTTCCAATGAATCAGCTCTCTGCATCAGGTGGCCAAAGTATTGGAGCTTCAACTTCAGCATCAGTCCTTCTAATAAATATTTAGGATTTATTTCCTTAAAGATTGATTGGCTTGATCTCCTTACTGTCCAAGGGACTCTGAAGAGTCTTTCCAAGCACCACAATTCAAAAGTATCAATTCTTCAGCACTCAGCCTTTTTTTCTGGTCCAACACTTATATTCATACATGACTACTGGAAAAACCATAGCTTTGATTATATGTACCTTTATCGGCTAAGTGATGCCTCCGCTTTTTAATATGTAGTCTAGGTTTGAAATAGATTTTCTTCCAAGGAGGAGGTTTTTAAAAATTTCATGGCTGCAGTCACTGTCTTCAGTGATTTTGGAGTCCAAGAAAATAAAGTCTGTCACCTTCCACACTTTCTCTCCATTTCCCATGAAGTGATAGGACTGGATGCCATGATCATACTATTTTAACTTTTGAGTATTAAGCCAGCTTTTTCACCCTCCTCTTTAATCTTTATCAAGAGGCTCTTTAGTTTCTTTTTTCTTTCTATTTTTAGGGTAGTCTCATCTGCATATCTGAGGTCAATTGTATTTCTCCTGGCAACTTTATTTCAGCTTGTGATTCATCCAGCTTGCATTTCACATGTTGTACTCTGAATATAAGTTAAATAAGCAGGGTGACAATATACAACCCTGACCTACTCCTTTCACAATTAAGAACCAGTCCATTGTTTCATGTCCAGTTCTAACTCTTGCTTTTTGGCCTGCATGCAGGTATCTCAGGAGACAGGTATGGTGGTCTGTTATTCCCATTTCTTGAAGAATTTTCCACAGTTTGTTTTGAGCCACACAGTCAAAGCTATAGCATAGTCAATGAAGAAGAAGTGGATGTTTTAATGGAAATCTCTTACTTTTTCTATGATCCAGTGGATGTTGAAAATTTAATCTCTGGTTCCTCTGCCTTTTCTAAATCCAGCCTGAACATCTGCAAGCTCACAGTTGACATACTGTGGAAGTTTGGCGTGAAGGATTTTGAGCATTACCCTGCTAGCTTATGAAATGAGTGCAATTGTATGGTGGTTTGAACATTCTTTGGCATTGCCTTTCTTTGGGATTAGATTGAAAGCTGACATTTTCCAATTCTGTGGCCACTGATAAGTTTTCCAATTGCTGACTTTAAAGTGCAGCAATTTCACAGCATCATCTCTTAGGATTTGAAGTAGCTCAACTAGAATTCCATCACCTCCACTAGCTTTATTCATAAGCTCAGTTCAGTTCAGTTGCTCAGTCGTGTCCAACTCAATGGGACCCCATGAAATGCAACAAGACAGGCCTCCCTGTCCATCACCAACTGCCAGAGTCTACGGAAACCCATGTCCATTGAGTCAGTGATGCCATCCAGCCATCTCATCCTTTGTCATCCCCTTCTCCTCCCACCTTCAATCTTTCCCAGCATCAAGGTCTTTTCAAATGAGTCAACTCTTCGCATGAGATGGCCAAGGTATTGGAGTTTCAGCTTCAACATCAGTGCTTCCAATGAACACCCAGGACTGATCTCCTTTAGGATGGACTGGTTGGATCTCCTCGCAGCCCAAGGGACTCTCAAGGGTCTTTTCCAAAACCACAGTTCAAACTCTTTGGTGCTCAGCTTTCTTTATAGTCCAACTCTCATATCCATACATGACTACTGGAAAAACCATAGCCTTGACTAGATGGACTTTTGTTGACAAAGTAATGTCTCTGGTTTTTAATACGCTATCTAGGTTGGTTATAACTTTCCTTCCAATGAGTAAGCATCTTTTAATTTCATGGCCGCAGTCACCATCTGCAATGATTTTGGAGCCCTCAAAAATAAAGTCAGCCACTGTTTCCACTGTTTCCCATCTATTTTTGCCATGAAGTGATGGGACCAGATGCCATGGTCTTAGTTTTCTGAATATTGAGCTTCAAGCCAACTTTTTCACTCTCCGCTTTCACTTTCTTCAAGAGGTTCTTTTGTTCTTCACTTTCTGCCATAAGGGTGGTGTCATCTGCATATCTGAGGTTATTGATATTTAACCCGGCAATCTTGATTCAGGCTTGTGCTTCCTCCAGCCTAGGGTTTGTCATGACATATAGTGCATATAAGTTAAATAAGCAGGGTGACAATACACAGCCTTGATGTACTCATTTTCCTATTTGGAACCAGTCTATTTCATGCTCAGTTCTAACTGTTGCTTCTTGACCTGCATACAGGTTTCTCAAGAGGCAGGTCAGGTGATCTTGTATTCCCATCTCTTTCAGAATTCTCCACAGTTTATTGTGATCCACATAGTCAAAGGCTTTGGCATAGTCAATAAAGCAGAAATAGATGTTTTTCTGGAACTCTCTTAATTTCTTGATGATCCAAAGGATGTTGGCAATTTGAACTCTGGTTCCTCTGCCTTTTCTAAAATCAGCGTGAACATCTGGAAGTTCACAGTTCACGTATTACTGAAGCCTGGCTTGGAGAATTTTGAGCATTACTCTACTAGCTTGTGAAATGAGTGCAATTGTGTATTAGTTTGAGCATTCTTTGGCATTGCCTTTCTTTGGGATCGGAATGCAAACTGACGTTTTCTAGTCCTGTGGCTACTGCTGAGGTTTCCAAATTTGCTGGCATATTGAGTTCAGCACTTTCACAGAATCATCTTTCAGGATTTGAAATAGTCCAACTGGAATTTCATCACCTCCACTAGCTTTGTTCATAGTGATGCTTCCACTTGACTTCACATTCCAGGATGTCTGGCTCTAGGTGAGTGTGAGTGATCACACTATCGTGATTATCTGGGTCATGAAGATCTTTTTTGTATAGTTCTTCTGTGTAGCCTTGCCATGTCTTCTTAATATCTTCTGCTTCTCTAGTTCTGTACCATTTCCACCCTTTATTGAGCCGATATTTGCATGAAATGTTCATAAAGATGCTTCTTAAAGCCCACTTAACTTCACACTGTAGGCTGTCTGGCTCTTGTTGAGTGACCAAACCAGTTGGTTATCTGGGTTATAAAGACGTTTTATGTATAGTTCTTGTGTATTTTTGCCACCTCTTCTTAATCTCTTTTGCTTCATTATGTTCCTGCCACTTCTCTCATTTATTGTGCCAGTCTTTGCATGAAATGGTCCCTTGGTATCTCCAATTTTCTTAAAGAGATCCCTAGTATTTCCCATTCTCTTGTTTTCCTCCATTTCTTTGGATTATTTACTTAAGAAGACTTTCTTGTCTCTCCTTGATCTTTTCTGGAACCCCTCATTCAGTTGGGTATATCTTTCCTTTTCTCCTTTGCCTTTCACTTCTTTGCTTTTCTCAGCTATTTGTAAGGCCTCCTCAGACAACCAATTTGTCTTGCATTTCTTTTTCTTGGTTATTGTTTAGGTCACTGACTCTTGTATGATGTTATGAACCTCTGTCCGTAGTTTTCAGGCATTCTGTCTAGCAGATCTGATCCCTTGAATCTATTTGTCACCACCACTATATAAAATTAATGGTCAAATTAATTGTTTGAACAATAATTTTATCAATCATAAGTTGTTTTTTTATAAGTTGGTTTTGAATAGTAAAATAATCCCCCCAAATCTGACATTCTATTGTCTATTTTAGAAATAGGATAAAGAAAAAAATTGGTGAATGTCCATCATATATACAGTTAGTTTGGATGAGAATAACTGTAATAATAATAATTTTTCACATTTTACAAATGGCTGTTTTTAGAAATTTTTATAAAAATATATAACTTTGGTACTGAAATTTATAAAAAGTGAAATAGCACCATTTATATTTTACTTATTATCTAAATGTTGTAAAACATGAAATGCCTTTTAATATGTATTTTTCTTTATTGTTTCTTGAAACAGTAAAATATACACTTAAGCTAAAATGAGTTAATTTTTGTAGTCAATTACATGAATGTTGCATCTTTTTTTTTTTTTTTCCATTTAGTGTTATTATACAGAAAACACACTCTTCTAGTAAGGGCATAGTAAAAGTTCAATGCAATTATTCTTCTAGCAACTTATCTGCTTTTGCTTAAGAAAGAAAAAATAAAACAGGAAGCAAAGCAGTAAATAAGTAAAACTTATTTACTTACTTGTAAATTAGTATGCAAATATAAAAACTTTAAGTATAAATTGTGAACAAATTGTGGTGAATAGCTAAGGATTTTGGTAGGAAAGAGAAAGAGAGAAAGAAAGGATATAAATTAAGTGGAAAGAATTGAGATCCCCTGGCAAGGAAAGTGTGAGTCACAGAAGGGAGTAAAAAATGAGAGTGAAAAACAGAAGACAGACATAGAGATGGAGATTAAAAGGGTGCCATAAAAGAAGAGCACTGGAAGATTCTGCAGTCACGTAGGAGAAGCAAATCTCATTTTTTCACATTGCTTTTCACATGGATGACAGTGTCCCTATCAATTACCTATAATAATAAATGTTACTATGATGTTTTACTATATAGTAAGTCATTTCCTACTTATCATGCCAATTTGAAATAAAAATTAGTGTTTCCAGGCACCAATCTTGACTACATGAAGTCTTCTGCTCAGAAAAGAACATCCACAGAAGCAACAAACAAAATGAATACTTTCTGAATCCAGTAGCAATGCACTACGTTTGTCCTGGAGTCAAGTTCTTCTGCTGTGGCCTTGTTGTTATTCTAAATAGTAGGAATGAAAACTGTGATGAATAGTAAGAGCTACAAGTTGAAATCAGATTCCCAGGTGGTAAAAAATCTACCTGCCAATGCAGGAGATGCCGGAGACATGAATTTAATTCCTGAATGGGGAAGATCCCCAGGGGGAGGAAATGGCGACCCACTTTAATATTATTGCCTGGGAAATCCCATGGACAAAGAAGCCTGGTAGGCTACAGTCTCTGCGGTCACAAGGAGTTGGACAGGACTGAGTACCCATGCACACACACACACATACACACAAAACTATATACAGTGAGTTGAAAGAGACATAATTGTATCTATGTATCATTATTTAATATGCTCAATGGTAATTAAAGGCAGAAACAAAAGCACTTCACAAACCTTGTTTGCTGGTGACAGAGACTACGGAATCAGAACCATCATACAGAACACTGCCAATAACAGAGAGCTCAAGATCAGCCCAGTATATCCGTTCGCTGAAATGATCCACAGCCAGACCTGTAAAATCAACATGCACAGACAAATGACAGCAATACATTTGATATTTAAAATTATGTTTCTTCTGTTTAATGTATTGTTATAATTGAAAATTTTTTTCAAACATCTTAGAATTCAGCTAGTCTATATTATGGTAGTGCAAAAATCAGAAAAAAATGAAATAACCTAATCTCTATCTGAAATATGTGTTAATAAATTACACAGAATTTATGTAATACAGTGTAGCAAAAAACATTTTTCCTTCCCATAGGAAAAGCCATCCTAAATACCCCTCCTTTCTACTCTTATTGGTTTCTTAATTATGGTTGTTTTCTAGAAGTCTTTTTATGACTTTTTTTTTAAATCTTTATAGTACACATAGAATTAATTCATCATTTAAATCACTTATTCAACCATTATTTAAAATAATTCCAGGTAATTAGCTATATTTTGAATCTTTTCATGAAGGTGCATCTTGCAGAAAATAAAAGGTTCATGAGCTTAATCATAAGATATTTTCACCAACTTGAGTTGGTCTATAGTGTTATGAGATACCTGTGTGCATGTTGAAGTTTAAATTGACTAAAGATTGATGTTTACAGTAGGAAATAATGACTAGTAAATTCCTTAATTAAGTTTCTCGTTGTACTTACATTTTTCTCTCTAATTTTTCACTCTAATCATTAACTTGCTCTGAGACTACCATCTTTCTCTTTGCTGTCAGTTAACTGTTAATGAATACCACTGGACTAAAATGACTTGCAGTAAAAAATAATGTTTTTCTATTTATTCAATTTTTTATTTCACAATGTAATTGGGATCTAGTCAGTGTCTTCTTATGCAAATATCATCAACACATAGAATACCTTAGGTAAACTTCCTTCAGTTTAGAAAAGTAAGACCCATAACATATGAATTCTATAATAAATCTTTGCTGCTGAAGATATAAAATTTTTACAACATAGCTAGTCTTTAGATATGACATACGGCATTCTTTGAAACTACAATGCAATCAAAATACCTTTGGTATCTGCATGCTAAAAAGCTTTCTGAATGAAATCATTCAATTAAAAAATATGAGGAAATTTAATGTCATCTTACAGGCAAGGCAACTGAATGAAAAGTATTTTTGAGTTTACACTAATTGTATCTCCTTGTAGATGGATCAAAATTTAACAATCAAAATGAAAACATATAATGGTGAAAATCATTTGGGAATACCTTTTCAGCAAAGTATGTGTCTATCCCAAATGTAATTAAGCTAAATAAAAATATTTCTCAGATGTAATATAAAGATGTTCTATGTCCAATCAGCCTCTGAGAAATGACTTAACAATTAAAACAAGTGGCCCAAGTTTTACTAGTTTCTGCTCAATGATTAATTTGCTATTTGGAGTTATGGTGGATATCAGGTCTTAGCTTTTTCATGTGTAATTATGAGCAATGTGAAACATAAAATGATCTAATTTCTTGCTGCCACCATTCTACTTCAAAATCATTGTCTACAAAAGATTTAAAAAGCTTTTCTTTTTCTTCCACCAGTGTAATACAATAAAGTGGTAGATTTAAAAAAAAAAAAAAGTTGTTCCCAACCAAATTGATCCTTACATTTAAGTATTAAGTTTTTTAATCATAGAAATGAAGAAAACAATAGATATTAATCTAATTTAATTACCAATATTGTTTTGTCAGATTCAGCAGCAATAAAAATTTTTCAAATGTGTCAAAATGGCATTATTAGTTTAGGCTTAAGACACATACAGTTATAGTCCCATACTGTACCATCTTGGATGGAATTATATCTAGATAAAAATATTACCACAAGCTTTTAGATGAGTGGGATTCATATTTTCCTAAATCCATAAATCAATTAGTTTGATTTTTCCTTAAGCCATTTAATAAAAGAGATAGTCTTTTAAATTAAAAAGTTAAAGAAGGAATCAACTAACTTTTTGTTACAGAGATAATAGTCAAGTTTATATGAAAGAACAAGTTCATTTCTATATCTTTAAATATCACATCTATTTTTGTCTTTAATAAAGAAGCAATAATTAAGTGTGGAAAAAAAATCAATTCCCAGGAAAGTCATTTTTATCTGAACTGGGAATCATGAATATTTGGAACCAAGTCAGTGAAAGTACAGAAAATTTAAAATAATACATCTACTTATTATAATTGAGCATAATAGAAAGATAATATGGAAGTCTTATGAAAGAAAAAGTCCTGATAAGTTTTAGGAGCACATGATAATGGCCTTAATAATTTGTTTTAACATCTTCCATGATATTAAGACTAATTTTACATTTTAGGGATTTTTGAATCTAACTTTTAACTTTAAATTTTTCAAGATCCTAGTTCCCCTATTTCCACTGTGGTCTAAAAAGAAGACAGAAAATGACAAAAGCAAAATCTTATGAGAATTGGCCATAGTATCAATGTGATATTTAAGAGAGAAGACCTGGAAAAAAGAAATAAATTATATTTTCAGAAAGGGAGAAAGAGATTATGTAGATGTCATGTTATAGGAAAGCTGAGATTTGTAAGGTAGTAATGACAAGCAAGTGTGCAATACCCTATTCTTGATTTAAGAGATGAAAAAAAGGGGTCCAAAAAAAGGCTAAAAATATTTATCACTCTATCAAATTTATTTTAAAAAATGTTTTTTAAAGTAATTTCTGAGAGAGGTTACCTATAAAAGGTTTTGGATACTAGAATATGTTGAGATTATTTTTATACATAGATGTGCTTGTGTACAAGTTTGTGTGTTCAGCTGCTCAGTCCTGTCAGACTCTTTGTGATACCTGGCTTATAGCTCACCAGGCTCCTTTTCCCATAGGATTTCCCAGGCAAGAATACTGGAGTGTATTGCCACTTCCTTCTCCATGGGATCTTCCCAACCCAGGGATTGAACCTGCATCTCCTACTTGGTAGGCAGATTCTTTACCACTGAGCCACTGGGTTTCCCTCACATACATGTGTATGTGTATATATATATATATATATATATATATATATATATATATATATATAT
>ML660200.1:17058062-17155733 GCA_007570785.1 Antilocapra americana
TCTGCTCAATGATTAATTTGCTATTTGGAGTTATGGTGGATATCAGGTCTTAGCTTTTTCATGTGTAATTATGAGCAATGTGAAACATAAAATGATCTAATTTCTTGCTGCCACCATTCTACTTCAAAATCATCGTCTACAAAAGATTTAAAAAGCTTTTCTTTTTCTTCCACCAGTGTAATACAAAAAAGTGGTAGATTTAAAAAAAAAAAAGTTGTTCCCAACCAAATTGATCCTTACATTTAAGTATTAAGTTTGTTAATCATAGAAATGAAGAAAACAATAGATATTAATCTAATTTAATTACCAATATTGTTTTGTCAGATTCAGCAGCAATAAAAATTTTTCAAATGTGTCAAAATGGCATTATTAGTTTAGGCTTAAGACACATACAGTTATAGTCCCATACTGTACCATCTTGGATGGAATTATATCTAGATAAAAATATTACCACAAGCTTTTAGATGAGTGGGATTCATATTTTCCTAAATCCATAAATCAATTACTTTGATTTTTCCTTAAGCCATTTAATAAAAGAGAGCTCTGGGAGTTTGTGATCAACAGGAAGTCTGACATGCTGCAGTCCATGGGGTCTCAAAGATTTGGATACGACTCAGTGACTGAACATATATTAATTATAGGGAATATTCCACAGGGGATATATCAAGAATATTCATAACAGTGTTGATTTAAACTATGATCTTGTTGGGCACATAGATTATATATTAAAGCATTAAAGAGTCAATGATTATATATCATTAAAGCAATAGGTGATTGAGAACCAAGTAAGCAGTGCTTTCGATGCTCAGAGAACTGACGTATCCTTTTGATTTTGGAAAGTACGCAATTGCAGTGCTGATGGTGAACAAATACAAAGCTACCTGGGTGGTGCGCTACCTATATAATCAGATAGCACAGTTCTAACCTTTGAATGTACAGTAGTTACATAAAGGGATAGAAAAGTTTATATCTACTCCTATTGCTGTTCAGGATACAAGTATCACTTACACTCTACTGAGGTACAGAGCATAAACAAATGCACTGTATCCTAGTGCACATAGTCTTCATGTTTGTGTAAAGGAAAAATAGCAGTTTCAATAAACCCTAGATGTAAGTAACAAGATATTATACTTGGAGAGAAAAAGAGGTATTATTATAGTTACTGATTTCAGTTTCATAACTTTGGAGTCAGGAAAAATATTTATAAACATGCACCAAGAAAAGAGACAATATAGGTATAAATAAGTCTAAGATGTTTCTAAGAAACCATAAGCTATTAATGTACTTATATGGAAGGATATCTTATAAAATATATTTGCATAAGTGTACATTTATTCTAGCATATTAATATAATGTATATATATAGTGTGTGTATATATATACTACAGATGCCAAATGATTGCCAATAGTAATATATTATTTATGAAATCTAAATTATCTATTACTTCCTAAAAATCTTCTGATATTATTTTTTATTTGTATATTAGTAACATTTGGCTTGAGAAACTAAAGAGTTATTAATCACTATAAGTTTAAGAGAGATGAAAAGATAATAGTGAGAGATAGTTCTTCTTGATGGAGTAAAATCCTCCCTAATAATATAAGACTAGCATTTCCAATATTAAGAAATTCAATAAGCAGGTAGGTAAGATGTTAAATCAGACTAGTTTTTTTTTTTTTAAATCAACTGTCTGACTTTCAATAAATCTATAAATCTAAAATTAGTCAAAAATAAAAAAGTTAAGGGAAAAAAGTAAACAAGTTCTTTAAAACTAAAATTGGTTTTGAACAGATTATGCCACTTTCCTCAATACCCTCAAATGTCCCACCTTAAAGCCAGAACAGAATCTAATCCTTATCAGAGTGGTTCAGGTCCTAGATGATCTGCCTCTTGTCACCTTGTCATTCCCACATATCCTGTTCTCCATATGCTCATGTAGAGCAAATGCTCATGATGATAAGAGCACATGAGAATAAGCTCATATGCTCAATCTCCAGTGGCTCATATGCTTGAAGACATACAATCGTACCATGGTATCCATAGGGGATTGGTTATAGGATCCTCTGTGGGTACCAGAACTCACTGATGCTCAAGTCTTTTACATTAAATGGCATATTACACTCAGCCCTTGGAATCAGTGGCTTCAGAAAATTCAACCTACCACAATGGAGGGCCCACTGTCCTAACATCATTGCTATTTTTCTTATGTGCTAGATTTATTCCTACCTCATGACTTGCATTCTTTCTGCTTGGAAAGCTCTTTCCTCACATAGTCACATAGCTTGCTATTTCTCTCTATTCAGTTATCTTCTCAAATGTCACCTTTCTAGACATGACTTCTCTGATAATCATAACTAAAATAGTACTCTCTCATAAATAGGCATCCCTCATGTATTTTTTTTCCTATATGGTTTTTATATACATCTGACATGATGTATCCTACATGTTCTATCCTATATGGGAAGGTCAGTTTCATGAGAATCATAATTCTCTTAACAAGGGCAGGAACTATTTCTTCAGCATTTGGAACAATTTCTGGCACCAGGTGAGTCTTTAATTAGTGTTTGTTCAATCACTGACTAGAGACACATCTATATAAATGAACTCAATCCCAAGCATTCCTCCCTTCTGTAAGGGTAAATACAATCCTATTTGGAGGAAAAGGCAGAGGGTACATTAAAAGTAAATGTATATATACACACACACCAAATATAAAGCTTCTACGGTGAAAGAGACTGAAAAGCCTCACTGTTAAATAGATGTGCTATAGAAAATGTATGCTGTTCTTCTGATGCAGATGTAGTGGGTGACAGTGGGAAGGGAGCAAAAATCTCTGAGGCTTTTACATTGTGAAAATGTTTTATTGAGGAAAGACTAAACTTAGACCTTACAAGACTGATAAAATTCAGGGACTTCCCTGGTGGTCTGGTGGTTAAAAACTTGGTGCTTCCAATGCAGGGGCTGTGGGTTTGATCCCTGGTTGGGGAACTAAGGGGCTTCCGAGGCAGCTCAGTGGTAAAGAATCAGCCTGCCAGTGCAGGAGACATAAGAGACACAGGCTTGATCCCGGTTGGGGAAGATTTTCTGGAGAAGGAAATGGCAACCCACTTCAGTATTCTTGCCAGGAGAATTCTATGGGCAGAGAAGTCTGGTGTGCCTCAGTCCATGGGGTCACAAAGAGTCTCATGCAACTTAGTGACTGAGCACAGCACAGCGGGGAACCAAGCTTCCATATGCCATGAGGCCAAAAATAGAAGAAAAGAGCAAAAACGATTGGTAAGATTCAGCTAAATACAGAGAAGTTGGAAGGGTACTGTAGAAGGGGAATCTGAGAGGAAAATGGAGTGGGAGAAAGAACAGGAATGCAGAAAAAAAGCTGAGTTCCAAAGCAGTCTGGGAAGTAGAGAGTGTGGACTGGTGGTTTAGATGACATGCTGGAAAGGAGATTAAAGCTAGATTGAAAGAAGCTGTGAATGTCTTTCATACTTCTCTTTTACAAAAATTATTTGCCTATTCCCACCTCTCTGTCCATTTAGTCTCTCATCCTCTAGCAGTTTACCGTCTCTCCCAATATCATTAACATATAGCTATAAAAACGTCCCAATACAGTGCTATAAACTGTCAAAATTTCATGCAGGTGAAATCCTAATAGCCTTATAACTTGGGTAATTTTCAAATAACATCCCCATGATATCACTAACAGTATGATAAGAACCTGAGTTTCAAGTTGGGAAACTATGACATGAAATGTTAATGATTTTATAAAGTCACGTTATACATTATTTTATCTGCTTTCAAAAATGACTACATTGCCAAACGGAACCAGAAAGCATGGCAACACTATCATATTTAGCGTACTATTTCACATGTTATTTTATATTATTGGAGTATAATTGCTTTACAATGTTTTGTGCAATGTTGCTGTACAACAATGTGAATAAGCTACATATATACACATATTCCCTCCTTCTTGACCACCCCTTTCACCTCTCCCATCCCACCCATCTCAGCCATCACAGAGCACCGAGCTGAGCTCCCTGTGCTATACAGCAGCTTCCCACTAGTTATCTGTTTTACACATGGCAATGTATAACTGTCAGTGCTACTCTCTCAGTTTGTGTCACCCTGCTATTTCATATTTTAGACAGCATGGGAAACATATCATACCTGTCGGTCTCTGTAAATTCTTCCGTACTAAAATTCTTCTCAGAGTCCCATCCATGGCCGCCTCTTCTATGTGGGAGTGGTCCCCAACAACCGTCCAGTACATCATCCTGAAGATAGAGGTCAAGTTGATTAGCCTGGTGACAGTGCTGGCACAGCCCCGAACAAGACCTGAAAAGATCCTGTGTATCCAAATCACCTTAGAGTCCCTGATAAAGGGACTAACTCTGAATGTACAGAGTAAAGCCCTCCAAGAGAGGGCTGTAGGAATCCGGGTTTTAAATAGTCATACACTAGGGTTAGTCTCCCAGTTGTGTCCAATTCTTTGCAACCCCTGTCCATGGAATTCTCCAGGCAAGAATACTGGAGTGGGTTGATATTCCCTTCCCCAGGGGATCTTCCTAACCCAGGGATTGAACCTGGGTCTCCTGCATTACAGGCAGATTTTTTACCATCTGACCCTCCTGGGAAGCCCCTAAATAGGCATGGTTATGGTGGTGGTGGTTTAGATAACTTGTGCCTGACTCTTGAGACCTCATGGACTATAGCCCACCAGGTTCCTCTGTCCATGGGATTCTCCAGGCAAGAATACTGGAGTGGGTTGCCATTTCCTTCTCCAGGGGATCTTCCTGATCCAGGAATCGAGCCTTGGTTCGATCTACCCTGCATTGCAAGCAGATTCTTTACCAACTGAACTAAAAGGGAAGCCCATATCTCCTACTAAAATTTGAGAGTTACTGTTTAACAGGATACACTGTAATGCACTTGATTCCCAAAGCTAAGTTTTGAAAATTTCTTTAGAAGAAGAATATCTCTAACCCTTGAAACCATCTTCTTATTGTGACAGAATTCATTTTACTATGATTGATATATCAGTATGCTTTCTTTTATGATAAAGTAACTATTTTCTCAAACAGAAATAATTTTCTCACTGAGAAGATACCACACTGCATAATTTTATTAAGTAAACAATTACCAGGATCTAATGACCCAGTTTATGGATGATTATGAGTTTTATTTAACATTTCCCTATTTCTTTTTTGGTCACTGCTTACAAATGAAAAATAAAATAATGAAAAATAAAAATAAATCAAGTAAAATAAAGAACATATTTTATTAAATTTTTAAAGTTTGTTTAAACATATCTTTCATTTTTTACTATCAGATATAGCCAAAATCACTAATACTCTACACTTAAAATGGTTAAACATTATATGTAAAATCTCAAAAAATCAGTTTTAGATTAACAATAGTGGTTACACTTTTCATATCAGTTTCATTAATCTGAATGTACACACAACATACACAGACACTAACGGTATAAAGTACATTTATACAACTGTTCAGAGAAAAACACAAATTTTTCACCACCATTTGGTATAAAAATGACATGTTTTTGTATATAAGGAGTAGAGGGATTTTCACAAGTCTTGCGACTCTATTATATGTTGAACACTCATCCAGAAACAACACTATAGAACACAGGTGGAACAGTCTCTAAAAATGGATAGTCATATCAAGAAACATCAATAACCATGTTATTAACTTACCCTCTTTTAGGATTTACAGCAATGGCATAGGGTTCTCCAGCCATATTTGTTAAGAGTCTGGTACAGTTGGGGCCACTCAGCTGCCCTACGTTGATAGAATATCTCAGACTGGTCCAGTGAGTAGTGTAGTAACTGAACCAGTGCATTCGAGAATGGTCGGTCCAATAAATATTTCCAGCAACCCAGTCAACTGCAATGTCCCTGGGCCTTCTGAATTCAGGACACTAAAAGAAAACAAAACAAACCACAGTGTTTTCAAAAGCAAATTGGTGGAGTTTTCTAGATCTCTATATTGAGATTATTTGGGAATCATATTAATGTGATCAGGTATTAATTATTATACAGATTTTTAAACATACTTTATTCTTTCTTTTTATAGGTATCTAATTTCTCAAGTCCTAAGTATACAGTTCATTGGAATTTTACCTATCACTGCACCTGTTTAACTACCACCCTATTAGAATATTTACAGAATTGTAGAAGGTTAACTTATGCCGTATACCAGTTAGTATTTCTATAAGAATAAGCATAATTCTAATGTCTAATGTCATAGATTAGTTTAAACAAATCCACATAAACATCATCATACTCTTCAATTCCTGATCTTGATTCAACATCATGTCCGTGTATCCATATTGTTGTGTATGCCAGTTATTATTTTTATTTCTGGATAATATTTAATTTCATGAATATATATATCAATTTGTTTACCATTTTACTGGTAACATGTATTTTTTTGTTAATAATTTTAGGCCATTGCAATAAAAATTATGAATATTCCTGTATGTATCTTTTGGTGGACACAAATGCTCATTTTCATTGAATATTTAATAAGAAATAGAACTATTGAAGCTTAAGATATACATATGTTTGCTTGAATAGATAGGGTTAGACTTTTCTTTCAAAGCATCTCTATATTCACTTTTTTCAGCAATTTAATAAAGTTCCAGTTGCTCTGCATCCTTACCATATATAATTTGATTTAAAAATCAAAAAAAGAATGTTAATACAAATAGGCACATTTAGAGAGATGCTATATTAAAACGTCTTTTGAGGAAAGTTACAAACTCTGTCATTTATATTAAATCTGATGGTTGAATTTTCTGTGTACTAGTATATCACTGAATTATTGTGAGACAAATGTAAGAGATTTCACTGGGAATAGACAGCAAGGAAAGTAACGTATGTGCTGTGCCCTTCAATTAACTTGATCACTTTGAGCTGAAGCTAGTGTAATAATTTGACATGGTCGGGTTTATTGTGCATAGCCAAAAGTGAGAAGGAATTCTCAGGGGTATTATATTAAGAGTAGAAACAATTATTTGAAGGTGATTATAACTAGATATGTCATCAACATGTAAAAGCATCGTTAAGACCTGGTAACAAGTGGAAATGTGGGTTTTTAACAGGTGACTGTTTCTTCTGTGTTTTACTAGTGAGCACATTTTGTTAAATTGTTCTTGGGTTAAAAGCAAACAGACTGAACTTCTCAAAAAGAACATGAGATGCCAAGAAATAAGAATTGCAAGTCACCATCTACTCTGTGATTACTGAGATCTTAAGGAAGGAAAATATGGCTCAAATTAAACACAGAACCTTTAAAAATTTCTAATAACTTTTATTATCAGTCTTTTCATTGATTGATGTAAAAACTAAACTTTTGAAATACTACAGTCCCTTATTTCTCTACTCTAATAGTAAATATTATCCATCTACCCAGTGATATCTCATAGCTATCTAAAGTTAAATGAAAAGTACTCTGAAATACAACATAATCTAAACACTCCATACAAATAATATTTATAAATGGGCAAAATATAAAGATTTACCCTAGCCAAACCACAAAATAATTTTCAAATGTTTCAGTATCATTTAAATTAAATGTAATTGCTGTTTTTGATTTAGCAGTATTTAAAAGTAAATTTATCAACAAATGGTATGGAGATGTCAATGTTAAGTCTTAAATTTATAAACATGAGAGACAATGGGAGAAAATAACCATTATAAGCTGTATAAAGCTTCTTGGAGCATATTTACCTTTTTTTAACACCACTGGAACAATCTTTAACCATGCACTTGTCCAGTATGAACACAGAAGAATACCCTATTTTGCCTTTGGTGGTGGTTGGTGGTTTAGTCGCTAAGTTGTGTCCTACTCTTGAGACTCCATGGACTGTAGACCATGAGGCTCCTCTGTTCATGAGATTTCCCTGGCACAAATACTGGAGTGTGTTGTCATTTCCTTCTCCAGGGGACCTTTCCAACCAAGGGATAGAACCTGGGTCTCCTGCATTGCAGGCAGATTCTTTATTGACCGAGCCACCAGGGAAACCCAAATTTGCCTTTATAAAATGTTAATATACTACATTATTTTTCTGTCCTAGTGGTATCCTTGCTAAATAGGACATATTTTATGTAAAGTTCCACTTTTTTTAATTTAATATTTTCATTTTGTTTCACTCATGCTCAAAAAAGAGCTGGTTATCTTTCCATTCTACATTTATTTCCCTGTTCTGCTAACAGTTAAAACCTCAAATTCCTAATGATAATGAAACAATCAGAAGTCTGATTTTCTGATACTTTTCAGAAAAGCTGGCTGGTAAAAATTCTATTGATGGTGAATTTCAAGAAGATATATAGAATTTAGGTCACATTACTAGAATAAATGTTACTTCTAAATGCTGAGCACAAGAGATACTGATGAGTTACAGAGTCATTTAAACCCATATAGTTATTCTCTGGTTCTTTGATCAAGGAATCTCTAATGTCATTCCCGTATCAACTAAGGTAGTTAGAATATGGAGTAAAGGATGGTCACACCCAATAAATTCAACCTAAAGTCATGAATCATCAGTGACAAGATGATTCTCAGGGAATTATGGCAACCAGGTGAAGATGTTACTAGGTATTCATCTTTAATGACTCATAACATACTGAATGCTCAGTAATTCTCAACACTGAAAATAGCAAGATTGAACAGAAGATGAACAACAACAAGAAGATAGAAACAAAATGGTCTTATTGTTAGGGAAACCATGGCCAAATTAGGAAATCACCTTTATAGTGAGTTTTATAGAAAGAAATAATCCCTTACTATTGCTCATGGCTTGACCAGGATTGCACTGAAAGTGAAAGTCGCTCAGTCGTGTCAGACTCTGTGACCGCCTGGACTATATGGTCCATGGAATTCTCCAGGCCAGAGTGCTGGAGTGGATAGCCTTTCCCTTCTCCAGGGGATCCTCCCAACCCAGGGATTGAACCCAGGTCTCCCACATTGCAGGCAGATTCTTTACCAGCTAAGCCACAAGGGAAACCCACAAATACTAGAGTCCTTCTCCAGGGGATCTTCCTGACCCAGGAATTGAACTGAGGTCTCCTGCATTGCAGGCTGATTCTTTACCAACTGAGCTATCAGGGAAGCCCCATAGGGAGGATTGCATTCGTCATCTACAAGGGAATCTCATACTGAATGAATGTTGGTTGAAGAGTGGAAGGAAAATTGCTGGTGGGTCTTATGGAGAAGTTCAAAATCAATCAGGTAAACACAAAAAGTGGGAAAACACAGGAAAAGTAAACTAAGGTTCTTGGACTAGAATGGAGACTGAAATGAATAACAAAAACAGGATGATTACATCATTTGTCTCAATAGAGACTGAAAAACAACTAAACACGTCAGATTAGAAGCATGAAGAGAATATGAAGCTCTAATTTGCCTCTTTGGCTCTCACTCTAGACAGATAGACCAATGAACTAGAGGCGCTAACGCAGTATGTCATGTTTAAGAGATTGCAGAGGCGTGTGGTTACCCAGACAACAAAAGGCATTTCTCATTTTTTTGCACAAAGTAGAAGACACATTTTGATGGCTTTCTCCAGACAGATGATTTCTTTCCTAATAAGCTCTCTAAATACACAGCCAAAGTTTTGAGGCCTGAGGCATTCTTCTTTATAGAGATATATTAGTTGAATGAATGAAATGCTTAAATCTTGCCAAAAAATTGGCAGCTTGATTGTAACACAATTAGAGGTTACTGCTTTAAACTACTAATCCTTTACAGTTGCAGATTGTAAGGTATCTGTCACAGTGCCAGCTTCAGTAAACTAAAGGTATAAGTCACTAAAGACATTTGTTTTAAATTGAGGAAAGAGGAAAATCTATGAAAGGAGAATTCAAACATTTGAACTGTGAAAATACTGTCTTTTTTAAAACAAAATTCCTATAGTTAGCAATATAATTTGACAAAATATAGTTAACACAAGGATAGACTGAAGTTGCCAAATATTTCATTTGTTTCTGATTTTTAATCTTTGTGTACATACAAGAAAATTCAGTCCAATTTGATAAAGTTAATTATCCCCTGATGCAATGCTAGTAAAACACAGATATAACAACACTGTAAAGAACTTGCATGTGTGGCGGGATGGGGATGGGGTGTCCATATGTAATGCTAAGATTATTTACATTTTTGGTTCACAAAATGTTAATAAGATTAAATTCTCATAGATTAGTCAATATCACATTGCTGGCAGATTCTTTACCATTTGAGCCACCAGGCATGCCCAAGAATACTGGAATGGGTAGCCTATCCCTTCTCCAGGGGATCTTCCTGACCCAGGAATTGAACCAGGTCCTCCTGCATTGCAGGCATATTATTACCAGCTGAGCTACCAGTGAAGCCCAATAGTAAAGTAAGGACTACACAAATTATGAACATTACTAAATTCTATGGCTTAGTCATATTCTACAATACCTAGATAATTGCTATTTCAATCAAGCTCATATAGCAATGGACAAACCCTCCCCACAAAACTCAAAAAAGTTCTATTTAAGAGCTAGAATATGTGTAAATTCTAAAACCACTTCAGGGATGAAACATCTGCTTCTATCAGCAATCTATTCCTAAGCAAAGATTATTTCAATCTGAATATGTTTAAGGCTTAATAGAAAAGATTATTTCAATTTTAATTATTTTACTACAATTTGTAGTATTTATCTATATTAAAGTAAAAATGAAAGTGAAAATTTCTCAGTCATGTCCAGCCATTTCCAAACCCATGGACTGTACAGTCTATGGAATTCTCCAGGCCAGAATACTGGAGTGGGTAGCTTTTTCCTTCTCCAGGGAATCTTCCCAACCCAGGGAGTGAACCCAGGTCTCCCGCATTACAGCAAATTCTGTACCAGCTGAGTCCCAAGAGTATACACTAGGACTACATCAACTTGGCATAAGCTCTGTTATATGAAAAGGAAACCAAATAAAAGTATATAATTCTCAGACAGTATCCAGAAAATAATAACTCTGTCTTTGGATATCAGGGTGAATATTGTATGTCAATTATCATTTTTAAAACATACTCAGTGTTCTTTAAACTTATTTGCTGTGATCTACCGCCTACCTACCATAAATAACAAAAGTGAGTCAAAACTTTCAATTGAACTACCAGCTAAACAAAAGATATTATGGAAGACTAGAAAACAACAGAATTGGAATCAGAAAGATGGTTTAAGAACTAGTCCTTGCTTCTCTATGAATTATGAAAATGAAAGTGAAGGTGTTAGTCACTCAGTCATGTCTGCCTCTTTGTGACTCCATGGACTGTACCCACCAGGCTCCTCTGTCCATAGAATTCTCCAGGCAAGAACACTGGAGTGGGCTGCCACTTCCTTCTCCAGTGAATCTTTCTGACCAAGGATTGAACCTAAGTCTCCTGCATTGCAGGTAGATTCTTTACCATCTGAGTCACCTGGGAAGCCCCTAAATTATGTGGCATATAAAAATAAAGGCTTTGGATCTGATGATCTGTAAAAGTGTTTAACTTCTAAACACTAAATTACATAACAGTTTAAAACATTATCCATTCTACATAAAATTTAGGGATGCATCTAATGCTAAGTATGAATTTTTATGCATTAGTCAGTAAGCAAAAAAATTTGTTGGTACTTATGGGGGCAATTTTGACATCATCTCCCTATGTGAGTAACCTGAAATTAAGGAGATAAAGTGCCTTCTGATAGTTAATTTTTTTTTTCTTTTAGTTACAACTTAAACAAGCACAACAGCTGAGATGCAAATTAGAGCTATCTGAAAGAACAGGTTGCAAAATGGTAGGTTGAGCACTAAATTTAAAGTTTTACTTTTTTAAAGTCTTTTAAAAATAGATTCTAACTTCAATATTAAGAAGCTGTCACTTTAAAACATCAAACTTTGGTTTTTTTTTCCTTAAAAATTAAGGATATATAAGGTAGTCTATCAAAAGAAGGCAAACATTCCAGAGTAACAGAGTCAATCAGCTGCTGCTATTTTAATAAAGTATGTCTTCAAGTTTGCCTCTCTCACCTGTATCCCTACTGCTATGCCCAGCCTGTTTCACTCATTTCTCTTATGTAGATAAGTGGTTTGCAACCCATGCCTTAAAGAGAAAAAGAATTTGACTTCAATGAATAAATCTTGTACCTATAAGATATAGCAAGAAAAACATAAAAAGATTCAGAGAAGCAAATGTTTAGTGTGCTTTCAGAATCATTAGGTAAGCATTGTATAAATAAACTGGAATATTCAGTCTATGTAGCAGATAGATATATTTATATATATGTATATGAATATGTACACATATATTAGTCTTTAATAGTTCAATGTTTCATCCATTAAGTTCCTTCAAATTATGAATATATATGTAGCAAGGTAATGCTCAAAATCCTTCAGGCTAGGCTTCAACAGTATGTGAATCAAGAAATTCCAGATGTACAAGATGCATTTAGAAAAGGCAGAGGGACCAGAAATGAAATTGCCAGCATTTGTTGGACCATATAGAAAGCAAGGGAATTCCAGAAAAATGTCGACTTCTGCTTCATTGACTATGCTAAAGCCTTTGACTGTGTGGATCACAAAAAACTGGAAAAATCTGAAGGTAAGGAGATAGTCCACCTTACCTGTCTCCTGAGAAACCAATATGCAGGTCAAGAAACAACAGTTAGAATCAGACATGGAATAACAGACTGTTCAAAATTGGGAAAGGAGTACAACAAGGCTGAATATTGTCACCATGCTTATTTAACTTATATGCACAGTACATCTTGTGATATGCCAGACTAGTGGAAGTTCAAGCTGGAATCAAGACTGCTGAGAGAAATCAACAAGCTCAGATATGCAGATGATAGCACTCTAATGGCAAAGAGAGAAAATGAACTAAAGAGCCTCTTGATGAAGGTGAAAGTGGAGGTTGAAAAGCTGGCTTAAGAATGAACATTCAAAAAAGGAAGATCATGGATGGCATCTGGTCCCATCACTTCATGGCAAATAGAAGAGGAAAAAGAGTGACATGTTTTATTTTCTTGGGCTCCAAAATCACTGCAGATAGTAAATGCAGCCATGGAATTAAAAGATGCTTGCTCCTTGGAAGGAAAACTATGACAAACCTAGACAGCATATTAAAAAGTAGAGACATTGCTTTGCCAGCAAAGGTCCATACATTCAAAGCTATGGCTTTTCCAGTAGTCATGTATGGATGTGAGAATTGGACCATAATGAAGGCTGAGAACTGAATAATTGATGCCTTTGAATTGTGGTGCTAGAGAAGACTCTTCAGAGTTCCTTGGTTGCAAGTCAATCCTAAAGGAAATTAACCCTGAGTATTCACTAGAAAGACTGATGCTGAAGCTGAACCAATCCTTTGGCCACCTGACAGGTAGAGCTGACTCATTTGAAAAGACCCTGATGCTGAGAAAGACTGAAGACAGGAGGAGAAGAGAGCAACAAAGAACAAGGTGGTTGGATAGCATCAGTGACTCAGTGGACATGAGTTTGAGCAAACTGTGGGAGATAGTGACGGACAGGGAAGCCTGACATGCTGAGTTCATGGGGTCGCAAAGACTCAGACACAACTTTTGGACAGAACAACAAGAAAGACTGTGAAGTTAAGTTGCATTATTGTAAGTGAAACATCTATTTATGGCTGGAAAAAATGTTTTTAAGTGTACATGCATATTCTCATGGGAGAAGGTGGGAGGAATATGTTGGGAGATGAGGCTAAACATCATGGAGAGGTTTGTAAGACCATGATTTTTCAATGGAAAAATTTAAGGAGGGAGATATGATGCTAAGGTTATATTCTAAGATTATTTTACCTGTGGTATGAAGAGCGGCTTGGGACTGGGGACCAAAGGGATACCAGAAACTCAGAGGAGGTTTATTCAATGGACTCCAGAGGAAAGATAGTGAAATTTTAATCTAGGCTTTTGTGAAACAAAAGTGGATAAAAATGAGAACTATCTGGAGGTAAAAATATTTAAACTTGTGATAAATTGAATACCAAGGATGAGAAGCATAACTTGTAAAGGATAACTTTCAAGATTGATATGCTATTGCCATGTATTCTCAAGATCTTCAATGAATTTATTGCTTCTAATTTAAAAAGTATATCTACTTTATAGCAGGTCTTGTTCTAAATGCTAAGATTATAGTAGTAGAATAGGAAAAAAGAAAACTGCCACCACTTCTGGATATTTATTTATAGTGAGGTGAGACAGACAATAGGTTATAAATATAATAAATGAATAAATTATGTGGCAGTAAAAAAAAATACTACAGAAATGCAAAGGAGCAGGGCATTGAGGATCCTAGGATGGAAATGTGGTAATAGATTGTAATTATCAGTAAGTTATGCATTCAGATGACATTTAAACAAAGACTTGAAGAAGTTTAGGAATTGAATCATATAGGATAGCTGGCTGATGGGCATTTTAGGGCAAAAGACCATTTCAGGAAAGGCCTTACTTTAGTTGGTATGATGGGTTTCAGAAATAGCAGCGCTTCCCTGGAGAGGAGTGAGTAAATGGTAAAGTAGTGGAAGATAATCAGAGAAGCAACAGGAGACCAGATCTTTTAAATCTTTAAGAGATGTTATGAGAATTTCAGTCTTTTCAATGGAAAACCATTGACCATTTTTGATTGAAGATGTGATGTGTTCTGATTCATGCTTTATACAGAGCACTCTGGTTATTGTTTTGGGAGTCATAAGGATAGTAAAGAGATCAACTAGGAGGGTATGGCATTCATTCAGAAGAAAGGCAAAGGTGGGTCAAAACTAGATCCTTGCAGTCAAGCTGATGTTATGGTAATCAGCTCTTAGATATACTTTGAAGGTACATTCAATAATATTGCCTGATTTTGGAGTATGAAAGAAGCAGAGGGGCCAGCAATGCCTCTAACATTTTCACTTTGAGCACCTGGAGAATTGAGTTGCCATCAAATGGCATTGGGGAAGCAGATTTTGTGGATCATATGAGAAGTTTATTTTTAGGCATGTGTGCTACTCTGGGGATTTTTTTTTTTTTTTAACATCCAAAAGGAAAAGCAAGCTGTTAGAGCCTGGTATCAATTAGGCAATTTTTAGCATGTGATTTTATGTTAAATCATGAACTCTATTGGGAAGTGAGGAAGATAGAAAGAAGAGGAACATGGTCAGAGCCTGGGGCCTTCCAATATTAAAAGGAAAGGAGAAAAGGAGCTAGCAAAGATACTGAGATTTGAGGAAAAGGAGAGAACAATAAAAGAACAATTATACTGGTGATTCATCTCAGAACTATTTTGTATTAGTTATTATCACATTAACTGAAGTAACAAACAAAAAGACCTACTTAAAGGTTAACTGGACAGACTCCTACTGTTATTATGTAGAAAAAGATTTCTCAACTCTGGCACTATTGGTATTTTGGTCAGAATAATTTCTTTCTGTGAGGGACTAGTTTATTCATTGTAGGGTGTTAAGCATCCTCCCTGGCCTCTACTCACTTGACACCAGCAGCAGTCCTCTACACTAAGAATCAAAACCGTCTTCAGACATTACCAGATGTCCTCTGGGGTGAACGATCATCCCCAGTGGAGACCACTGATGTAGAACTACTGAATGCTCTCTGATGATGCCTCTTCCTCCATGAGTCTAAGCGTTTTTCAAGGTCCTTAATGAATTTCTGTTTTCAGATTTTTTGAACACTCTTTTATTTTCTTTTACTTGATCTTTCAGCAGTATACTAGCAATATAACCAAAACTTCCTTTTCAAAACATTTCTTTTCCTCTTAGTTTCTGTGATTCTACATTCTCTTGTTTTATTCTACTGCACTGGCTGGTCTTTGCCATCATTTTAATCTAGTCTCAGAGCTTGGTTGCAGTTCCTTCTTAATTTCCCCTGGTAATATAACCTGGTTTCATGGTTTTAGACATCCTCTCAATTTTTCTATTCCTTAATGTAAATTCAGTCCAGAGATTTAAGATAAAGCTTTGAATAAATCACTGCAAACCTGACATTCTCATTGGCTCTCTTACTGGACTTAGCATAACTAAAACCAAACCCACAGTTTTCCATTTTCAGTATCCTTCAAATTACACGATCCAGGAAACCAGGTGTCAGTCTGGAATCCTTTCTATCCTCATTTTTCACATTCATTCTATTTGCAAACATTTTTTTTTCCCCTTAAGATTCTACTCACTACCTTTGACTTCATTGAGACTATAATAGAGCAACATACCACCATTTCTAACTGGGAGCATAGCCTTTCTATGTGGCCTCCTTCTGGTATAGCCTTTTCTCCCACCAAATCCATTCTCCACAGAAAAATAAAAGAGTTGTCTTAGATATAAGTAATATGACATTACTTCCTTTCATTTCTTAGGTCTTAGCTCAAATCTCATCTCTTCAAATGTGCCTTTATTAATCATCTTACTCAAACCTACATCATTCAAGTTTTCTTACTCTAAGTCCATTTTTTACTTCCCTCAACACATCTTTCAAAAATTGAATTTTTTGTATTTATTTATGTGTTCAGATAAGGCAATGGCACCCCACTCCAGTACTCTTGCCTGGAAAATCCCATGGATGGAGGAGCCTGGTAGGCTGCAGTCTATGGGGTCACTAAGAGTTGGACACGACTGAGCGGCTTCACTTTCACGCATTGGAGAAGGAAATGGCAACCCACTCCAGAGTTCTTGCCTGGAGAATCCCAGGGATGGGGAAGCCTGGTGGGCTGCTGTCTATGGGGTCGCACATAGTCGGACACGACTGAAGCGACTTAGCAGCAGTAGCAGCATTTATGTGCTAGTTTACTTGATTTTGTCTTTGTTCCATAGAATAAAAACTTCATGAGGACAAGATTCTGTTATCTTTATTGTATTCCAAGAACCCAACACCAAATCTAGCAAACAAAACTCTATAAAAATGCTTTGCATGCATGCTAAGTTGTTTCAGGCGTGGCCCACTCTTTGTGACCCTATGGACTATAGCCCACCAGGCTCCTCTGTCTATGGAATTCTCTGGGCAACAATACTTGAGTGGGTTGCCGTGCTATTCTCAGGGTATCTTTCTGACCCAGGGACAGAACCTGTGTCTCTTAGGTCTCCTGCATTGGCAGGCAGGTTCTTAACCACTAGTACCACTTGGGAAGCCGAAATAATGCTTTGGGTATGAATGGATACAACTTGACTGGTCATCTTAAGATGCTATGCAATCCAATCAATAACTTTGCATTATTAATTGCATAATTTTATGTTTTATATGGTCTTGAAAGGTTTATGTTCAGTAAAATTTTGACAATTGATCACAACTATTTTAGAGCCATTAATTCTAATCAGTATGTATTAGATAAGTGCCTGTCTTATTAATCAACAACAATCAAGCCACAGAATGATAGTAATATAATAGCTGATAGCTTCAGATCTCTTCCAAGGTAATCATAATAAATTATTTTAGTTGTTGACTGATTGAATAAACTTTGATGGTTTTATTTATTTATTTTTTAATTAATTAATGTATTTTTTAAAATTTTTCTTTACATTATTGTGTTGGTTTTGCCATACACTGACATGAATCTGCCATGGGTATACATATGTTCACCTTCCAGAACCCCCCTCCCTCCTAGCTAAGCAATTATATTTCAATTCAGTTTCAATTTAGAGTTTAGTGGTGTCTTAAATTTATAATGGGCTTCCCAGTTGGTGCTAGTGTTAAAGAACCTGCCTGCCAATGCTGGAGACATAAGAGACTCTGATTCGACCCCTGGGTTGGGAAGATCACCTGGAGTGGGGCATGACAACTCACCCCAGTATTTTTGCCTGGAGAATCCCATGGACAGAGGGAGCCTGGTGGCCTACAGCCCATGGGATTACAAAGAGTCAGACACAACTGAAGTGATTTAGCATCCGTGTATGTAAATTTATAATACTGAAGAAAGAAAAAAAAGAAAACTATCAATTTTTACCACTACCCAAATGTCCTAAAACAAGACTTTGAAGATTTTGCTAAAATGCATGTACACACACTCATGTCTGGGTACATTATTGTTGTTGTTTAGTCACTAAGTCTCGTCTGACTCTTTGCAACCCCATGGACAGTAGCCCTCTAGGCTCATCTGCCTATGGTATTTCCCAGGCAAGAATACTGGAGAGGGTTACCCTTTCCTTCTAGGGGATCTTCCCAACCCAGGGATCAAACCTGTGTCTCATGCATTGGCAGGAGGATTCTATACTGCTGAGCCACCAGGGAAGTTTGTGGTTACATAGGGATACTTATAAATGTATGTATGCATGTGTGTATATGTGTGAGATGTACATAGACCCATATAATGTGTAGGAGATTTATAGCTAGGATTCCAATTAAAAACTAAAACCTATTAAAGAAAACTTAATTGAATATTTTGTTAAAGCTTTTCAGGAAAAATGGTTCTAATTAACTTTTTGAGTAAAAGGTATGATTATTAATGAATAAAATTATATTTAATCTGAACAATTTCTTTTGCATAATGGGGAATATGCCAAGCATGGTGTCTCATATTCATTTCTCAAAAAACAGGTAGATCAAGTGAATCATTTGTTTTTTACTCAGGAATGTTCAGCTCTTTAATGGTAAAATCTAATGCGGATAGTTAAAGTTATTTGCATTTTTCAAGCATTGACCTACTTTATAGTGCTTGCTATCATATATCTAGCATTTCATACTAGAAATGATAAATTGCCAGAAAGTATGTACAATTGTTGCATAATACTATCATGTCCTCTTCTGAATACTAAATTTCAAATTCTGAAATCTCATTATGCTTTACATACAAATTCAATCATATCAGTCTTTTAAGTTTTAAATTATTTAATTTTCTTAAAGGAAAAAAATCTATCCATTTTGTATAGCTCAGGGGGTTAGAAAATCATAGCATTTCTATCTATAAATAACTTAGTCTGCATCTGAATTTTAAATTTGCAATCCTAATTACTATTCCAACCATTTCACAGACTGCAGAAGAGAATTCCCTCCATGATTTCTAAAAAAGATCATGTTAAAAATTATTTTCCTTTAGAATGGACTTCAGTTAACATTTAGTTGCCTGAGCAATATTTTTCTGATTTTTGATACGACATATTTTCTGCCCTTTCCTGAAATAAAAAAAAATATTCCAATGTTTTCTGTATCTTCAAACATACCTTCAAGATATCCTGTTATCACGTGGATATCTCCTGCGACTACAAGTATGATGTCATGTACGGCTCCTTGTGACCCCACAGACTGTAACCCACCAGGCTTCTCTGTTAAAGGAATTTTCCAGACAAGAATACTGGAGTGGGTTGCCATTTTCTGCTCCAGGGGATCTTCCCGACCTGCATCTTCTGCATTGGCAGGTGGGAGCTTTACTAGTAAGCCACATGGGAAGCCACTGATAATAGAGTGGCTACTGATAACTCCATATACTGATATCCACTAATACACTGATACTGATATCAGTATATACTATACTGATATCCACTGATAACTAAAGTGTCCATAGTTTGATTTTCATATTCTTTGCATATTCTTTCTTTCGCCTATAGGTTCAGAGATAGAAATCAATGGGCCATATTCAGCTCAGGGAAAAATCTTGTTTCATTATCTGAGGAGTGGGGAATTCTCAGGCAAGTAGTATTTTTGCCAAAACCTAGAAGATGAAATACACTGCAGGAAATCATAACCCACTCCAGTATTCTTGCCTGGAGAATTTCATGGACATAGGAGCCTGGTGGGCTACAATCCATGGGATCACTAAGAGTTGGACACGATGAACAACACTTACTTACACTTCATTAAATAAATGGATGACTATGTGGTGAAAAGAGCAAGTTTCATACATTGCAGGGAAATTCATGGGAGTAAAAACCAATTCTTTATACACAAGATGGATTTCAGAGAAATAAGTACAAATTGTCCAGGTAATAACTGGATACATATAAACTATGTCACATTATTTTTTAAACCACACATATTTACTATTGGAAGGGACTTTAGAAATTTTCTACTTCAAAACTCTAGTTGGTTTTCAGATGAATGGAGATGTAGCAAGTATTTAAAGTCTAAAATTTGTCATGTTTCAGTTGCATGGCAATAGATAAGCTATCTAATAATTCTAGAACACATATTGCTCATTAAATAAAGGTGGTGAGAATGGATTTATTTCATATTTATAATATTGAGATATCAGAGTTACAAAGAAGTTTAGGAATCAAAATTAAATAATTACCCTTATCAGTGTAGCCTTAAGGATATATTACATATATATATACATAATGCACTGGAGAGAATTTATATGGAATGCTTAATGGTTAGAACATGGTGCTATAACTCATGGCTCAGAGATTCCAACCATATAAGCATGACATTTAGTTAGTTATAATGGGATTTTAGAAAATGTACCATTCTACTATTCACTTTTCTTCCTAGTGAATACTGTTAGTCATGGGTAGGTCTCATAAGAGAGAGAAAAACAAACAAATGGAAAGAATAGATTATACAATACATCTAATTACTACCAATAAGATAATAATGAAACTTCAAATCTTTTTAGAAAAAGGCTAATAAATAACTTTGCACTGATGATAAAAGATTCTGTACCACATTAATAAAATTTTAAAAAATGTAAAATATATAAAGGTTAAAATCTGCAAATATAATATACAAATAAAATTTATATATATATATATATATATATGTTCTGATTGTATAAGAATAAAAAATTAGTTATCAAGTAAGTTTGACTCCTGACTTACAATAAACAGTTATTGGATGTTACTGATTGTGTTTATCCATCCCTCCAAGGACAAATATAAAAAATTATCAAATAATTTTCACTGGTAGTTGTATATAAAATAAAGATATTTTTAGCAAATATCAAATTCAGGCAAGAGTACTTTTTCAATTAATTTTTAATGTAAGACTATGCATTGTAGGGAAGAACATTTTGTCAGTTATCATCAACATCACTGTCATCATCAACTCATCACTGTCATTATATCATTCTGTTAATCCATACATTGTATAGGAGGCAATGATCAAGATCATCCCCAAGAAAAACAAATGCATAAAGGTAAAATGGTTGTCTGAGGAGGCCTTACAAATAGCTTTGAAAATAAGAGATGCTAAAGGCAAAGGAGAAAATGAAAGGAACACCTATTTGAATGTAGAGTTCCAAAAAATAGTAAGGAGAGATAAGAAAGCCTTCCATACACACCAAGGAAACAAGAATTGAAAGAGACACTTGTACCCCAATGTTCATCACCACACTGTTTACAATAGCCAAGACACGGAAGCAACCTAGATGTCCATCAGCAGACAAATGGATAAGTAAGCTGTGGTACATATACACAATGTAATATTACTCAGCCATAAAAAAGAATACATTTGAATCAGTTCTACTGAGGTGGATGAAACTAGAACCTATTATACAGAGTGAAGTGAGCCAGAAGGAAAAACAACAATACAGTATACTAACGCATATATATGGAATTTAGAAAGATGGTAATGATAATCCTGTATGTGAGACAGCAAAAGAGATGCAGATGTATAGAACAGTCTGTTGGACTCTGGGAGAGGGCAAGGATGGGATGATATAGGAGAACAGCATTGAAACATGTAAATTATCATATGTGAAATGAATCACCAGCCCAGGTTTAATGCATGATACAGGGTGCTCAGAGTTGGTGCACCAGGATGACCCAGAGAGATGGAATCGAGAGGGAGGTGGGAGGGGGTTCTGGAAGGGAAACACATGTATACCTATGGTGGACTCATGTCAATGTATGGCAAAACCAACACGATAATGTAAGGAGAAAAATAAATTTTAAAAAATAAATAAATAATTTTAAAAAAAGAGAAAGAGAGAAAGAAAGAAAGAAAACAATAGAACAGGACAGACTAGAGTTCTCTTCAAGAAAATTAGAGACCCAAGGGAACATTTCATGCAAAGATGGGCACAATAAAGGACAGAAATGTTATGGATGTAACAGAAGCAGAAGATATTAAGAGGTGGCAACAATACATGAAAGAACTTTACAAAAAGATCTTCATGACTCAGATAACCATGATGGTGTGATCACTCACCTAGAGCCAGACATCCTGGAATGCAAAGTCAAGCAGGCATTAAGACATTACTACGAACAAAGCTAGTGGAGGTGATGGAATTCCAGTTGAGCTATTTCAAATCTTAAAAAATGATGCTGTGAAAGTGCCTCACTCAATACAGCAGCAAATTTGGAAAACTTAGCAATGGCCACAGGACTGGAAAAGGTCAGTTTTTATTCCAGTCCCAAAAACAGACAATGCCAAAGAATGTTCAAAGTACTGCTCAATTGCACTCGTCTTACATGCTAGCAAAGTAATGTTCAAAATTCTTTAAGCCAAGTTTCAACAGTATGTGAACCATGAGCTTCCAGCTTTCAAGCTGGTTTTAGAAAAGGCAGAGGGACCAGAGATCAAATTGCCAACATCTATTGGCTCATTAAAAAAGCAAGAAAGTTTCAGAGTAACATCTACTTTTGCTTTACTGACTATGCCAAAGCCTGTGACTATGTGGATCAAAACAAACTGAGGAAAACTCTGAAAGAGATGGGACTACCAGACTGACCGGCCTCCTGAGAAATCTGTCTGCAGGTCAGGAAGCAACACTTAGAACTGGACATGGAACAACAGACTGATTCCAAGTTGGAAAAGGCATATGTCAAGGCTGTATACTGTAACTGTGCTTATTTAACTTATATGCAGAGTACATCAGGAGAAATGCTGGACTGGATGAAGCACAAGCTGGAATCAAGATTGCTGGGAGAAATATCAATAACCTCAAATATGCAGATGACCCTACCCTTACAGCAGAAAGTGAAGAAGAGCTAACAAGCCTCTTGATGAAAGTGAAAGAGGAGAGTGAAAAAGTTGGCTTAAAACTAAACATTCAGAAAATGAAGATCATGGCATCCAGTCCCATCACTTAATGGCAAATAGATGGAGACATAATGAAAACAGTGACAGATTTTATTTTTTTGAGGTCCAAAATCACTGCAAATGGTGACTGTAGCCATGAAATTAAATGATGCTTGCTCCTTGGAAGAAAAGCTATGACCAACCTAGACAGCATATTAAAAAGCAGAGATACTGGTTTGCCAACCAAGGTCTATCTAGTCAAATCTATGGTTTTCCAGTAGTCATGTATGGATGTTAGAGTTGGACTATAAAAAGCTGAGTGCCAAAGAATTGATGCTTTTGAACTGTGGTGTTGGATAAGGCTCTTGAGAGTCCTTTGAACTGCAAAGAGATCCAACCAATCCATGCTAAAGGAGATTAGTCCTGAATATTCATTGGAAGGACTGATGTTGATGCTGAAACTCCAATACTTTGGCCACCTGATGCGAAGAACTGACTCATTGGAAAAGACCCTGATGCTGGGAAGGATTGAAGGTGGGAGGAGAAAGGGACCTCAGTGGATGAGGTGGTTGGGTAGCATCACTAACTTGATAGACAGGAGTTTAAGAAAGCTCCAGGAGTAAGTGATGAACAGGAAGCCTGGTGTAATGCAGTCCATGGGGCTGCGAAGAGTTGGACAGAACTGAATGACTGACCTTAACTGAACTGAAATCTACACAGTGCTTATTACGTTCCATGAACTTTTAATAGTAATGTATAGTATGTATGTGTGTGTGTATGTGTGTGTATTCCTCCCTAGAAACCTTATTAAATGGTGAAGATAGAGAAACTGAGAGTCTAGTAAACAACAGGAACATGATTAAGCCCTGGGTAATGTAACTTCATAATACTTCATTATCACTTCATTAATACATTAAGTTGTACCACAGGACCAATGTTTTTGCAAAGCAAACTTCTGTTTTAGAGATAAAGAAGGCTAAAGTAATTAAGGCTTAGTCAATCTTTCATTCTAATAGGAAGATTTTATGTGGGTGATGGAGAGTAGAGTGATCCAGTGAAAGTTTTGGCTTTAGCCTCGACCAACACTTAATAGACCTACGTGTTAGTCACTCAGTCATGTCAGACTCTGTGCAACCCCACAGACTGTGGCTGGCCAGGCTCCTCCGGCCATGGGGTCTCCAGGTAAGAATACTGGAGTGGGTAGCCATTCCCTTCTCCAGGGGAGCTTCCCAACTCATGGATCTAACCTGGGGTTCTTCCATTGCAGGGAGATTATTTACCATCTGAGGCATTAGAGAAGCTGTCTTATAACACTGGGTTTGCAGGAGGAGGAGTTAAAGAAATCACTCTGTTATGGATGGCTTTTACTCACAGTTAATCTGACCTGAATTTAAAAGCTAATAATATAGCTTCTTTTAAAACCAGCTTATTGCCACCTACTACTAATAAAAAGTAGTATTCAAGATTTACATCGATATTTATGGAGTTTAAATCTATGGTAGATACCACTGCAAAAAGTAGGGAAAGCTTCCAAATATGTATCTCTGATTATTTGCAAACACAAAGCTATAATTATATCTTACTGCTATAGTACTTGACTTTTTGGTTCTATAGGAATGGGCTAGGACTCTCTCAAAATAAGTACTTTATCTATTATTCTTGCCAAGTTACCTCAATACATAAAATCCTGAATAAATTGACATGTCCAAAAACAAAAAAGATAACCTAAAACTGTAACTCTAAACAAATGTTTTAGCTTATTTTTCTCTAAAGGAATAACCATGATAATCAATGTGTCTGTCATATACCAGCAAACAACACTGCTCTATTTTGGATGTTCTCTGAAATATAGTTATTAAGAGTCAGAAGATTCAATTACATTATTGAGTTGGTCTCTTTCCCTAGAAAAGAAATAGATTTCTAATATTGTTAAAAATGAAACAATTTATCCTGTATATTTTTGAGTTGATTTTCTAATGTAAAAATTAAGTGATGGTTTCAAATATGATCTCGTGATGAGAAGAAAAAAACTCTGTTCATAATATATTAAATACTATCAAATATTAAAAGTTCTAGAAAGTTTAGGTACTATTAACTTCCATTCTTATATAACTACAGAAAATATATTAAAGAAAAACATAATATCATACAATTAAAATGAAGTATATCCAGCTATGAGAATAAATGAGTAGGGATATTTTTATTTCTATATAGGGTAAATATTGGGAGGAATCATTGATTAATTAACTCATAATCAAATATTGTGATTGATAGATTTTAAAAAAAATGAAAAAAAACAGGGTTAGGCATGAGTCTTCAAATATTCAATTACATTTACTTACAATCAAGCCACTGTTTGCTTGCCTTTTCTCTCTGCCATGGATCCTTTTATAGAAAATTCCGCCTGGATTAAATTGAGTACTCCAAATAATCATATCTCTCTGATAATATACATCCATCCCTGTTATTCTTGAATTATGTTCAATATGAGAAATTTGTTGATGATCGCCACTGTAGTTGAATGGATATATAAAACCCAGGATATCAGTGTCATTAGCAATGTAGAGAACTTGATCTTCAGAGCCTGGAGATTATTATAATAAAATACAAAAATAAAGTAAATGTCAACTAATGTAAAAGTGACAAATGTACACTTAAATTATCTTGAATTGTTATTCTTAACACAATTTCTTGCTCCATAAAATTAAAACAGCTTTATATCATCATTTAGTCTTCATGACTTATGTATAAAACACACTTAATTAAACATTTCTAAGAGTTATTAGTGTAGGCTTTCTTCAGGCCAAGCTTACCTTGTGGCTAGAAATTTGTGGTAGATACCCTTTTTATGAAGAGGGATTTCTGTTCGGAAAGTCACAATATGTTTTAATGGTTTACATTCAGATACCATGTTTTGTACTCTTGAGCCTCAGACATTTCTGAGTGTTTAGTTTATGCACCTGAGTAACCATTACCTTTGGCTAACAAATAAAAAATTATGAGATGAAGAGTCTTCTTCTAATATTCATATATCTCAACCATTCTCTTATTTTATTATACAAAGATATAAGTATTTATTACATTAAAGTGCCATAATCTCAATATTTTCTAGAATCTTGCTAGCTGGAACCACGTAGCCTGAAGTTTTGATACCTACAATGTAATACTGGTGTCATTCACATACATAGATAAGAAAACCCTAAGGTGAATCCTGAAAATATTAATTAAGATATTAATGAAACCAAAGAAAAACTGAATTCCAAATTAAAAAAAAAAACAATAACTAATACACAAGTTGCAGTTCAACTCTATAGGCTCAACAACTCTCCCTTAGTGGATGTTTATCATGTGATAGGAGCTGCATCAAGCCTTTGACAATTTATCTCCTCTTACAACAACATGGAAAGTAAGGATTTGGCCTCCCATTTTACAGATGAAGAACTGAGGCTCAGAGAGTTTAATAACTTCCCTGAGTCTACACAATCGGAGGGGATCAATGCTGGCTTCAAATACAAGTCTAACTCCATAGCCATCCTTGCTTGATTCACTGTATCATGTTGTTTTCCTCTTCTAGTACCTGTCTTATTAACATTGTTAATCATGCCCTGTAGTTAACAATATTTAAATTACAATATTATTTAGTGCAAACATAAGCACATTAAAATCCACATGGAAGAAAGCCATACCTGTCATTTAATTTTTAAAAAGTGATATTCTTAAGCAGAGGAGGTCTGGATTTTAAAGCATAATTTTATTTTTAAAACCTTTAAGTTCTTACTCAAAATTCCATTCTCCTTATAATGCTAACCTTTAATTTAACCTGTTATTTTTATCCCAGTGGTACAATATTTCCTTGGGTATACTGAGAGCAGGCCATAAAGGAAGACATTTCATAGTCTATCACACTGGCTTTTGTAGTTCTACTCCTTTCTGACAAATTGTTTCAAACACAAAAGTGATTTCAGTGGTAGCCAGGTATGTGACAGTCATGTCTACAAACCTTCCCAAATTAATTAAGAATGATAATAAACAAACTGGCCAAATTTGCCAGTCTTAAAAAGAGATTTATTTTATATTCTCAGGCATTAAGCCATTGTTAAAATGCAATATGAAACATTTTTCCCCATAAGATGTTTATACAAAAATTATAATAACATTTAAAATCATGGTTATTTATCTTTACCTTTTGCTATGCAAGTGTTATTTCTTTGTTGAAAATTCTGGTCACACACACATTTATATGATCCTTCTATATTTATACACTGGTGGGAACATGTGCCAAATACCAAACATTCATTAAGGTCTAGAAAAGAAGAACTCAAAATAGCATCATCACATCCCCAATTAGTACTTTCATTCTTTCCTCACTTCAACAAAAAAAAATTTATTTTGTGTGCTTCAACTTCTTATTCCTATGTCTTTTATTGTCTTCTCAAACTCTTATATCGCTCTGTGATATTTTCTAGCCATAACCATTTTTTTCTCAGTCTTTTCACTATAATGATTCATCAATTGTTCACTGCTTGCTAATCCACATAACATATTGAAATATCCATTTCAAACTTCCCTAGTATTTTCATTGACTCAAATAAACATGTGTTGGTGTTTCTGATTACCTACCTCCATACATTTGTATGTCATATGCTATTCTTTTGTCCTATAGGACAAATGCTCATTTTACATAGTGAATTTCTACTTATCTCAAGATTCATCTGAAGTGAAGCCTTCCTTCATTTCCATCAATAAATGGTATTGTTATCCATCTCATAGATTCTCCACTGTTCACTACCTTGGGACTTCTCTCTTATGCCATTCTCACACTATATTTCATATATGTGGTAATATATTCATATCCCCTACTTGACTGAAGTAATAAATTTGTATTTATTCATTGTTTTATTGTCAGCATTTTGGACAATTTATGACAAAGAATGAAGATATAAATAATACACTTCTGGCTTCATAATAGAAAGTGACAATGTAATAAGAAGGGCCAACTGAATAAAAAAGCAAACAAACAACAAAATCCTGAATACTTGTATAAAATGAATATATATAAATCAAAGGTAATAAATAAATCTTAGGCAATATTAATGGCTTAGCACATGCCCCAAAGTTTAAAATTTTAAGGTGATTCTGGTGAATCACCTAGTTTCTTTTTCTTTAAGTCTACTTCTGCTTTCAAACAGCATAATTCCTCTGCCCCCTTAATCAATTATACTTGCCCTAATTATGTAATAAATCTGTGAGATAAATCCTTCTCTTGAATCAGAGGAATTTAAGGATAAGCACAGCAGTAATAATTATCTCTTGTTTAGCAGTCAGCAGAGTTTTAAAACCTCAATTGTAGAGATAAGGACTTTCCCAGTGACATTTGTAAATGACAGTGCTAAGGCTTAAACTCAGACTTCCTGATTCTCAGGTCTCTATTGTGACACTTTGCCCAAGGTGAACTTAACTACTCCCAGGAATGCAATTCTGCATTTAATTGCAATACAGGGTAAAGAGCTGAAACTGTATTTACTTGTTAACAAATGGCATACCAGGGATAAGTAAAATACATAGCACCAGTTCTCAGTCTTCAAAAAAAAGTATTACAATAGAGAGTCATGCATTGATAATATGGGGAAGAACCTTTGATGGCATGCTCTTAAAAGAATCTCCTTGAGGTGTCACATTGCAAGGATTCCCCACTGCTCTGAGACTTCCAAACCAGTTTGAGTCATACAAATAAATGTTTTCTAAACTTTTATTGTATTATTGCAACAAATATTTTAACAGTTAAAAAAAAAGTTTTACAATATTTTTTGTTTTGGCATCTGTAACTTTGAATAGTGAGTCATTTGTTACTATGGTTTCTCTTTGAGAGGAAATCAAAATAAGCAAAAGTTTGCATGATTGGATAAAACAGTTATTTGCCTCACATTGCCTTGTATTGGCCAGAGTCACCATTTTCTCCTCATCTCCATAATCATGACAATGTCAAGAGCTTTTGAAGATAATGGACGAATCTCACCCATGTCTACTACCTAGAATAGTGCCTGACATATAACCACTATTAACCTATTTCTATTTCTTGATTATTGTTCTCTCAAATTTTTCTCCCCTTTAGATATTTTATTCAAAACGCTTTGGCTTTAAAATCAAATAGTGATTTCTTGTGCTATTTTTCAGCTACCTATAGTAAGGACACAAAAATTTAAATTCCTTGGATTACAAATCAAGGTAGTCTCTCTCCCCTTTTCCATACCAAGTCAAACTGTTTTTGTCTACTATCAAAACTTCATTTATTACGTGAAGATACAAATTGTATTAGAGTTCAGAAGTTACCCATTTGCACAACAGAAATACTGGATTCACAGTGATTTAAAATGAATGTAGCTTGCAGGTCATATTTGCCATGGCTGTTATTAAAAATAAAGAAAATTTCAAGAATACATTTTCTAAATTTAGTGTATACAGGAAACAGAGTCCACTATTCAGAAATAAGCACTTGAAAATTAATGTTATCTGAAAGTAAAATCTTAAACAGGGTTAAGTGTGTGTTTTGACACAAAGTGTCTAGGAAAAAGGAAATAATCTAGTCTTGAGAAATAATTCACTTTTTTATTAAAATAGAGAAACTTAAGTTGCCAGTTTTCAGCATTCCCTGTTAATAAAGAGATAAAATGTCATGAATAATTCAAACACTTAAATGTACAAATGTAACATATAGATATACATATATGACATATATATGGAATGATTACAAGTATTTCCTCTATGGATGAGTGCAATTAATTCTTAAAATTCCAGTTTGATTGACACAATGTAAAATCATTTTTGTTTACCCAAGAATAACACAAGGTGACGATAGAGAAGAGAGCTGAAAGGTGAAAATATTTTACAACTTGAATTTGCCTTGGTTAAACCAGACTTAGACAATTTAGGTTTGGCTCTAATTATAGTACCGATTTTAGTGGAGAAACTGGCAGAAAGTGCATACAGGTCTGTGTTTCATGGAAGTAAAGTCCTAGTGTAAATTATATTTAGATAGAACTTTTATGAGATTCCTGCTTCCCTAGATGCTCAATTTTTAAATGATCACAAGTACGTTGACAGAGATTTATTTAAATCCTGTCTTTGAATTTTAAGAGACTCTCTTGATAATAATATAAAGCACTGTTTAGGACATTGTGTTAGGATAAAAACCCACAATCCTCTTAAAGCAAATTACCTATTGTAGTATTGCAAATGCCACAACTTAAGAGAAATGGGTCATCATAAACATATTCTTTCATGAACTGCTGCTAATTCTTCAATAGCTTCTGAACAAGCAATTTCGTTATCTGCATTTCAAAACAGAATTGTAGCAATACAATTGAAATACCTGCAGGTTTGAATCTGCTATAGAAAAGGCTTTATAAGCCTCAGCAATGGTTAGCAAGCAATACAAACAAACAGGCTCTTGACCCCAGGGACTTTCACTCTCATAAGTAAAATGGTACCCCGCAGATATGTACCATTCAGATGAAAATCAGTCCTCTGTCATCTCACAATTTAGCAGCCCTGGGAGTCCTTCATAACCTAAAGATTTAAGACCAAGCTGTTGAGGAAATGTACCATACCTTCACACTGTCTGTTTTTCATGTTTCTCTGAAATCCAGGCTTACAGCGGCAGAAAACAGATGTTTTTATTTGATTACAATATGCATCATCTCCACACGGATTCACATGATCTTCACAGGTATACTCATTGGCAGCTAGGATTTAAAAATATGATCAAAACTAATATAATTCTAATTCCTGAAGTGGGAGTTTACTATTTTTCTTAATTTAAAATTACATTTGTGAAACCCTTATTATTCCATAGATTATTCTTTTTTAATTTATAAGGTCATGATCTTCTCTCCATATAAGCCTTCATTTCTTATAAAGGAATAGAAGCCGATAAAAACCAAAATCATTTACACTGAATATAGTTTAGATCAAGCTACCAGCAGCTGATATTTATAGCTGTTATTAAGCTATACTACTTTCCAAAAGGAATTCACATCAATGGTTCTAATGAAGGGCTATCTTTACCATGATATCATTTTAATGCATGAAAATCACATTCTTCTATAAGAATGAAAACATTTCCTAGAAACTACCTAGAGATGTAGGCATCTATTGTTAACTTAAACTTAGTATTCAGAAACTCGGTCAAGAGTACTACCTTGTTACTCAAACAAGAGGTTAAATCATCAGTTTTTAAACATATACAGGGAGTAGTATTTGCGTGTGTATTATGCTCCAATTAACATGGGTTGTGATACAATTTAGGACAGATAATGCGTTATTTGCAGTTTCTAGCAGGGTATTTGCAACTTCATTGCTTTATCTCCAATTCAGGAAAACATTTTAGAGTACAAGTAAAGGAGAGGGAATATTATAAGGGTAACATTGAATTATCTATATTCTACTTAAGCAAATTCAATCACTGAGAAATATGAGAACCTTAATTATCAGAATTATAACTCTTACTAAATCCCGCTGATTCTTGAATAATTTGCAATTAATTAAGCTGTGCTTGCACACTCAGTTATGTCTGACTCTTTGCAACCGCATGAACTGTAGCCCACCAGGCTCCTCTGTCCATGGGATTATCCAGGCAAGAATACTGGAGTGGGTTGCCATTTCCTTCTTCAGGGGATTTTCCTAACGGAGGGATTGAATCAGCAAGTCTTGCATTTCCTGTTTTGGCAGGCTTTACCAGCTGAGGCTTCTTTACCAGTTGAGACACCAGTGAAGCCCCACTAATGAAAATACACCAGTGTAATTATACCATGATTGAGATATATATGGCTATATTCTGGTGGATACTGCTTCATCAACCAGTGGGGAACAACTTACATACAAATGAGAAAAAATAAAAGATTCAAGAGTTGGTACTCTTTTGTGAATTTTATAAGCAATCAGAATTTAGGGTCACAAGTTTAATTATTTTTCTCAATATGAAAAATAAGATATCAAACATGAAACACAAAATTATTAACAGTCAAGATCTCATGACTCAAGTATCATAACACTCTAACAATAAAATAATATCTTCTTTGAGAATGACTCAGCAATGAAGTGAGCTTTTAAAGCATTGAATATATTATTAAGGTGTTTATCATCATTCAACCTAACCTAATATAACCATAAAATTTAAAAACTACTAAATTTATATTTTGTAAAATAAAACATTAAGGAATATAGATTTCTTTGCTGATATCAGAGTCTGTATTTGGATACTGAGTTCCCAGCTTCCACTTTAACAGCTGAAGGCAAAATCAGCCTTGCCTACCTCATACTTTCTGTTATTAATTTAAGTCATATTGTAAGGTTACTTTGGCAAAGGCTTTTTTTTAAAAAAAATATTACTTAAGCATGTTTTGAAGAGCAATCTTTTCTCACAGCAATAAAGAAAATTTTAGGCATGTTGAAGCAGAAGTTAAACTCGCATGTCGCTGCACTTTAACAGGAAACAAACTCACTTATTCTGCAGCCTTGTTCATCTGAACCATCTCCACAGTCATCAAGTTGATCACACTGGAGGTCCATGGGGATACATTTTTTATTACTGCAAGCAAACTCATCTTTTTTACAAGGTCTTGCTTTATATGTAAGCTTTCCTATAGAGTTATTAAAAAAAATGATCAGTGCTTCACAGAATCAAAACAAATTTACTGAGTCTATAACAGTTATAAGATTTTTTACTAAATGCTATGGAAAACATGGATCCATAATCCTTTATTTGAAGCTCTTGGGGCTAAAGGAAAAAAGTTCTGAAATTTTTGAACCTTAGAAAAATAACACTGTATTTACCCTCTAGTAAATAACTATATTTCCACATGAAAATATTTGAATATTTACCAAAAGTGCGATTCTTTTTTAAAGTAATATAAACTACCTCAGGTCAGGTCAAGTCAGGTTCTGTCACCAAATGATTTTGCTGAATATTTTAGTAAGGCATTTAGTTTTCTGAATTTGAATATCTGAATTGTGTAAAAGGGACTGTGTACACACATACACAATCTATATAAACGCCCCTATCCCAAGAAGTTGTTTAACAGAATATTTTAAACTACTATGTTGTTTCTCTCATGAAGTATTTTCTGGAATAAAATACCTATAACCAATGGAGATTTACAGACTTGGAGAGATTCAGTTGCACAGCTTTATTATGCATATGAAAAGTTAGTGGATTATCTTCACATCCTGTCAGAAAATCAAGTGCCAGATAATCTACCATCAGACCTGCCACATGAAAATATTTTTTTAAACTTCTTGAGCCCTAATCATTGTATTATCTGTAGCTCACATGGAATCAATTATTTTGCATTGAATGGATTTACCACCACAGGGATCTTCATCTGAGTTGTCCCCACAGTCATCAATCCCATTGCACATTTGCTCAGGCTGCAGGCATATTCTGTTATTTCTGCATCTGTGAGGTCTTGTGGGTGGGCAAAGAAATTTGTCTGAAAAGAAAAAAAAAAAGCAGCGCCTTTGGGCACACTGGCTTACAAAGAACCGTCTTTCTTTTGTTGTCCTTTTATTTTTTCCCTTTTCAAATCCATGATCTAGCTTTTTGGAATATCTCTTATTGTGGAAATTGTTTACATGCAGCTATTTAAAAAATGTGTGATAATAGAAGTTATGATCCTAGTTATTTATATTAATTACAGGAGAGCCTGCACAGCTAAAATGCTGAATGAAGTAAGAAAGAAAGAAAGATTCAAACTTCATGGTCTTATTTACAAATGCCTTATCTTAGCTGAGTTTCTCTAGTGTACCAAATTAATTTACGCCCAGGTTTTATACAACATGGCAGTAACAGTTATCTGAAAGAGCAATTTCACACAGAATAGAGCCTGAGCAAGCATAGGTTACAGATCCAAAACTGAAAATAGGTCATTCAACAACAACAACAACAAAAAAAATTCCAATAACACTAGAGCTGTGTTTCTCAATCTCTGTCTCATTGAACAAACTAGTAGATATGTATTTAAGGCACATAAGGTGATCTTATTTATTCATGTTTAAGGTGTGTGTGTGTGTGTGTGTGTGTGTGTGATTTAAAGAAGCAATGAAATCCAGGGAAGTTTACACTTGTCCTTTCCATCACTACAGATTCTGAAGGATTCTACCGCTAAAGTATGAAGCATCTTTACTGTCTTCTCGTCCTCACATGTAGGATAATCCAGGGCCCTATTGCTGGCTGGTCTCCTCATATTCTCACTCTGGAATTCTCTGGTAGATAGTCTCAGGCATTTTCAAAGATTTACTTGACACTATCCTCTGGAGACTTTCAATTTGCTATCCAATTCTAGCATCTCATAATAATGACAGTATGTTCCCTCAGGAATTTAAAATTCAACAAGTTCAAAACTCAATTCTTCATTATCTTCCATTGACCTCTATCTTCTCAGACAAACTGTCTTATTTCCATAGTTCAGTTAGTGGCACATTACAGGCACAAGTCAGGGGTTATCCTAACTGCACCTTCCCATTATGCTTCAACTCTTACTAGTCAACAAGTACAGTTGGAATTCTCCCCAGATTTGCCTGCTCATCTCCATGCACATCAGTTACAACTCCAGTAGCTCAGCTCTTCACTCTTTCTTACAGAGATGACTGCAGCAGAATTCTTAATGTCTGTTTCATCACTCAACCTAAAATCCTCCCAAAGCTACCAGAATAGTTATCTGATCATTTCTTTCATAGTTATTTGTCACTTCCAGAATAAAATGTATGGTATTTTATGTGGCATAATAGACTGACTATCTTGTCCATGCCACTCCTCCAGACTCATCCCTTGTCATTCTTAGGATTCTAGCAATACTACTTTATTAGCTCCTTAAATATGCCACATTCCTTTTTTTGCCTGACTTTCTTGCTTTAATTAAAATTTGGTCCACATTCTAAGCAGAGTTCCTCCCCTTCAGTTTTTTTAGGAATGTCTCTTGTGTTCAGTCGCTGTTCTCATTCACTTCAGTCGTGTTCAACTCTGCGACCTATGGACTGTAGCCCACCAGGCTCCTCTGTCTGTGGGATTGTCCAGGCAAGCTTACTGGAGTGGGTAGCCACGCACTCCTCCAGGGAACCTTCCTAACCCAGGAACAGAAACCATATCTCTGGCATCTCCTGCATTGTACGCAGTTGGGATGTGCATTAGCACACTAAGCCCCCCTAACCCTTGTTCCCATTAGCTCATGGTATCAGAATGTGGAGAAGCAAACCTACAGAGCTGTCTCCTGACCGCCTTCACAAGGCATGTAACTGGTCTGTTATCAACTGTACACAGGCCTCTGAATGCATGGTTTCTCCAGTCCTGCAGAGCCCCTTGAACTGCTGCTGTAAAACTGCTCAAATCTCACATTATCTCATAGTTTTCTACCATGGCTTCCAGAACTCTGCTACTATATATTCACATTCCTTTCTAAAAAATAAACTAAAACCAAAACCTGTTATTTTGAGGTCCATGCATTTGGTTATGTATTCTTCTTGCATCATTGTCTCATCAATCTTATAAATATCACCCCCTCCCAATTCACTGAAGTTTGTAGCACCTTTCCTCACAGTTCTTTCTCTCTATACAAATTATTCCAGCCTCCTAGGTGACATCAAAATCCATATGAGAAAACCAGCCAATAAAGGCACCTCTTAGCTTCCTGAATTTTTCATACCACATATTCTTTTACTATAATCCAACTAGGCCACTCATTCTTCTAGAATATTGTGCACATGGGTAGACTTCAACAAATTTATCTTCTTAATTCAGCCAGTGACATTCCTGTTGCTTGAAGATAAGAAACACATACTGATATAGCTGAAGGTGTTATTTCCAATTGCTTCATTTACAAAGCCACTGATTTTAATGATCCAAATTCAGACCACAATCTTCAATTATCCAACTTCTTAATTCAACTAGTCTCATTAAGGACACATTTTCAGTCTTACCTGAAACACTAGTCCCTTGATACGTCTAACTCTTCCCTATTCACCAATGCCTTTTTCCTTTTTACTTTCCTTACTGCAGACATTAGATTTCAAATTCTATTTGTTTTTATGATTTTAATAGCTTTACTGAGGAGTAATTTACATTCCATAACATGTAATAGTCATTTAAATTTACCACATTCTATTTCTTAATTTACTTATTTAATATTGATAACCTATTGTATTTTGGACATTTTTCTAAGTATTAATACTTAGTCTAAATGATCTGCATTCTCTGGTACTTTTGCTTTTATCCTTCTTAATTATCTAACAGAATTCCCAAACTTAGGTAAATGAAGCCATCTGCTATCCCAATGTGTGCATTTGGGAAGCCTAGGAATGCTGTAGATAATCATACTGCAATGCTGACTGCTATCACAGTTATGAATATTTATCAATGCCAGATAGGCCCTGAACACTACTTGGAAATCACTCATTTATATCTATATCTGTATCTATTTTTATACATAACGTCATTCTTATCTTTTGAATCAATAATGATTCAAATATACTTTCCTTTCAAGTCTCCCTACTACACCAACATTTCACATTCTGTATGTGAACATGTTTCCTTACTCTACACAAATAAGTGGAAATAAAAAGATAAAAATTATATCATTAAGTATCTGTCTATCACCTGTATATACATATAGTCTATCAACTTATTTCAAGGGGTCACTTTTGTTGTTGTTCAATTACTAAGTTGTGTCCAATTGTTTGCTACCCCATGGACTGAAGTATCCCAGGCTTCCCTCCTTCACTATGTCCTGAAGTTTGCTCAGATTCATGTTCATTGGGTCGGTGATGCTATCTAACCATCGTATCCTCTATTGTCCCCTTCTCCCTTTTGTCTTCAATCTTTCTCAGCATCAGGGTCTTTTTCGAATGAGTCAGCTCTTCAAGGGGTCACTACCCTTATATAAAACTCATTGTTTTAACTTGCTCTGAAACTCAACTTTCCCTGCCTCTTCAGGAACCATTTCATCTTTCTTATAACATTTTATTACCTTGGTATTTTTCTTGCCATATTTCAATTTTTTTTAAATCAACTTTTTATTACTCACCTGAGTCTCTTCTAGCTACTCATACTTATTTAGATGTTTGGTGGCCCTTGATATTCTATCTTAATCATTTTCTTTTATGTTTTGCTCCCTCTCTGCCTGAATCTTACAAATTCCATAGAATTTACCACTACATTTTTTGCTGACCCTCAAATTTATATTTCTAGACCAGTTCTTTAAGCTCTAGAACCAAACATCTAGTATCTCTTTGTGATCTGTACTTAATGTGTCCTCAAATCCAAGCCAGACTTCTAATCTTTACTTGCAAAACTGTTGCTTTTCCTGTGTTTCTCAGCTATTCAAATGTACAAGCAAAAACAGCCTATAAATTACACTTGCCAACTTCCTCTCTTTCTCTTCCTATGTCCAATCCATTATTTAATCCAATTCATTTTGCTTTTTAAATCACAATTAAATTGTGTATATTTTGCATCATGTGCTGTCATTATCTGAATCCAAGCTATCAGCATAGCTTGCCTTGAGTTCTGTAATTGTCTTAACTATCCTTGCCTCTTTCTATCCAATATCTGTGAAATAGAAATATGACTCTGTGCCTCCTCTACTCAAAGCTCTATAATATTTTCAGTTGGTTTCAAGCTAAATCTAAAAATCCCTCCCCATACTCACAAGGTTTCAAGTATCTTTTGCCAGTTCAGTTTTGTCCATTATCTACCATGCTCTGTATTCTCCAAGCACACATATCTTTCAACTCCCTCTATCTCAGGGCCTTTCTACATCTTGCGTCCTTTGCCTAAAATATTGTGTCATCCACCCACACACTATCCCTTACCTACTTGGCAGCTATAAATCTCTCAGACTCAAACTCAAATGTTACTTCTCATAAAGTGAGACTGAGTAAAACCCTATATAGAATAAAACTTCAAAATTATATATTTGTATAATTTATTATACTTCTTTCAGCACATATATCATAGTTTGTAACTACGTGTTTTGTGATCATTAATATTCCTCTTCCACTAGATTCTCAGCTCTGTAAAGTTAGTGTCCATATCTGTTTCTCTCATCATTATATCACCAAAAATAATCTTTGTCTCTAGTTTAACAGCTTGTAAATGAATGAATGATACTTTCCACCACACTGTTGTCAATACCTGTCTACCTCTTTTAATTCTATTTCAGGCAGTTAATTTTATCCCTCTACACCTTGTCTTTACTTAATTCTACTATTGCTTGACATACACCTGGAAACTATTATTTTCCAACCAGAATATGATGTCCTTGTCAAAGAAACCATGTTCTATATTTTTATTTCAATTACTTAGCACAGTCTCCATCACATCAAAACTTGACTCAATGTTGATATTTATGTCTGAGGGGTATGCAAAAACATTAAAAGAAATAAGCTGGATGTATTTTATAAGTTTCCAACGGCTGTGCATCATGTCTCTTAGAATCACTTCCTGGCCCTGGAAATGGATCTGTAGGGTGTGATCTGGAGCCCCACATGGTTAATTAGTTTCCAAACAAATCCTATTTCATTCACTAGTTTTGTGCTGAAATGGAATATAGAATAGAGGAAAAAAACATATTTTATTAAAAGTAATAGTTTCTGGCTTGTATTGGTAAACTCTGACATATTTTTGAATTTGAAAAAAATTCACGTAAAACACTTGAAATATTTTTTCAAGTATTATGATTCAGAAATAATACTATTGCTAGTGATTCTCTAGAATTTACTCTATAATATTATGTAGAAGAACTGAAATTGAAATTTAGTCACATTACTTATCAGGGGAACTTATAGAAAACAATTCTCCAAACACTATCTTTTTCAAGTTTTAAAACATGTTTAAAATAAAGCCACTTACTTGTTTTGGAGCTTTTAATTCAACTGAGTCAATATCAACATCTATAAAAAATTAGTTTAACTTGATTTACCAAATAGAACATGGAATATAAGTACATATATGTACATATAAGAACATATATTTATGTTTTCTTTAATTTACCTGATGTGAATATTTACATTTATATCCAAAGCAGCAGCATTTTTCTTTAAAAGTTAAATTTCCATTTTATGTTGATTAGAAATAGAAATGACATTAAGAATGACAATATTTACCAAATACAGGAAATTGTTTAATTTGGTGATCTAAAGTTGTGCATATAGAGTTGTTGGTTGCATAATAATGCTTATGACAAATGTCAGTCAGAAGGAACTTGAATTTGAATTAGAAATAAATTTTAAGATTTTTCAGATTTAAATGTTAAATAACTCCTACATGCAGTTATCTGCCTAACTCTTGTAAGACAGATAGATAGTTAAATAGATAGATGTGAAACTATTAGTTGCTCAGTCATGTCTGACACTTTGTGACCCTAAGAAATGTAGACTGCCAGGCTCCTGAATCCATGGAATTCCCCAGAGAAGAATATTGGAATGGGTAGCCATTTGCTTCTTCAAGGGATCTTCCTGACCCAGGGATCAAACCCTGGTCTCCCATATTACAGGCAGATTCTTTACCATCTGAGCCACCTGGGACCCCTCCTTGCAGATAGATAGATAGCTATAGATAGATAGATAGAAAGATAGATGTGTGTGTGTGTGTGTGTGTGTGTGTGTGTGTGTGTGTGCATGTGCACGTGCACGCACGTCCTGTCTCTTCAGTCATGTCTGACTCTTTATAACGCTATGGACTGTAGTCTGCCAGGCTCCTCTCCATGGGGTTCTCCAGGCAAGAATTCTGGATTGGGTTGCCATAAATCGATACAGATAAATTGATAGATAATGTCTGTATATCTCTATATATATTTATCTCCCTTCTCTGAATAACCAGTCTCAGTAGTGGGTGACTTGTGAAAGTATGTGATTTTATTATGCACATTTTTTCCATACTTATTTGTCAAAAAAATTGTTTTAACCTAAAACATCAATTGGGTATAAAGCTTAAGTCTTTATATTAACCTTACTCAATTCAAAAGGTGAACTACTCCAAATCCTTCTAGACAGGCCATTATCTATCTTTTGAGTAGTGCTGACATGTGCAGGCTCAGATTTAAGAGGGCTCTCAAGGTTGTAAACTCTGAGCAGGGTTATTATTACATGAGCAAAAGCTGTACCTGTGGTTACATGTTATCTATCCAACCCCAGGATGGCAGAATTTGTGGTTCACCTCACCACATCATTGAATCATGCTGGCACACCATGTTGGGGGAGGGGAGTACAATCTAGAGCCATGGGAAATGTCATACCACACATGTCAGGGGCTTCATCAGAGTTGTCTCCACAGTCGTCTTCTCCATCACACACCCAGAAGTGCAGTTTGCAAAGTGAATTGTTGCAAAGGAACTCATCAGCTCTACATATATTTCCTCCTTCATTTTAAAACAAAAGACAGATATACAGCTTAATTAATTCCAGTCAGCAAAACACATGTTCTTCTAATACTTATCACAGTAAAAGTTTCTCATTTCCTTATTTTTTTTCCTGTGAAATATTATATGTCCAAGCTTTTTAAAAACAGCATTCACTGTCAACTTTTCAAAGCAATCTGATATCACCCTCACATGTATCATATTGTCTTTACAGAATATTGAGAATAAGATGATAGGATGAAGTTTTCTTTTTTAAAAAAAAATTACTTATTTTTTATTTGTCTGTACTATATCTTAACTGCAGCATGTGGAATTTAGTTCCTTGACCAGGGATTGAACCTTGGCCCCCTGCAATGAGAGCATTGAGTCTTAGCCACTGGACCACCAGAGAAGTCTCTAGAATAAAGTTTTCTTAACTATAAATTTCCTTCCATTTCACATCATTTCTACATTATTGAGTGTAAAGAAACTTAGGTTTTAAATAGTACTAATTTTCATTACCAAAATGTATGCTCTGCTGGGAAGAAAAGTTACTTTAAAAACAATTTAATAATTCATTTGTATCTGAAAACTGACAAACTGAATCATTAAAGACAGAAAAAACAGTAAAATGTTTTTATAGTCATAGAGAAACAACTAATTTCATAACAATTAGAAGTTGGTGGGTTTGATCTCTGGGTCAGGAAGCTCTTCTGGAGGAGAGCAGGGGGACCCACTTCAGTATTCTTGCTTGAGAATCCCAGAGACAGAGGAGCCTGGCAGGCGACAGTCCATAGGGTCACAAAGATTCAGGCACGACTGAAGCAACTTATAATGCATGCATGCAGAAGTTGGTGATGTGATGAAATATTGTGCTGTGTGCTTAGTCACTCAGTTGTGTCTGACTCTTTGCGACTCAAGGACTGTAGCCCACCATGCTCCTCTGATCATGGAGATTCTCCAGGCAAAAACACTGGGGTGGGATGCCATGACCTCCTCTAGGGGATCTTCCCAACCCAAGGACTGAACCCAGGTCTCCTGCATTTGAGGTGGGTTATTTAACATCTGAGCCACCAGGGAACTAGTTATTCTTATAAACACTGTACTATAGAGTACTCTTATGAGCATTTTAAATTCATTTTTAAATAATATGTCTTTACTTTCAATTTAATTTTTAATTTTATGGCTGTACCACATGGCATGTGGGATCTTATTTCCTTGGCCAGACCAGAGATTGAACCCATACTCCTTGAGTTGGAAGCTAAGAGCCTTAATTACTGAGCTTTCAGGGAACTCCTTTGTGAACATTTTTTAAATGTTTGCATTCTTTCTTTTTTTAAATTTAATTAGAAAGCAGCAAGAATACAGGGACATTCTAACTTTAAATTAAATACATCTACTACAAGTAAAGGACACAGAATACAAACAAACTTTAGTTATATATCTCTAGATACATAACAATATATAGCAGAAACAGCAATGGTTAGGGAGTTAAGAATTTGCTTTGTTTTGCTTTGGAAAAGTGTATTAATTTCTATGGAGTTTAACATCTTCATATGTTACAAAAGAGGTATGATTAAGATTTATAAGATCATATTTTCAAAGAGTACCTGGGGAAACAACACAAAGAAATTTGATCGGAATGTAAAATGAAGATAAATGATTGCCTTCAGAGACTTATACTACCAACTTAAATTTCATATATAAAATAAGAAATACTGTTTACATATTGGCAAGATTGATGGTTGAAGATGTTGATATGTTAAAAATGGGTTTGTTTATTAAAACATACAGCTGAAGAGTGATACTGGACATCCTTGCCAGCCTAGAAAATTCCAAGAAAGAAGCATTGTTTATCTTGTGGATGTACTTTAGAGAGAATAATGACCCTAGGCTTGTTAGGGTCAATAAACTCTTATTGTTTTGAGCTTTGACTTGCACACAAATCTCTAGTAATTCACTTTCAGTAGCAAAGATTTAATTTAGGAAATGAAGACAGAATAAGATTTGGGTTTTAGAATGACAAACTTAGCTACAGTGTAGTCAGTCAGAAAAGAACTGATGGTAACTTGATTTAGAGTAGTTGTTGATATATTTGAGAACTCTTCAGGAGGTGGAATCCTCAGGACCTGATGACTAATTTGATGAAGGATAAAGGGAGATGAGTAGTCAAACACAGGACTCAATTTTTTGTTTATTTGGAACTTTTGGTGAATGCTGGTATTGTTCAATAAATAAAAGAGCATAGCATTTGGATCAGTATTGGTGGAAATAATGACATAATCCATTTAAATTATTGGTAATACAACCATGTGGTGATATTTAACAGGCTAGTGGATAAATGTGTCTAAAACACAGGAAAGTTTTCTAAGCTGTAAATGCATAGTTGAGAATGATCAGAATATAGATGTTACTTGAAATTTAGAAGATAACACAGAGGAAATTAGCATTGAAAGATTACGTGAATAAAGCAAAATCTACAAACGAGACTGAGAAGTAGCCATAGTGGTTGGAGAAATATCTGAAAAGTGTTCGAACAAGAAGGTAATAGCACATATAAATAATGCTAAGACAGTAGATTTAGTGAAGTGGCAGTGGGTTTAGAGAAATGTTTGTAGTTGGTTATCATATATACAGAAGTAATAGTTCTGAAGTTTGGCCTTCAAGGGAAGGAAGAAAAGAGGAAGTTAGGTAAGTCAGAGAGCTTGATTGCTTTTATGGAGTAAAACAGATATCTGAACAGGTATATAAATGCTTCTGAATAAAATTCAGTAAATAAGGTAAGGTTGAGGATACAGCAGAGAGAAAAGGTAATTCATATGATTTCTCTGAGAATGAAGAAAGTGTGAAGGATTTGAGATCTAAAACAAATAGAAGGATTATCCTTAGACTGGAGATGAGACAAATTTATTTTAAGAGAAAAGAAGAAAGACTAGGCATAGAAATAGGTAGCTTAATTAATTGTGTCCAGATGTTAAAATAAGCTGATGATTTTTACTGCTGCTGTGAAGTAGAATGTGAGAAAGAAAATCAATTTTTTAAAAACCTGGTATGGTTAATGGTAGAGAGAGATGATTAAAAATATATAGGTAGATTGCTTAGAATCTTGAGTGATAGTTCAAACTGAAACCAAGAATTTATAATACTATCAATCATAACCGTTCTAAGTTTTCCTACAAAATGCTTGACAGACTGGTACAGCTCACAGTGACATTCTTGAGCACTAACAAACTCTAAGATACAGATAAGTTCAAGTCCTTAGTGAGTACAGCATGATGAACTCTCACCATGTGAGACTTCTTGACAGCTCAATATCTAGCATTGGGATGCCTCTTTCAAACATTTGCAATGTTCAACTATACATGCTCAGTCATTCAGACAGGTCTGACTTTTTGAGACCCTATGGGCTATAGCCTTCCAGGTTCCTCTGTCCATGGGATTTTCTTGGCAAGAATACTGGAGTGGGTTGCCATTTCCTACTCCAAATGCTCAGCTCTAAAATGCTGTAAACCTTAAAATAATCTCAATTATCAAAATCAACACAAGAAAACATATTACCTTTGAATAACTGAAAACAAACAAAAATGATAGCAAGAACAGTTTTTAGTATTAAAAATATGAATAGGGGCATGAGGGGAGTGTTGGCTTAATTCAGTATCAAAAGCCATAGGGTATGAAATAGAGTTATATTCTTTCAGAATAAAGATACTAATGACCAAATCTCATCACGTTTTCCATTCTAAAATGGATGAAATTCAAACAGAATTTGTGAACATCCTCTGATTATCAGACATGCCACTATTTTTATTAAGAAGAAAAATACATATGAAATCATGATTATAACACAAAGGCAAAGATTTTATGATAATTTACTAAAAGCTTCTCATTGTACTATGAAAAATTTGCATTTCAAAAAAAATGCATCAAGGGGGTCCAAGATATTCTAACTTAAAAAGCATATTATGAAATGGCAGGAAGCACATATAAACAATTTAAAACAGGCATAATTTAAAGAGATTAACTGGATTAAAATTCCATTTTCCTTGTCCTGTTCTTGATCAGATCAATGGGAGGTTATTAGAAAAATAGAAACAACCATTATAATTAACAGTAACCTATGTGTAAATATAATTGAGCTCTTGGCATTTTCATAGAAATCTAGACAAATATATCATCACAGATAATGAGAATCAAGAGTTCTCATCTTAATTTGGGTTGAGATAGTCTTAAATGTATGATAAAATTTAATAACTTCTATAGTTAGGAGCTAATAATTGTTAAAAGGACTATCTTTTCCATCAAAATTGATATAAAGTTTGAAAGCTCAGGCCAAAACAAACACCAAATTTCCTTGAGGCAACATGTTCTACCTTCAAAATTGTGAATTTTTGAATTGTGAATTTTAATTCCATAGTATTTGGGGTTTATTTCTTTTTAAAGTAAACCACTAAAATTGAGTCACATGGAAAATGCTCCATGTTTACCCTGTAGCTCTCTTACCTTCAACCCCCCAACACTTAGCCCGTTAGCTCATGTGTCCATATTTGAGATGAATGGAAGTAACATGTAACAGAAGAGATGCATATTCTGGCATTTTATTTCTTCAATGTCTTGAAGTGCTTTTATCCAATACTTAAACCACTTCCTGGAAGCAATCAAATGCTAGAAATTTGAACTTGGTCATATCCATAGAGGATCAAACCACCAAGATATTTCACTGAAATTTAATTACCTGGGAGCAAGGAATCCAGGAAATGTTAGATGCAGGAATAGAGAGGGAAGAGGAGATTTGACATATTTCTGAATTAATTCAAAGCTTTCAACTCTGTTTTTTAGTCAGTAAGTTTAAACATTTAATTGAGTCATTTTAAATTTGAAAGTTATCCCAGATTTCAAATGCTATAATGTTCAATGTTTTACTTTAATGTTTGATTTTTCAGCCTGGAATTATTTGTTTAAACACATTTGTATGAAATCCGATATTTAAAAAGTAAATTCTAACAGGATTGTCCCCCACTCCCCACCCTCCCAGGTACAGATTCACTCTCCAGTTATTTGTAGAGTTCTTGGAGAGGTGGGGCTGGACTTGATAGTATTAAAACATGAATACAGAAACATCCAAGATCTCATGCTCCACATCCAAGATCTCATGCTCCGCATCATATCGGTCAATTCTTTGTGCTATTACATAGCTCAAATCTTATCATCCCCTCTTTTTTTAATATTATAAAACTCCTTCAGTTCAATTCCTCTTTCTCAATATTGCTTTGGCTATTCAAGGTTTTTTGTATTTCCATACAAATTGTGAAATTATTTGTTCTAATTCTCTGAAAAAGACCTCTGGTAGCTTGATAGGAATTGCATTGAATCTATAGATTGCTCTGGGTAGTATACTCATTTTCACTATATTAATTCTTCCAATCCATGAACACGGTATATTTCTCCATCTATGTGTGTCCTCTTGATTTCTTTCATCAGTGTTTTATAGTTTTCTATATATAAGTCTTCTGTTTCTTTAGGTAGATATGCTCCTAAGTATTTTATTCTTTTTGTTTCGATGGTGAATGGAATTGTTTCCTTAATTTCTCTTTCTGTTTTCTCATTGTTAGTGTATAGGAATGCAAGGGATTTCTGTGTGTTGATTTTACATCCTGCAACTTTACTATATTCACTGATTAGCTCTAGTAATTTTCTGGTAGAGTCAACCTGCCTGACTTTAGGCTATACTACAAAGCCACAGTCATTAAGACAGTATGGTACTGGCACAAAGACAGAAATATAGATCAAGGGAACAAAATAGAAAGCCCAGAGATAAATCCACACACCTATGGACACCTTATCTTTGACAAAGGAGGCAAGAATATACAATGGAGAAAAGACAATCTCTTTAAGAAGTGATGCTGGGAAAACTGGACAGCCACTTGTAAAAGAATGAAACTAGAACACTTTCTAACACCATACACAAAAATAAACTCAAAATGGATCAAAGATCTAAACATAAGACCAGAAACTATAAAACTCCTAGAGGGAAACATAGGCAAAACACTCTCCGATATAAACCAAAGCAGGATCCTCTATGACCCACCTCCCAGAATATTGGAAATAAAAGCACAAATAAACAAATGGGACCTAATTAAAATGAAAAGCTCTGCACAACAAAGGAAACTAAAAGCAAGGTGAAAAGGCAGCCTTCAGAATGGGAGAAAATAATAGCCAATGAAGCAATGGACAAACAATTAATCTAAAATATATACAAGCAACTTCTGCACTCCATTCCAGAAAAATGAACGACCCAATCAAAAAGTGGGCGAAAGAAGTAAACAGACATTTCTCCAAAGAAGACATAAAATTGGCTAACAAACACATGAAAATATGCTCAACATCCCTCATTATCAGAGAAATGCAAATCAAAACCACAATGAGGTACGACTTTACACCAGTCAGAATGGCTGCCATCCAAAAGTCTACAAGCAATAAATGCTGGAGAGGATGTGGAGAAAAGGGAACCCTCTTACACTGTTGGTGGGAATGCAAACTAGTACAGCCACTATGGAAAACAGTGTGGAGATTCCTTAAAATACTGGAAATAGAACTTCCATATGACCCAGCAATCCCGCTGCTGGGCATATACACTGAGGAAACCAGAATTGAAGGAGACACGTGTACCCCAATGTTTATCACTGCATTGTTTACAATAGCCAGGACATGGAAGCAACCTAGATGTCCATCAACAGACGAATGGATAAGAAAGCTGTGGTACATATACACAATGGAATGTTACTCAGCCATTAAAAATGATTCATTTGAATCAGCTCTACTCAGGTGGATGAAACTGGAGCCTATTATACAGAGTGAAGTAAGCCAGAAGGAAAAACAAAAATACAGTATACTAACGCATATATATGCAATTTAGAAAGATGGTAACAAGAACCCTGTATGGGAGACAGCAAAAGAAACGCAGATATATAGAACAGTCTTTTGGACTCTATGGGAGAGGGCAAGGGCGGGATGATATGGGAGAACGGCATTGAATCATGTTAATTATCATGTGTGAAATGAATCGCCAGCCCAGGTTTGATGCTCAGGCTGGTGCACTGGAACGACCCAGAGAGAGGGAATCGGGAGGGAGGTGGGAAGGTGGTTCTGGAAGGGGAACATATGTATACCCATGGCAGATTCACGTCAATGTATGGCAAAACCAACACAATAATGTAAAGAAAATAAAAGAAAGAAAGAAAGAAGTGAATGAAATATTGTTGAAGAAAAATGAAAAAAAAATTAGAAAACTCAAAAGCCTTGGAAAACTCCTCAATATTCATAATATTAAAACTAAGTTCCATAGCATGACTTTTCAATTACTTGTGGCTCCTAAACAGATCAAGTTTCCCTCACCTTGTGACTTTGAACGTAATGATCCCACTGCCTGAAATGTTTTTCCACATTTTGTTTGCACAGAAACATATTCCAGTGGGGAAATTTAGTCATTATACAGAAGATGAAATGGGATCATTCTCTATAACCCTGACTGCCAGGTTATGATATTTGTATGTAACCAAGAAGAGCTTTGAGTGAAGACTGACATAACCAGAGTTACACTTACATAAGACAAACATTGCAGCAATGAGTAGGACATATCAGTGACCAACAGGGTCACCAATAAGCCTAGATAGGAAAACGAGGAAAAGAACAAGACTGGTGAGTGACTGAAGCTAGGGGATGTAATTTATTAAGGAGAAAATACTACATGATAAAGTTAATCTTGGTCCTCAAGGCTTTGACTATCAGATGAGTTTTTGGTCCCAGAATGTTCACAAAGTTTGTTTTCTCTAGAGTAACCAATTATAGACAGAGAATGTGAGAACTTAAGCACAAGTAGAAACAGTGATTATGAAGCTTAATCTTTTATGATTTTCTATAATGCACTGCAGATTCCAAATAAGAGCTAGCATTTCTTCTGCTGATATAACACTTTATCAGATTTGGAATAGAAATATAGTAAACCATAAAACTTTGATCTTATATTAAAGAAGGTAGAAGATATTTTTCCTTGAATGACTAGATATTTACAGAAGTAAATATTTTAGACCCATTTAAACTTTATAAACAGAGTGCCTATTCAAAAGCTTTGCAGCATATATCAATACTAGCATCATCTCTGTTGATGACATTTCAAATATTCTAAAATGCAAAGTTTAGAGGATCTTATAAGTAAAAATAAATTGTGTAGTTAATATATCTAACATTATGAAAACAATAAGAATGTTATAATTCATGGCCATTTTAAGATTTACCCTACAATCTCTTTGCTTTCCTCTTACTAATTGTAAAATAGCAATAATTGCTGTTTGTAACGTGGTGATTTGCAACTAAAAAGTTACATGTCAGGAAATATTTTCACATAACTAGAAAAAAAACTATGTTATAAAATTGAAAGTTTCTTCCAGACTTCAAATAATGTAGGTCGTTTTCTCAACCATACGGCAAGAAACAAATTTGGGGCCCAACCTACAACCTATATATGATCTAGCATATTAGTATGTGTGATATAATATACCATATGTTGTTTCTATCCTTTTAGAAACAAGGCAAGCTATGTGGGAGAGAAACATGCCCAGAAAATACTTTGGTAGTGGCTATGTTCCGTGACTTCTCACATTTCCATCCCTGATCCAAAATCTAGTCCAATGTCATACTCATGATAGACACTGAAAAAACATTTGCATTTTAGTTGTGTTTGTTATATGAAAATGGATTTATATTCTTGTCTGAAAATAATCCAGATTTTGTTTATTTAGAACACTGCATTATGTGTTGAGAGGCTTTCTTGGTGGGTCAGTCAATAAAGAATTCGCCTGCAATGCAGGAGGCCGTGGTTTGATCCTTGGGTCAGGAAGATCCCCTGGAGATGGAAATGGTTACCCACACCAGTATTCTTGCCTGAGAAATCCCATGGCTTGAGGAGCTTGGTGGACTACAGTGCATAGGGTCGCAAGAGTCAGACATGACTTAGAGACTAGACCATCACCTACATTATGTAATGAAACTAGAAAAGGAGAATCATTTTAATTGTCTTATCCTCTGCCTTTAGCACATGATGTAGATATTCTGCAGAGCATCTTAACTGCCATTCTTGCCATTCTCTGATTGTGGACACACATGTGCAATAGGACCTTACCTCTGTCACATTTTTCTTCGTCACTGCCATCCACACAGTCATGAGTTCCATCACAAAGCCATCTAATTGGAATACAGTGGGCTTTATTTCTGCATCGAAACTGATCTTCCTTACACTCAGTCACACAGTCCATCTGTTCAAGTACAAACGGGTGCTGCAGTTTAACCACTGATAATGATATAGTCACAAGCAAAGTAAACATGCAACTGACAATACTGGAGATTTATTATGCTGTGTGGGCTTCATTTTATTTTTAATTAGTGAATATCACCTCTGAAAATGACAATACAGTTTAGTCTATGGGCAGCATGAAGATTCAGGCATTTGCTGAAATTACTATATTCACTGTTCTTGTCTTGACATTTTAGACAGTGCTAAGAATCAAGATTCTGTCTCTCTATTGTGTATTACATTTGCTTTCTCAAACCTAATTCACATAATTCGAAGATTTTAATCAAAAGATAAATTTTACCTCATCTGAACCATCAGCACAGTCATATTCTCCATTACATTTCAAAGATGCTGAAATGCATCCTCCGCTTGCACATATATATTCACTTGATGAGCAAGTAGGAGAAGCTGAGTATAAAGTTGAGATTTAGATTTAGTGAACAGAATGAATGTTGATAAATAAAAGTATAAATAAGCATATGAAAATTACAGATAGTAATAAAAATAGTTAAAATCTGATATTAAACACTGAATTAAAATTAGCTTTACAATATTATTGTATTGTATTGTATTAAATATACCTCAAGATGTTCATAAGCATTCAACTCACTAAAGAAAAGAAGGGGAAGAAAAAAATCTCTGTATATCCTCTATTACTTTGATTTTTGTAGAGTTAAATGTATTCTCTTATAATTTTAAATTTATTTAAAATACAAAAGCCTCAAATTATTTTCAAAATTGTAATATAGTTTAGTAAAGTCTGAGGATGTTAATTAATATATGAATTGTATAAAGCTAAAAGTGAAAATCTTGGCATGGTCTCATAGACCCCATGATATCTATTTGGCTATTTTGACAAAAATATCATATTTATATAAGTTTTAAAATGTCCTCTTTTTTTGACTTGGGCTTTTAAATATGAACATATGTATAATTAGCAGAGTCTGTAAAATTTGAAGTATTCTTTTATGACATGGAAATATTTTAAAATGTAGATAAATAAGTTATAGCCAACACCCTATGTAATTAATTAACACAGGAATGATGACATGTTTCTTTGTCTAGGGGTTTCAGTTCGTTAAGCCTGCATTCAAATTCTGGGGTTCTTGGCCTTATATCAGATCACTAGGTAGCCAAATGTACTTACGTAATGGCTTTGTGGTCTAAATTGCTGAGTCCAGGAGTCTAAAAAGCTTTTCTCTTAGGTTTTAATTCCTTTTAATTGGCAGTGGTTGCCTAGGGATCTGTATTAATGAGGCTGGGACTATGTATGAATTCAGTAAGAACAAAGATGTGATTAGTTAGCAATGTGGACCATGGGCATGGTCCTGGGCTATTAGTAAAGTGTGTGTGAGGTATCTACAATTCTGACTTAGTCCCTCAAAATAATTGTTTCACCATGAAACTACTTATAACCATATATATATAGAGAGAGAGATTACAAAGTAATCTTTCCCCAGTATTTTTTCCTGTAGAATAATGTTATAAAAATTCCGAAGTGTAAAAGCTAATTGTGTGTGTGTGTGTATATGTATATACATATATATATATATATATATATATATAAAGTCATGTTTAAGGAATAGAAATGTAAGCTGCTGCTGCTGCTAAGTTGCTTCAGTCATGTCCAACTCTGTGCGACCCCATAGACGGCAGCCCACCAGGCTCCCCCATCCCTGGGATTCTCCAGGCAGGAACACTGGAGTGGGTTGCCATTTCCTTCGCCAATACATGAAAGTGAAAAGTGAAAGTGAAGTCGCTCTCGTGTCCAACTCCCAGCGACCCCATGGACTGAAGCCCACCAGGCCCCTCCATGGGACCCTCCAGGCAAGACTACCAGAGTGGGTTGCCATGAACTGGATATTTTTCTCCTATACTTTGAATCTTAATTTTTATTTAGGACCAAGATGTAAAATAAATAATACACCTTCTACATTCTATTTCATAACCTTAATTTTCAGAATCGAAACCTTACTTTTATCACACTTATAGTTTCAACCTATTTCATTCCACTATCTTGGAAAATCAACTCCAAATAATATAGAAAACTATAGAGATCAGAAAATCAAATTTAGGGGAGTAATGCTTGGATCTTGAAATAATATCAATCTTGCCTGCCAAAGCACTTTCAAAACATACAAAGGGCACACCAATTAATTTATCTACAGATATTTAAGATTATTTCTTAAAAACAGTAAATATGTGCATTATTTGCCAGTGTTTTATACATATCTTTCCTGAAATTTAAATTCCGAGTTAAAATATTACTTAAATGAATTACTGACTCAAGTATTTTACCTGGCTCACAGTTTTTCTCATCTTCTCCGTATTTACAGTCTTCATGGCCATCACATTTCCATTTTGCTGATATACACTGACCATTGGAACACTGGAATTGATCTTTGGAACAACTTGTTTCACAATTTCTCTGACAAAAATAACACGATTATAATTAAAATTAAAATTTTAAATAAATGTCTTCAACCCCAAGAAACACATAAAAGAATCTCAGATGGTCACACTTAAGCTCGTCACTATAAAACATTATAATCATTTTCCAGTTTTGTTTGTCCCTGTTAGTCATAATAAAACAGAGAAATATAAAAAGAACATAAATCCTATGGCTTCATCAAGTACTTAAGTTGCTCAGAGTGGATCATATTCCAGATAGTTATGGGTTAATGTAATTTTAGTAATTATAAGTGACAATGAGAAATGTCAATAACCTCAGATATGCAGATGACACCAGCCTTATGGCAGAAAGTGAAGAGGAATAAAGAGCCTCTTGATGAAGACGAAAGAGAAGGTTGAAAAAGTTGGTTTAAAACTCAACATTCAAAAAACGAAGATCATGGCATCCAGTCTCACCACTTCATGAAAACAGATGGGGAAACAATGGAAACAATGACAGACTTTATTTTCTTGGGCTCCAAAATCACTGCAGATGGTGACTGCAGCCATGAAATTAAAAGACACTTGCTCCTTGAAAGAAAAGCTATGACCAACCTAGACAGCATATTTAAAAGAAGAGACATTATTTTGCCAACAAAATTCTGTCTAGTCAAAGTTATAGTTTTTCCAGTAGTCATGTGTGGATGTGAGAGTTGGACTATAAAGAAGCTGAGTGCCGAATAATTGATGCTTAGAACTGTGATACTAGAGAAGACTCTTAAGAGTCCCTTGGACTCCAAGGAGATTGAACCAGTCAATCCTAAAGGAAATCAATGTTGACTATTCATTGGAAGCACTGATGCCGAAGCTCCAATACTTTGATGCAAAGAACTGACTCATTGGAAAAGACCCTGATGCTGGGAAAGATTGAAGGCAGGAGAAGTGGATGACAGAGGATGAGATGGTTGGATAGCATCACCAACTCAATGGACATGAGTTTGAGCAAGCTCTGGGAGCTGGTGATGCACAGTGAAGCCTGGGATGCTGCAGTCCATGGGGTCACAAAGAGTTGGACATGACTGAGTGACTGAACTGAAGTGACAATGATGATTCTGGGGAAATAAAAGGGCTAAAAAATACTTCTAATTAGTATAGCTATTTCCTTGAACATGGGGAAACAATGTGAAACAAGAAAAAATCCTAGGGTAATTCTGTCTTGCATCAGCAAAACTCCCCTTGTGTTATTTCTTTCCCCTATCCCCGCTTCTCTCCCTCTGTCCTTGCTCTTTTATACTTTGTTTGCTGTTCATATTTCTTTTCCATTCTTCTGATATTTGTTCTTAGAGAACTGTGAAATGAACTGTCAGAATTGTCACTTTTGGCTAGCTAGCATTCAGATTTTATTTGGAAATCAAACAAGATAGTAGTGATACCTTTGGGGGCCTTTCAGTTCTTCATACGAAATCAATGAAAGGGAAATTAGAAATTCATTTTCCTTGGGTCTGACCACTCTGGTTGAAATGGGATGCTCCACTGAAATATCTTGCTGAGATGATATTTTTCTGTTGTTTAGCAGTTTCTATTGTAGCCAAAATTTACTTGTCTGTTCTCTTCACAAAAGGTGCAGCACTCTTACAGCTTGTGAAACTTCCAGTGAATGACACATATGAACTGTTACTCCCTGCTTCTTCCCAGTTTCATCCCATGTAAGAAATAAGAGCTTATCTTCCTAATTACTATAGTTTCCTCTTTGCTGATGACAGTTTAATTAGACTGCCTGCTATATAACTGATTTTCTTCTTTCCTTCCTCCCTTCTGTTCCCAAGTATTGAAGATTTACCGTTTACTAGAGTTTCTTAAATAATAATGTTGGTAAACTGACTAAGTGTTACTCAGTGATGTCTGACTCTTTGTGACTGCATGGACTGTAGCCTGTCAGGCTCCCCTGATTGTAGCCTGTCAGGCTCCCCTGTCCATGGGATTCTTCAGGCAAGAATTCGGGAGCGGGTTGCCATTTCCTTCTCCAGGTGGTATTCTGACCCAGGGATTGAACCTGGGTGTCCTGAGTAGTTTCTTAAATAATAATGTAAAGAAAAAGATGATTCCTCCCTGTATTTGGTAAACTCATAGACTAATAGAAGACCAGCATTTAAACCAACAATTTCAATAAAATATACTGTCAAAATAAATGAATATGCTTTAAAAACATGAGTTCTTAAACGTTTTAAGAAAGACTTCACAGAGGAATTTTAAACAGAAATGAAACTAAGAAAAGATTTTTCACGCATAAGGATAAATAGAAATGTGATGTATCCAAGGGGTGAGCTATGTGATGGTGAATGACATTGGAAAAATAGCTCATGCTCTGGTCATGAGGAAGTAATTTCAGATTTTGTTCACCACTTTCCTTTTCCATGTCCATTACTGTGCCTGGGACACATTTAATAAGTAAGCATTCCATTAAAATTTGCTGAATAAATGATCAAATAAATGAAGTAGCAAATGCAGAAAATGAGGAATATATATTAAAATTTTATGTTAAAATTTATTGCAACCCACTCCAGTATTCTTGCCTGGAGAATTCCATGGACAGAGGATCCTGGCTGGCTACAGTCCATAGAGTCACAAAGAGTCAGACATGACTAAAGCAACAGCATATATGAACCCACACATATACACAGGATAGAAATAGTATCTATGAATCAAGAATCTAATATCATGCAATGATTATGATAACTGCCCAGTATATTTTGTAGAATTAATTAATGTTTTTCTCAGTAATAGGGCTAATTCAAGTAAAAGAGCTCAATAATCAGTGACACTGTTCTATTTATATTGATAATAACACAGAAGGTAATACTTCTAGACACTTTTTTATCCATCAGAAGATTCTGATTTATAATATATTGCGTATAGTTGATGCATGTGTCTGTGTCTATATTTGTGGGGTTTTTAATCATTATCTTAGACATTGTAAAACATACAGAAAAACAGAGAGAATAGAATAATAAAACCCATGTGCTCATCATGCGTATTTAACAATTATCCACACTTAGCTATTCATGTTTTATAAGCCTCTCTCCCAGTTTATTTATATTTTGAACTTTAACATAATGAAAATGGCTTCAGAAAATTAATACTATCATGGAATTAATAGAAAAATTTTAAAGTTATTCCAAATCTACTTTAAAATTTCCTAATTTTCTCAACTGTAGAAAAATATTGGTAAAAGAAAAATCTAAAAGATGACTATACATTGAATTTGATTTGAGTTTCTTTTAATGTGTAACTCTTTTCCATTCCCCTACTTTTTTTGAATGCCATTTACTACTTGGAAAAAACAGGTTATTTGCTCTATAGAATGTTTCACATTCTGAATTTGGCTGAGTAAATACTAAGAAAGTTACTCAGAAACTTCCAAAGTAACAATTGAGCTTTTTGTTTAAATAGTATTATGAACTCATATACTTGTATATTTTATTACATTTCAATACATTACAGTCAGTTTTTTCTTCTTTCTTAGGCTCAAATTGTCTCTTTTGTATGTAGAAAACCCTGCAATTCTGCTCCTATGTATTTTGGACACCATCCCAATAGTCTTGTTTTCTGGCTTGACAAGATGTTAGTGACTCATTTTGTCAATTTCCTTTCACAGATCTAGAATTAAACATTTCTCAAAGGAGTTTTGAGTCTGTTAATTGGGTAATGTAGTTAGAGGTCATGATATGAATGCTAGAGATAGTCTTTAAAGCTGGGATGTCATTGGTTTTAGGATTTTTCAGTGGCAGAGATAAAAACATATATTTTTAGAAAGAGAAAAATAAATCAAGATCTCAAGCTGATACTTTTGAATTTAATTACAGGGTTTTTATTTACTTGCATTTTTTCTACATTTATATCTCCTTCATCTTACTTAAAAATTTTGACTGTTATTAATACTAAAATAATTTTGCATTGTAACTATTGTACTCTCTAAGATATGGATTTCAAATTAGGAAAACCAGTGTTATTTAAAAAACACAAGTATGAATATAATTTAAGATTCTTTTGCATTTCTTTTTGTCCTTACATATGTTATACTGGATGCAGAGGTCGAATATATTTTAAATTCACTTTAAATAGTTCTGTGTTTGCCACTAACCTGATACACAACTACATTGATCCAAGTTTTTGGTTTCTTTGTTGTTTTGGCTGGAAATTAACAAACTAATTCAGTTAACATTGATACAAAAAGTAATCCTTACAATTTTCTCTTTTGTTCCTAGTATAAGAATATCCTGTATGTAATTATGCTTTCTAGCCATCTGTTCAGCTCACTTTCTTGTTTGTTAACAATGAAACTCATCATTCTAGATTTTATAAAGGAAACAGAAATCACGTACTTGTAATGTTAGCCACTTAATTACATATAGACAGTATCAATAGTCTGTAAATGTAGAGAAAGACTAACTTTAAGAGAGTTAATTTGATTCCCTAGGAACATTAGCATAAAAATATATGGATAGTGGAGATACATTCAGCCCCCAAGAACTGCATCTATGAACTTATAGCATGAGAGAAACAGCATGGATAAGGATGTCTACTTTCACATGAATAAAATTTTGAAAAAATAAGTGTTTAATTTTGTGTGTGTTGGACATCCAGTGAAAAACTTGCAAGATGAAATCACAAGACTTCAGCAATATATCCCCATCTTTTGATGTTTCACAATTACATAGTGCTGATGGAACATTTTTTTTTTTTAAGAAAACAAAGACAAAACATTTTAATGGTATGGATGAATTTATATGAAATATACTTTCCTGACTGTGAAACATTTAATAAATTTTTTGAATAAATATAGATACTAAGTAAATATGTAGCTGGGCACTCTAAGACATAAACTTCTCTGTGGATTTTTAAAAATTTTGCTTTGACTTGTTTTGTGACTAGCCCAGTGAACAGAAATAGTATTTTTCACCTTTTCCTAAGAGACCTTTGCAGTCGCCAAGTTTTAAGGTTTCAGACCTTCAGGTGAGAACTAAAGTTCATTAGGTTCCAAAATCTAGACTTGTACATGATTAGGGGGACTTTTCCAAAACAGTGAGAGAATGGAGAAGAATTGTCCAATCTTGATAAGACTCCTGAAGGTTGGGGAATACCTAGTTCGGGTGGGTTCTATTACTAGTAGAGACCTGCAGGGCCTTCTGAAGAGGCAGGTAGTCCATGGATACCCAAGGAAGCTGGACTTGCAACACAGAAACCTCCAGAGCAGCTGGGAAGATTCCTCTCAAGTCTACAATCAGTGGGAGGCCCTTTTTGAGGCTGAGTACATATTCGTGTCAACCAGAGTAGCAGAAGTCTAGGCATTCATAGTGTTTTAGGGGGGGCCATGGTGGGCACTGGGGACCAGAGACCTCATTTTCCCTTCTGTGGCTGGCTTAATTGTACAAGTGCTGCTTTCCTGCTAGTAACATGAGAAATCACGAACTGAGAAAACCATGTCAAGAGACTATCACAGTGTGTCATGGGTTATTGTTAAAGCATCATGGAGTAATTAATATCTGAGACCCCAATACATGGATGCATAAATAAAGAATTGTTTGAAGGTTTATAAATACTAGCACAATCTGAGATTACAGGATTATCCAGAGAAATTCTAAACTTCTTCATTTAACTGTGCGTACATAGAACTTATTATAAATGGATTACGAGTCATCATCTAAGCAAAGCTAAATCTGCAGTTTCATAAAAATTGATGACCCACATCTAAGTCTGTAAGACTATATCTACTGAAGAAAGAGTCTGGGGAGAAGAGACTGTTTAAAATGCATAAAAATATTAGTCCTGACTATAAATACTACAGCAAATTTATGAACAAATTCACAGATGGCAAAGACATCGGCTATAGGGAACAGGGTTTCCAAACATTTTATTCCCAATCCAGCCATTCACTACTTGAGGTAAAACCGACTATAAAATTAACTGTCAATAGTAGCACAAGAGCTATTCCCTGTGCTGGATGTGTGCAGCACAGCGCATAGATATAATACATATCTTAGTGTTTCAGGAGCAAAGTGCATTCAGAGCTGTCCCTGTCACACTCCTTGAATGGAATAATAATTATGAATGCAATTTTAAGGAACCACTTTATTTTTTGTTTGATTTCTCAAAGATGCCTACCTCATCTGAGCCATCTGCACAATCAAAATCTCCATCACACCAAAACCTTGAAGAAACACAGTCTCCATTGGCACAGAGAAAATCTTTCTGTGTACAGGTCTGTGGCTCTGGGGACAGAAAAACAGCACAAGGTTATTCTATTTCACGCAACTTCATTCTACAATTTATATGACATATGACGTGAGGTAGCATTAAGAAAAAAGAAGTTAGCCAGGCAGAACCAATAAATTGTTTAGGAAAAAAAAAACATTTCATGAAGCATCTATGGTATATAATATAATGATTTCTCAAATTTATTTTTAAAGTCATGAATAGAAAGTGGCATTAGAGACAAACTGAAAAAAATGCGAAAGATAAATAGCCTACTGTTTAATGAAAATGCAGCAGCAAAGTAAAAGAAAAGGCATAAAAATCTACATATTAAAGTAAAACAACAATTTTTCCAGTTGAAATTCTAAACCATATTATGCATTTACTTAAAGGATGTAAGACATTTTGTTATTCCCTATGGGTACACAGGACTATTTATTAACTGAAGAGTCTAAACTTTGGTTCATGACTTTTTATTATGTATTCTAATGACTCTAATTCTTCATTTCTGTCCCTGGAAAATTCAGAACTCCTAGAACTAAAAGGATATGTGGTTATATTATTGGACATATTTGGGTGGGTAAGGATTGAAGAGGCTGAAGGAAATTCTTTTTTGAAAACTGCTTATTCATTTATGCAGTTGTTTGCTTATGCCTTACCTCATTTACCTGCCATTTCAGATAATTTGCTAACTGTTCATTTAATTATGCTTCACCATGTTCCATATAGGACCTAAGCCAAATATTGTGACTTGTTATTTGGCTCAGCTCCTATGAGGGATATGTTTCATCTGGACAATGAGGCAGGAGTGCAGAAATTTGTCCCTAAAAGTAATCAGTATAACTCCTGGCCATCACCTTTTGCTTGGTTTTGATTCTCTAAACAATAGGCAACAGAAATAAAATTTAAGGAATATTCATATGAAGCATAATTTCTACATAAAGATTGTGCATAATTTAGCCTGTATTTAAATATCGCTCTATACAATCACTCGGTTTCTCACTGTAGGGTAACATCTGAATGTTTGATATCATGAAGGCTCCTACATTTCTATATAAATATACCTTCTGAGAACACTGGAAGAACTTTGAAAAATGCAATACGTATTGAGCATTTTGTTCTGCTCTGGGACTTTATTTTAAAAATGTGAACTTCTGGCTATGAATAAGGTAAGATACTTATCAGTAGAATGAAAAAGAGTCACCCAAGTGGAGGGTCTCCCTCATTTTTAAATACTCCTTTGTTTAGTCAGCATGACAAGAAAAGTTTCCCTTTTTGTCTTTGCACTATATATTCACATATACAACACTTTAATTTAAAAACAACTTAATTAATAGTAATATTAATAATTAAAACAATAATAAAAGATACCAGCTACTGAGTGCTCATTGGAAGGACTGATGATGTAGCTGAAATTCCAATACTTTGGCTACCTGATATGAAGAGCTGATTCATTTGAAAGGACTCTGATGCTGGGAAAGATTGAAGGCAGGAGGAGAAGAGGATGACAGAGGAAGAGATGGTTGGATGGCATCACCAATTCAATGGAAGTGAATTTTGGTAAATTCTGGGAGTTGGTGATGGACAGGGAGACTTGGCGTGCTATGGTCAATGGGGTCGAAAAGAGTTGGATACGACTGAGCAACTGAACTGAAATGAACTAAACCATCTACTGATATTTTGTTTGCTGTTAGGCACTAGGTGAAGATAATGCCAAGTAGTTGAATTAGCTCATCAGTTAATGTTAACAATTCTACAAGGTAGGTGGGCTTCTCTGGTGGTTCAGACAGTAAAGAATCTGCCTGCAATGCAGCAGACCTTGATCTGATCCCAGGGTCAAGAAGATCCCCTGGAGAAGGGAATGACATAAGGTAGATACTATTGTTGGACCCTTTTTTAGATGAGTAAATTGAAGCAGAAATGGGATAAAAAAAACTTACTCCAAATCACCCAGCAGGTAAACAAGCTAATATTAAACTTGAACCTAGTATTTTTACTGAGATCTGCGAGGCTATATCCTTGCCTCCCATATTACTGAGGAAGTAATAAGTGTTCACATATTATAGGGATTGACATTAAAGCCCTGAAAAGTTAAGTTAATTGTTCAAGGCACACAGCTAGCAATGTCTATTTTCCTTTACAATAGTAATAAAAGAAAACCCTTTTTCTCTTTGTATCCATCCATGCTGAATCTGTTTCACTCTCCTTCCATTTGCAGACACACATGGTTTTATTCTCAGAGAAAATAAATTCTAATGAAATAAATAAATAAATTGATGCTCAATTTTTGAATAATGGTGAAAACATTGGATATTTGCCTTAAATACTAAACAGAGACAGTGCATTTAAAGCAGATTATATTTAGATATTTTAAAAACAGCAGTAAAATCATTTAATTTCATGATTTGAGGGTAATGAAACATGATAATTCTTCCTTTAACATTCTCATTTGCTTTTATTCTAATTAAGAACAAGTGTGTTTATCATATGCTTAACAGCACTGGCCCCACAGGCTTTTACACACTCTGCTGTGGGCAGGGCTGATGTTGTTAATTGAAGGTTATAATGAAAATTGTATAGCCAGTAGATCAAGGTATTTGCCCTACAATTCCGCAGAACATTTGACATATAGAGACTTGGTTTAACATTTTTAATTATTTGGTTCCAGTAGGGGAGTAAAGGAACTGAGAGACTTGCTTGGAAAAGCATTTTTTTAGTACAAATGGAAATTCTGTATGAGCTACCATGTTTTTAAAAAAATGCTAGAAATAATAATCCTAAATTATTTACACATATACAAATGTCATCAAGGAATGGGGTAGCTAATGTGTTTCTAACTCTCATCTAAATGCCTTAAAATCTTTTGCCACTAGTTCTCTCAAAAATAAATTCTCTCTTGAGCAAAATGTAATTTTGTTATGAGAGAAGATCCTAAGTTATTGTATTCTCTTATCATTTACCTTGCCTTTAATCTTTTTGGGATAAGGTAAAAGATGAATTTTTAGAACTTGGCATGAGAGCATTTTTCTCGTGAAAAAGAACCATAAAATGACTATACCTGGAACATAAGCCATTTGGAAAAAAAATCTGAATGTGGCATTTTGTCTAATATTTCTAAAATGTTCTTCCTACACAGCTTTGATCTGATATTATCTATTCCTGAGATCTAAAGTAGATAGGGAATCCCATACATGAACAATTAACCAGGTTTTTCATAAATCTCATCTAAATAAGCTAGACTGACAGCCAAGAAGCCTTTATAGGGCATATTTCAGAAGGCTGATCTGGATTCTATAATAAGGATAAAAAATGGGGCATCATATAAACTGGTCACTCCCTTTGATAGTAGTGAAGGCTTAAACATCCTGCCTCGGAATTGAAAGGAGCTATAGGAGATGTCTTGCACAAAATCTAAGAAGCTATAGTCAGAAAATAAAAGCAACTTTCAAAGCCATAGGGTTAGTGGCAGAGAATAAAAGCTTCCAGACTCCAATTTCTCCACTCAATATATTATCATAAACTCTTGGTGAGAAGTTCAAAAGTTATATCAGTGTGAGTGCAAGCATCTGAGGAGAATTTTTAGAATACAATTAGTATAACTGTCATGCTATACAAATAATCTTCTGATATAAATTCAGTGTGAAAGTACTAGAAATTCAAATAAGGCAGATACAGCTTGTCTTTCGACATAAACCTCTATCTAGTTGATCAAATTATTTGGTATTTTAAAATTCACTGGCGTGCCAGTTACTTTTTAATAATGTAAAGTTATGAAATAATTTTATTTTGTACATCAATTACTTAGAAGGCAGACATACCATATATATTTGTTGCTGGTGAAAATAGTACAGAAGTTGAGATTTCTTAAATATTTCCAAACCTTTGCTCTAGATTATTAAATGACTTCAATAACAATGAAATTTTATTATTTTTAAGAGCAGAAATCATTGCTGAAGTAAAATGTCCCTGCTGAACACTTAACAAGGGAAATGATCATCATCAGATGATGAAATGACAATGGGCTAATTATCCTGTGTAGATATAAAAAATTAGAAGGCGTATTAAACTAAAACATAGCTGGCAGTTAATTGCTCTGCTGCTATTCCAACTCTTTCCATATCTATGTCTGGAATATTTCCAACTTAATGTAAAAAGTTAATTAATTATAAGAGATTCATAAACAAAGGAGCCCAAAAGCAAATTTTATAGTAAATTGCTAATATTATAAATATATGTCAGGCACTGCGCAGATCATAGGACATGGATGGTTCTTCAACCATCTCCAGACACTTAAATAGGAACTCAGATACATATGATAAATAAATAAATGAGACAATCAAATGTGAGTGAATTTTGCATAATAGTATGCGGGACTGTAAGTCAGTTGTGTAAGACTGACTTACTATCTCTGGTACATTTCACTACTTAATAAAAACTAACAATAAATGACAAATGTGCACTAAAATGAATATCTTTGACTAATGACTTCTAGAAAACGTGATAACAATATATCACTGCCTTCTTGAGTATACTGTTGTCATCTATCTATACATAACTATATATAAAATTATGAGATGTATATAATACGTAGTCATAATTATAATACATATGATATCATGTGTATAAAATGATAATAGTTTTGTTGTAATTATATATATATATGATTTTAATAGTTTCAATATATAATAAGATATTGGAAACATTTTCCAAGCATTTTAATATACCAACAGTATTTTTTTCTAATACTGACTTCTACAGGACTGATCTCTTGGTGCTCTCTTGGTTGTATTTTCTTCTCATTTTTCAGAGATTCAGCTTCTGTCTATACAGAACTGGTGTCATTTTCAATGCTTAAACCTTCCCATTTTTCTGGCCTAGTCAAGATGGTATATTGAAACATCACTTAATGATCTACAGCCATTGATCCTTATTCTTAAACATTCCTCCATGTTTAATACGCTATCTACTCTCATGGTTTTCCTGTATATACCTTCTATTCTTCCATATCACAACTATAATATGCTTCATTCTCGTTCACTGCCATCTTTTCTTGGCAAATTCATCAATATTTCTTGTCTTAGTAGGAACTAAAAGAGATCCACACAAAATTGGGTATTTTATACTGCAATGCTTGATATTGCAGTTTATTCCCTTGCTTTTTCTTAAGGGCTCTGTGGCTACAGTGATTTATCACTAAGTTTCCATGGTGACAAGTGAGATGCAATTGTTCCTTCTCCTAGCTTTCTCCACCAAAACATGACTTTTAGGAGATGTCAGCAAAATGATATTTGGCCACTTAGGAAACCCCAGGAGACTCAGAAGCCAGCTATCTCAGCCCTTCATTCTTCTCTTTTCTGTCTCATTAAAACAGCAACCTAACTTCTCACACCATTTAAATTACCACTTGAATAAAGGGTCTTACAAGATGTAAGTCTCCATGTTGCCTTTCCACCTCCTTCTCTTGTTTTCAATATCCTTCAGTCACAGATGCTTCCTCTCAGGTATATTATTTATGAAAATGAAAGTCACTCAGTCGTGTCAGACTCTTTGTGACCCCATTGACTATACAGTCCATGGAATTCTCCAGGCCAGAATACTGGAGTGGGTAGTCTTTCCATTCTCCAGGGTATCTTCCTAACCCAGGGATTGAACCCAGGTCTCCCGCACTGTGGGCAGACTCTTTCCCAGCTGAGCCACAGGGAAGTCCAAGAATACTGGAGTGGGTAATCTATCCATTCCCCAGCAGATCTTCCCAACTCAGGAATCGAACTGGGGTCTCCTGCATTGCAGGTGGATTCTTTACAAACTGAGCTATCAGGGAAGCCAAAATAATATTGATAATTAACACTAAAGTGTCCAAAACTAAGCTGAGTAGTTAATCTGTGTATTTAAGCTCTGAAATGCAATTAAAATAAATAAAAAGTACATACATGTTTCTTTTTTGAAATCACTCCTCTAGTCTTACCACCATCACCCCCATTACATCTTTATTTTAATCACTGTACAGAATCTGAGATCTGCTTATAATTTTTAAAAAATTAATAATTAAAGAAATCTGGAACACTCTAGTAAATCTCTGCAATACACTTTATCTTTCTAAAGACTATAATCAGTTGGGAGATATTTATATGAAGATGGAGTAATAAAAGTTTCTATATTCAAAGTATTTCATAATCATAATTGTGTAGAGATTTCATACTCAAGGTCCCTGATCCTCAAATACTAGTCAGATTAAGTTTTGAAAATGGCTCAAACCATTAGCTGATATTTTGCAAACTGAATATCCAAATGGTTTATTAAGGCTGTGGATTCCACTAATTGTATGCTTTTATATAATATATACCAACATTTTAATATAACAATTCTTATTTTTGTCTCCTGCATCATGGGAAATGAATGCTCTAAGTTCAATGTATAAGAGTAGACATTATTGTTATCAGAAAATTCTTTTGGGAAGTAATAGAATGTCAGTATTTAATAATGGAATTTGATTATTGTCTTACTTTGAACATGATTATATTTTTGTTTAAACAGCAGTATAAGAAAGTGCTGGTAAGAAATACATTTGGAAATGAGTGCTAGAAGATAGAGATACTGTCACAGTTTTACATACTGTCTTGCTTTGTAGGAAATAAAATTGCTGGCTAATTAATGTTTTTTAAACTTATTACATAAAAATGCAGAAGACAGATGACAAAAATTGCTTTATTTTATTTTTAGAGAAAAGCATCCTGAATACATATGGTGTTCACCACTCCATAGAGACTAAATGACACTTCACTGAAATATGCTCATGGGTGAATTTGTAGTGCAAATGTATTTGAGACTGAAATAAAATGAATATCATCAGTTAAAGAATGATATGTTTTGTACTGTCTCCACATCATTCAGCTCTTTCTATGAACTTGCACCAAGGGTTTCTTTCATTGCATACTAATGGGTTTCATTAAACCTCATGATACTTTCATACCAATTCTGATAACTGTAAGAAAATAACTCCCAGGATGAGCCATTTCAATAATTCTACCATTTGAGATTCAGGTCAATTTAGTCTGAATATTCTTGTTCAAATATGAATATATGTATAAAAATGTGAGCTGCAAGACAGACAGGTTCAAATTCATATCTTAACTAAACTAAAAATTACTATCCTGCTTATTGAATAGGCTGTCAAGCTTGCAATGTTCTCAAGCAAGAGTTACTTACTACAGTTTTCTTCATCTGAATTATCACTGCAGTCATTTTGGCTATCACACCGCCAGTGATCTGGAATACAGTTGTTGTTTTTACACTGGAATTCATGAGGACCACAAGTCTTTTTATCTGTAATGGAAAGAACCAGAATTTGCATTGTTGGCTTCCATAAAGATATCCCTCATGGTGTCCTCACTGCCGTGTCAATCCAAGGGACATGAAATTTCCTAGGACCTCAAATCAGTTATTAACTGAGAAGCATTCCTAGGAAAAATTGAAGGCAAATTCTGACTAATATTTCATTGTGAGTTAATTACAAAGCAACTGACTGGACTATCCACTCAACACAAATCAGTCAATAAAAATAAATATTAAGATTATTGAAAACTGTCCTTCTCTTTAAGATACTTCTTCCTTAAGCCATCTTCTATTTTTGCTATAAAGTAGCAGCCATAAAGAAATAGTTATTAACCAAACTGTGTGGTTGCCATCTTGTCTTCCTTCTTTACAAGTTCTTACTCAAAATTTACCTATGGTCAGTTGGTCTAAATGTATAGACTACAATAGTGCCTAAGTAAAGACCTTAAAAATTGTTAAAGTGCCAGGTTCATCTGAACCTCTAAATAACCCCATTAAGTATTCAGGAAATGTATTAAATAGCCCTTCATTTTACAAATGCTAAGACAGGTATTCTTATAAATTTAAGAACTTGATGCATTTTCACTATCACTAAATGACACAGCCAATTAAAAAAAAAGTATGCACTGACTCCTGATTTGCTATTCTTTATAAAAAATCTAACTGGGTCCATAGGATCCAGAATAAAAATTTACACAATAAGAATTTATGCAAAGTTTAGATTAGATATTTAAAATTTTTCATGACTAATATCCAACTGTTTATAACCTACTCCACTGCTTCTTAAACACTAATGTATGTATATATTAATTAGTTGGAAATTTTGCTAAAATGGAAATTGTGATTGAGTAGATCTAGAATTCTAGCAAGTTCTCTAAGTGATAATATCATCTTTGGTCTATGAAACACACTGAGTTAGCAAGGTCAAAGCATCAAGATGATATAAATTCAAGTACATAAAATAATGAGTATTGATGTCAATGCACAATTTAAGATATATTTTCTTTTCACATACTTAGATCAACTTTTTTTTTTTCTTAGCCATGTTAGAGATGGATAGTGAAGTGTTAACATGATTGAGATTGGTAAAATAAATTAACTAAGGGAGAGAAGCTATTTGGTGGCCGTTGTTACTCTTTACTGCAAATTGCATTTTACAAAATTCAGATTTAAATAATATTATGAAAACAAAAGTGACTTAGGTTTAATTAAGAAAATCATATAATGATCATATACTGAAGATCCAGGCCACCTGCTGGGTAAGGATTTTCATAAACATGATCACACACAATCTTCATAACATTCCTAAGAAATATTATTAGATGCATTTAAGTAAATAAGAAGTAAATCTTAAAAGTTTAATTGATTTCTCCAATTTTACAAAGGTCTTAAATGGCAAAGGAGGACTTTATATTCAATCCTGTTCCAGAAACATTTTAAATTTTTGTAGAAATTCTCATGATAGACCTCAAATGCACTGTTCTACTAATATGTATGTGTTAGATATAGCCTAATAAATATATGCATACAGATAGAGAGAGAGAGGGGGAGAAAGAATATTCCCCTCCCCCTCTTCCATCCTGCCTGCATACCTGCCTATCTGATAATGATTACTCAGAATTTAACTGTCACTGTGTTGAGTACTGTGTTTCATAATATATCCATTTTGCCTGTGCTATATTTAAAAATTGGTCTAAAATTTATCAAAGTTCTAATGTAGCATTATGCACACCTCAATCAAGCAACATGGATATTGGAATTTAATTTGTATATTAGAATTTAAATAACCCTTGAAGATACTGTTTCTGATACTGAACTATTTAGATAGTTACTTCATTTTGGAAATTAAACTCCTCTAAAATTAATACTCTAGGTAATAGTAGTTTTATTTATTCCTTGCCATGTGTTGCTTGCATTATTTAAAATATTGTTTAAATTTTTAGAATAGAAGAATATAAGAAAGAGAAATCTGGATCAGAGAAATAGACCATTTGACTTAGTATTACATTGTACCAGGCATATCTCCATAATTACAAAAGTTTAACAATCAGTACTTAGTATCAGTACAACGGGTTTTTAAGTTTTCTCCTCTAAATTGTATCATATTTTGTGTTTGAAACAGACTTACACTTACAAGTTACAGTTACAAGTTCATTAGAGTTCATTTCTAAGGTTTCCATTTGGGGTGGTGCAGAAAGAGTCACATGAAATGTTAATTGCTTTATGTAAGGTTATTTGAATTTTCTGTTTCCAAGCTATTTAACTTTTTGATTCATGACACTGCTTATAAACATTACAAATACAAACTATAAACTACATAGGTATAAACAGCAATTCTTGAATTGGCTACACATTAAAGTCACCAAGGGAATGTTAAAAAATCCCCCTGCCCAGTCCATCTCCCATATCAATAAAATCAGATTCTCTGGGGTGGAACCCACATATCAGTATTTTTATTAAAGCAAGCTGAATGATTCCAGTGAGCAGCCAATACTGAAAATCACTGAACCTCAAAACCGATTGTAGAACAGAACATATATAATCCCAAATTGTAATACTCCAGAAAAATACTCACAATATGTAAAGTTTTCTATTAATTCATATTGTTAAATAGAAATGTAACAATCCTTCCATTTTTTGATATTATAAATTTGGAGAAAACAAATATAGTATTTGAAAACTTGTTTTCTTTGTTTAATACACTTTCGCATGAATTTTAGATAATCAGAAACAAACTGGATGCTCCCTGAAAGGTGGAGTGAGGGACCACCAAAAGATAAAACTGTTTGTAACATATACTGTATGTGGCTTCTTAATGTGTGCACTGCCTATTTCTCAAAAGAGAGGAAAAAATCTGGTTCTGTGATGCCTGTGGAATAAGAACTGGGGAAGTGGACTGAGAAACAGGGTTGAAAGATAGATTTAGTTTTCTCCTTATACCAAAAGGAAGCCAAAAGAAGCTATAAACTGCTGAATTAATAACAATTTGGAATGTTACCATGCAATGTGTCAGACAGAGAGTTTCAACAGAGGAAATAAACTGGAGTCCCCGCCCATCAATCTCAGACCTTGCAATAGAAGCAAAAATTTGCAAACTACCACTTCAGGCTTAAGTTCAAAGCAAAGTTTATTAAAGTATGGATATACTCTCAGAGAGAGAGCAGGGATGTTTCTGGAAAGTAAAACCAGCCCTCCTATACAGGCTAAGGGGCTTCCCAGATGGTGCTAGTGGTAAAGAACCCTCCTGCCAATGCAGGAGACATAAGAGATACAGGTTCCATCCCTGAGTCAGGATGGTCCCCTGGAGGAGAGCATGGCAACCCACTTCAGTACTTTTGCCTGGAGAATCCCATGGACAGAGGAGCCTGGTGGGCTGTGGTTCATAGAGTCTCAAAGTCAGACATGACTGATGTGACTTAAACACACATGCATACAGGCTTCAGGTTGTTTTATAAGTTGTTCTATGAGGAGGTGGAGTGTAATCATGGGTGAAAGACAGGGAATAGCTATGTGATTGACTGCCCTGATATCTGTAACACATTCATTATTGCTCATGTCCCTACCATTGGTTCACTAAGAAAAACCCATCTTGGGTGCGTGTAGGGGGTATATTTTATTATAATGTTGGTATATATTAAGTCTGAGTTTACTAGATGTTACATGCCTGTCTAGTCAGGGCATGCGATGCCCAGGACCTCCTCTCTTGTTACTGTGCTGCCTCCTTATCAGGATAAGTTGCTCACCAACCAACCAGAGTTTCACAGGTTCTGGGTGGGGTCAGAGGAGGGTCTCCAGATGGCTGGGGCCTAACTGATTGTCCCCTCTTGTCTATACCCACCACCACCTCTTTGCTGCTAATGACAAGCGAGGGTCCTCAGATGGTTGGGACTTAGCTGAATTATCCCCCTCTTATTTCTTTCACCTCTGTCACTTCCTTGTTGCTAATGTCTAACTACCTAACAGGAAGGCCATAGGATACAACATCAATATATATGTTTGTTATATATCTATATATCCACAATAACAGAAAATTAAACTTTTACAATAGTATCAATGAAACAACAAATACCCAGGAATAAAGCTACTGATATTTGTGCAAGACCATACTGAAAACCATAAAGCATTGCTGAGAGAAAGTTAATATGTCCAAGAAAATGCAGTGATACCTATATGCATGGATTAGAAAACTCAAATTGTTATCAGTATCAGTATCAGTTCAGTTGCTCAGTCATGTCAGACTGTTTGCAACCTCGTGGTTCAAAGCATCAATTCTTTGGCGCTCAGCTTTTTTCACTGTCCAACTCTCACATCCATACATGACTACTGGAAAAACCATAGCCTTGATTAGACAGACCTTTGTTGGCAAAGTAATGTCTCTCCTTTTCAATATGCTATCCAGGTAGGCCATAACTTTCCTCCCGAGGAATACAGAATTAATGAAACTCTTACTAAAATTCCAGCAAGTTACTTTTGAAGGGATAGGTTATCTTAATCTGATTAATCTTAAGAAATTGATTATTCTAAAATTATATTTAAATGCAAAGGATCTAGAACAATCAGCCAATACTGAAAAAAAAGAACAAAGCTAGAGTATTTAGAGTACCTGATTTAAAGTAACTTTAAATTTACAGTATCAAGAGAGTATTAAACAAAATGAAACCAAAATATAAGTCTACACATACAGTTAACTGATTTTCAACAAAGGCTCTAAATCAATTTAATGGGAAGAGGAAAGTCTTTTTTAGCAACAGTTATTGAAATAAGTGGCTATCTATATGAAAATGATATATCTCAACCCACCATATCCATACACAAAAATGAATCTCCGTTGATCGTAAGTATAATATAAAGCTTCTAGAATATAGGAAAATATTTTCATAATCTTGGAGTAGGCAAAGATTGCTTGCTTACAAGGTTGCTTCAGTCATGTCCAACATTTTGGGCCTCCATGGACCAGGGCCCTCCAGGCTCCTCTGTCCATGGAATTCTCCAGGCAAGAATACTTGAGTGAGTTGCCATGCCCTTCTCTGATTCTTTAGAATACATAAAACAATAATCCAAAAAATTGGCAAATTGAACTTAACCAAAATTAAACTTTTCTATTCTCTAGAAGATATCATTAAGAAAAACAAACTGACAAACTTTTCTTCATATTAAAAAGTGAAATATTGGAAATACGAAGCTTTTGTTGATCATGTTAATATTCTTCTGTAATCATCACTATCTTCCAGTTCAGAAAACATGATGATTACAGGCAGCTGGGTAACATGCGATGATTTTTGTTACAAAAAGTAATGTAGTCACAGAAACACTGAAGCAAAAAGGATTATGATAAGAATGAAACTGAGCCTCCATCATGGCAGCTCCTTGTTTCCTCCTCCTGACTCTAACATCATAGCGTTAGAATTATGGGGTTAGAATTGGAGTTCAAACTGGAGCACCTTCTTTTGTAGTGATAGAAAATCTTGTCTACTACTGGGGGCAGGATCACTGTCTGTTATCAAAACATAACCTCTTTATATAGAATCAGTATGTTCTTTATTTAAATCAACCTTATACAGTTTTGATCTCTCACTGTAAATCTGCCTCCAGGTCTCTATTAGCATCATGTAGAGATGAATATACCTATATATGCTGCTTGCAAATATTCTAGAGCTCATTGACTGTTATGAGTTCCTCAACAGTGATGACACAAGTTGACTCTTCCTTATGTTCGATAGTAGGGTTTACTGACACATAACTTTTTGGTTGACATGAATGTAGCAGATATATAACATTATTATTGGCCTTTTTTTTTTTGTCGTTTTGAAACTACTATTTCCACCACTGGCAAAGCTGTTATTCATGGACCTTAGAACACAGTTAGTCTGCAAAAATAACATTTTAAACACGTTACTCATGTTTAAAAACATTCATTTTATAACTTAAACCTAATAGATGATTATTTTCTTTTAGTATTAAAGAAGTATGAAGGAGGGCAGTGCAGGGATTGTATGGTGGCTAGATAATATCCTGAGGAACACAGATTTCTATCATTCTGCTCCACCATCCTAAGTAATGGCTAGCATTTTTCTTAGTCACTTCACGGCCCAAGATGACTACTAGTGCTTGAGTCATTACACTGCAGGCCTGAAGGAGGACAGAAGGGCAAAACAAGAAGGCTTTTTAAGAAAGCTCCCCCAAAATATTCATCCTGGAAATCCCACCCAATACTTCTGGGTACATTTCAAAGGTCAGAACTTAGTCAAATGACAATATCTATCTTCAAGGGGAGATGGGAAATGTGATGACTTACTCTGAATAGCAATGCATCAACAAAAGATTTAGGCTTCTGTTTCTAAAGGGGAAATAAAAATCGGTAGGTTGATGGGCAATTTAGGAGTCTTTGTCAATAAGTAAACAAGACAAATTAAACTCATTTGAGGTGATCTCCATGGCTGCTGAAAGGGAGAGGATTTCTTCTCTTTCATGATTGCGAGGATTATAACCTCAAGTTGCCATGGGTCATTTAAAAACCATGTAGATTGCACCCATCTAAGAAGCCAAATTAAGCAATAGTTCAAAACTGGAGGCGAAGATAAGCCTCTGATGACTCTATGTGAATTCTTAAATCTAAATTGTGCCTGAAGTCAACTCTAGCCACTCCTTGAAACTGAGGCAAAAAATTTATCCCCCCCACTGGTTTCTGCTGAATTTCTGTCATTTACAGACAAGAGTCCTAACTGATATAAATGCCATACTATATTTTGCTTAGAAATAATATGGACTCCTAATAGTAATATTCTTTTCTGTATGTGATGATTTACATAATTTCTGAAATATTTCATGAAGTCTCAGAATTAGTTTCTATTTAAAAATAATTTGCAAACTCAGGCTTCCATGAAAATGGGCATTGGTAAACCTTCTTTGAGCATATTCTCTACCTGACAAATGTGATTATAGCATTTAGTGATATTGATTATCTAGAAAGCTGCAGGTTGCCTTGCATTGTAAAGTGTCTTGTAGATATGAAAATTAATTTCATGTTACTTCTCATCAATCAGGGTAATATTCCTCAATGAGCACTTACACGCACAACCTGTTCTTCTAGCAGAAGCAGAAATAATACGTGAATGCACCAGCAGTTGACAATAACAGTGCCAGCTGTAGCTTGTCTCAGTGGGATTCTCTTAGTTCTGTTTTGCCTTTGAATTTTTAGTTTTTTTAAACTTTTACATTAGTCTTCCAGGTAGAGAATATAAAGGCTTATAAGTAAATCAAATTAACAATGACATATTTTCTTTATAAAGAGGTGAATGTATGATAAGCTGCTCTCTAGAAGCTCCAATCATGGCATTTTTAAAATTGCATTTTAATGCAATATATGCAATTTTCAGCAAAAATTTTTTGAATGCACATTATGCAGAAATTATCATATTACATCCTGTAATGCCATCTATCACACTTGACAAGAATTTGTGATTTGCTTTTTAATTTAGAAACATATTGTAAACACAAACGTATAGAATAGTCTTCTGGACTTTATGGGAGAGGGCGAGGGTGGGATGATATGCGAGAATGGAATTGAAACATGTAAATTATCATATGTGAAACAAATTGCCAGCCCAGGTTCGATGCATGATACAGGGTGCTCAGGGCTGGTGCACCAGGATGACCCAGAGGGATGGAATCAGGACGGAAGTGGGAGGGGGGTTCTGGAAGGGGAACACATGTATACCTATGGAGGATTCATTCCAATGTATGGCAAAACCATCGCAATATTGTAAAGTAAAAAGTCTTTATTGAATTTGTTACAATAAAATTTTTTTTAAAAGTATTTAAAAAAATAAATAAATTTAGGGGTGAAGTGAGAGGAGCTAGTTCTAGCATGCAAGTAAAACACAGTTTTCTTTTACCTCCAATACCCTAACATCTTAAAGTCACAGTTTAGATCATTCAGAATGTTTACGAGAAACACTGCTTTTTGTTTGGAGGAAAGAGTGTATGAAAAGAAGCATGTTTTAGCAATAGCATTGTCTAGTGGCCAATCTCTCTTTATGCTAGCCTACTTTAAGTCTTTATTGTTATCTCATCTCTTATTTTCATATGAAAAGTCATTTCAATAGAGAAGATAATAGAAAGTCATGATAATGGCATAGACTCTATTTTTAAGGACTCAAATAACAGGCTGTAAGGAAGTTACTGGAAAAGGATAAAAAGAGGAAGTATATATAGTTGTGCTAGATGAAAGTGACCAACAGTTGTCAGTCTTAGATTTTAACCTAATTATTGGACTATATGGTAGTATGCTCTCTTGCCCCTTACATACTTAGACAGTCTTTCAGATTCCCATCTTTCATTTTTTTTCCCTTTACAATGTATTTAATGCATATTTATATCTGATATAAACTGAAAACAAAGGTTTTGTTGTAAATTCATGGTGGGAACAGAAGAGAAACAACATGTTGAGCTATTCAGGGTCCCTCAAATGGAGGGATATCCTCAGATTCTTGAACCCCAAAGTAATGAAGTCTTGTTCTGGTGTACAGATTTTTGAAATGCATGGTGTCAGTGCCCCATCTACAATCTTTGGCGCTCATCACCCCTATCTATGCTAATCCAATGACTCTTTTTTAAAACATTGGAATTTAGTTGCTTTACAGTGTTGTGCTTCTGCTGTACAATGAAGTGAATCAGCTATATGTATACATACATCCCCTCCCTTTTGAACCTACCTCCCACCTACCCCTCCATCCCACCCTTCTACTTCATCACAGAGCATAACAGAGCTCCCTATTAAACCACTGGCTTCTAACCACAAGCATGTGGGACTCTCTGCTTGGCCCCAGTCTGGAAGTGCTTTTTAGGGCACTTACACCTTTCTCTTCCTCGGAGCTGTGTTAAACAAATGACTGACACGATCTGGTGAGTAAATATCTCAGCTCTCTCCTCTGTTTAGGGAAACTGATTATTCTACACTATCCTACAGAATTTCCTTGTAGAATGGATCTCATTCCTGCAATAAATTGCTCAATAATGTACTTTCTATCCCCTCTTCCCTTCCTTGGTTAACTGCCCATCATTATTGATTTGTGGAATCATTTCCTCAATAAACCACTTATATTCAAAATCTTGTGAATGCAAGTTCTAATTCTAGGAAAACTCAACTTAACAAAGGATGTACTGTGCTATACTTAATTATGTCTAACTATTTGTGACCCCACTGACTGTAGCCCGCCAGGCTCCTCTGTCCATGAGGATTCTCCTAACAAGAATACTGAAGTAGGTTGATTTGCCCTCCTCCAGGAGATCTTCCCAACCCAGGATCTAACCCAGGTCTCCCACATTGCAGGTGGATTCTTTACCATCTGAGCCACCAGGGAAGTGGTGATGATATATGTTGTCATTTAGTCAACAAACTTGAATTAATGCCTATCATGTACTTGGCACTGTTCTGAGCTCATACGGTTTATATTAATGAAGAAAACTGGCACAAATCGCTACCCTCATTGACTTTATATGCTAATGGCCAAGTGGTGATTTGAGACTAGAAAGAAAACAACAACAACAACAACAACAAAGTGTTGACTGGAAGGTAAAGAGTGCTATAGAGAAACAGAGAAAAGAATAGAGAATGTGTGTGGAAGGGGGTATTTCAAATGATAGTCTGCAAATGCTATATTAAGAAAGTGACCTTGGGATTTTTCTTTTGATCCAGTGGCTAAGACTCCATGCTCCTATTACAGGGGGCCAGGATTCAATCTTTGGTTAGGGAACTAGATCCCACACACTGCAACTAAAATTCTATCAGCACAGCTAAATAAATAAATACTTAAAAAAATATTTTAAAATAAAGTGACCTTGAAAATTGATGAAGAGAAAAGGATTGAACCATGTTACAGCCCAGGAAGAAATAGGACCTTGAAAGAATAGGCAGGCCTTGAAGTATAAGAAAACAGGGAGATAAAGGTGGCTGAAGGAGAAGAAACAGGTCAACTTCAGCAAGAGCACTGGGAGAGATCAGGAAGATGATCCATTGGTGCAGATGAGCAATAACACTGAGCAAGGCTGTATACAGAACTTCTCTTGTTTCTCATCCTTGGCAGAGAGCATCTATATTTGGTCACTTTCTTTTTGACAAATGAATTTCAAATACATTTTTTTTCTTTTTCTTTTTTCAAGTTTTTTTTTTCTTTACTTTATTGTGTTGGTTTTGCCATACAATGACATGAAACCACCATGGGTTTACATATGCTCCCCCTCCAGAAACCCCCTCCCTTCAAATACATTTTAACATTTATGACAAAATAAAGACAGAAATTTGAATGACTGCTAAATGGCTATAGCAATATAGAAACCCTAATCTTGGAAATACCATGATGGATTCTTTGACCTGCCTATATTCTGGATAATTACCTTTTTCTCAGCTTTTGTGTCATACAGAGGTAGCATGGTAGCATACACTAATAAAGGTATGCTAGGTAAAAACAAGCCAAATCCACCTCTGAAAGAAAACTGAGACTCCTACAGAATGAAATGCATCTAGGGACAAGATTTATTGACTAGCGGTCAATAATTTGATTTGCTGACTAGATTTACTGCATAAAAGTACCAAAAAGGTCTATCCTTTCAACCAGAATTGTATTTCTTTTTTTATAGCACCAGCATTTTTTATTTCATTGTGGTTGGTACATCAAAATTTGGTTATACAAAGAGATTTCTAAATATTGTTATAAGCAGTCTTTTAAAATTGATATTAATATTCTCAGATTCCAGTTTGAATTTTATATTTTAGTTTGAAAACAACAATAGCACCTAGAATTTGTTGAGTGTTTTCTCTAAGTTCAAGGCTAAGCTTGATTCATGTGATCCACCGAGCAACTCAGAAAGGAATGTATATTGAACAGAGGAGAATAGTAAACCTCACATTACAATAAATTACTTGTCCCAAAGCCCACAGCTCTTAAACTGAAAAACCAGGTTCTTGAATCCATATAATCTCATTAATGCCTATACTATAAACCATACTGAAACGAACACAAATAATTCCTCCAAAACAAGTTCCTCACTGCTTCCTTCTTTTGCCACTTTATACCAAGATCTCAGTTTTATGGGTTAAATGATGACTAAAATTGCATAGATAGAAAAAGTTGAGCTAAAGTGAACTCAAGGAAAACACAGTTGCCTTTATAAAACCCTGAAGCTGCAAAAGGTCTAACCTCAGAGGTAAAAATATTTTCATGTAAGGAGTGTAATTTACACTCAGAGATAAACATGGACAAAATTACCAAGTCTTCAGTGATAAGATTTTTTACTCCTGAACTGTGTGAACTTTAAAAAAATAATTTGGCATACAGTATAATTTGAGGAAAACAATTTGGCTTATTAAAAAGAAAATCTCTATCTCTCTCAGTGCAGAACGTGTCCCTTACTTGACTTACAGTTCAACCAGGTGCTACATATCAGTAAATGATCAGATCAGCCTTTATCTCATCATTCCTCATTGGCTGCCTAGTCAACAACGTATTGATTTGTTTTTTAAGATTCTGCTTACAGTACATGATTGTTTACTTGGCTTACTCCCAAACGTCTTTAAAAACATGCATGTTAGATGGCTTTATTCACCTTTTAGTAAGCCTGCTTGCCTCCTATATTAATACTACATCTGCTTCCAGGATCATATTTTTTCAGAGAGACAGCAGGTTATGAAAAGAAATGCAAAAACAAATACACACACACACAATAAAACAAAAAACACAGTGCTTGGGCTGAATTTAATATGGGAATTTAAATAAAGGAATTCAAATAAAAATCAAATTTTAATTCAACCACTAGACCCATGCAGAAAGCAAAGTATATCAATGGAAAATATGAATCATCATTAAATCTGCATTAATTTAGCTCACCTAAATATTCTTTCAAGTTCCAATGTGTCACTACAAACAATGAAGAATCAGAAATGCTCTTTATGTTATACTTTATTAAATCTAAGAAAAAAAAGAATCATCACTATAAAACATATATCCATCATGGGCTATATCATCAAACTAGTCAAATTATTACCTACAGTGGAGACGAACTGAAAGTATTGTTACAGGACAAGGTTAAAACCTCTGACTGGGAATAGCTACTAAGCAGAAAGGGAAGCAAGAGGAACCCACTGACTTTTGGGGTTGGTTTGATTCATTAGAAACATCGTTTCCAATGTACCCATTCACCTACCACCTTTACAAATTTGCCATTTTCCTGTATCATCTATACCAGTATTTATTTAATACATTTTTAAATGGCTTAACTTGCTAATATTAAACTTCACCATGAGCCACAGATTATTGATATCATGATCCGATATGCTAGTGTCTATATTTTAAATCCTTATAAGATACAATATTACTCTGCGTAATTAGCATCACCAACTCAGTGAACATGCTGCTGCTGCTGCTGCTAAGTTGCTTCAGTCGTGTCCAACTCTGTGTGACCCCATAGACGGCAGCCCATCAGGCTCCCTCATCCCTGGGATTCTCCAGACAAGAACACTGGAGTGGGTTGCCATTTCCTTCTCCAGTGAAGGATAGGGAAGTCTGGCATGTGAAAGTCCATGAAGTCACAAAGAGTTTGACACAACTTAGCAGCTAAACAACAATTACTTTGCATATTATGTGAAATCATCCCTTGTTTAGATGTTACGTGCTTGCTATAAATCCAGAATTATTGCTTTAGGGCAGTTTTTTCCAAGTATTTTAAAGAGTAAAACACACATACAAACACACACTTATACACACACACACACACACACACACACAGAAACACACACATGAATTAGAGACATCTTATTGACAATGTGTGTGTGCTTGCTAAGTTGTTTCAGTTGTGTCCGACTCTTTGCTACCCCAGGTACCATAGCCTGCCAAGCTCCTCTATCCATTGGATTCTACAGGCAAGAATACTAGAGTGGGTTGCCATGTCTTCCTCCAGGGTATCTTTCTGACCCAGGGACTGAACCCACATCTCTTAATCTCCTGCAATGTCAGGGGGGTTCTTTACCACTAGTGCCACCTGGGAAGTCCCTTGCTGAAAGTACTTCTGAAAGTGGAAGTCATTCAGTCATGTCCGACTCTTTGGGACCCCATGGACTACACAGTCTATGAAACTCTCCAGGCCAGAGTGGAGTGGGTAGCTTTTCCCTTTTCCAGAGGATCCCCCCAACCCAGGGATCAAACCCAGGTCTCCCACGTTGCAGGCAGATTCTTTACCAGCTGAGCCACACAGAAGACCAAAAGTACTTGTAGTTTAACACAACTATCCTATATTATATACTTAAGGTGCTACTGTGGATGCAACAGGATTCTTATAATAACATTTAGGTGTTCTGGGTCCGAAACTGATTCTTTCCCCAGGGCACTGGCATGTTTTTCTTGCAAAAGAAGCTTATTAAAAGAAAAATAAGCCAAGTTCAGAACAGTTCAGTTGCTCAGTCTTGTCTGACTTTTTGTGATCCCATGGAATGCAGCACACCAGGCTCCCTGCCCATCAGCAACTCCCAGAGTCCACTCAAACTCATGTTCATTGAGTCCAGTTCAGTTTAGTTCAGTCACTCAGTCGTATCCAACTCTTTGTGACCTCATGAACTGCAGCACGCCAGGCCTCCCTGTCTACCACCAACTCCCAGAGTCTACCCAAATCCATGTCCACTGAGTCAGTGATGCCATCCAACCATCTCATCATCTGTCATTCCCTTCTCCTCCTGCCCTCAATCTTTCCCACCATCAGGGTCTTTTCAAATGAGTTAGCTCTTCATATTAGGTGGCCAAGTATTGGAGTTTCAGCTTCATCATCAGTCCTTCCAACAAACACCCAGGACCGATCCCCTTTAGGATGGAATGGTTGGATCTCCCTGCAGTCCAAGGGACTCTCAAGATTCTTCTCCAACATCACAGTTCAAAAGCATCAATTCTTCAGTGCTCAGCTTTCTTTATTGTCCAACACACATCCATACATGACCACTGGAAAAACCATAGCCTTGACTAGATGGACCTTTGCTGGCAAAGTAATGTCTTTGCTTTTTAATAAGCTGTCTAGGTTGGTCATAACTTTTCTTCCAAGGAGTAAGGGTCTTTTAATTTCATGGCTGTAGTCATCATCTGCAGTGATTTTGGACCCCCCAAAATAAAGTCTGTCACTGTTTTCACTGTTTCCCCATCTATTTTCCATGAAGTGATGGGCCCAGATGCCATGATCTTACTTTTCTGAATGTTGAGTTTTAAGTTAACTTTTTCACTCTCATCAAGAGGCTCTTTAGTTCTTCTTCACTTTCTGCAATAAGGGTGGTATCATCTGCATATCTGAGGTTATTGATATTTCTCCCAGCAACCTTGATTCCAGCTTGTGTTTCATCCAGCCCAGTGTTTCTCATGATGTACTCAGCATATAACTTAAATAAGCAGGGTGACAATATACAGCCTTGTAGTATGACAATATATAGTCACATTAGTAGTTAAAGAAAAAAACATGTGATTAGGCACATGATCTATGACCCTGAAAGTTGGAATAATGGTGTGGAAATATGATTTTCCTTGGGCTAAGGAGATTTGAAACCCATGCTTACCAATTGATTGGTTTGACCTTACCTTTCTGACTTTGTTTCACCATCTGTTAAATAACAATAACAACCAGAGTAATATTATCAATTCCACCTAATTTAAATATTTCTCTAAGGACTACAAGAAAGTGATTAACCCATCTTAGGTTTCAGCTGGTCTTTTCCAATGTCTTAGCAGGCAAAGAATCCACTTGCAATGCAGGAGATACAAGAGACATGGGTTCGAGCCTGGGTCAGGAAGATACCCTGGAGCAAGAAATATTTGGCAACCCACTCTGGAATTCTTGGCTGAAAAATTCCAAGACCCTGCTGAGCTATAGTCCATGGGATCACAAAGAGTAGGACATGACTCAGCACGCACATGCAAGCACACACACCCACAGGGCCTCAGTTAACTTTAATTATCTTACTGTTTCTTCCTGTTACCCCAGTTTCTACTTTTCTATCTTTACCAATAATGGCCAGAAATGAATCCCACAAGTCAGTCAAGACTATCTGTTCAAAACTCGATAAATAAACAAATTTGAATATAGGTAAAGAGACTGGGGGTACAATAGAATAAATTTGGGAAAACTTTAGTATCAGTATCTTACAAACCTCTGTTGCTAGTTTTTGGTTACCTTTGATTATCCTCAGTAGCTAAACCCTCATCCTCTTTTAGCTCAATACTTAGCAAATATCTTCCTTCAATATGCCCCTCCCATTAATCTCCAAAATCTCATTACAAAACTGAAGTAAAACAGTAGACTTCAAAAGTGACAAATGCAGTATGTTTCTCAAAATGGAAATTTCTCTTCTCCATAAATGATTTTAACTGTGAAATCCTTCCCAAAATCCATCAAAGAAAAATTCTCAGTTTATCAATGATTTCTCCACTTTTCAAGTCTAATTACATTGATTATAGACAACTTCTGAGTCAGTTCACAATGTTTGACCTTAAAATTACTTTATATAGAACCACTTTTCTTTACACTCATAAATGGGCTTTTGCTCATGTGAAAAAATTAAATTAAAAATATATAAATAATTAAGATATATACATATGGAAAATATATATCCAAATATATCTCAATAAATATACCAAATATAATCTAAATCTGATAGATGAAAAGAGTATTCCTCTTCATATTTCTAGATTAGCATAAATGCTGTATTGGATCAATGTCAGAAAAAAAGTAATTGCTTTCAGGAGGAGAGAAAATTTTAAAGAAACACATATGTGTCAGATATGGTATAAATCATTTGGAGAATGTAAACTTACTTAATCTTCTTAGTAACTTTATGATAGATATTGCTTATTTTATACAGAAAACTGAAGTAAATGGTAGTTAATACACTTAATATTATTACATGGTCAGAAGATCATGAGGCCAAATTATTTACTGATCTTTATATTCTATTATATTACTAGAGTGATATCTACATATATATTAATACAGTTCTTATCATTTTAAATTCTGTAACTTTAATTAATAGGTGATTTTCAAAAGGATTTATGAAGGCATACTTAAAAAGTGATGGCAGGATATTTAAAGTCTTGAAAATATGTTATCTTATATCTTAAAAGAGTATAAACATTTATCTGAGTATTAGGAAATGTGAGTTTTTTTTTAACAAATCTTGTACACTGAAAAATATTGTAAAAAAAAAAGTTTTAAATAAGTAAAAAGTGAAAGAAAAAGTAAAAAATGAGTTTTAAAAGAAACCGTAGAGATGTTATTGGCAGGCAGTACGATAATGTAGAATGGTTGAGTTATTTTAGCTTTAAAGAAAGAAAAATGTAATACACTTAAACACACAAACAGAAACACAAATGCTATTATATTGTGTCGATATGCTAAATGCTAAAATATTGGGTTGATACCCCCGAGATTGTATTCTGAAGCCAAAGAAGAAAGTAAAATCATCTTAATTTTTTATCTTCTGCCTTAAATTCCTTAGATAGTCCAGATATATTAACACTGGTTTTCCTTTCTCTGCCAGTTGTTAAGAATGTTTGCTTAAGAGAAAATCCCCTTAGAGACATACCTGAACTGAGGTTTCCAATAGGATATCTGTCACTGTGAACCTCTGATGTTGCCTGCTAAAACGCAGCACTTCCCTAGGAAGGTACTAGTCAAACAATCTTATCTTTCCCTGAAGTGTGGCTAGAGAGCCAAAGGAACTCATTTTTACTCTAAGCTAAAATTCTCTAAATAAGAAAATTTGCCATTTAAAAATTAAATTGTGAATGCCATTATGAAATAATTTTGAAGGAAAAAGACATTTTTTAAAACTATTTGGATTCTCTTGGCAGATATTCACATTCCAGGACTATGCTCCTTATGGTGTCATTTGTAGAACTATTTGTTCCACTTTAAGCAAAATATCTCCATCTCAGCAGGAGATCTTGGCACATAATTAAGTTGATCCTTTTTCAGAAAGTTTGCAATGGTGTTGTCTGTTTATTGATAAAAAGAGAATCCCATCTCTAATGGGATTTAAAACCTAGTTAGTTTTCTTTTTTCAATCCATTAAAAAGGTAGCTAATACTCTTCCTGAAGTACTCTCCATCTTTCTCTTATATTAACTGTAGAAATCAACATCATTTCTGTATTCAAGACTTGGAATATATTGCTTTTAATTCCAAAAGACATTTAAATCAAATAGATTTAGTTTCAGCTTCCTCTTTGTTTTCCATAGCTCAATCCCTGGCCCAGAGCCTAACATAATAAAAGTAAAATAAAAGAAAATAAGATTAACCTTATCATTCATACCTGACCAATTTAAATAACATAAATAATCAACATTTTCAGAATGTCAACTGCATGGAGCAGTGACATGCATAATAAAAATGTGCCCTGGGTGAAGCAATACCTGCCTGGAGAAGGAATGCATTCTGACCCAAGAACAGAAGGAGAATGCTTCCATTTCTCACTTACTAAAGTGTCTCTGCCTTCTTTCTTGAGGACTTGCCTAGGACCCCTCACAGAAGCTGAGATTCTGCCTCTGTTCACATTTCCCCAATTCTGGCTCCCACTCTTTCACCAAACTTTCCTCTGGTCTTTAAAGCACGGAGGCAGCAGCTTCATTGAGAATATAAACTATGGTAGTGGGCCTTGGTTCAGTTATAATAGTTGCAGACCCAGGTTTGGCTGAATTTCACCCTAAACACTGATTCATTGGCCCTGAATAGCCCATGGGATTGTTGTAACACATATGCACAGGGCTGAATTTGCCTCCTTTTGTGTGAAGAACTACCACTCTTAGTATCTTCCTCACATAGATAAATTTTAAGATTTTGAAATAACTCATCTCACCTGACCTTGCCTGTGAACCAAAATACTTACAATACAGATGTGCTTAACAACTCAAATATATTTCATATAATTTGCTACCCAGGGAGACATTTCTGGGCACTAAATATAGGATAAAAAGACAGACTATAGGGTATTCATCCTCAGAAGTCATGTGAATGAATGAGAAAATGCCCAACTCACTGGTGATGCAGCCTTACCTACAAGTTTTATAATTTATCCTGAGTACAGAGTCATGATTTGACATATTCCTAGAAAAGTTATTACTCTAGAGAATCTAAAATGTGTGTGCTGTAGTCAGCTTCTCATCTGTACTTTCTTTCTAAATATTTCCCCAAACCCATTTGAAAACTGCTTATCTATCTGCCTACCTATCTATTTGAAACTGTAATAAAATTGTAAGTAATTACACCACCTGCTCTCCAAGTACATACACCTGAACAAAAAGTACACTCCTTGTAGACTGTATAAAGCAAGATACTCTTAAAGTTTTATTAGAGTAAAGTAACTATATGGTAAGAATTCTGTCTGTCTAGAACTATATTCAAACCAAAATCATTACTTATGTTGACTTCTCTGGATATGTAGTAGTAATAGAACTAAACACCTAGAACTAGTAATAGAACTAAGACCTGGAGACATGGGACATTAAAGTAGGGATGTCACAGGAGGGCGAATAAAGCAGAGCATTGAAAATTTGTCAAAGAAATTGTGCCTTGTATTTAAAAAAAGATTTTTAGATAGAGTAACAGGCACTAGACTTACCCTCTACCTGAAACAACCAAATATATAAATACACAATATATATGAACAATGGTTATCAAGACATTTAACATCAGGCAACAAAGTACAGTGATATTTGAGTGAAAAGAAGCAAATGAGATAAGCCCTGACAATGTCAGATCTTATTGCCTTGACAGGATTTTCAGGTTGCAAGATGAGAAAGGGAAACCCAGTGGGTTCTGTGAGTTGACAGCACTGAACTGAGAATCCAAGGAGATCATGCAGTTCTCAGGACAGTAATGGGGATGGGGAAGAAAATATTACACAGAATATAAACCCTGAAGATTTGCAGAGTGTCTTCCTTATGTATATAGTAGAAAATGAATCAGCATACACATATAAGGAAACTGCTAGATGTTAGCAAAAGAACCATCTGAAAGGTTATAAGGACAGTATCTGCAGCTCACACTCTGCAGACTACATTATGTGAAATTCCAGGCCTGATGAATTACAAGTTGGAATCAAGATTTCTGGGAGAAATATGTAGGTGTTATCACTTTAATGGTAGAAAGTGAAAAGGAACTAAAAAGCCTCTTATGAGGGTGAAAGAGGAGAGTGAAAAAGCTGGCCTTAAACTCAAAATTAAAAAGAAAAACACCAACAAGATCATGGCATCTAGTCCCACCTGCTGCTGCTAACTCACTTCAGTTGTGTCCGACTCTATGCGACCCCATAGACGGCAGCCTACCAGGCTTCTCCATCCATAGGATTTTCCAGGCAAGAGTACTGGAGTGGGTTGCCATTGCCTTCTCTGATCTAGTCCCATCACTCCATGGCAAATAGAAGGGAAAAAACTTGAAGCAGTGACAGATTTCATTTTCTTGGGCTCCAAAATCTCTGCAGATGGTGACTGTAGCCATGAAATTAAAAGATGCTGACTCCTTGGAAGAAACATTATGACAAACCTAGGCACAGACATCAAACCTAGCAAAGACATCATTTTGCCAACAAAGGTCTGTATAGTCAGACAATGGTTTTTCCATTAGTCATGTACAGATGTGAGAGTTGGACCATAAATAAGGCTGAGCACCAAAGAATTGATACTTTAGAATTGTGTGCTGGAGAAGACTCTTGAGAGTTCCTTGGACTGCAAAGAGATCAAACTAGTCAACCCTAAAGGAAATCAACCCTGAATATTCATTGAAAACACTGATGCTGAAGCTGAAGCTCCAATAATTTGGCCACCTGATGTGAACAGCCAGCTCATTGGAAAAGACTCTGATGCTGGAAAAGATTGAAGGCAAAAAGAGAAGAGGGTGGCAGAGGATGAGATGGTTAGATAGCATAATGGACTCAATGGACATGGGTTTGAGCAAACTCTGGGAGATAGTGAAGGATGGGGGAGACTGGCATGCTGCAGTCCACAGGGTTGCAAAGAGTCAGACCTCATTTAGTGACTGAATAACAACAGTCTGGGGCTCTCAGAGGACCTGGGATAATGCCTGTTCCCACTAAAAAAACTGAAATATCTTATAATTCACAGGACACTAGGGGAGTATTTAGAATGCTATCATTTCAGTAGCAAAGAGTTAGTTCTATAAAAACAAAAACACTTCTCTGGTCTCAACTAACAAATCATATTTTAAAAAATATGATGGACTCAAACAGACTTATTCACAATCACCTAAAATGTAAATGGTCTAAAAACCCCAATTAAAAGGCATGTACCAGAGTGAAGTAAGCCAGAAGGAAAAACAAAAATACAGTATACTAACACATATATATGGAATTTAGAAAGATGGTAACGAGAACCCTGCATGTGGGACAGCAAAAGAAATGCAGATGTATAGAACAGTCTTGTGGACTCTGTGGAAGAGGGCAAGGGTGGGATGATATGAGAGAATGGCATTGAAACATGTTAATTATCATATGTGAAATCAATCACCAGCCCAGGGTTGATGCTCGGGGCTGGTGCACCGGGATGACCCAGGGGGAGGGAATCGGGAGGGAAGAGGGAGGGGGGTTCTGGAGGGGGAGCATATGTATACCCATGGTGGATTCATGTCAATGTATGGCAAAACCAACACAATAAAGAAAATTAAAAAAAAAAGGCATGTATCAACACCTTGGAAATACGCTTTAAATATAAAGTCACAAATAGATTAGAAATAAAAGAATAAAGGAAGATACACCATGTTAATAATAAATAAAAGACCAAGTAGATTTCATAGAAAAGAATGTTACTAGGGATAAAGAAGTTTATTTCCTGTTACAAATGGGTCAGTTCATCAAGAGAAGCATGATGATTCAAAAGCACCAGTAATAAAATTTTAAAATATATGAAGCAAAAAGGGATAGAATGACAAAGAAAAATGCACTGTAAGTCAGACATTTTATTATGCTTGCTGCAATAAATGAGAGACTATGTATACAAAAAGTGAGTAAAGATAGAAGACCTAAACAGCATTATTAATCAACTTGATCTAAGGTAATATATGGGCTTCTCGGTTGGCTCAGTGTTAAAGATTCCTCCTGCCAATGCAGGAGACACAGAGGATACAGTTTTCATCCCTGGGTTGAGACAATGCCTGGGAGGAAGAAATGGAAACCGATTTCATTTTTCTGTTTACTGTATGGTGGTCAACAGTCAATTGGATCACACAGAGTTGGATATGACTGAAGCGACTTAGCGCACACACACACACATGCAAGGAAATATATAGAGACCCAACAAGAGCAAAATACACTTTTTTTTTTTAAAAGGCATATGGAATCTATCAAAATTGACCAAATCATGAACAATAAAAGATGTAAAATTAAAAGATATGTGAAATGCTGCTAAGGCAGTATTTAGGTGAACTTTGAAAAATGAAACACCTATATTATAACAAAGAAAGTTTTACAATCAGTGACTTCAATTTCCACAATAATTAGCTAGCGCAAAAAGAGAAAACTGAACATAAAGTGAGAAGAAGAGAGTGAAAAGACAAGGCAAGGATTGAGAGAAAATATTTGCAAAGTATTTATCTAAAAATCAACTTGAATTTAGAATGTATAAGATCATGCAAAATTCAATAATGCAAAAACAAATATTCCAATAAAAATGGGAAAATTATTTGAATACATACTTCATGTATATCAAAGGAGGATATATGGACAGCAAATAAGCATACAAAATACTATTCTATAGTATTAATCATTAATGAAATGCAAATTAAAATCACAGAGAGACACCATTACACATCTATTTTGCTCAGTTGCTTGGTCATGTCCAACTCTTTACAACACTATGGACTATAACCCGCCAGACATCTCTGTCCATGAGATTTTCTAGGCAAGAATATTGGATTTGGTTGCCATATTAGGATGATTAAAATTTAGAAATATTGGCAAGGATGTGAAGAAACTGGAATTCTCCAGTACTGCAAGGGAAATGTAAAATGGTACGAGCACTTTGGAAAAGAGTTTGATATTTTTTTTTAAAGTTAAGCATACACTTATCATGTGATTTAAAGAAAAGACTAATACATCAAAGTTCATAACAGCTTGATTTGCAATAGTCTAAAACGATTCATGTCAATGTATGATAATGATAACCAACATGATAATGAAAAAAAATGTTAAAAATTAAAAAAAGAGATTAAGAGGTATACAAAATTATTAGACATAAAATTAGCTACAAAATATATAACATGAGGGATATAGCAAATATTTTATAATAACTGTAAACAGAATATAACCTTTACATTATGAACTACTATTGAGTATAGTTGTAGCATATAATGTTGTAATCAGCAATATTTCAATGAAAAAAATTCCTTTGAATCAACCCAAATGATCATAAATAGGTAAACAGATTGAAAATATTGGGGTCTATTCATACATTATAATTCTTCACAGCAATATAAAGGAATGAACATTTGACACAATGATCCACATAAAAGGATAATTCCCAAATAATTTAGCTGAGTTAAATAAGCCAGACAAAATGAATACAGACTGTATGACTCCCGTTTTATCTAAATGCACGCTAATCTACAGTGACTGAAAGCAGGTAAGCTGTTATCTGTGGAGACAGGGATGCAGGAAGACGTGTGAGGGAGACATAACGCAAAAGGAAATGCATTTCTAGGAGTGATAAATATGTTCCTTATCTTGAGTGTGGTGATGATTTAATCACCTATTCAAACAAAACTGTAAAACCTATCAAATTGTATATTTTAAACATATACACTTTATTGTATGCCAATTGTATTTTGACAAAGCTTTTAAACAAACAAGATTCACAGGGAAGTGTGGAGTATATACACAACTGTGATTCTAAGGCTTCCTGGATACCATGTAACTTATACCTGAACTTTCATACTAGTCATGTGCTATTCAACATTTATTATTACACTGGGCATTTCCTGGAGGCTGATAGTAAAGAATCTGCCTACAATGAAGGAGAACCAGGTTAGAAAGATCTCCTGGAGAAGGGAATGACTACCCACTCCAGTACTGCCTGACATGGCAGCCTGCTGGGCTACAGTATAAGGGATCACACAGTCAGACACAACTGAGTTACTAACATTTTCACTTTTCATTATTTTCTAAAGTCACAAAATCTGTTATTAATTCTATATTTTAATGTTATCCTCTCTTCTGACAAGAAATGCAGAGAGGTGGCTCAGCAGTAAAGAATCCACCAGCCAATACAGGAGACACAGAAGACATGGGTTCGATCCTTAGGTAGGAAAGGTCCCCTGGAGGAGGAAATGGCAACCCACTTCAGTATTCTTGCTTGCAAAATCCCATGGACCTACGAGCCTGATGGGCCTCAGTCCATGGGGTTACAAAGAGCTGGACATGACAGAGCAACAGAACATGACAAGAAATACAAGATTTCATAGAACCATTTTCTCGTGTGTTAGAAAATTTCAGAGTAGTTTGTTTGTTTAAAAGTTCTTTCTATCACAAATTATCAATAGTAGTTTATTTGTTCCCTTCTGTCTCCGTTACAGACTGTGCAATTGCTTTAGCTAACTAAAACAATTAGTTATCTAGTATTTATCTATCTAGTTTTTAGTCAATACTAGATATTTAGCATGATGTGTTGAAAACAGGGACAAAAATTATTTTCTGAGGGTCTATTATGTACTTATACATTGACTAGGTACTCTCATATTTTTATTTCTTTTAACAGTTTCATTAGCTTCCTAAGGACAAAAAATATTATATCTGTTTACAAATGAGGAAATTGTAGAGGCCTGAAGAAATCTATTCACTTCACGAATACTAAAATCAAGAATGGTGCTCTGCTTCTAGTTATCCCAGAGTTGTATATCTCTTTTTGCAAAGCTGCCTGGTTGTACTGCCATAACATGTTTACCTTCCTATAGAAAGGGAGGCACATCTCATGGTATAAATAACTTTGACAGAATATGTCAATTATTCTATGTATTGAAATTTCCTTACAATATTAGTTTTGTATACTAGTAAAGCCTGAAATATCAGATTGCACAGGAGGAAAAGCAGTTCCTACACAAATACAAAATACAAAATGAAAAGTAGTTCCTACACAAATACAAAATACACATTTAAACTCAAAGAAAGAAAGCTAGGTTCCAAAAGCTCAGGTTTAAGGGAGAAAGGTATTATACTTGGGTAAACCAAATAAAATCTTTGTGACCCTGTGGACTGCAGCCTACCAGGCTTCTACTTCCATGGAATTTTCTAGTGAAGAATACTGGAGTTGGTTGCCATTTCCTTCTCCAGGGGATCTTCCTGACCCAGGGATTGAACTTGGGTCTCCCACATTGTAGGTAGACATGTTACCATTTGAGCCACTGGGGAAGTCCAAATCAAAAAGAACCTATTTTTAAAAAAAAAATTTCCCTCCATCACTTATTTCTCAAAGATTTATCCATGCTTGATTCTGTACTATGTACTGGATATTTTAGGGGATAGAAGATATATGGATACAACCCTCAGAATTTAGAATTTGGCAAGAGAGATACTAGACTTCAATAGAATCTTTAAAAATGTAACAACAAAAAAGCAGCTCATAAATACATCACAGTGAAAGCTGGTAGGATGTGAAATCTCCAAAGCCAGTAATCATGTAAGTTGGTCACAGATCAACAATATGAATGCTGTCGTTGCAATTGCTTTTGATCGAACACTATATTAGAATACACAAGTGAGCATGCAGTAATGGAGAATGAGAGATACTCAGCAGATATAAAACTAAATGCTGTATTATGTTCCATAGATCATAACCAAAGTATAAAATTTTTGAAGGTTTTAGGAGAGAGCTATATAGCTGATTAACAGAATGCAAAGATAGAATGCAAAGCAGAGGGATTAAAGAAAATGAAATTATTTGGCCAGAAGAAAGATGTAAAAAAATTATTTTGCAAATACTTTAACAATGGACTTTAACAAAGAATAATGTGTGGTTATTCAATATTTCCATTGAAAAAAATTTAAAAGAAAATAAAAGGCTTAATTTGTAGTATGAGGATTTTTACCTAGACAAAAATGTTTTTGTTTGTTTCATTACAGATGATAGACGTGGCCCGATTAAGGTAAGTGAAAACCAGATGACCGCTAATGATCCTTTTCCTTCAAAGAGTCTACGATTATCATAACAATATAGGCACTTTAGATGAAACAGAGTGGACTCGACATATTCAGCTCCAACCTTTACTGTGGTTTAGAAATCCATTTTGTGTTAATTCAGCAACGTGGTTAGTGAACACTTTCCATCTGTCAGTAAGATGCTAAAAATTACTAAGTCACAGCACTGAGACAAAAAAAAAAAATAAACTGGATGGATGAAAATTTTGTACTATAAGGAAGTAGTAAATTCCAGCTGTGAAAGCCAAACAGCACACACACAAAAAATCTCTGGCATTCAAGACTGGCTCTGCCAATCTTCGCCCACCAAAGGTTTTTCTTTAATAATAGTCATACCTTTAGTCATTAGAATCATATGTAATTAATTTTGTGTTAAGTTTTCCAAACAAGAGATTTTTAGTATGTTCATTTCTTGCATTTGTTTCAGTGCCAGCAAATACCACATCCCGTGCCAAGACTTAACAGTATCTTCCCAAAAAAGAATCTGGATAATTCATGCCAGTGGTTAATTACCAAATTTTACAAAATAAGAAAAAATACTTTCTTATACTGAAGTTCAAAAAAAATGAAAACAAAGCACAGACTAAATAACCTCAACTTCTGCACAGTGAAAATTTAATGAAAGAATTCTAAGAGTATTTTCTCATTAGCATGAGCAAGTATTCTCTTCTCAATAATCACTTAGTAATAACTCAATATATTTAATTAATGCTAATATACAAAACTTTCATCATGTAGAAGTAAAGGTTATCGACACTGAGCTTAATCTAATCTTTTTAACTTCAATCTATCAGTTAATCAAGAGGAGGACAATATTTTCAAACGTGTGACATGCATGGCATGACTGGAAAGCTATGAATCATGCACTGGATGGTTTAAAGAGTGTATAAGTAGGATGTTGGTGGGAACAGATGCCATGAACTTAGTTTTCTGAATGTTGAGCTTTAAGCCAACTTTTTCACTCTCCTCTTTCACTTTCATCAAGAGGCTCTTTATATCTTCACTTTCTGTCATAAGGGTGGTGCCATCTGCATATCTGAGGTTATTGATATTGCTCCCAGCAATCTTGATTCCAGCTTGTGCTTCCTCCAGTCCAGCGTTTCTCATGAAATTCATGGTTCATGTATTGCTGAGGCCTCACTTGGAGAATATTGAGCATTACTTTACTAGCAGAAGATATTGAAGAGATGGCAAGAATATACAGAGGAACTGTACAAAAAAAGATCTTCATGACCCAGAAAATCAAGATGGTGTGATAACTCACATCCTGGAATGTGAAGTCAAGTGGGCCTTAGAAAGCATCACTAAAACAAAGCTAGTGGAGGTGATGGAATTTCAGTTGAGTCAAATACTAAAAGAAAATGCTATACTCAGTATCGCAGCAAATTTGGAAAACTCAGCAGTGGCCACAGGACAGGAAAGGTGAGTTTTCGTTCCAATCCCAAAGAAAGGCAATGCCAAAGAATGCCCAAACTACTGCACAATTGCACTCATCTCACCACTAGTGAAGTAATCCTCAAAATTCTCTGAGCCAGGCTTAAGCAATAAGTGAACCGTGAACTTCCAGATGTTCAAGCTGGTTTTAAAAACTCAGAGGAACCAGAGATCAAATCGCCAACATCTGCTGGATCATCAAAAAAGCAAGAGAGTTTCAGAAAAACATCTTTTTTCTGTTTTATTGACTATGCCAAAGCCTATGACTGTGTGGATCACAATAAACAGTGGAGAATTCTGAAGGAGATGGGAATACTAGATCACCTGACTTGTCTCTTGAGAAACCTGTATGCAGGTCAAGAAGCAACAGTTAGAACTGAGCATGAAACAGACTGGTTTCAAATAGGAAAATGAGTACATCAAAGCTGTGTATTGTCACCCTGCTTATTTAACTTATCTGCAGAGTACATCATGAGAAACGCTGGGATGGAGGAAGCACAAGCCTGAATCAAGACTGCCGAGTGAATTATCAATAACCTCATATATGCAAATGACACCACCCTTTTGGCAGAAAGTGAAGAACAAAACAACTTCTTGATGAAAGTGAAAGAGGAGAGTGAAAAAGTTGGCTTGAAGCTCAATATTCAGAAAACTAAGACCATGGCATCTGGTCCCATCACTTCATGGCAAAAATAGATGAGCAAACAGTGGAAAGAGTGGCTGACTTTATTTTGGGGGGCTAAAAATATCACTGAAGATGGTGATTGTAGCCATTAAATAAAAAGACTCTTACTCCTTGGAAGGAAAGTTTTGACCCACCTAGACAACATATTAAAAAGAAGAGACATTACTTTGCTAACAAAGGTCCTTCTAGTCAAGGTTATGGTTTTTCCCATAGTCATGTATGGATGTGAGAGTTGGACTATAGAGAAAGCTGAGCGCTGAAGAGTTGATGCTTTTGAACTGTGGTTTTGGAGAAGACTCTTGAGAGTCCTTTGGACTGAAACAGATCTAACGAGTCCATCCAAAAGGATATTAGTCCTGAGTGTTCATTGGAAGGACTGATGTTGAAGCTGAAACTCCAGTACTCTGGCCACCTGAGGCTAAGAGCTAACTCATTTGAAAAGACCCTGATGCTGAGAATGATTGAAGGCAGGAGTATAAGGGGATGACAGTGGATGAGATGGTTGGATGGCATCACTGACTCAATGGACATGAGTTTGGGTAAGCTCTGGGAGTTGGTGATGGACAGGGAGGCCTGGCGTGCTACAGTCCATGGAATCACAAAGAGTTGGACATGACTGAGTAACTAAACTGAACTGAAGTAGGTTGCTCAGAAAGTTATTCCCTGTGCAGTTCTTCTAGTTTCTTCATTATGCAAAGTTTGTTCATAGATGGAATTGTGAAATACTCAATTCCTGAATAATTGATTTTAATGACTAAAAGAAAATACCATTATTTTACTTAATATTGATATGTGGTATTAATATTTATAGAAAAATGATTAAGATAATATTATTGCAGATATATACATATTCTGTAACTTATTACTAGTTTAAGTATCAAAATATGAACTAAAATTAGAAATTTGATTGCTTAAGATACACAATAAATATAATCCAAATATATGAATTTCTTTTTCCTTGGAAGAAAAGCTATTACAAACCTAGACAGCATATTAAAAAGCAGAGACATTACATTGTTGACAAAGGTCTGTTTAGTTAAAGCTATGGTTTTACCAGTAATCATGTATGAATGTGAGAGTTGGGCCATAAACAAAGCTGAGCACCAACGAATCAATGCTTGTGACCTGCGGTCTTTGAGAAGATTCTTAAGAGTCCTTTGGACTGCAAGGAGATCCAACCAGTCCATCCTAAAGGAAATCAGTCCCGAATATTCATTGGAAGGACGAATGCTGAAGCTGAAACTCCAGTACCTTGGCCATCTTATGCAAAGAACTGACTCATTGAAGAAGGCCCTGATGCTGGGAAAAATTGAAGGCAGGAGGAGAAGGGGATGACAGAGGATGAGATGGTTGGATGGCATCACTGAATCAATGGACATGAGCTTGGGCAAGCTCCAGGAGTTGATGATTGAAAGGGAAGCAAGGCGTGCTGCAGTCCATGGGATCACAAAGAGTCAGACATGACTGAACAACTGAACTGAACTGAAATACCATTAATCAAAAACATAAAATTTTCTCAAACTTTCATAGAGATAGTTTATATTCTGATTTTTCTCAAGTATCAGTCAAAACCAAGTAACTATACCAAAAGAGAAACATATCCTAAATGTTTGTTTCTTTCATAGAACAAAGGATTTTGAAGATAAACGTTGCACTCATATGGATTATGTGATCCATAGAAATGAGAAAGTTTAGGTCACAAGGTAGATCTGCTTTTTCTTTTATCTCCCTAGCAATTAAATAATAATTTTCATGTCAGTTATGCTTTGGGTCAAAGGAAAGTCACCATTAAGGATTTCTGTTCTTAATCTTTTAAAAATCTCTTTCAAGAATTTTAGATTTGAAAAACACAAATTTAATTAGATGGTTAAAATTATTTTTACTTCTGATTCATTGGCTGGTGGCTCAGACAGTAAAGAATCTGCTTGCAATGTGGGAGACCTGGGTTCAATACCTGGGTTTGGGATATTCCATGCAGAAAAAATGGCAACCAACACAAATATTCTTCCCTGGAGAATTGCACGAACAGAGGAGCCAGCAGACTGCAGCCCATGGGGTCAGAAAAAGTTGGACACAACTGAGTGACTAACACTTACTGAACACAAAAAAGCCTTTGACTGTGTAGATCACAACAAACTGGAAAATTCTTCAAGAGATGGGAATACCAGACCATCTTACCTGCCTCCTGAGGAACTTGGAGGTGAAGAAACAAAAATTAGAACCAGACACAAAATAATGGACTTGTTCAAAATTGGAAAAGGAGTACCTCAAGGCTGTATATTGTCACCCTGCTTATTTAACGTATATGCAGAGTACATCACATGAAGTACAGGGATGGATGACTCACAGGCTGGAATCAAGATTGCTGGGAGAAATATCAACAACCTCTGATATGCAGATGATATCACTCTAATGGCAGAAGTGAAGAGGAACAAAGAAGCCTCTTGATGAGCGTCAAAGAGGAAAGTGAAAAAGCTGGCTTAAAACTCAACATTCAGAAAAGGAAGATCATGGCATCCAGTCCCATCATTTCATGGCAAATAGAAAGGGAAAAAGTGAAAGCAATGACAGATTTTAGTTTCTTGGGCTCCAAAATCACTCCAGATAGTGACTGCAGCCATGAAATTAACAGATGGTTGCTACTTGGAAGAAAAGCTATGACAAATCTAGCCAGTGTATTAAAAATCAGACATCAGTTTGGCAACAAAGGTCCATATGGTCAAAGCCATGATTTTTTTAGTAATCATGTACAAATGTGAGAGTTAGAACATAAGGAAGGTTGAGCACCAAGAATTGATGCTTTTGAACTGTAGTTCTGGAGATCTAGAAAAACCCTTTGACTGCAGGGAGATCCTACCAGTCAGTCCTAAAGGAAATCAACCCTGAATATTCATTGGAAGGAGTGATGCTGAAGTTGAAGCTCCAATACTTTGGCCACCTGATGCTAAGAGCCAACTCACTGGAAAGACTCTGATGCTAGGAAAGATTGAAAGCAAAAGGAGAAGAGGGTGGCAGAGGAAGAGATGATTAGATAGCATCACAGACTCAATGGACATGATGAGCAAACTCCAGGAGAGACAGAAGGACAGGGAAGCCTGGTGTGCTGCACTCCATGGAGCTGCAAAGTGTCAGACATGACTTAGTAATGGAATAGAACAACAAATATTTCAAAGTTATTTAGATAAAAATAGGCAATAATTTACTCTGGCATCCATAATCCAGCAAGAGGTAACACAGTTCTGTATCATACTAAATCATACTATATAGTCCCTGTCTTTGCATTCCCATTATTTTCAACATGAAATCTGAACAAGGAACCATATTTGAACAGTGGTCTGATGACATGAAAAATCTAGCCCAAAGACTTTGCATCCCAGGTATTGATCTAAAGCTGATTGGAACATAGATATGGCTATCATAATCATCATATATACCATACATATCCCCATATCACAAAGCTAACAAATGTTACAGTCACAAGTCTATAATAGGTCTTCTATACGTTAATGAGTATACATTAATATATTTTGTCCTGAAGTGCTAATGGCAGAAAATAGTCTTTTTGTAAATAAAATCTGATACCACTTGGATCCTTGAACTTATTTTAACATAAAAGCACAAACCTAAGTTTATTTTTAAAATATTTTTATTTTGTATTGGTGTATAGTGAATTAACAAACAATATTGTGATAGTCACAGTGAAAGGACTCAGCCATACATATATATGCAACTATTCTCCTCCAAAGTCAAATCTAATTTTTCTTAAAGGAATAAACAAAAGTAATTTCTACACAGAGATGTCCAACCAGGTGGTGTTGTTGAGAAAAGGCAATACAATCCTTCATTTTACTTATTTTCATTCATTACTGTGGGGCTTCCATGGTAGCTCAGATGTTGAAGAATTCACCTGTAATTCAGGAGACTTGGATTCAAACTGTGGGTCAGGAAGATCCCCTGAAGAAGGGAATGGCAACCCACTCAAGTATTGTTGCCTGGAGAATTCCATGGACAGAGGAGCCTGGGAGTCTACAGTCTATGGGGTCACAAAGAGTCAGATATGACTGAGCAACTAACACAACACACACACGTTCATTTATGTACAGTATAATCAGATATGGGCTTCTCAAGTGGCTCAATTGTAAAGAATCTTCCTGCCAAAGCAGAAGATTCAAGAGAAGTGGGTTTGATCCCTGCCTGGGTCAGGAAGATCCTCTGGAGAAGGAAAGAGTAACCTACTCCAGTATTCTTGCAAAGAAAATTCATGGACAGAGGAGCCTGGTGGGCTACACTCCATGCTGTTGTACAGAGTCTGACATGACTGAGGGCAGTATACAGCAGATAACAAATACACATGTTACAAAACAACACTAAATACTGACTGAAAATAAAAATAATAGCATATTCTCTAGGGAAATTGCCAGCCCAAAGTATATGAGAACAGAATCTTACAAACTAAAAGAAACACATATTGTTCTTCTAAAGGAGGCAAATTTTTAAAGTTCTGCATCTCATATTTCTTTATTTTTTAAATTTTCTTTACTTTATTGTGTTGGTTTTGCCATAAAATGACATGAAACCGCCATGGGTTTACATATGCTCCCCCTCCAGAACCCCCCTCCCTCCTCCTTCCCGATTCCCTCCCCCTGGGACCGAGATGTCCCGGGGGGAGTGGGGGGAGTCAGGAGGGAGGAGGGAGGGGGGTTCTGGAGGGGGAG
>ML660200.1:17156133-17217191 GCA_007570785.1 Antilocapra americana
TATGGCAAAACCAACACAATAAAGTATAGAAAATTAAAAAAAAAAAAAAAGAAAGAAAGAAAGCTGTGGTACATATACACAATGGAATACTACTCAGCATTAAAAAAATATTCATTTGAATCAGTTCTACTCAGGTGGACGGAACTAGAGCCCATTATCCAGAGTGAAGTAAGCCAGAAGGAAAAACAACAATACAGTATACTAACGCATATATATGGAATTTAGAAAGATGGTAATGAGAACCCTGCATGCGAGACAGCAAAAGGAATGCAGATGTATAGAACAGACTCGTGGACTCTGTGTAAGAGGGCAAGGGTGGGATGATATGGGAGAACGGCATTGAAACATGTTAATTACCATATGTGAAATCATATTTATTTTTTAAGAAAGCACCTAATACTTCCTATGTACTGCTATACATCTGCATTAGGGTTTGTGTGTGTGTATGTGTGTTATTTTAGGAGAGTCAAATGTACTTGATCAAGAATAAGGGGAGAAGTATAAGGATAAAGTTTTTCAAGCAGAAATATCACAGAATGTTAAATTTGTGACTCAGTTTCTTTAAAAAAAATGGACTCTTCCAACCCAGATATTATTGAAATAAACATGTAGTACCTCTCATTTACAAATTCAACCATAGTCTCACTAAAAAAAAAAAAGCTATTTTAGTCTCCTTGCTTTTATTTCAGATCAATTCAGAGTCTGGAATATTCAGCAGGTCTCCTGATTTATTGTATGGACTCCTTTCTAGTTTTCTGCAATAAAAATGAAATCTTAAAGCTTCCTCTTATTGAGAGGGAAAAAAAAATTAAGCATCACCAAATAATTTCACATTCTTTTGGCACAGAGACAATCTGTGCATAAAAATTATTGCAGATAATTTATAAAAAAGACTAAATGTGTTCCATTTAGACTATTTAATGCTTCACATGTAATTCATTCATTTATTTGTACAAAAGCTAGAAGACAATTTCCTGGCCCCATTCCTGCAGACAGGCTCTTCTTCAAGGGCTCTATTGGAAGCACCGTTTTTATCTTTGGGAGATGTCAAGCTTTGAGGAGAAACATGTAGCATCAAGTGTATGACACAGTCAACAAACTCAGGAATGGCTGATTTTATGACATTAAAAGTGGGTGTATGTACATCACTGTTAATTGTAAAATAGATAGTTAGTGGAAAGCTCTGTATAACCTAGGGAGCCCAGCTTGGTATTCTGTGATGACCTAGAACAGTGGGTGGGATGGGGTCAGGGTGGGAGGGAGGCTCAAGAGGGAAGGTGTGTGTATATATATATATATATATATATATATATACACACACACACACACATATAGTTAGATGGATTTGTGATGTTGTATGGCAGAAACAAACACAGTACTGTAAAGCAATTATCCGTCAATTAAAAGTAATAAAGATAAAATGAAAAAGTGGTAGTAGCTAAATAAGTAAGCATGAGGCAGTTTCCCTGGGTCCTGACATGACCTGGAGATTTGCAGGATCATGTGTGTCTGATGAAATCTTTCATGTATAGCAGAAATTTTTGAGGTCGTAGCTCACCCAAGAATGGAATCATAGAGACAAAGAGCCAAACCTACACTTAGGCAATGCCACAGACAGAGGAGCCTGATGGGCTACAATATATGAGATTGCAAGGAGTTGGCCACACACACACTTAAGCAAAGAGTGGTGATACCAGCAGTCCACAGCATGAGTTAGTTACTGTAGAAAAACTCCTCAGGTAGCAGAGACCAAAAGGGACTCCAGAGAATATGAGGATTAGAGGCCTTTCTCATCACCACTTGCTAACATAAACATACATAGTCCACCCTTCCAAATAATTAAGAGATACCATAATGTTACAAATCTGAAAATTTAAAATCAGTCTCCCATCAGCCCCCTTTGGCAATCAACCTCTTCATCCCACCCCTCCCACAAGAGTCGCAGGTTAGAGGCACGTGATGATGCTCAGACCATTTGTTACTAATCAGAATACATAAATTTGTAACCTATATTTAAATTCAGGAAACATGAATTAAAAAGAGTTCAGTTCAGTTCAGTCACTCAGTCGTGTCCGAATCTTTGTGACCCCATGAATCACAGCACTCCAGGTCTCCCTGTCCATCACCAACTTCTGAGTTCACCCAAACCCATGTCCATTGAGTCGGTGATGCCCTCCAAACATCTCATCTTTTGTCATCCCCTTCTCCTCCTGCCCTCAATATTTCCCAACATAAGGGTCTTTTCAAATGAGTCAGCTCTTCGCATCAGGTGGCTGAAGTATTGGAGTTTCAGCTTCAGCATTAGTCCTACCTATGAATATTCAGGACTGATTTCCTTTAGGATGAACTGGTTGGATCTGCTTGCAGTCCAAGAGACTCTCAAGAGTCTTCTCCAACATCATAGTTCAAAAGCAAAAATTCTTTTGTGCTTTCATAGAAATTATAATTCTTCAGCTTTCTTTAGTCCAACTCTCATACCCATACATGACCACTGGAAAAATCATAGCCTTGACTAGATGGGACTTTGTTGACAAAGTAATGTCTCTGCTTTTTAATATGCTGTCTGAGTTGGTCATAACTTTCCTTATAAGGAGTAAGGGTCTTTTAATTTCATGGCTGCAATCACCATCTGCAGTGATTTCGGAGACCAGAAAAATAAAGTCAGCCACTGTTTCCACTGTTTCCTCATCTATTTGCAATGAAGTGATGGGACCGGATGCCATGATCTTAGTTTTCTGAATGTTGAGCTTTAAGCCAACTTCTTCACTCTCCTTTTTCACTTTCATCAAGAGGCTCTTTAGTTCCTCACTTTCTGCCGTAAGGGTGGTGTTATCTGCATGTTTGATATTATTGATATTTCTCCCAGCAATCTTGATTCCAGCTTATGCTTCCTCTAGCCCAGCGTTTTTCATGATGTACTCTGCATATAAGTTAAATAAGCAGAGTAACAATATATAGCCTTGATGTACTCTTTTCCCTATTTGGAACCAGTCTGTTGTTCCATGTCCAGTTCTAAATGTTGCTTCCTGACCTGCATACAGGTTTCTCAAAAGGCAGGTCAGGTGGCCTGGTATTCCCATTTCTTTCAGAATTTTCCACACTTTATTATAATCCACACAGTCAAAGGCTTTAGCATAGTCAATAAAGCAGAAAGAGATATTTTTCTGGAATTCTCTTGCTTTTTCAATGATCCAGCAGATGTTGGCCATTTGATCTCTGGTTCCTTTGCCTTTTCTAAAACCAGCTTGAACATCTGGAAGTTCACGGTTCACATATTGCTAAAGTCCGTCTTGGAGAATTTTGAGCATTATTTTACTAGCGTGTGAGATGAGGGCAATTCTGTGGTAGTTTGGGCGTTCTTTGGCATTGGCTTTCATTTGGATTGGAATGAAAACTGACCTTTTCCAGTCCTGAGGCCACTGCTGAGTTTTCCAAATTTGCTGGCATATTGGGTACAGCATTTTCACAGCATCATCTTTCAGGATTTAAAATAGCTCACTGGAATTCCATCACCTCCACAAGTTTTGTGCGTAGTGATACTTCCTAGGGCCCATTTGATTTCACATTCCAGGATGTCTGGTTCTAGGTAAGTGATCACACCATCATGATTATCTGGGTCATGAAGATCTTTTTTGTACAGTTCTTCTGTGTATTCTTGCCATCTCTTCTTAATATCTTCTGCTTCTGTTAGGTCCATACCATTTCTGTTGTTTATTGAGCCCATCCTTGCATGAAATGTTCCCTTTGTATCTCTAATTTTCTTGAAGAGATCTCTAGTCTTTCCCATTCTATTTTTTCCCTCTATTTGTTTGCACTGATTGCTGAGAAAGGCTTTCTTATCTCTCGTTGCTATTCTTTGGAACTCTGCATTCAAATGGATATATGTTTCCTTTTCTCCTTTGCTTTCACTTCCCTTCTTTTCACATCTAATTGTAAGGCCTCCTCAGACAGCCATTTTGCTTTTTTGCATTTCTTTTTCTTGGGGATGGTCTTGATTCCTGTATCCTGTACAATGTCACAAATTTCCATCCATAGTTCATCAGGTGCTCTGTCTATCAGATCTAGTCCCTTAAATCTATTTCTCATTTCCACTGTACAGTCATAAGGGACTTGATTTAGGTTTTCTCTACTTTCTTCAATTTAAGACTGATAAGGAGTTCATGATATGAGTGGTAAGGAGTTCATGATATGAGCCACAGTCAGCTCTCGGTCTTGTTTTTGCTTACTGTATAGAGCTTCTCCATTTTGGCTGAAAAGAATATAATCAGTCTGAGTTTGGTGTTGACCATCTTGTGATGTCCATGTGTAGAGTCTTCTCTTGTGTTGTTAGAAGAGGGTATTTGCTATGACCAGCATGTTCTATTGGCAAAACTCTATTAGCCTTCGCCCTGCTTCATTCTGTGCTCCAAGGCCAAATTTGCCTGTTACTCCAAGTGTTTCTTGACTTCCTACTTTTGCGTTCCAGTCCCTTATAATGAAAAGGGCATCTTTTTTAGGTGTTAGTGCTAGAAGGTCTTGTACGTCTTCATAAGACTGTTCAACTTGAGCTTCTTCAGCATTACTGGTCAGGGCATAGACTTGGATTACCGTGATATTGAATGGTTTGCCTTGGAAACAGAGATCATTCTGTCATTTTTGAGAGTGCATCCAAAATACTGCATTTTTGACTCTTTTGTTGACTATGGTGGCTACTCCAATTCTTCTAAAGGATTCTCTCCCACAATAGTAGATATAATGGTCATCTGAGTTAAATTCATCCATTCCAGTCCATATTAATTTGCTGATTCCTAGAATGTCGATGTTCACTCTTGTCATTTCCTGTTTGACCACTTCCAATCTTCTATCCTAAGTGTAACATTTAGTCTAATATTGCCTAAAGGATTAACAGATTCCTGCCACTCAGCCCTGTCACATCTGCTTTTAATGAACTTTCACGCAAGGTGACAATTAGCACAACTGAGCAGAGAACCGAAACTTCGTGGGGTCTATAGCACAGTTTAAAAAAAGTCTCTTGTAGCTTGCTGCTGTTTCTGCTGCTGCTAAGTCACTTCAGTCATGTCAACTCTGTGCGACTCCATAGATGGCAGTCCACCGGGCTCCTCTGTCCCTGGGAATCTCCAGGCAAGAATACTGGAGTGGGTTACCTTTTCCTTCTCCAATGCATGCAGCCATGCTAAGTCACTTCAGCCTTGCTGACTGTGTGTGACTCTATGGACAGCAGCCCATCAGGCTCTTCTGTCCACAGGATTCTCTAGGCAAGAGTACTGGAGTGGGTTGCCATTTCCTTCTCTGCTTTTGCAATTTATTTGCCAACAAATCTGTAATAATTGAAATATGTAGAAATTATCTTTATATGGAAATATATAATTCACATGAACACCCTATAATACTAGAATATCTTAAGCCTCAAGTTAATATAGAAAATACAATACCATCTTTTATAAACTTTTAAAATAATATAAACTATTAGGTATCAGTATCAGTTCAGTCACTCAGTCATGTCCAACTCTTTGCAACCCCATGAACTGCGGCACGCCAGGCCTCCCTGTCCATCACCAACTCCAGGAGTCCACCCAAACCCATGTCCATTGAGTTGGTGATGCCATCCAGCCATCTCATTCTCTGTCTTCCCCTTCTCCTCCTGCCCCCAATCCTTCCCAGCATCAGGGTCTTTTCCAATGAGTCAACTCTTTGCATGAGGTGGCCAAAGTATTGGAGTTTCAGCTTCATCATCAGTCCTTCCAATGAACACTCAGGACTGATCTCCTTTAGGAAGGACTTGTTGGATCTCCTTTCTGTCCAAGGGACTCTCAAGAGTCTTCTCTTGAGAAGACTCAAGACAGTTCAAAAGCATCAATTCTTCAGCGCTCAACCTTTTTCACTGTCCAATTCTCACATCCATACATGACTACTGGAAAAACCATAGCCTTGATTAGACGAACCTTTGTTGGCAAAGTAATGTCTCTGCTTTTCAATATGCTATCCAGGTTGGCCATAATTTTCCTTTCAAGGAGTAGGTGTCTTTTGATTTCATGGCTGCAGTCACCATCTGCAGTGATTTTGGAGCCCCAAAAAATAAAGTCTGACACTTTCCCACTGTTTCCCCATCTATTTCCCATGAAGTGATGGGGACCAGATGCCATGATCTTAGTTTTCTTAATGCTGAAAAACTATTAGGTACATATTACTAAGTGCATACTAACATGATAAATTTTAAAAAATACATGCAAATGATATATGACTACTTCAGGACAAGGGGAGGAAGGGAAAGGGAACAGAGATGGGCATAAATTGTTACTGTGGGATTTGGATGTTCTAAGAGACAGCTTAGGCCAAATATTAAAATCTATTAAAAATGGTACATGGTATATAACTGTATAAATTGTTGTACAAGTTTGTATGTTTGAAATATCTTATAATTTACCATGTACTCACTTTAACTTAAAAATATCTTTTTTTTTTTTTTTCCTATATTCTCACAGCTTGAGGACCTGATTCAAATTTCTTCAACAGACATTTAAGGGAAAATAAAAGCAAGCATTGACAGACTCTGTCTTTTGGTTTGAGTGTGTTCAGTGTCATGTTTGACATCCCGGCTGTGGAAAGTATAAGGCTACTATGGGAAACACAAGTTCCTCTCACTAGCCCCAGCTAGTATGATTATAAAAAATTCATTTTACATATAATTAACCAAGCAGCAGGTTGGTTAAAATCAAGATGGCTTAAAAGCAGCTAAGGACTGTGAACCAACGTGAAAGCAAGACTCTCTTTGATGACAAAGAATTTTAAATAAGGTAAAGGGATATAGGAGACAAGAGAATAAAGTAAAAAAAGCAATCACAGGGAGGAGCAATGTGCCAGCAGAAACAACTGCTTCCAGAGAGTGGAGTGGTGAGTGCAGAATTGACCAGTAAATCTCACACAGAAAACTGATAAGATTGTTTCATAGGGTTCTAGGAAATGGAAGATTCTAAACTATAAATCGGGAAGAGAGAACATAATGGAAAGACATATTTTGATATCATCTTATCAGAGTCAAATTGTAGAAAAGTTTCAACTCAGATGACAGAGCAGAAGTATGAATCTAGTACAGATCTGTCAAATCCCCAAATCTGTATTTTATTCCTTAAGGAGAAAAATGGCGGGTAGAAGGTGGAGGAAGTTTGAAACTAACATTCTGAAGGAAAACCCCAGAGCTGCCACAATTGGAGTAATCTATTTGTTGTGGTCAGGATTTCAAATGTTGCATTGATCTAATATTGTAATAAACAGTGAAATAGCCTTCCAAGAGTCTAGTAAAAGTGTGTGTTTATCTACACACTTATTTTAAAAAGTTTGTTTATCCTTGGGCATAGAGTGAGGAAAGAATAAACAACTTTGGGCAAAAAGAAGTAATTTTATAACTATTAGCAACTCACAAAATAAAGTTACCACTACCATATTCCCTTGGTACCCAAAAGGGATTAGTAACCCTATAGATACCAAAATCCATGGTATCTGTCCCTTATACAAAATGGCTTAGGACAGTCAGCCCTCCATATCTGCTAGTGTGGAACCTGATGAAAAGATGGACCCACTGCATTTGCTATGACTGTGAAGGTAGTATACATATAAATCTATATTTACACAGAAATACAATGAAAAGATGTTTAAAAAATATTTTTCAATTTAAATCCAAATGTGCCAATCGTAGCTTTCATGGATTTAAATTTAACCATTTCAAAAACTAGGTGTATTGAGATGGGAAACTATATAGTTATTTTAATTTTTAAATTTAAAATCTTACCATGACTAGAGTACTGAAAAATACTCAAACTATTAATATATTTAATGTACATGTATTCAAAGCGATTCACAATCTCTTTATGCTAAAATAGAAATGATTACCATACAATTTTTAAGCATATTGAATATTAGTTGTTATTCTTGCAAGCATTCAAGATCTCAAAAATTACACTGGGCTGAATGCAATAGATATGTAGTATTTTAGTAACTACACTAAAAATCAAATAATATTTAAAATATTGATACATTACTGGTTATTTATTTCCTTATTTAACATGTATACAGTGTTTCTGTTAAATTACTCTGCTTTGTTTTGTTAGGCTTTTCCATAGTGTCATCTCTTTCTCTCCTTCTCACTTTTATGTATGCTTCTACACTGTTTTTATTTATAGTTAAAGCAAAACAAAATAAACTCTTTAATTTAGGTCAAGTTGGAACAAACTATAATACTGGAACTTTGGAACTGACAGAAGCCAATTAGATATAAAACTATAGATAAATAAAAAATATTGGTGTTGAAAGATAAGATGTAAGGGCTAGGTGATCTCCAAGAGTGAAATAGAATCCCCCTCTAAACTAAGCACAGGGCTAAGAAAATACAGAAAGCAATTGCAATAAAAACTGGTTGTACATGGAAGGGTTGCAACATTTCCTCAATGGCACTTATTGCAAGCCTATGATTCATTCTGCTAGGCCACTTGATGTGCAATAGCAAAGCTCATCCCTACTTAGAGGCAAGGTGCATTCTCACCCACAAAGAAACATGTAACTCAAATTCAAATAAAAAGGCCTTGGCATGATAGGATTAATCTTTAAGGAGAGATACATTTCTTTCTGATTCAATAAAGCATCGAAAGTGAATTATCCTACCAGGGTGTTAATAGAATTAGCAAAAATGCATTGCATTTCTGTATTTATTGAAGATAGAAGAAGGGAAAAGTTGGTCTTTTAGCTCCTTGTAAAATAAGGATTGACAAATGCCATGCTAAAATATGATGAAGAAGATTCTTTTGATTAAATTAGCACCTGTCCACAATAACACTTTAGAGTGGGTTTAAGACAAATTAAATGGTAACCTTCTTCATCTTATCGTCTTCTTTCTGTGTGTATGTAAGTATTTTTATACTGGTCTAGAACTTAAAGCAGTTATTGTGACTAGGAGAATTCCAAATAAATTTATAACAAAATATTAAAATATCTTTTTCTATATACAGAAGAAAATGATGTGGATTCATGTTATGTTCATAGAACAGATGCTTTCATGTCAAGTAACTTTACATTCAAGTTCCCTTTCTACCATTTGTTAGCTCTTCAATTTGAGGCAAGTTACTCCTGGCTCTCATTTTTCTCATCCACAAAATAGGGATAATAAAGACTTTAAATGAAGTAATCACTGTAAAGCTTTGAAAACATTTCTTGGGCCATACGATGACATCACATAAATAATAGGTATTATGATGATGATGATGATTAATAATTATCAGTTTGAATAATATAATGTTCCAAAACAGTTAAATCACATAAAAGTGAAGAAGAAGAATAAAATATAGGAAAGAAAACATTTCACTCAAGTAAATTATTCAGATAGGTATTATAAGTCAGTATTTCATGTTCGTTTGGTAAACAAAAATACAAAAGACAATAGAGTAAAATAGACAGTAATGTAAACTAGTCTGCAAAATTGATAACTGTTATAGACAAATTGGTGATGGATGTAGTTTGAGGCCATATGAATTGATTAGGAAGACCAATTCCACAAAAGTGATGAATGGTGGTTTTATGATACTATAAAATGAATAAGCCACAGTGGTTGCATGTCCTGAAGACACAGGAGACAATATTAAAAAACAACAACAACTCTTAAAGACACATTATTGCTTGTGATTATCCATGCAACTCATGAGTTTTTTTTTCAATATAAAGAAACTTCAAAAACCCTAAAGGTTTTTCATTATGTTTTCATTACTCTTCTGATTTCTCCCAGAAGAGTAAAAGAGTAAGGTGGAATCTAGACAATACGTTTAAGACAATTTTGTCTAAGAAGCCTGGAAGTTCTATCTTTAGTTTAGACAAACTTTGTCTTTTTCTATTCAATTACTAGATTAAACACTTTTTTGCTTCCCCCCAAATGCCAAGTTTCCTGGATTTACCTAAAGCGATTAGCCTCAATTAATATTTATTACATATTGATAAAAATGAGTTACATGTACCAATAACTTTTATTTTCTGTTTCACATTTTCAAGGTAGAATAAAATGCATTAAACAAAATGAATACATATTTCTTTATTTCTGCAATGTTAATAAGTAATAATAAATTATAAATAAAACAACTGACTTTAAGTGAAAATATTAATGTTTCAGAAACATGCTAACTTAAGTGATTGCCGTCACCTAGTGAAACAAGAAAATGTGTTTATTATCTTTTTTCTTTTCCCCCCACCATGTTTAAGAATGAACAATAATCATTGGATAAAAGGACAATTATATGACATTTAAGGAGAAAAGTGAAGTCTAGAACAATAAGTAAATAGTGTTTCATTGTTTCTATTCATTAAATGCTAATAGCATGTGCATATGCTAAGATAAGATGATATTTCTATCTTACCTTTTAGATCCACCTTTTTAGAAAGTTTTGATTGATGCTAGAACAATACTTACCCTTCTGCCTTAACCCTCCATGCTTTTTATAAAATGGCTAACTTGAGGTTACTGACTCTGAGAACACAGGGATAAAACTTTTAGGGACTCTTTTATACCCTGGTTGTATCAGAATTGTGTTCAAATTCACCTTACTCTAGCCATCTTAGATGATGAGATAAATACGATAAGTGAGCTCCATGGTCACAAAACACTCACCACAGTTAGCCTCATCTGATGCGTCTGCACAGTCTGGATCCTCATCACAAACCCACAGCTTGGAAATGCAATGTTTGGTAGTTTTACACTGGAAGTAGTCCGGAGAACAGCTGTTTTCAGCTTAAAAGGAAAGCATCTATTAAAATGCAGCTTTGGACAAGAATAGATGTTTTAATTTTTTTAATTAAATAAATTTTAAGTTAATCAATTGAAAATGTATCTTATCTTAATTAATAAGGCCCTGAAGGTGATAAGTTTTAACTTTTAATTATCTGTAATGTATTCCTATTATCTATTCCAGTAGAAATATATAAATCATATTTCTTCTATGACACATTTGATAAAAATAAGTTTTCAAAACCAGCCTACCCTTGATTAAATATGTTGAAACTAACTTAAAAATAAAGAATTCAGGTGTTTTTTTAAATACATTTTTTCAGATAAATTTAAGAATTTGCCCAGATACATTTTTATAAACAGGAAAAGACATAAATCAGAAGATATTAGTGAAGGAGAGAATAAAAAGCATAGAATTTATTAAAACCTCTAGTTGTGCTGAGGTTTTGAGAGAAGAGGCGAACATATGACTGAAACTATAAACTGGTTCACAAATCTTCGTCAGTTTAATAGATCAGCTTCTAGAATGGCTAACCATAAAGAACTGGTACTGACTTTATTCTGAATGCACCATCTTAATCAAATTGCTGGATGACTGAACATTATTTACTGACAAAAGTTTTAGAGGAATAAAATAAAACTTCAGTAAGACAGAAATGTTGACAGCAATTCTGTTGAAAGCTTGAACTTGACAGGTGCTCTATGGTTCAGATCCTGTGTGTATGTGTGCCTGCCTGCCTATGGGCACATATTCATATGATGTAAACTGTTCTGCCTTACATTTTATGTGTATTATTTTTCATGAGATATTGAAATAAGAGGTGAACAGAATTAAAAATATTTTACAACTGTTTTTTGAAGTATCTTGTTAAGATATTTTAGGAGGAGTATTATTTTCAGTTTTTAATAAGTAATTTTGTTCGGTTATTTTACCTAAATTTTTGTTTCTTTTCATACACTCAACATGTTATAACTCTTTTTAGGAAAAAAGGAAGCTCTAATAAAAATGGTGTTGATTTCAAGTAACCAATTAAGTCAAGAGAAGAAAACTACATGTAGCTACTTAATATGGTAAAAAATTATTTTTAGAAAAGCACTATAACCACTGATAATTTGTTTTTGCTGCTTCTCTTAAGGATGATACGGATGAATGCATGTTTCTTTGTGTTTGTTATAATTTGCAGGTAGCTTTTTAGTAAAGATCTGCCTCATTTAAATTTTGTATTTAATTTTATATAGCATTTCTTAAATAAGCCATCCCTATATATATCTATGTGGAATTATTTTCCCATCACTGCAGTTATATTTCCTACACAGTGTATATTTATGATGAACAATAATAATTTTTAGAGCAATTTCAGTTGAGAGACATAAGACAGAGCACTTAGAGGTGACTTACGACAGTCTCGTTCGTCTTCCTCATCCCCACAGTCATCTTGTCCATTACATCTGAGGTTTACTGGGATGCATTTCTGGTTCTTGGTACACTTGAACTGACCTGAGAGGCAGACATGTGTGTCTAAAAGATAAAAAGAGTGAAAAATGTGCTCTAAAGCCTGCATCTGAATTTAAACCAGTGCAAACATAATCAGTTAAGATTTCAATTTATGTTCAATAGCTAATAATATAATCACCTACCACAGTTGAGTTCATCAGAATTGTCCCCACAGTCATTCTCTCCATCACAGATGAAAGCAGGCAGAGCACAGAGCCCAGTTCCACACTGAAATCGGCCAGGCTGACATTTAAATTCAGCTACAAGAGGAAACATACGGTTATTATGGAATGACAACCTTAGCTCATGAGTCTCGTAACAGCTTTTCTGGCATTCAGCAGAAAATCTAGATAGACAGCTAGATCTATCCATAATATATCTATACATACATATATATATTATATTACTATATTATACATATCCTAGAGCACAATATGACTGTGTCACAGCCAAATAGCTATCAGATTCAGAAGTACAGATAAGCTTGATCAACTTGGGTGGCCTCCAGATTGCATTTTATAAACGAACAGTAAGAACAAAGATATTAACAACATGAATGTAGATATATATATGTTATTGAAAACATTTAAATATCTCTTCATTTCAAAGACATGGTATTGGGGTTAAATGGCAGAACACAATTTATTGTCAATTTTTAAAAAGTTATTTCAATATCCCTTAAAAAGTTACTTCTCTTTTATCTCTTTTCTGCCTATGATGTGTTAACAGAGGTACATCTGTCTTCAATACATATTCCCCAGCAATATTTAAAGCAAATGCTTTCTATAACTACATATTTTAAATAAGAATTATTGATATTTATTCTTATAATCCTACTAATATTTATATATTATAAATATCTTATAACTAGTAAAGGACAATATATTATGAAGGAAAGTTACATGGCTCAAAAGAGCCTGGAGTTAAAATTCTCCTCCAGGTCTTCTCTGACATTTTATGTAAAACAAAGAACTCTCTCACCCAAAGAAGAAAATGGATATTACGGTTGATTACTCCCAGCTGACCCAGCCTCTGGGCAATATCCAAAATTCCTTGCCCCACCTGTTTAAGAGATAACTACTCCAAACAACCTTGGAGAAGAAGAGGCCCCCTTAAGACACTAACTTTCCACATACATGCCTATATATTCTTACTCATTTCTTAGGTTAGTGCGGCAGCTCGCTAATTTGAATGCTGCCCCTTCTCTCCTCATTAAAGGTGATCTGTTCCTGTAAAGTGCCGGTCTTATTATTTTTCTGAACCTCACCTTCTCTAACTCCCTTACCCTACATCTTATAACTAGTAAAGATTTTTATACAGTACATATGTTTTTATAATAAATATCTTCTAAAGGATAAAGCAGTTTTTGCTATATTCTTTGGTTTTATATAAGCAGTAATAACAACAAAGTAGGAACTATTGAATATCTAGTTTGTGTGAGGCACTGGGCTAGGATCTCTCTCACATACACAGTTACTAATTGAATTTCATCATAACCTTTGTCACCTTGGCGTTACCCTGGTAGCTCAGACAGTAAGGAATCTGCCTGCAATGCTGGAGAGCCAGGTTTGATCCCTGGTTTGGGAAGATCCCCAGGAGAAGCAGATGGCTACCCACTCTAGTATTCTTGTCTGGGAAATCCCATGGACAGAGAACCCTGGCAGGCTACAGTCCATGGGTTTCAAGGAGTCGGACATGGCTGAGCGACTAACACTTTCTCATCCCGGCATCACCATGTTCATTTTATAAATGAGGGAAGTAAGTCTCACGATACTAATAATTCACCCAAGAATATACAAGTTTCAAGTGCCAGAGGTGAAGATTAAATCCATATCTGACTCTGAAGTCTTCTCACTGATGATGTTGCTTATAATAAACACTTATCTTTTGACTGATGATCTTTATGTATGTTAATAATCACTGACTTTGAGATTAATAATATGCTGTTTATTAGTTCAAATCAGTCAATCAAACATTAATAAATTATAGTTTGAAGTTTCTTTGGAAAATAAATTATGCCTTTATAAATAATTAAAATATTAATTACAATTTTCTTAACATTCAAAATATCTCTTAATATATGTATGGCCTCCATAGAAGCAAGTTCTTAAAGTGTGGGAAGTCATTTACCTTCAGTTCACAGCGTTTATTAATTAATCACACTAATGTTTAAACTGGGTGATGCTTAACTTTCTCTAAACGTGCATTTCCTCTATTTCCTGTTGCTTCGTATACAAATTACTTTAATATTTCTTTACCCATAATTACAGCTGTATTTTTCTTTATTTTATAAACTTATGGTGTATAATAGCAATTTTTAGACCAATTTCAGTTCAGAGCCATAAGTAAGACAAAACAAAACATTTTGAAGTAACTTATGACTGTCCCTTCTATATTCTTCATTCCTACAGTTATCTTGCCCATTATAAATGAGGTTGTCCAAAACCTTTCAATAAGTTGGGTTTAACTGTTAAGGGAGTTTCACTGTCTGTTAAATAACTGAGAAGCCTATGTGACCTTTAAATTGGTCTCTAGAATGATCCTTGATCTTTTGGAGTACTATAGGATATATAACTACAAACTTATGATGCCAGAGAATTCTTGATGCCTCACTTTAACTTCATTTACATAAATAACATTATTGAAGTTTGAAAGTATGTGGACCTGTAATCAAGCTTCTCTGCTTTTTCAGGTGAAATTATCAGTACTGTCAATAGTTCTTAATACCTGCAAATTTTGATAATGCGGCTACTCAGAAATGAATCCTATTAATCAGCATGCCACAGACTTATGTACATCATTTTCCACCCCACCATGGCTCTCAAAGTGTCATGCCTACAGATGTTCAGTGCTGTTAACCCGTCAACTCTAAGTAACAAATCATTTACTGAAAGATCACAGAGATAATATCACCAATAAAAACATGTAGTATTGGTATTTAACCAGGATAAGGATCATACAGAGACTCTTAGATACCAGATGTCTCTTCAGTTCCTCTTGAAAGACATTAAAGTTATATTTGTTCACCAAATATTCTGAAAGTGGATAAATGTAAAAAGTTTGTTACACTAAATCTGTAGTTTATTTTTCATATCAATATGGTTAGAACATGAATTCTCAGTCAAGATTAAAAGAATTCAGGAGTTGTAAATATTTCAGAAGGGGGATAATTGGGTGCTATTAACTTAATTTGCAGGTTATTATGAGATAATTCTTTAAAAAAACACTTCAGTAAAACTGGGCTGGAAAGGCCATCTTAATATGAGAACTAAGCTAATTAATAATTGTGTATTTCTGCAAATTACAAAAATAAGTTTTATTTATTTTAGTATATCATAGGAGAGTTTACTTTATTGAGAGAAAATTGATACATTTCAATATGTAAATCTCAATCTCAATCATAATTTCTTGTTCCTTGATTCTTATTCTTTTTAATTCAATAACTTAAAAAAGTGCTTCATACATAATTGTATACCTATGCCACATAGATACTTCTCTTCACATGTTGTCCATCATAGTGAAAACAAAAACTATATTTAAAAAAATCAAAGGGTAATGAACTTTTCAGAAAAACAAAAATAATAATAGGAAAACAATGACTTTTTTCCTTCTCACTGAATATATTATTTAATATTTTTTTTCCTTCTCACTGAAGATATTATTTACTGCTGCAAACATAAATGAAATATGTGACAAAATCTTCAAATGTTTGATACACTTGGTAGTGACCAGAGAGATGGGATATAGCTCATTCAAGTTACTACCTAGAGGTCTTAACTTCGAAACACTTTTGTAATTATTTGGTGGAGAGTTCTATAGCAGAAAATATCTAGCTTTCACTAAGACAATGCATTGTCTTTAGTGCAGGGATGCTGATCTTGAATTCAACTGTCAAGACCAAATCATGGCAACAATCCATTGGGATGTTGAGGGAATTATCCTGATTGACTGCAAGCATCTTCAACTTGACAGGACAGTATTGGAGTGACCTGTGGAGTGAACTATAAAAGACTATCAAGGAAAAGTCTCCTGACTGTCTATTAAAAGCTAGGTTACCAAAGATAGCTAAAAATAAATAAATAAAAAACACCTATCCAAGCCAATGATCGTCAAATGTCAAGATATAATTGTAGCCACTTTAAGGCAACTATTAAGAACACTGTAAATTGCCTAAGTGCCAACTAATGACTTATATTAGAAAAATCTGACTTTTACAGACTTTTCAGTATTTTTAATACTGACAGGAAAGTTGAAGGGCTGTGGCCTTTAAAGGCAAGATATCAGTCATTGAGTGGCATTCTGAAAACCTGCCCATTTTTGTTTCTAACTTAATGATATATCGAGTCAAAATCACGATGATTTTTACTTTGTTGATCATTATGTGAAGAGTTTAGTTATTCTACAAGTAAAAAAGAAAATCAAGAAAGTGAAAACGCAAATTGCTGATGGTGTCACTGTAAATGTGATAGTGATCAAAGACATACACAAGATAATACCAGAATGTTTGCTGTATTTTTAACTAGGGACATATAAAACCTTTCTGTTCCAATCTTGCAAAACTATCAGAAGCCAAAACTTAAGATCTTGCTTCTGTTTCCCAGGTGGGGGAACCTAAGGAGCTTTAAATGCTAAGTTCCCACATCGGCCAGTGTACTCACGGCAGTCGGTGGGTTCATCAGACCCATCGCCACAGTCATCCACGGTGTCACATTTCCACCAGAATGGAATACATTTATCCGTTTTGCAGCGAAACTTTGAGAAAAAGAAAAAATGAAGATTATAGGGCGTAACTCATATATAATGGATGTTTTAAAAACTCACCAGGACACAGCAGCCTAGCCTACCCTCCTGCTGCAAACATGGACTGTAGTAGTCTTAGACCATTCCACCATAGGGAATAAATGCAAGAGCGAAAAGACTAGTGAGGAAAGCGCATTGTTCAAGAAAACCTCCTGAGATTTCCTGAGTACAGTCATGTTCACAAATTTACATCCCGTCTATGGATGCTTTTCACGGCCATAACAGTTTATTTATTTTTTAATTTTTTTTTTTTTTATTGTTTTTGCCATACAATGTCATGATATCACCATGGGTTTACATATGCTTCCCCTCCAGAACCCCCCTCCCTCCTCCCTCCCCCCGGGAAATCTCGCTGCACCAGCCCTGAGCATCAATCCTGGGCTGGCGATTGATTAGACATATGATAATTAACTTGTTTCAACAATTTAGATGTTCCTACAATGACCATGTGATTCACAAAGCCTAAAGTAGTTATTTTCTGAGCTTCTACAGAAAAAGTTTACTGAACACTGAATATGGCTAAAAATCATCAGAAATATCAGGAAAAGGTATTGAGTTGAATTCATTTTGTTGATTTGAATTAATTTAACCAATATAATTTAGCGAATTTAATTAATTTGAAACATTGTTCCAACTAACTTCTCTACAGGCCAACTATACACAATGACCAAGAAAACTCAGCCAATGTATTCCTTAGTGATCTCAGACCACAGCCTTGTCCTTTTGTCACCAACATTCAGTTAGAGTATATACTCATAAGATAGAAGAAACCAAAGAAAATCACATTTTCCATACAGAAAACACATGCATCATAAATAATTGCCATGAAAAAAGTCAATACACTTAGTAGATTTATTTTAGCACTCCAAATTTTTCCTTCTGCTGAAATTGAAAATATTAAGATATTTTCTAAAATTTATTCCTTCTCAAAAAGAAAACAAATTCTATTGTAATTCCCATGTGAGTGACTAAAAGCAATGTGGCATTTATCTTAGCCTGTTGCATGCCAGACAGATTTGTAACACAGAAATATATAACCTAGGTTCAATTTTCTCTAATGAAAATGGATTAGCAAGCTAAAGTTTGCTCACTTTAAATACTGTTACTGTCTTTAAGTAAGGCAGAATTTGATGCAAGCCTTTGCTGAAACTGTCTGGATATTCTGGAGCTCATTCATGGATATTCACTGGATAGCCATGAAGCCTATATACATACATAGGTAAAGAATCTGCCTGCAATACAAGAGACCCAGGTTCAATCCCTAGACTGGGAAGATCCCTTGGAACAGGGAATGGCAACCCACTCCTATATTCTTGCCTGGAGAATCCTGTGGACAAAGAAGCCTGATGGGCTATATATAGTCCATGGCATTGCAAAAAGTTGGATACAATTGAGTGATTAACACACACATATATTATTAATATATATATTAATAAAAGAGTAAGTTCCCCCCTACCCCAGTGGCAATATAAGAGGGAACAGAGCACTGATGTTTGAGAAGACTCTTGAGAGTCCCTTGAACTGTGAGGAAATCCAACCAGTCAATCCTAAAGATCAGTCCTGGGTGTTCATTGGAAGGATTGATGCTGAAGCTGAAACTCCAATACTTTGGCCACCTGATGCGAAGAGGTGACTCATTTGAAAAGACCCTGATGCTGGGACAGATTGAGGGCAGGAGGAGAAAGGATGAGGATGAAGAGGATGAGATGGCTGGATGGCATCATTGACTCGATGGTCATGGATTTGGGTGGACTCCGGAAGTTGGTGATGGACAGGGAGGCCTGGTGTGCTGAGTTTCATGGGGTCGCAAATAGTCAGACACAACTGAGCAACTGAACTGAACTGAACTGAGAGCACTGAATCCAAGTGAAAATGTCCCAGTAATTGAGTTTCCCATATTTAAGTAGCCTGTGGTCATGTTTCTTGCGGCTTTCCTAAATTACCAGAGGAAGAATATTACTATTATAGATAGCAATTGCTGGGGATATAAGGTTAACTCAAACCAATTGCCCTGAACAGTAAACATTTCCAGTCATTGCAGTATATTGAAGTACATTAGTAAGATGATTTCACATCTCCTGAGTATATTCCAAGCCCCTCTAATCAAGATTTTTAAAATATGTAAATACATCTTTTTAATTTTACTAAATATTTCTGGTTTAAATAAACACCCACTGTTGGAATGATATACAACATGATGATTCTGCTCACCACTTCATTTTTAATAAGGACATAAAAAGGTTTTGATTTAAGGGAAGGCCAGGCTAAAATATATATATTATTATTTCTTATGCTAAACTACATCATTTTATTCATTAGTCTCAGAGGAAGATTTCTTCTATTTTGTGTCTGGGTGTTTTTTCATACTTGAATATAGTTACTTTAAAAACATAAATGTTAAATGTAATTACAAAACATTCTTCATGGTAAATGCTCTCCAAGACTAATATCTTCATAAAATAAATTGCAGAATGCCAATTATGCACAAGAAGAAGCTATAAAAAAACTAAATGTTCCTACTAAAATGGATACATGGATAAATATAATTACTACCTGTAGTGAAATTTACTCAAAATAGGAAATGTCTCCACTAAAAATTAGTAAATTCATTTAAATTTATTAAAAATGTTTTAATTAAAAAGATTTAAATATAATATTTGAGGTGATTCATACTAGAAGAATTGGACCTAATTTTGATCTTTTACCAGATTTTCATATGTTCATTTTCAATCCTAACAGAATTCTTATTGGTATGATTTGTCTATTTTATTTTTTTTAAATCAATGATATTTGGGCATGTATAATTGGCTGCAGCCACTCAATGATGACAAATCAAAATCCCTTAGTAAGATACATATAAAATGCAATATTTTTATCAAAATGCTTAAAGATATGATTCTGAAGTACACAAATTATCTGCTTCATTTGAAAATCTACCTCACTAAATATGGTGTTTTTATGAATTGATTTTTCTACAAGAAGTATACAGTATATATTTTTTCCTCCCATTATATCAGAAAATAATCCATGATAAAATGACTGTGTAAACCACAAGACTTATGGGGCCAGCCACTCATTAACAGCGCTGCTGAAATGTTACTCTTCATTAACATTTTTTCTGAAAAATGAGACAAAGTGACAACCGTTTTATTCAGGAAGTACTGAAAACAAAGATATCTGATTTGTGATGTTCTATTGTCACTGTTCTGTCTTGCTATTGTTGGTTTTTTTAAATTCATACAAAACGTTATTGGGAATATTTGAAAAATTATAAATATCTCAGTCATATAATCACTGATGCCAAATTGAGAAGTAATTTCATTATATGAATAATACTTTTCTGGGTTCATTTATGTTTTCATTGAACTGACAAATCAGACTTTTTGCCATTGAGTATATAGAATTCTAGGCTTTACTATGTTAGTAATTTGAACATCACTAACTCAATGGACATGAGCTTGAGCAAGCTCCAGGAGTTTGCGATGGACAGGGAAGCCTGACGTGCTGCAGTCCATGGAGTCACAAAGAGTCAGACATGGCTGAGCGACTGAACTGAACTGAATTTGAAACATCTTACTCCTTTTCTGACTACAGCAAAGCTCAGGTTTTATTACGTATGTTTTGCTGTTGAAGATTTCAACTGTGTGTCAAGCATCCTTTGGCTTTATTTTCAGTTGGCTAAGGAGGCTCACCACATTGTCAAGGGCTTAGGCAGGCGTCATTTCTCCTAAGTCACCTACAACCTCATTGTTGGGCCTCAACAGAGAGAGTCTGATCAGCTCTAAATCAAGAAAATAGAGGTTATTTCAGAAGAATTAAAAGGTTAAACTGAAAATGGGTCTAAATTAAGCAAAATTAACAGAACTTATGTTTAATTTTTTTCTTTAAAGATGGGACTGCTTTACCTCTAGGTTGCTTATTTTATCTCTTATAGTGAAAAATTTCTAACTCTGTAAAAGTAATGAACTTTACTCGCGTAAGATTATAATTAAAGTGACACATTTTTTTGCAAATAAAACAGAGACTGTGACTTATGTTTTCAGCTAGACATCAGACCCTCCTGACGGCAGCTCACACTAACTGCATACATACTCAAATATATTCCAGCTGCACTGTAGGGCTAAGGTAAGAATAACAACACTTACTTTTTCCATATAATCTTTATAACACATGTCTAGAAATATCATTCTCATTTAAAAGATGAAAAAACTGAGTCTTCAAGAGTTAAGTAACAAAGCCAAGATATTAAATAATTCAGGCTACTCAAAGCAGTCAGGGTTATCATCATATTGAGTCTGGCTTCAGAGTCTATCCCCTTAACCACTATACATACTGCTGAGAGGTTTGAGCTTTTCATTTGTGTAGTTCTTTAATGGATGATCCTCACAGTCATAACTTAAGAGGCAAGTTGAGCTAGGATTAGCTTCTCTTTTTGAAAATAAGCACACCCTAAGAGAAATTCAGTCTTTTGCCATAATGCCACTGCCACTGCTAGAATTGGAAAACAAACACATTCAAAAGACAGAATCCTAAGAATAAATTTAGTCACTTAAAAGGAAACTGCCTGATGATGTTTTTGACAATTTTATCTTAAACAAGATGGTTACTCAAATATTAAAATCAAATGTTATAATGCCATATGACTTTTCTTCAAATTTTGGAAGTAAAATAGCTTGAGTAGAAAAAAATAACTTCTGAAATATACTGAAAACTATTACACTTTGAAGAAAAAGATTTCAGAAAGAAGTTATTTAGATCATATTATTTTAAAATAAAAATATCTGAAAAATACTATAAAAACTATCTTTTCCATACCACTTACCCTGTGGAATGAGAGCGGGGTAGAGATGGTGGTACAGAGCAGATTACCTAGGAATTTTTTTTTCTTTTTTGTTTAAACTGCATAAATCTTATCCTTAACCTTCTGTCTCAGTCACCCTGGCACCTTGGAATAGGTCAAATCTGCTTTGATGAGTGTGCTGTGAGTGGACATTCTCCTATATTCACTCATGATTTCATTATTCTATGTAGGTCAGTGTAACAATGGTCTCCATGTTTGTTTTTGTTTTCTAAATGAACTTGTACTTCCTAAAGTCCCATTTTAACAATATGCATCAAATTGTTTTTCCCTTACTCTGTGGCCCTCTCTATAATGTATGAAATGCTTATCTATGTTACACCAAACCAAAACAATTGATGTTTCAAAAATGGTTTAAGTAAACAAAACTCAAGTAGAACCTTTATAACAATTTGCTCATACATGCCATGAACTGATTTCTAGAACTCCACTCACTTGACTGGCTGTGCAGTTGGATAAGCAAGTCCTGTTATCAGCTGCAAGATAGAAGTTGGTGGGACATGCGCAGGTGTGACTCTTTCCAGGGGCTAAAAGGCACAGATGACTGCAACCTCCATTATTTATCATACAGAGGTGTTTGGAGACTATACGTAAGAAAGAAACAAAAAACATGATAATCAAGATCAATAATATAATATGCAATTAGATATAGGACATTTGAGCTTCATAACAAGTATTTGAATAGAATGTTGTAATCAAGAACTCAAGATTATAAATATAATTTTGCTATGAATTCTACTCATCATCCTATGACATATATTTTACCATTAAATAATTTTAAGAATGCATTTCTACTATAGTGAGTATCTAGTAGGAAAAAAGTGTCCATCAAAAAATAAACAGAGAGTAGCAGTATTTTGGATGACTATATACATAAGATTAGAAATATAAATGTAAAATAAAATAATGAAATGATGATCTACATCTGACAGTACAGTAGCTTTCTTTTCTAAGCCAAATGTATGTTTTCCCCAAAATAATCAAAACTTTATTCCTGATAGAATTCCTACTATACATATGCTTGATACAGTTCTCATTTTTGGGTCCCCAGAACTGCTTAAATATAGTTTCTTTCACCCAGCACTCCAGAAACTGGAATCCTATAACCATTTTGTAAATAAATGATTTCAAGAATGCAGTATTCACTTCTCCAGCTATATGTACTCTTGTCATTTAGCTTAATATGATTTCAACAAAGCAACAATTCCTTGCAGTTTTATTGATCTTGAAACCATATCCCTTAACAGCTGTTTTTGATATCAGCTGAATTCATTCTATACAATTATTCTAAGCAATGAAATCTAATAATCTTTCTCAAAAATAATTTACCCTTAACTCTAAAGGAAACAAAAATGGAATGTTACTAAAAGATGTTGATGCATTTATGGAAATCATGGAAAGAATAATTACCATCAGGTTGTCTATAAGAATGATACACCTGGATATCTGTGATGGCATGCCATGAGTTAATCAGTGAGAGTCTGTCTGCTCCCGAGGTTTTATGGGCACGGCTGAGTGACTTGGTTTTCCCATCAGTCCAGTAGATGTAGTCTTCAAACAATGTTAGTGCAATCACCCCTGGAATATCTTGATTAGGGACTGTAATAGGAGATGGTAAGATTAATGTTCAGTCTTGGAAGACTGCCAGTTAAAATATTCAATACTACATGGGCTGACAGATACAACTGCGACAGAACTTCATGTGAATAATTGCTGTGACAACCTGTCAGGCCAGCAAGGTTCTTTATTACCAGTTAAGAGAATGCAGGATCTAGTGCAGGAAGTTGCTTTGCTCAGGTTTAGATTGGTTCAACCACTGGGAAGAAAATGAATTCAGTCTCACTCAAAAGTAAAGACTGCTTCACCAGAAACAAATAACATCCAACATTTAAAAACTATATATATATATATAGTTCTCCATCCAATTGTTTTTAACTAAAATTCTCCTTAAATCCACAGGTCACTGTACTGCTTTCTCCCACTTTTAAATGGACTAAAGTTAATATCCAGGATGAAACATCTATCTAGCTGGAGAGAGAGTGACTATAAGACTACTATTAACCATTTTAGTCACTGAAGTTTTATGACTATTTTTACTTGCAAAATAAGCAGGGATCAGGATGGAGAAATGTAAATGTGATATGTAACAATGTATCATGCAGATTTAACTATCATAAACCTGTTTAGTTGCAGATTAAAATTGTTTTATAGTTATATGTTCATGACACAACTGGGTTTAGATGTAAATAGTAGATTGAGCATCACAAAAGTAAATTTTTCATTCAAGAGATTCCAGGGTCCTATCAGGTAAATAAAATGCAATAAATTTGTTTGGTGGTTTAGAGTTAAATCATTTTAAAATATAATAGAGGTTTCTTCAATTCTTTTTTTTTAAAGCAATAAATAAAGAAAATAGAAATTCCCTAATTTGTACAAACATTCCAAAATATTTATCAATATCAATTTTCAGATCTACTTTTATAAATCCTGCAAAATGCTCATTAATGAAAAAAGGCACTATCTAGGTAATATGTACTTTTTATAGATTAGATTTTATGATAGAATTAATGTTTGATGTAAAACAGTCACTGAAAAACTAAAAAAATTAAAATATAATTCACTTTTTCCAGGGAGGTTCATAATCTTGCTTTTTAAATGCTAGGTAAATTTATATTATTAACTAGAAGCAGAAAGTTTGATCTAATAATTTGCTATTTTTACTCAGATGGGCCAAATATGATTGGAAAATTCACTATGACTAAGAAAATGTAGAAACAAAAGAACTAAGACTCACTGACTACTATAAATAATGTAGTGTCTAGTCAAAAATCCATCTCAGAACAGACTTACATATGAAGGATGTAAAGAAATAAAGAAAAATTCAGATGTACACTTGGATCAGAACCTCAAACTGAATTATCCATGTAAATCCCTGATGTGGAGTCCATTGCCACAGTGCTAAGTAGAATTAGATAAAGAAAGATGAACAGTAGGACATTTTACCAACACGAATTATGTCTGAGTTGTTTATGTAAGCTATGCCCATCTCCCTCTTCAGCTATACAAGTTCATTTCAGAAAGATAAATAAATATGGCAAAATGTTAATAACTGGATACTCTTGGTGATATGTGATCATCAGAACAATCTTTCAATAAGTGTGTTTGTTTGAAACTTTCCAAAATAAAATAAACATTTTCAGAAAAAATTAAAGTCTCAGAAATATTCAACTCAGATTTCCTTAGATGACAAGAAAGTAATTACATCATTAATTAGGGGTTCAAAAATTAATCACCACTTTAAAACAATCTCAGTCCACCAGAGATTTGATTAACTTCTATACAAAAAGTGAAATTATTGTAGTAACTTGTCTTTTAGCATCTCAAAGGTAGTATAGTCTTTTGAAGTATTCAATAAGTAACTAAAGTTGACATTTATTCAGTCAATGGGTGCCAGAAAATAGGCCCTTGGTTCTCAATGAGTAAAGAAGGCAATTCTGATCCCAGAAGGAAGAGTTATCAGGCCCAAGCATCAGTAGTTCTGAGACAGAGAAACCCTGTAGAAAGATATCAACATTGTATACCTATTCATTTAATACTCTAAACAGCTCCATCACAAAATAGTTGACCTCAGTTTAAGATACAAAAGCTAAGATAAAATCTGGAAAACAAGTAATTTGACCAGAGAGGATGGGAAAATACTAGTAAATGAAGATATTGGTATTATTCAGATTTGCTGGCTCCTGAGTTCTTTGCCACTTTAGCTACTAGCCATGACTTAGAGATAGGCATCCTAGTGTGGTAAAGTGTGGTTGTAAACTGGACTGTGTCCTCTCAAAATTCATATGTTGAAACCCTAGACCTCAATATCCCTGTATTTAAAGAAGCAAGTGAGGTTAAATGAAGGTCCTATGAGTGGGAACTTAATTCAATATAACAGTGTTCTTATAAGAAGAGAGCAACACCAGGGGTGTGCACATACTGAGAAAAGGCCACATGAAGGCACAGCAAGAAGACAGTTAAACACAAGCCAAAGGAAGAGGCCTCAGGAGAAACCAAGTCTGCCAACATCTTAATCTTGGACTTCCAACCTCCAGAACTATGAGAAAATACACTTCTGTGGTTTTATCCTCCAGGTCCTATGGTGGCCTTGGAAAATTAACACAAGCATTTAATATAATGGGACTAATTTCTTAAGCTCCATGTGAAAACCATTTTATTTAATTACTTGAAATCAGTTCCATTAACATCATTTTCAGACACAGGATAATTTAAGATAAGGGCAAGTTTGCTACCTCTAAGTATGTAGTGATTGCCCATCAGAAACCCTGTTATCAGATAGTCATATAAGTAAACAGAGATCATAAAGATGAACTCTTATTTCAGAGAAGAATGGCACATAAATGAATGTACAAAGCACATAGAAAATTCAGGTCAAAGTGAAGAAAAGTAGTCCATTTGCCCAGTGACCATCTGTTTGATTCTTTCCTTGTGATATTGACAAAGAATAGGACTATCACTAGTGGCTTTAAAAGCTCACTTCAGGCCTATTCATTGGGAACACATGCTTATTTCCCTAACCACAAGCATCAAACATAGCCATCAGAGTCTCTCTTCTAGAGAAAATAAATGAATACCAACTATGAAATCTAAGTCTCACACCTCTGTAACAATGTAATGGCTCCAACAAGTTACTAAGAGATAGTGATGTGTTCTTTAATACCACAAACAATGCCCTCCAAATTAAGAAAAACAAGAGAAGGAGGGGAACTAAGATGGCAGAGGAATAGGACGGGGAGAACACTCTCTCCACAATAAATATACCAAAAGAACTTTTAAAGGCCAAGCAAACTCCAAAAAACAGGAACTGAATGCTGGCAGAGGACATCTGGCATCTGGAGGGGCGACCCATTGCCAACGTGAGGAAACCTAGACCCACCCACCAGAAAACCACACAAGCCTTCCCATCCAGGAAACTTCGACAAACCACACATCCAACCCCTCCCACAGAGAGGAATCCCCACAATAAAGGGACAACACAGCAAGATAAACAAGATGAAAAAGCAGAGAAATACCCAGCAAGTAAAGGAACAGGATAAATACCCCCTAGACCAAACAAAAGAAGAAGAGATAGGAAGTCTACCTGACAAAGAATTCCGAATAATGATAGTGAAAATGATCCAAAACCTGGAAAATAAGTTGGAGTTGCAGCTCAATAACCTGCAGGCAAGGATTGAGAAGATGCAGGTAAGCTTTAACAAGGACTTAGAAGAAATGAAAAAGAGTCAAAATACAATAAATAATGCAATAAATGAGATCAAAAACACCCTGGAGGGAACCAACAGTAGAATAACAGAGATAGAAGACAGAATAAGTGAGGTAGAAGACAGAATGGCAGAAATAAATGAAACAAAGGAAAAATGAAAAAAGAATTAAAAGAAATGAGGACAATCTTAGAGACCTCTGGGACAATATTAAACGCACCAATATTTGAATCATAGGAGTCCCAGGAGAAGAAGACAAAAAGAAAGACCATCAGAAAATTCTTGAAGAGATAATTGTTGAAAACTTCCCTAAATTGGGGAAGCAAATAGCCACTCAGGTCCAAGAAACACAGAGAATCCCAAATAGAATGAACCCCAAGCGGGACACCCCAAGACACATATTAATCAAATTAGCAAATATCAAATACAAAGACCAAATATTAAAAGCAGCAAGGGAGAAGCAAAAGATAACTCACAAGGGGAATCCCATAAGGATAACAGCTGATCTCTCAACAGAAACGCTTCAGGCCAGAAGGGAATGGCAAAACATACTTAAAGTTATGGAAGAAAACAATCTACAACCCCGACTACTGTACCCAGCAAGGATCTCATTCAAATTTGAAGGAGAATTCAAAATTTTCTCAGACAAGCAGAAACTGAGAGAATTCAGCAACACCAAACCAGCCCTCCAACGAATGCTAAAGGAACTTGCCTAGATAGGAAACACCGATGGGATAGATAATCTGGAACCCAAAACAATAAAATAAATGGCAACGGGATCATACTTATCTATAATTACCTTAAATGTAAAGGGGCTGAATGCCCCAACCAAAAGACAAAGATTGGCCGATTGGATACAGAAACAAGACCCCTATATACGTTGTCTACAAGAGACCCACCTCAAACCTAGGGACACATATAGACTGAAAGTTAAAGGCTGGAAAAAGATATTCCATGCGAATAAAGACCAAAAGAAAGCAGGAGTGGCAATACTCATATCAGATAAAGTAGACTTTAAAATAAAGGCAGTGAAAAGAGATAAAGATGGACTTTACATAATGATTAAAGGATCAATCCAGGAAGAAGAAATAACAATTATAAATATTTATGCACCTAACATAGGAGCTCCACAATATGTAAGGCAAATGCTAACAAGTATGAAAGGGGAAATCAACAACACAATAATAGTGGGAGACTTTAATACACCACTCACACCAATGGATAGATCAACTAGACAGAAAAGTAACAAGGAAATTCAAACTTTAAATGAAACAATAGACCAACTAGACCTAATTGATATCTATAGGTCATTCCACCCCAAAACAAGGAATTTCACTTTTTTCTCAAGTGCACACGGGACCTTCTCCAGATAGATCACATCCTGGGCCATAAATCTAACCTTGATAAATTCAAAAATATTGAAATCATCCCAAGCACCTTTTCTGACCACAATGCAGTGAGAATAGATATCAACTACAGGAGAAAACCTTTCAAAACTTCCAACATATGGAGGCTCAACAACACACTGCTGAATAACCAACAAATCACAGAAGAAATCAAATAACTGAAATTCAGTTATGCATGGAAACGAATGAAAATGAAAACACAACAGCCCAAAACCTATGGGACACTGTGAAAGCAATGCTAAGGGGAAAGTTCATAGCAATACAAGCTCACCTCAGGAAACAAGAAAAAAATAAAATAAATGACCTTACTTTACACCTAAAGCAACTAGAAAGGGAAGAGATGCAGAAGCCCAGGTCTAGTAGAAGGAAAGAAATCTTAAAGATCAGGGCAGAAATAAATGCCAAGGAAACAAAAGTGACCATAGCAAAAATCAACCAAGCCAAAAGCTGGTTCTTTGAGAAGATAAATAAAATTGACAAACCATTAGCCAGACTTATCAAGAAACAAAGGGAGAAGAACCAAATCAACAGAATTAGAAATGAAAACGGAGAGATCACAACAGAAAACACAGAAATACAAAGGAGCATAAGAGACTATTATCAGCAACTATATGGAAATAAACTGGACAACCTGGATGAAATGGACAAATTCCTAGAAAAGTACAATTTTCCAAGACTAAACCAGGAAGAGATAGATAATATTAATAGACCCATCACAAGCACGGAAATTGAAACCGTAATCAGAAATCTTCCATAAAACAAAAGCCCAGGACCAGATGGCTTCACAGCTGAATTCTACCAAAAATTTAGAGAAGAGCTAACACCTATTCTACTCAAACTCTTCCAGAAAATTGCAGAGGAAGGTAAACTTCCAAACTCATTCTATGAGGCCACCATCACCCTAATTCCAAAACCCGGCAAAGATGCCACAAAAAAAGAAAACTACAGGCCAATATCACTGATGAACTTAGATGCAAAAATCCTCAACAAAATTCTAGCAAATAGAATCCAACAACACATCAAAAAGATCATACATCATGATCAAGTAGGCTTTATCCCAGGGATGCAAGGATTCTTCAATATTTGTAAATCGATCAATGTAATACACCACATTAACAAATTGAAAAATAAAAATCACATGATTATCTCAATAGATGCAGAGAAAGCCTTTGACAAAATTCAACATCCATTTATGATAAAAACCCTCCAAAAACTAGGAATAGAAGGAACATACCTCAACATAATAAAAGCTATATATGACAAACCCACGGCAAACATTATCCTCAATGGTGAAAAGCTGGAAGCATTCCCCCTGAAATCAGGAACAAGACAAGGGTGCCCACTCTCACCACTACTATTCAACATAGTTTTGGAAGTCTTGGCCACAGCAATCAGAGCAGATAAAGAAATCAAAGGAATCCAGATTGGAAAAGAAGAACTAAAACTCTCTCTGTTTGCAGATGACATGATCCTCTATATTGAAAACCCTAAAGACTCTACGAGAAAATTACTAGAGCTAATCAGTGAATATAGCAAAGTTTCAGGATACAAAATCAACACACAGAAATCCCTGGCATTCCTATACACTAACAGTGAGAAATCAGAAAGAGAAATTAAGGAAACAATCCCATTCACCATTGAAACAAAAAGAATAAAATACATAGGAGTATTTCTACCTAAAGAATCAAAAGACTTGTATATAGAAAACTATAAAACACTGATGAAAGAAATCAAGGAGGACACAAACAGATGGAGAAATGTGCCGTGTTGGTGGATTGGAAGAATCAACATAGTGAAAATGAGTATACTACCCAAAGCAATCTATAGATTCAATGCAATTCCTATCAAGCTACCAGAGGTCTTTTTCAAAGAATTAGAACAAATAATTTCTCAATTTGTATGGAAATACAAAAAACCTCGTATAGCCAAAGCAATCTTGAGAAAGAAGAATGGAACGGGCGGAATCAACCTACCTGACTTTAGGCTATACTACAAATCCACAGTCATTAAGACAGTATGGTACTGGCACAAAGACAGAAATAATCAATGGAACAGAATAGAAAGCCCAGAGATAAATACACGCATCTATGGACACATTATCTTTGACAAAGGAGGCAAGAATATACAATGGAGAAAAGACAACCTCTTTAACAAGTGGTGCTGGGAAAACTGGACAGCCACTTGTAAAAGAATGAAACTAGATCACTTTCTAACACCATACACAAAGATTAACTCAAAATGGATCAAAGATCTAAGCATAAGACCAGAAACTATAAAACTCCTAGAGGATAACATAGGCAAAACACTCTCTGCCATAACCCAAAGCGGGATACTCCATGACCCACCTCCCAGAATATTGGAAATAAAAACACGAATAAACAAATGGGACCTAATTAAAATTAAAAGCTTTTGCACAACAAAGGAAACTATAAGCAAGGTGAAAAGACAGCCTTCAGAATGGGAGAAAATAATAGCCAATGAAGCAACAGACAAACAATTAATCTCAGAAATATACAAACAACTCCTGCAGCTCCATTCTAGAAAAATAAACAACCCAATTAAAAAGTGGGCCAAAGAACTTAACAGACATTTCTCCAAAGAAGATATAAAAATGGCTAACAAACAAATGAAAAGATGCTCAACATCACTCATTATCAGAGAAATGCAAATCAAAACCACAATGAGGTACCACTTTACACCAGTCAGAATGGCTGCCATCCAAAAGTCTACAAGCAATAAATGTTGGAGAGGATGTGGAGAAAAGGGAACCCTCTTACACTGTTGGTGGGAATGCAAACTAGTACAGCCACTATGGAAAACAGTGTGGAGATTCCTTAAAAAACTGCAAATAGAACTGCCATATGACCCAGCAATCCCATTGCTGGGCATATACACCGAGGAAACCAGAATTGACTCCTCCAGCTCCACCCTAGAAAAAAACGCTGTATTGTTTACAATAGCCAGGACATGGAAGCCACCTAGATGCCCATCAACTGACGAATGGATAAGAAAGCTGTGGTACATATACACAATGGAATATTACTCAGCATTAAAAAAAAATTCATTTGAAGCAATTCTACTCAGATGGACGAAACTGGAGCCCATTATCCAGAGTGAAGTAAGCCAGAAGCAAAAACAACAATACAGTATATTAACACATATATATGGAATTTAGAAAGACGGTAACGAGAACCCAACATGCGAGACAGCAAAAGGAACGCAGATGTATAGAATAGACTCCGGGACTTTGTGGATGAGGGTAAGGGTGGGATGATATGGGAGAAGGGCACTGAAGCATGTTAATTGTCATGTGTCTAATCAATCGCCAGCCCAGGATTGATGCTCGGGGCTGGTGCAGCCAGATTTCCCGGGGGGGAGGGAGGAGGGATGGGGGTTCCGGAGGGGAAGCATATGTAAACCCATGGTGATATCATGACAATGTATGGCAAAAACAATAAAAAAAAAAAAATAAACTTTATGACAAAATGGTTTGATAGAAACAGGAAAAAAAGAAAAACAAGAGAACAAAACAAACAAAAACCTTTACATATTTCATTTTTCAGGGTTTGGCTTAAAACTTGGCAGCATGCCTTCATTTCTTATTTAGAACCTAAAATTTCTTCACCAGAGTTATTTGACAAAGTTTCTGTGAGAAAAATTTCTATTTATTAACTGATAAATGCAAAGCATAAATGAATGAATGCTATGCTTATTTTTCCATCAATTCATGAAGAGTTCAGACTACATTGGGAATAAATAAGGTATCCTGAGCTTTATATATTTTGTTATGAGAAACATTCCTGATTTAGAATGAGAAAAGTAAAATTGCTTATTTGGGGTTATATCTCTATTTACTTATTTTATCTTATAGATATGTATGTCCATGTGTACATATATATGTGTATGTATCTATAACATATCTGTAATATATATGCAAGTGTGTGTCAATCGCTCAGTTGTGTCTTACTCTTTGCATCCCCATCGACTGTAGCCCACCATGCTCCTCTATCCATGGAATTTTGCACAAAAAAATACTGTAGTGAGTAGTGATTCCCTTCTCCAGGGAATTTTCCTGACCCAGGGATTGAACCCAGGTCTCCTGCATTGCAGGCAAGTTCTTTACCATCTGAACCACCAGGGAAGCCTACAATATATTTACATAGTATATACATATATGTATTTTATATACATATGCATCATAAAACAGAGCAACAAAAAGATGTCTTGCCATGTAATTTGGTAGTTAGTGGAGCTGATAAAATAAACTCTCTCTATATATAAATATGAAATGTGATGTTGTGAGGGAAGCATTTAACAAATTCCTACTAAGATATCATTGATCTTATGAAAAAAAGTGGTCAGTTTTCTCAAAATGCTAATGGTTATGCTTTGTAAGAGAAAAATAATAGGTCCCCCCTGTCAAACATAAGACTGCCTTTGTTTAATTAAAAGAAAAATGCAAAAAATAAATGCAAAGAAACTTTCATTTTGTAGGTATTCAGTAGACACACAAAAGACAGAAAAAACAGAAGTGTTGCATGGGCTGCAGTTTAACAGGTACTTATATATTTAAAAAATTTTTAAAGCTGCTTTCTGTAGTTAGGCCTCTATTCTGTGTAACAACATTATTTATTGTACTGTTCCAGCATTCCACTCAAGCACTAGATTCCTAAATTTTATTTCATAGACTACATGTATCAGCAGAAAGAAGTTGATATTTGGCAAAAAATAGATCAAAGAAATATTCCTTTGTGGCGTTTTTCCCTGTTAGTCTAGTTGGATGCAATTCTGATTAGGTTCCTAGTAATTACAATAAACAGAAAAATTCAAAGCACAGAATATGCTTTTAGCTTAACTGTTGCCTCACAGTTAGAGGTACTCTATTACAATACTCTTGATTATTCATTTTTTTGAATATTATTTGTCATGCTAAATAATTACATTCCTGGATAATACAAATCTCATTTTATATTTTGGCCTAACCTAGTTTAAATACTTAAGAACAAAATGAACCAATAACACAGAACTCATCTATGGTTGGTTTAAAATCTCATAGTTGGTGTTTAGGGTAAGATATTGCATTGGAATAATGGCAGAGTCAGATCAACCCTGAATATTCATTGGGAGGACTTATGCTGAAGCTGAAGCTCCAATATTTTGACCACTTGATGCGAAAAGCCAACTCACTGGAAAAGACCCTGATGCTGGGAAAAATTGAGGACAAGACAAGGGGATGAGAGAGGGGAAATGGTTGGATGGCATCAACACCTTAGTGGACATGAGTTTGAGTAACTCTGGGAGATAGTGAAGGACAGGTAAGCCTGGAATGCTGCAGTCCATGTGGTCACAAAGAGTTGGACGTGACTTAGTGACTGAATAACAACAAAGCTTTGATCAGTGGGTTAGTACTTAAATAGAAATTTTACTACTGATGTTCTGTGTTTTTTTCTTATTTTTTCTCTAAGATTTACTTCAAGGATATAAGTGCTATTTTAAAATGTTATATAATTTTTACTTTTATTTAAAAACTATTATAAATTATTTTAAAAGAAGAACAAAATTCATAGAATGTAACCACCAAATTATATAGTTATTTTTGTGAAGGAATTAAAATTACAGAGTAACTTGAATATTGATTTTTTTTTTTTTTTTTTAGTTATAAGAATTTATGTATTGTTTGGAAAACCTCAATGATCCATCTGTTAAAGTCAACCTGACCCTCACTCTACACTTAAGAGTTTGGAAGCCTAAAGTCATAAAACTTTAAAATCAATAAACATATCAAATAAAACATTGATGTTAAATTATATCATGTTTTGATTTTTAATATATTTTAAGACATTCCATTTTTTTTTAATTTTGATGCCATTGCCCCAAGTAAAGTTTCACATTTCTTCACACTTGAAATGTAACAAAATTAGTCTAAGTCCTCTCATTACTTTTAAACTCTTCCAGTCTTTTTGTGTCAACCAAGTTTCCTATAGTAAACAGGGAACACATTTTTTAATGATAATTGAAAAGATTTTAATTGAAAGAAGTCAGTCTTTGTATTATATTATTTTCTCAATATAATTAACATAAGTGTGGCTAAGGAACTTATGATAGATTAAGTCCTTTCCTAAATCTTTTAGTAGACTGGAAGAGGGCATGGCAATCCACACCAGTAGTCTTGCCTGGAGAACCTCATGGACAGAGCAGCCTAGTGGGCTACAGTCCATAGACTGGCAGGCAGTGTGCCTGCAAAAAGTCAGACATAATTGAAGCGGCTGGGCACATGTGCACCAATGGCAGAGGACAGTTGGTGGAGGAGCTCAGCCCCTGCTAAACCACTGTGGTTGGGCATGGAGTGAAAGGGGACAAATTAATACTTGGGCTTCTTTCTTCTTCCACTATTTAATCTACTGTCAATTCTTCCCATGGTTTAAATCCAATTTGAGGCTGAATGGTTAAAGAGCTGGGGTGATGCAGTCCACAGAAGTCAGTTTTCTGGCACACGGAGCATGGCAAAGATACAAAGGTAGAGATATACTCCCTCCAGTTAACGCTTCCAATATATTTTTTTTTTTCCATCTCGCATATCTCTTCCCTGAATGAAAACCCTCAGTGACAGCCATTTTCCATGCAGTACTGTGCAAGCTATTTAGCCTGACTGAAATAGCCTGACTCAGAAGAGGAGATCAGGATCTTCACAATCCTCTTTTCTGAGACCTTGACACTAACAATTTCCCCAACTTCTTTCTAAAAGGATAGTGTGCAATACAGGATGTAGAGAAGTCAGAGGATGAATTTAAAAAGTAGAACGTAAAAACCAAAAAGGAAGAAATTAAACAAACAAACAAAAAAACAATGCATTCAAAAAATGAAGTGAGACAATCAAGGGCTACAGAAGGAGTGTAGGCTGATAAACAGATGATGAAATTAGAAGATGGAAGAAACTGGTTTAACATGTCAAAGAAAGTGGAAGATTCATGACTGTGGTGAGTATATGGGTGAATAACAGTTTTTAGTTTATGAAGAGTAACCGAAGGGAGTAGGTAAAGTGCAAAATGGCCACAGAATACTAATTTCCAGACAATGACTGCTGCTGAGTCAGTAGCTTTAGTTACAAATGTCCGATCAAAAACAGTGTGCTTTATGTACCCTTTGGGTCTAGGATATTCACTCTTTTTTTAGTAATTATGCATCCCCTTCAGTGTTATTATCTGAAGAAGATTTTTTAAAATTAATTATTTCCTCAGAACCATCTACAACAGGCAACAAAATGTTCCACTTAGCATTTGCTCCATGAGCATTTGAACATTTGCCTACTCTTTAATACAACCATACTTAATGGAAACAATACTACAAAAAAAAAAAAATTCAGGCAAATGCATCCATAATACATTCTTCAAAATGAAGAAAAGCATTAACAAATGGCAGAGACACTAAGAATACATGACATTAGCAAATATAATGATAAAATACTCAAAATTTATTTTTTCCAATAAAAATAGTATCTTTCAGTAAGTTCATCCATCACTGAGACTCTGAAGAATTGGAAAAATAAAGTCCTTCCATTCGGCACATGTCATAGTTCATAGAAGATATGAGCTAATTCTACCCAGGTCTCTATTATATGTGTCTGATTTTGAGTACTGATACTGATTAAATGTCCGAATAAAAATTATGTGTTCCGCTTTAATGCGGACACTTTACAGTAGGACACTTACATCTATAAACTTTTAAAATAAATGTAATATATGATGGTAAATTATAGAAATTATTTAGAGCCCTTCTTTAATGGTAGAAGAGGCTTTCCCTGTCCCAGTTCCAACCTCAGTCAATTCCTTTAAGAAATATTAGAAAATCACTGACTGATTATCTGTTTTATGGATAAGAACTTTGAACTATAGTGTGGCAAAGCAACTTGCCTAAATTAGAGAGTAACCTAACCAAAACTAAATTTACTAATCCCCAAGGCTGTACCATGTCATAGTTCAGACAGATAACACTGTTGAAAGTGGCTGAATAAGTCATATTATGGTAATGTTTTAAATTATATTTTAAAATAGTATATGGAACATATGTGACATTTGCAAACTAATAATCTATTTAAACATATACACAATTTAATGTAACATGTTCTATTTAAGAAACAAAAGTCAAAGACAGGATTGACACTGAAATTCTAATACTTTTTAGAAATGGCAGTTAATTTCAATTTATTTTACTAGTTCAGGAACATTTCTATAGTAACTGAATTGCATTTTGCTCCCTTCCATTAACTTTTATTGTATTGTAAACAGCAGCACATCAACACCGTTGGCATAAAATAGCCTGTGAAGTCGACTGTTTGTAATGGACTGTGAATGATAGGGAATTTTTTTCAAAAGTACTAAAATGCAATATCTTACCAAGAAAGAAACACTCTAGCATATTGTAAAAGTGGATGATGATGTTTATTAGATTCTCTGCCTTTCGTCAGTGGGCTTCAATGAATATTTACATTTTCTGAAAACCTAAGTGCAACAGCTACAGAGTTGCAGGATATATAAGAGCAAAAGACTCCCTTTGTCTTTTTCAGTGTGTTTTTCCCCCTCAGAACAAAACCTTCTAAATAGACTTTCACTATTTCACCAGTAGCATGCTGAGATGAGGATTATTTTCCCAACATTCATTAGATAATCGCTGCATGGGTTATGATTTGGATTTTTAAGTCCAAACACAGAACGGCCCCCTCAAAACACAAACTAGGTTCCCAGAACAATAACCAAGCAAAAGAGTTGAACTACAATACTGACACTACAACATGAGGATCTTCATTCAGGTCTAAGAGTACAGAAACAAATTATAGTCAACATAATCACATGAATTTTAAACAATTTTCCCACAGAATAAAAGACAGTTCAGTGATAAACTGTAGTTTAGAATCATAACCAATGATTACTCTTCTGAGAAATTAGTATTTATGAGTGTATGTTTTTCCAGTATGCTGGATTAAAAATGTACATGGCCAACTGATTTACCACAAGGTTAAATCATTCAGTGACACAAAGAAGAATAGTCTGAAAAAAATTACTAGAACAAAGAATTTTAAAACTCAAGGTCAATAATGTTTCTTTTAGCTCACCCTTTTGTTATTACTGTTTACACAGTATTTTCAGTCCTTTTGTCAAGTAACTCTCTATTTCAAGCTCAATGGCAACTCTCACAAAATGAGGAAAACTAACTCTGATTTTATGTTCTTTGATAAAAGTAGGCAGAATGAAATTGTTATCTAAATGTAATTTTCTGGTATTTCATTTTCTTTTTATTAAATGGGAAACAAAATCTCTAACATGAAGATGAGCAGAGTGAAGGCTGAAATTTTTCTCAGAAGATATTTGTAACCTATTTTATAGACATTTTTTCAGAGAAAGCTATTCTTTCAATGCATAAAATTAATGACAAAAGATCTTTGCTGTGTTCAAATTTCAGAATTATGAAACATAAATTTTCAGATAAGATTTAGGAGTTTTCCCATAGGCGACAGATGAAGTTAGTTTGGAAAGAGCAAACAGTAAAATCAAAATGTCCTTATGTAAAGCAAGGTGTACATTATTAATAACATGACTGCTTTCTTCACTCCTCTAGATAAATAGACAAAAATTAGATTAAACAAGATACACACACTCATTTAGAATAATTATTTTCTGATGGCTAAAGTTTTTGTTTGCTAATTTCTCAAACGTTTTGTAACTTATCTATGTCTACTTTGCACATCTGAAAAAATTCAAGTATGGATATACTTTTATTTGTGTAACAGTGCATTTATGCTGTAACTGTTGCTATTAGAAACTATAGCAAGCAGACAACAAATCCATCAGCCAACCTTTCAAAAACAAGGGGGACCTGTGGGAGAGGTTTCAGAACCAGTTAGATCTGGGTTCAACTTCTAAGGACAAGTTCTTTGACTTTGGACAAATTACTTAATCTCTGTAAACCTATTTCCTTGCTGCAAAATGACTTTAATGACATATAGTGCTCACTTGATGGAATGACTAAAAAAGCATGTGTTGTTACATCAAGCAGTTTCTTGAACACAGTGGGCTTCCGATAAAGTATGAGTTTATAAGGGGATGGTTCCAGCTCTTGGAACAGTGGTAAGTCAAGAAAATTTCTACTGAAAACCAACAATGATAGTAATAAATAGTACATGCAAAACATCTAATACAACATTATTATCAAGAACATAAGTATTCTAATCTCTTATCAATTTCATAAAGTCATAAGTAACAACTTTAAAAGATGTTAATAAGTTTTGCAGTAACACTCAGAGAAAACTGAGTATTGGATAGGCAAATTGAGATTCTAATAAAGGAAATATATCTGATTATTACAGATTTTCAACCCCTGTCAGGCTTAAATTGAAGACTAACCTGAAATTAAAAGTTTAGAGTTTGGCAAAAATTCTAAAGTGATCCATCTAACTGGAGGCTTAGAACTTTAGTTCTGTAATTCCCCTTTGATGCCGTTTCCCCCAATACCCTTATTTCTGTGGATGAGGCAACTGAGACCCAGTGAAGCAACACATACATTTTAGGGTAAAAAAGCTTTCTAGCAATGGATCCCATCCCAACTCACCCACATCCTTAGGTTCTAAAACATTTAAAGGGTACTAAGGGTTTTCCTTCTCCAGTTTGAGACTCAAACTCCAGTTTGTCTCAAACACAAAGATTTGTGCTCCAATAAAGTTTTAGAAATTCCTATCAAGCATCAAAGCCTAAAATTCTCAGGGGAGGATTATGGTCTGAGAGTGGTAAGATATCAGTCCCCAAAATATAGACCTATAAGAATGATATTATTATTCAGAATCACTGTGATTGGAATATATTTAGAATCACTCTGTTTCTGTATAAAGACAGATTTAAACTTAAAAACAGGATTTCAATCTGGAGAACTTAAACTTAAAAACAGGATTTCAATCTGGAGAACACTGAAATTGCCAAGTTTCTCACTAGACATATTTTATATATCAAGGAATAGTAGGAGGAGAGAGATTCACTCTTTTGCAATATTTCTTCTAGGTAAATTGTCAGAATTTCTTTGACATTGACCCTTCTGTTAAATAAATGTACCTCTCATGAAGTCAGATTTTTTTAAGAAGAATCTCTAAGTATGCTTAGTTTGCTGCCTTTTATTTCTTTAAAAAATGTATAAATATATGTGAAATTAATGTTTCAAACTGTAAGTTATTTCCCCTTGATTAAGTATATAAAAATACAAATCATTCAGTTTAGATTTGCAACTCAACCATCAATATTTTTGCTATTTTAACTGTACAGATATGTCCTCCTTATTCTGCTAAATAACTACTGAATGCAACACTTTATCCTCATTCCCACAGCTATAATCACTTCAAATATTTTCTCCTAAAATATTTTAACAGCCTCTAAATTGGTTGCCCTTCCGGGTTCTTTCATTTTCCATGTGGTTGTCAAATCTAATAATGGCATTCTATCAACTAAATACCATCAATGGCTCCCTATGACCCAAAGGATAAATTCCAAATTACCTAGCATACAAGGCCTGTCACAATCTGGCAGCAATTTGCCCTTGTTCATCGAGTGTCATTATTTTCTTCTTATATGACTTCCAGTTTACAAATTATGTAAACCCCATGCTGCTTCAAGACTCTGTTATATCTTCGCACATGCTGTTGCCTCTGTGTGATTAATCCTCCCTACATTTCCCCAAATGGAGGGCTTCTCCTCCATCTTTCAGACTTTTCAAAGATACCATCACTTCACCAAACACTTCCTTACTCCAGCCTGAATTTTGGCAATGTTGTACATATACCTCTAATCCCAATCTGATATATGTTATTATCTGCATATCAGTCTCCCTACCCCAACAACTAATTCGGTTCTTTGAAGACAGGGACTTATTCATCTTTGTAACTCCAGGGTCTGACATAATACATGGCATGGAAAGAGGCAATTGTAAATGTTTGTTGAATGAATGAATGGGCAGATCTAACAACAACAACAACAAAAAAAAACAGAGAAATTTAAAAAATGAACAATGAAAATTTTAATTTAAAATAAACCATCTCAATTATCCAATAGTATGCATACTATTCTACAGCATTATTATATCATTTTATTGTATAATTATTGAAGTAAAAACCAGTATAATAATCCATGCAGGAATTAGGGAATGATTCATGTGACTAAGACTGAACTTAAACGTTCCCAGGATAGCAAATTCTTTTTTTTTTTTTTTTAAATTATGACTTAGTGTTTGGACTTGTTAAGAAGGTAGGTTGGGTTATAAGAGGTGGCAGAGAAAAATGGATGCAGATTCTCAAGTAAATTGCAAGTCACATGTATCCTGGAGGTAATTGGATCTATCACTTAAAGCACAGAATGCAAAACTTTCACTAATTCTTAAGCTGGACAAATAATAATAAAATGACGCTTTATTTATGGAAATGATGTGTGGTTTAAACCAGGACATGTTTTGGAGAAAAAAATTTTCTAAACTGTAAAGTGACTCATGGTTTAGTGAGTCCATTATTAAACTTTGACTTAAGAAAAAACAATAATTATGAAATTTTTATATACTGTTTTTATGCTCAGATTACTTTGATATAACTGACATATCCAGTTCTTTGATAAGCTCTGGCTGTAGTTTTAATAAAAAGAAAAATGAGAGCAATAATACAAGTCTGGTTAAGAGAGAAGAGAGGTCAGTGACCAACCTAACACAAAAGTTATTCTTGTTATAAAAGTCTCATTTTCCAACTCTAAATATACAAATAGAAAAACACAGTGTTTCTGATGTCTTTAGGGGACAAATTCAAGGAGTAGAAAAATCCTATTCCTCTTCACAGACACTGTAAATGACTGACTTTTTTTAACTGGCTGTGGAGTTGGCATAATTCAGACTGTCTACAATTAGTAGCTTGTTAGTAACTACCATGTAATTATTGGCTTGCATTCACATATTGGCAGATGCCTAATAAGACACTTAATGAATTTTTCATTAGTCTTTCTGAGAAAGCCTTCAGGAGGAAATATTTCTGAAGACAACAACTACTTTTACTTTCCTTTCCTCCCCACCTTGAGCCTCAAGGGATTTTCAAAAGTTGAATTTTTAAATGTTAATATAATCATATCTGAATATCTTTCAGTCAAATACTTTACTCTTTAGTAAATTTAGTTTCACTGCCTCTTACTATGTATGTCCATCTACCAAAGCCATCATAAGACTATGATTGAAAGACACTTTATTTACACACATTTGTTTTGAGTTTTCAAAGCATTAATTATCCACATATCTGACATAATTTTAAAATAATGGGGTGGGGATAGAATCAACAGTTTCTAATAGATAATTTTAACTACAGATTTTGTTATTCAAACAAAAGTCTCAAATAAAAATAGGCAAATATTTGATGCTAGAATATATTTTAAATACTCGCCTATCTAACCAAAAAGTGTTTAAATTTTATTGTACATTGAAATTTTAGCACAAAGAACTACATTCATAACAACTTAGTGCTTTATATACATGCTAAAAATGGTTATGTGGTGAAATCACTGATTGCTACAATAAAACTTTCAATTATATCATCTATGAATGTTACAGAACATTTCATTATTGATTCTTTAGAGGAGATATAACTGCTGAATGCTAAGTGTAATTTTGATTTGTCAACATTACTTTTGCTGTAATTAAAACCCTAAAGTGATCTTTAAATAACTCTTCATTCCAATTGCATTCTGATGAGTTTCTTTATCTCTGTAATTGGAATGCCAACACCTCAATAAATGACTCATCCAACTACACTTGTCCTACTTCAATGTTCCACACTTAAAAAAGCACGTCTAAGCACTTTCTGTCAGTATGTTTAGCTAGAAGGACATATTTGATTAAACAACGACTGAGAAATAACTTGGGCAGAATTATGAAGTGATATGATTTCAGTGATGTAAATCTCCTTCACTATTTATTATTTAAATTTGTTTTTTATAAGGTATAATTGACTTATAATATTATATTAGGTTCAGGTATACAACAGAGTGATTCAATATTTTATAGATGATGTTTTTAAAGTTGTTATAAAATATTGGCTATATTCCCTGTGCTATAAACTTTATCTTTGAAGATAAGAATATAGTATTAAATTAAGAAATGTATTTGATCAGTATATAAAAACTATATATATATATTTTTTTTTCTAAATGAGTATTTTATGAACTGGTGAAATACTGAGTCATTTGTGCTATTGAACTAACCTTTGTGTCTGTGAGATCCATCCATGTTGCTAAACTCGATATGACTTTCATCAGCCCAGTAGAGTCTTTGGTTGACATAATCTATTGTTAGGGCCATAGGTCTAGAAATCTTGGTTTCTATGACAACACTCTGATTGGTTCCATCCATTCCAACACGGCCAATGTGAGGATACTCACAGCAGTCAATCCAATACAAATACCTAGAAAAGAAAATCAGCAGGCATATTATTTACAATCATTCAGGGAATAAAACACCATATAGTATTTCTATTATTTACTCAGCTACTCCCAAATTAATTCTTGTATCTCTATAAATTGTAGTTCATAAAAGCATACTCCAGTGCAAACTTTTGCTATGAATTTTTTTTAAACATATAGCATACTTTGAAATATCCAGATAATATTAAACATGTTTCCTTTAGTAAACAACTTATGTATATAACATTTCAGGAACTGTTAACAAATTACAGATGCCCAAAATGAAAGATGTAAACTTTCAAAATGCATCTATGATGTTAGAGGAACAAAACAACCTAGATGGATTTTTTTCTTTTGTAATTTTTCTATGAAAAATTCAAAATGAATTATGGAGGAGTACATTGCATTTTCTTAGTAGTTTATTGTTCAGTGTGGTAGCCACTAACTAATTGTGATTTTTCAAATTTAAATTAATTAAAATCATATAAAATTAAGTGAATTACAAAAATGAAAAAATTTTCTTCCATTAAATGCTGTCGACAAAGTATAACTAATTTTTGGAGATGAATATAAAGTTTTTGAGGTCATTAATAAATTATGGGGTTTCCCTGGTGACTCAGTGGTAAAGAATCCACCTGTCAGGAGACATGGGTTTGATCTCTTGTTTGGGAAAGTCCCCTGGTGAAGGAAATGGTAAATCACTCCAATATTCTTGTTTGGGAAATTCCATGAACTGAGAAGCACTGTGGGCTACATTCCAGGGGGTCAAAAAAGAGTTGGACATGACTTAGCAACTAAATAAAAACAACATAGTAAATTATGAATTTCAAATCATCTGACCTCTGTGTAATAGCAAATCTAAATTTTTGTTTGTATTTTGAACTTTTTATTTTGCTAATATTATCAACATCTTGAACTAAGATACCAGGAAGAAGAGGAAGAACATATTTTATGGAGTTCAACAGCTCTTACATTACCCTCAATAAGTTCAGTATGAATTGAGGCTTGAAATTCTCTCCTTGATATTCAAATTTTTCATTATGAGACACAGACTTCTACAAATGACTTTCCACTTTGGAAATGTGTGAACTGAGCTCTACTTGGAATATTTATAGTTCTATAATTTTCACTTCTGCGCTTTCATCATATAATCTGCCTTGATCCTGTCTCTTCAATTATACATATATTTTCATTCAAACATAACTTATGTTGTCTCCTCTGTTCTCCACAAATTCTTCTTTGATTTGTGTCAGTTCACATTTTTCAAGGTTTGTTATAAAATTAGATATTTGAAAAATGGTTTTGTTAAGCAAAGTAAGCATCCTCTTTTTAATTAAGACTTCTCAAAGCTGTTAATATGGTACACATATAATAATCATCTAAGAGCTATTATATCCTTTTTAATCACATAGTTTTGGATAATACCATTTATTTTCCTAGAGCAGGTTGCAGGAAACACACTTTACAAAACTCTGCTTTAGCTCTTTCTGGTCTACAGAATTTCTTTATCATGTGTATAATTGAACAACATATATCATGCACATAGGAACCCACAAAGCAGTAATGACACAGGCTTTTGTGGTTCAGAATCAGAGAATCTAACTCAATAAATCAGTTGGTGGGGCATCTCTGATAAATCCCCAAGCCATTCTTAAGTGGATTGAAAAACATGTCTTGAAACAGTGATTCACTGAGGTCATAAGATATCAAACATTACTTAGCACTGAGAACACAGAGGTAAACGTATAATTTTTGCATCAAAGATCTCTCAATGAATACAATAGGTGAATGTTAAATCAAAAATTTAAAGACTGTTATGATAAAAGTTTTTTACCGTGGTGGCATCAATGAAGGAACAACAATTTTACCTAAATGGAAAATGACATGAAAAATCTTATTCTCACTAGTAGTTCTTTGAGCATTAATCTTATTTTCAAAATGACCTTACAAATTTCTTGATAGCAATGATCTTTCTCTTCTTTCAGAATTTAGAATAAAGTATAATTTAAAGATTTTAATGCTGCAACAGGTCTTGAAGGTCACATGGCTTCAGGCCTTTACTTCATGATAAACTAAAACTATAAAATATAATGAGCTTTGTCCTAGTCTGTTAAAATAGTGATATATGGAACAAGGGCTCAGGTCTCAAGATTTACAGACTAACATTTTTAAAAAACATTTTTATATTTAAGATAAAATTAATATTCTTTGAACAATGTTGTTTTGCCATTTTTTCCTAATCAACATTATGTATAGTCTTAAAAGCAAAATCAAAAAATAAAAAGCCTAGAAACAGATTATTGAGTTCAAATATCAGGTCTACCCATGTGAATTGGGCACTTTAGTTAACTACCCCAAGCCTGGATTTACGTATATGTTCAAAAGGGATAATAATAATTTCTCCTCATAGAGAAAAATATCACCATCTTTGAAGCATTTTTTTGTTTTTCAGCTCTAATTATTCACAATAAACTTTATGCTTGGATAATATTTAACAGGTTGCACTTTAGATGTAAAATGATCAGAATATCTAGTACAGACTTACTGAGAAGCTTAAATGTATAGTAATGAGGCTTAAGTATGAAAAAGGTAATGAAATTAAGCCATCAGAAGTTGACTATCTATAAAGAGAGATGCACAGTAAATCCTGTGCTTGTGAAAGCTCATTTGTGCTCATTGTGTCTGCCTCTTTGCCACTGCATGGACTATTGCCTGCCAGGCTCCTCTGTCCATGGGATTCTCCAGGCAAGAAAACTGGAGTGGGTTGCCATTTCTCCTCCAGGGACTCTTCCCTACCCTGGGGTTGAACCCGGGTCTCTGGCATCTCCTGTATTGGCAGGCAGATTCTTTACCATTGAACCATCTTGGACGTTCAATTTAAAAATAAGGCATGCTTGTAATTATCATGCAGTATATTTAATTTCCAAAATAACTCATATTATCTATAGTAATTTAAATTTTGTAAAAAGGCAAACTGTCAAAGTAGGAAAACTTTTGTTTTCTATGCATCGTTTGGATGATTCTTGGAAAAGCTACTCATGGCTCAAGGTAATTTTGTTACTGTAAACTCTAATGTGATGGAATAGAGAAAGAGCTGACCAAAGCTTGGAAATTGAATTAAAACTCTAGTTTAATATCATATCACCTAAATGATTCTGAGAAAATCACTTAACCATTTTGGCTACATGTTCTTTGTGAGTGTGTGTGTTCATAGCTCAGTTGTGTCCAATTCTTTGTGACCCCATGGACTGTAGCCCACAAGGTACCTCTGTACATGGAATTCTCCAGGCAAGAATACTGGAGTGGGTAACCATTTCCTTCTCTAGGGGAAATTACCAACCCAGGAATCAAACTCAGATCTCTCACATTATGGACAGATATTTTACTCTATGGGCCACTAGGGAAAACTGTTCTTATTTGTACTAAAAATATAATAATAGAACAATCAGGTCTTTTTCAGAGACTCTGAGAAAGCAGTATAAGCATCTAAAGTGATATACCACAGACAGATTTTTCTAATTTGTAGAATACTATAGAAGTGGTAGTGATCATCATCATCATCATTATTATTATTATTATTTGGAACTCCAACTCCCAAAAGGTCATTCCACTTTCTTATATCTGCCCCTTTTCCTATGTTCCTACTATTCTGAGGAAGTCATTTTTCTGTACCTGCCTTGCACAAGCCACAAGTCTTGTAAGGTTGGTTTCATTGTTGTTGGTGTGTTGTATTACATTTTGATTTATTCCTAGCTCCTTTTTACTCTGTAAACTGGTATCAAAGTTCCACAATTATATATAGTTAATTTGTTCCCTTTGTATGAGTTTTTTTTTTCCCTCAATTCTTTGGATATGCCATGCTCTCTTATATGTCTTTACTTTTCCATAAAATTTCTTTTTGCCTGAATTGTCTTCTGCTCTGAAGCAGACCACATAACCTAGCTAATTCATACTTCACCAGTCTTGTCCAGGAAAATCTCTCTGATTCCAGCTGAGACAGACAGATGTTCTGTTTTCTCCACTTTAAAGGTTCTGCATTGTATGATAATTATTTGCTCATCTGCCTACTAACTGAAACAGCATTTTGAACAGGGTTTGTGTCTTTTATTTTTATACTATACCTAGAAGAGTGCCAGGTATACACTAGATGCTAGAGAAATATGAGTTGAATAAATGAATGAGCAGATGAATTTATTCTGTTATCCAGTCATAACATACATTCAATTTAATGTCTATCATAATGAATTTTTGTTATGCTGAAGTGACATTTTAAAGATAAAAGTATGCTCATTCTAATCCCAAAGAAAGGCAATGCCAAAGAATGTTAAACTACCACACAATTGCACTCCTTTCACATGCTAGAAAGCTAATGCTCAAAATTCTCCAAGCCAGATTTCAACAGTATGTGAACTAAAACTTCCAGATGTTCAAGCCCAATTTTAGAAAAGGTGGAAGAAACAGAAGAACCAGAGATCAAATTGTCAATATTCATTGAATCATAAAAGAGCAAGAAAATTACAGAAGAAAACATCTGCTTTATTGACTACACCAAAGCCTTTGACCATGTGGATCTCAACAAACTGTGGAAAGTTCATAAAGAGATGGGAATATAAGACCACCTTACCTGCTTCCTGAGAAACCTGTATGCAGGTCAAGAAGCAACAGTTAGAACCAGGCATGGAACAACAGACTGGTGGCAAACTGGGAAAGGAGTACGTCAAGGCTGTATATTGTCATCCTGTTATTTAACTTATATACAGTATACATCACAAGAAATACTGGGGTGGATGAAGCACAGCTGGAATCAAGATTGTGGGAAGAAATATCAATAACTTCAGATATGAAGATGACACAACTCTTATGGCAGAAAGTAAAGAGGATCTAAAGAGCCTCTTGATGAAAGTGAAAGAGGAGAGTGAAAAAGCTGGCTTAAAACTCAACATTCAAAAAAATAACATCATGGCGTCATGGTCCCATCATTTCATGGCAAACAGATGGGGAAACAGTGACAGACGTTATTTTCTTGGGCTCCAAAATCACTGAAGATGGTTACTGCAACCATACAATTTTTAAAACACTTGCTCCTTGGGAGAAAACTATGACAAACCTATTAGCATATTACAAAGCAGAGACATTACTTTGCCAACAAAGGTCTGTCTAGTCAGAGCTATGGTTTTTCCTGTAGTTGTGCATGGATGTGAGAGTTGGGCCATAAAGAAGGGAGAGCACTGAAGAATTGAAGCTTTCGAACTGTGGTGTTGGAGAAGACTCTTGAGAGTCCCTTGGACTGCAAGGAAATCAAACCAGTCCATCCTAAAGGAAATGAGTTCTGAATATTCATCTGAAGGACTGATGCTGAATCAAAGCTCCAGTACTTTGGTCACTTAATTCAAAGAGCTGACTCATTGGAAAAGACCCTGATGCTGGGAAAGATTGAAGACAGGAGGAGAACAGGATGACAGAGGATTGAGTGGTTGGATGACAACACTGACTCAATGGACATGAGTTTTAACAAGCTCTGGGAGATGGTGAAGGACAGGGAAGCCTGATGTGCTGCAGTCCATGGAGTCTCAGAGTTGGACATGACTGACTCCTGAACAATAACTATGCTCAACACAGTTTTATATTTTCTTTTATACTTTAAAATGAGTCTATATCTCTTCTGTGGAGAGGGAAATGGCAACCCACTCCAATATTCTTGTCTGGAGAATCCCAGGGACAGAGGTGCTTGGCGGGCTGCCATCTAAGGGGTCGCACAGAGTCGGACACGACTGAAGCGACTTAGCAGCAGCAGCAGTAGCATATCTCTTCTATATAAATTACTGTTTATAAATACTAAATATAAGTGATATTAATCACCCAAAATTTATGATTAAATTATTACACTGATTCCCAATCAGTAACAGAATAATTGGGATAATTGGATTTCAGCTGAATTTTAATATAATAACCAGGAAGATGATCTGTCTACTTATATTTTCCTTTCCATTCTTACTAGCCAGCATATCCAAAATGAGACCATTGGCATACTACCATTATAAGAAAGTATCCCCAAGCTACCTTTGAAGTGTTTATAGATGCTTTATTACATTAGACTTTCCAATGATCTTTACCTTTCCTAAACAATCCTTGCTCTATTCTTCACTAAATATTGGGACAGAGATTACACTTCTCAAGAAAACAGGGGTCAGTAGTAGTATTGGTATATTCAAAACATATGCAAATTACAATAGCAATCAGATATAGAAAAGTTCAATTCCACCTTTATTGAATACTCAGAATTTAAGCTGTCATTTTTGGAGCAAGATTGTATGATAATTTAGACAGCTATGTCATATCCATCTTGAAGCTCATCTCATAAAAACTAAAATCCAATTCACCCAATTGTCTCACTCTGAGGAACCAGGAAAACAGTATGAACAAAAAGGTGTCATTAAATTTTATCTGTTAGAATCTGTTTATCTGTTATATGGCTTTAATCATTTCATAAAAATATCTGATTTTTATGTTTCTTGGGTTAATCTTGGATTCGATGTCATACTTCAAATATTATTTAAAATGGAATCAAAGGAGTCTTTCATAATATCTGCAATAATTTAATATTTTACCATCTTAACTGACACTTTTGGCAGGTTTATGTTAATGATAAGTTCAGACTGCATTAGTTTATGGGTTAATAACTCTAACCTGGGAGAAATAAACCTTAACACTAGATTCAGCTGTATTCACTAGGGTAGGATACAGTCTGCTTTATAAATAGGAAATTTCAAAATATTGTTATTAACAAATAATGCTTCTTTTATTTGGAAAGTAAAGCATCTTGAAAATTATGAGATGAGAGCTAAGACAGACATACTGATTTGAAGAAAAGGACAATGGACAAGCTAAAATATCTTCTGATAAAATACCGAATGACTCAAATATGCATAGTCTTTTGAATGAATGATGATGATAGCCAAACAGTATCTGATCATTATTTCTTGTAATATCTATAGAAACAGACTCCATTGTGACTCTGTTTCATTTAAAATAGAACTGATATTCTTTTGTTACCATGGTAAAGAAAATATTTAAAAGGTAACAAAATAGTCCACATAATTATATAGTGAAAAGTTAAAACTTGCACCATTACCTTGGAAATAGTTTTTAATATTTGCAGTACAAGTCTTCCCGATTAGGTATTGCTTTTACCCAAATTAATATTTAAAATTAAGCTCAAGGCATACTATGATATGACCACTTTGTCAATTATAAACATGAGACAGTAAAACAGAGATACATTATATTAGTAATAAATAAAATTTAATTATTACATATGGTAAAAGCAATGATTTGGTGAACTATTTAATGGGAAATTAATTAAGACAGAAGAAAATTTAAAGCACTAGACTTAGTATAATACTTGTTTATTGCAAATGTGTGATATTTTTAAATAGCAAATTTTCTTTAAATTTGTTACTTTAAAAACATGTTCAATAGGTTGAACTTCCACAGAGATCATTTTGGAGTATGTAATCACTCAAATTATAGTGATAAAAAAAGATGATATGCCTTCTCTACCTACCAAAATAACAAAATTGAAAGTAAATGATAATGGTCGTAAACTACAGAACTTTAGCAAGCAGCTTTGACACGTAAATGTGTGTTTATCTCTCATCTAAATTCTCCAGCCAGCTGTCCTTGGTCCTTATGATGACTGGTTCTTCATTCTCACAGAGAAATGCAAATAAAGTCCAACACTAATATGAATCTTCTCCGATATTCCCACTATGTTTTTCCCTCTGAATACATGGATAATGCACCATTGTTTATTATTCATAGATACTACTTATGTCTCCTGTTGTAAAATTGTTCAAGAATTACAATAGCTCCATTTTTGACTACTACAAATGCTGCAACACTGTATCCAAGAGTTTATCTTTGCTTCTCTTACCTCCAAGATTTAAAGGCATTAAAATTGGATAAATCTGTTTTTTATTCATTTCATACAGTTATTGGTTTGTTAGAATAGCTGTGTTTAAAGCCTTAAAAAAATACTTGCTCTAAAATTCCATCATTTTGATTTTGTCTTTCTCTGTGATAGTCACATTTGTATTTTTAATTTCTCAATAAAAATTTCTATACATTTACACTTTTTATTGGTTGCCATGTTAAAATCTACAGACCAGGATTTACCATACTGAACATTATCCACAGTCTTAAGCTTTAAGATTTTCAATGTTTGTTACAAACCCAGCACGAGGATCTAAAGACAGGTCCCTGGGAAACTTCAGCCTTTTGCTAACAAGAATAGTAGGGTACAAGCCATTGAGTTTGGATACTTCAATGATCCTTTTTTCTGTGTCAGACCAATAGAGGTTTTTTCCAATCCAATCGACAGCAAGTGCGTTGGGGACAGCTGTGTTATGCACTACCTAACAAAATAAGAATTTAAAAAGTTAACATTTTAAAAGACTAGAATAAGAACTAAGCGATTACTTCTTGATTTCTTTAGAGATACATAAGTGTATTTAAACATTGAAATGGAATTTAGATAAGCACAACATATAGAACAATTTACCTAATAAAATTACTTACTTGTTTGTGAGATTACTCAATATGTAATCAGGCCCCTGGAAATTCCACAAAGGTTTAATGAAAGAAACACCAAAATAGAAAGTTGTTGGATGGCTACACAGTTGTTATTACATTTTCATTACAGTTTACTTATTCTCTCAAAATCTGGGGAAAAATTCTATTACAGGTAGATGTACACACATACTAGCACAAAAAATAATTGATATTATCTATTAATAACAGGTTCTGTGGAAGATACCAATTAATTCAACACTCTCCCAACTGTCCTTGCCCTACCTAAACTACCTGCTACAATGAAAGAAAGAATATAAGCAAAAATATACATTAAATATTTAACCTAACCAAAGGGAAGTAAAAATGTATTCATTCAACAGTTGTGTTCAATTGCAACCTATGTCAAATATAATAAGGATATAGGCTTTGTATGCACAAATAAGCTGTATATAAAAAAACAATAACATTTATTCTGAATTATGCAACCTACTGATTATTTTGGTATTTTATATATATATATATAAGTATGTATATAATTTCAAGATTTCATTACTATTTTCAAAATTAATTGCTTCCATCAAAGCTTTCTATATAATATTATAAATGGTCTCAAAACTTTTTAAGTAATTGAAGGGTTCAATCTACTTGAATTTGAACTTCTTTTAATACATTTTACTACATATGTACAATGCAAATAATTTTATTTCAAAACTCAAATTAACAGAAATGGTGTCAAGTAGAGTAGTTCACATCTAGAATGTGACATGTGTTTAATTTTGATGCTGTCTACTCAAAGCATTCATGATTTTACACAAATGTATTCAACTATTTCCTTCTATAGCAAAATAATAGTGCTATAATTTCAATCTACATTCTAATTATTTTTTTCAATTACAAATTCTCTAACTCAACATTTTCTTTCATATAAATCAACACAATTAAATCTCGGGCACTAATCATTAAGGTTGAAAGTATTCATCACTTTTTACAGGGTTGTGAATATAAGTTTTCAGATTTTATTTACTCAATTTGATTTTTATCTTTTAGCAATTGTGTTATAATGAAACATGGATAAGAATCTCCAATTTCATATTTAAAGCATATATTAATTTACACTGTACAAATGTGAAATTCAAACCAACTTAATACATTCTATGAGTCATGTCATTACCATCAAATAACATTTTCTATTCAATTTAACCATACCAATACAATATTGAATTATCTCATCATTGTAATATCTAGGTACCTTAATATCACTTCCATTTAAACACATTCTATTTATGCGACTGCCATTGGGTCGACTGGAATCAATCCAATATATAAATTCTTCTCTGTAATCAAAGTCTACACCAATAACATTGTTTAATCCCTAAAAATAAAAAAAAATTTGAATAATAGTTAACAGAAATCTTCTTACAATATTTTAGGAATTCGTAAGAATCAATATTTCCCTTTGAATCTAAATAGTTACAGTTTTACAATAAAAAACATACATGACCAAGTCTTTTTAAAAGCATCATATGTTTACATTTTCTCTATATCATATACATAAGATGTTGCATAGTTTATTCGACCATATTTCCAAACAGGAAAAATATTGGAGTGTTTAAATAAAACAATTTAAGTAAATAGTCAATGATATGGGAAAATATTTCTTTTAGAGAGATAAAGGAAAAGATTTTCATTTTAGGTTAATATTAATTTGATGCTATTATGAGTATACATCTAAACTGAAAAGGTAGATGATCCCCAATAATTTAAGATAAGCTTTTGATAGATATCTGATGAAAGTCAGAAAAGAGGGTTTAAAAAGTTTACTTTCCCCAAAAGCCTTTGGTTCAACAACATACTAACATTCTCTGTTTTTCTCTGGCTTCAAGCAGCATGTTAGGCAATACAGTGCCATATTTGAGTTTAAAAGTTAAAACTTTAGTGCATATTTAACCAAAGAGGAACTTTGTTAACATCTTTTTATTCCACATGGTAGAAATGTGAGGAAGTCCTTCTTTCAGACTCAGAGTTAGTGTATTTTTTAGCAGCTAATAAAATTGAAAGTGAATTCAGCTGATGGATTTTTAGATAACACAGCTCCTTTGGCCATTTCACTGTTTCACTGATTTGATTTGAGGATTGTTCACTAGGATCTGAGAATCTTCTTAGCTGTTGAGCTGTTCAAATGATTGCCCAGGGATTGGTTTAATTCTGACCTATTGTTAAGGCTCATAGATTTACCATCCCAATGGGCTAACAAAATTTGAATCAAAATTTCAATTGTATTAACTCATTTTGAAGATTGAATATTATTTTATTAATGTATATTAAAAAAGAATTGACATATAATTTTTTTAATAATTATATTAAAAATAATGCAGATACTTGGCAAAACCCCAGAGATATTTGCCATATCTTTATAGCTGATGCAAGATTTTTACATCAGTATTTACTCTGAAGTTGTCATTAAAGTCACAAATTGGTTTAGGGGTCACTTATGAGTACTTATAATCCTATAAGTAAGGATTAGTATCTCCAAGGCACTTGTTTTGTTGTTGCTGTTTTGTTTTCTTGTGACTTGCACTGATTTGGTTTGGGAAAGGATGTGTGCTCAGTTGCTCAGTCTGTCCAACTCTTTTCAACTCCATGGACTGTAGCCCATCAGGCTCCTCTGTTCACAGGATTATTCTGGCAAGAGTATTGGAGTCAGTTGCCATTTCCTCCTCCAGGAGATCTGCCTGACCAGCGATTGAACCTACATCTCCTGTGACTCTTGAATTGGCAGGTGGATTCCCACTTGAGCGACTTGGGAAGTCCTTGGGGAAGGGTCGTTACTTCCTAAATCTGAGTTCAGTTTCCACATCTATTCTCCAAATTCAGAATTTTATAAAAACACTGTGTCAGAGATACACACTTTTTTTTAAAATAAAATTCTGGCCAAAGCTAAATTTTTGCTATTCAGATTTTACTTCTTTCCAGTGACCTCCAAAATTAAAAATGGCCTATGTATGGAACTCAGAGCAGTTTCTGGCAAAAACTGATTTTTCCTTCTCATAGCCAGGCTAAATTCTCGGTATGATGGTGTTGAAAATCATAGGCTCAAATCTTATGCTTTCATTTGTCTTAAAAGAAGTAATCTTTTTTTCTTCAGTTCCAGATTATAAAGTTAACCTGAAATAGCCTAACCCTGCTATGCCCAGATGAATAAATACAAATATACTTCTTTCAGAGTGCATCACTAATCAAGAATAATGATTATAAACACTAAAAAAATGCAACTAACATTCAGTCTCAGATTCAAAAGATTCATTAAATATTCATTTGCAAGCTAAAATTTGGAGGACTCCCTAACTAAATACACATAAGAATTCAACCTAAGAAGTTATCTATGCAAAATTAATTAAGATTCTAAAACATAAATTGAATACATTCCAAGTTCTGTAGAGCACTTAATAAATTCAGTAGTAGTCTATGATCTTCTTTCTGTTCAAAAACATTTTTCAATGAAAGAATAAAGTATGGGTTAGGGTTCTGTGATGGCCTGGCAATGCAGAGAGGTAAATTAGGGCTCTTTAAGAAAGATATGGACAGAAACTTGTCTCTCACTTTAGCAAAGATTTACCCACAATCTCTAGTCTTGGCAGAAATACCCTATTCCATTCCTTACAATAATCAATTTAGATAATGAAAATCCAGTTCCAAATTTAGCAAGTCAACTATAATAAATTAAATCTGGATGCAGAGGAATTGAAGCTTAGAATTCTGACATATCTATCAAGACAAACTAGTCATTTTCCTACAGCTTTACTCTTAATCTTTACAGAAAACAGAGCAAAACTCTTTTTGTAGAATCATATGCAAGGAACATTAAAACAGCCAAGGGCATGGTCAAAATAATATCAAAAAGCTAGAGTCATCCCAGTGGTTTCAGAGCTGAAAATCGGTTTCATCAAAATTCTACTTGCTTCTTTTATTTTTGTGGTTGAAGATTTGCACCCTTTGATTAAAGATGATTATTTTAGGAAATTTTGTTTTGTTCCCTTACACAATTTTACTGGAATGAAAGGCACTGCTAGAATTAAATTGGATAACATATTGGAAAGGTACTTGATTAATTTTCATTTCTAAAATCCATGTATATTTTCTAAATGTGTTGTATGAATTTAAATTATAGTTATCTTAGCTACAACTATATTTTAGAATATACAGGGTAAAAATGTTCTACCAGTTGTTATAATTTTCTGCTATAAAGCTTCAAGATATTGTTACTAACACAATAAAAAGAACTTGTTCTCTTTATTATATGAAATAAAATTGAGGTATTACAGGAAAATTTAACATATTAGAGTAAATTATTCATCCTAATTAACTATGCACAAAATTGCAAAATAATTAAGGCAAGGATGTTGTCTTTTCACTTATTTTGACTGGGAGAAAATGTGGAGAGATAATTACTGATTTTTTCTTCTTCAGTCTACATATGTAGAAAAATCTTTGAGGAAAAAAAATGGTTTTCACACCCTAGAACTCCTTAAAACTTTCTATAATGCTATGATGAAATTGTGGTTAAAAACAGATTTCCTAACAAAAATGGCATATTTCAAGCAACCCACAGTCAAAACATTAAAGCTTGTCTTTAATTTCTTGGGTCTTTACATCCTTTCTTAGTGGTTACCACTAACAAATGCTCTCCAAAGACACAGGTGTCCAGGGTCCGCATGGATTTCTTTATCTTCCTCATACTATCTTCATTTCCATAAACTATACTAATTGTCTGAAATTCATACCGTCTTAAGTACTAGCGATTCAGTTCAGTTCAGTTCAATTACTCAGTCATGTCCGACTCTTTGTGATCCTATGAACTGCAACATGCCAGGCCTCCCTGTCCATCACAAACTCCCAGAGCCTACCCCAACTCATCTCCATTGAGTTGGTTATGCCATCTAACCATCTCATCCTCTGTCATCCCCTTCTCCTCCTGCCCTCAATCTTTCCCAGCATCAGGGTCTTTTCAAATGAGTCAGCTCTTTGCATCAGTTGGCCAGAGTATTGGAGTTTCAGCTACAACATCAGTCCTTCCAATGAACACCCAGGTCTGATCTCCTTTAGGGTGGATTTGTTGGATCTCCTTGCAGTCCAAGGGACTATCAAGAGTCTTGTCTAACACCACATTTCAAAAGTATCAATTCTTTGGCGCTCAGCTTGCTTTATAGTCCAACTCTCACCTCCATATATGACTATCAGAAAAACTGTAGCCTTGACTAGACGGATCTTTGTTGGTAAAGTAATGTCTCTGCTTTTTAATATGCTGTCTAGGCTAGTCATAACTTTCCTGCCAAGGAGTCTTTTAATTTCATGCCTGCAATCACCATCTGCAGTGATTCTGGAGCCCTAAAAAATAAAGTCAGACACTGTTTTCACTGTTTCCCCATCTATTTGCCATGAAGTGATGGGACCAGATGCCATGATCTTACTTTTCTGAATGTTGAGCTTTAAGCCAACTTTTTCACTCTCCTCTTTCAGTTTCAGCAAGAGGCTCTTTAGTTCCTCTTCACTATCTGCCATAAGGATGGTGTTTCATCTGCATATCTGAGGTTACTGATATTTCTCCCAAAAATCTTGATCCCAGCTTGTGCTTCATCCAGCCCAGCATTTCTCATGATGTACTCTGCATATAAGTTAAATAAGCAGGGTGACAATATACAGCCTTGATGTACTCTTTTCCTATTTGGAACCAGTCTGTTGTTCCATGTCCAGTTCTAACTGTTGCTTCCTGACCTGCATACAGGTTTCTCAAGAGGCAGGTCAGGTGGTCTGGTATTCCCATCTCTTTAAGAATTTTCCACAGTTTATTGTGATCCATGCGGTCAAAGGCTTTGGCATAGTCAATAAGGCAGAATAACATGTTTTTCTGGAACTCTCTTGCTTTTTTGATGATCCAGCGGATGTTGGCAATTTGCTCTCTCATTGGCAGCAGTGTTTATATCACCAGTAAGTTAAACACTATAAGAATGTGTGCATTAAAATGGTTTGGTTGTAAAAGATGGATGTAGATAATACAGCAAGAAAAAAAAATCATTTTGCTTCATTAAGAACAATCTCATAACATATTACCCACAATATGAAATACAAAAAAAAAAAAAAAAGATAGCAGCAGAAATGTCTCGAGTAACAGGGTTGGAAAATACAGCAAGGAGCTGTTACTGAAGCTCTGTTACAGTTTTTTCATGATGACAATAAATATTTTTACTCTATTAGTTAAATTTGTGGTTTTCATCTAAGCTTATAAATAGATTATTCTAAAAAGAGAATTTGTTTCCCTTTAGAGAAAGTCTAAAAAGAGGAAATGCTGAAAACAAATGAAAATACTGTAAACAGGAAATATAAATATGTCAGTACAAGAGACATGTCAATTCCTGAGACAATACAAGAAATTCAACAGTTTGCACATCTAACCTTGAAGGTATAGAAATGCTTACAGAAGTTATGGAGATATACTCTTAAGATAAAAAGATAATTTTCAAAATTTTGTAAGTTTGATATAAGCTTAAAATGTTATGGTGGCTCAGTGGTAAAGAATCCAACTGCAATGCAGGAGATGAGGGTTTGATCCCTGGTTTGGGAAAATTGCCTGGAGGAAGGCACAGCAACTCACTCCAGTATTCTTGCCTGGAGAATCCCATGGACAGAGGAGCCTAGCAGGCTCCAGTTCATAGAGTCACAAAGAATGGGACATAACTGAAGTGACTTAGCATGCAGAAGAAATAAGTTAAATAATGTAGAAAACATTGGGGAAATAAAAAATTTTCCAGTTTAAAGTAGTTATGTAAACTTAATACCTTTGAGTTTCACTCACCTTTTAAAGAAATAGTTATTTCTTATATTTTAAATAGACTTTAGTTTTTATAAAGAACACGAAAATATTTTATATTTTACCCAACCTCTTAAGGTGCAGAATTAGAAACAACAGGCAGTGCAATACAATGGATACTGGTGGCCTCCTCCAAACTCAAGAGCAAGAGTATAAACCTCACAGACATTCCTGAATAAGACAAGTATACATGTAAGCACATGGAAAGTTTGAGGACACTGGTGAACTGACAGCATGGGTTTTATAGCAAAGTGGCAACTGCCACTCACCTGGGAACGTCCCCTTTCAGGGATGTGAGCCCAGCAATGTTACACCGTCCTATTTTTTCATGAGTAGCCATAAATCTGGATTTTCATGTGAAAATTTCATTTTCAATCTGTGACTTAGAGAGAAGCTGGCAAATCCAACTCTTTTTGGAGTGGCCAACATCACACTTGCTAACAAATATTTGCACTTAAAGTAAGACTAAATTCCTAAGCAGTATGGATGAAACTCTAACAATAGGAATAGAGGTACCCATGAGAGAGTGAAAAAATATGTTTAGTTAAGCATTCTTTATGTTGTTGAAAAATCCATACATGAATAATCTTTATCATCTAATGCCTCATGCAGGTATAAACACACTATGAGAACACGAAACATCCTTATTTTTGGCACACTTATTCTAGACAGTGTTATCACATAATTATGTCACTGCTGCACATTTTGGCGCAAAGACAAGCTTGCAGCAGAACAGATACAAGCCCAATCTTTCCAAAGGAGCTACTTTTCCTGACAATTAAAGATTGGCTAAAATTAACTATGATTTCTCTAGCCCATGTAATAATCAGTCTAGTTTAATGATTTGATTTGATGCTCTTTTCACTGTAGATTGAGAAGGAAAAAAAAGGTTGAGGTAAGCAATTCACAGTTGTATTCTGTCATAAATGAAAACCATTCCTTTCCATCTCAAATAGTATATATAAAGAAACACTGACAATAGAACTTAAGCATCACAATAAATCAGCAGCTCAGATTCTTGAAGTAGATGGGTTGAAGAATGACAATGGTAAAGCTAAATATATGCATCTCATAACTTTTTAACCATGACTGGATTACAGTCATACTTTTGTTCCTTTGCTATTGTGTGATATTACAAGTTGGAGGACCCACACAATTCAAACAAAACAAAGTTTCTGGTAATCTTATAGGTGTACATGCTTCAAAAGTTCTAATTATGAAGTACTGCTACAGCTCTAATTATATCTGGCATGACCACATTAAATATTAGCAAATTATCATGGAAATGTCATACCTGTTTTAAAAGTGTGTAGTTGGAGCCATCAGTACTAATTTTCCTTATCTCATGATGATCAGCAAGAATTAGAAAAGGCTCTTCATCTAAATACCAAGACAAGAAACATGTTAGACTTTTAGTAGTTTGAGTTTTCAACTCGGCTTAGTTTCAATTTAGTTACTCCTGCAGTGCAACTTCAAATGCAGTGCCCTCTGGTAAATTAATGGTTAAAAAATTCATACTGAGTACCTCTCCTGATAACAATATGAAAATAAAACAGATACCTTGCAGTACAGAAAATCTAGACAATTCCAAATCCCTCTCTTTCCCTCAAATTTCTTGAATATTAAAATATCTAATTTATTTGAAATTAGTGGAAAATATCTACTGCAAAAATCTTGCTTTTTGTCATCTTTTTAAATTGGAATACAGTTGATTTACAATGTTGCCTTAGTTTCAGGTGTACAGCAAAGTGAATCAGTTATACATATACATATATCCACTTTTTGAAAGATTCTTTTCACATATAGGTCATTACTGAATGTTGAGTAGAGCTTCCTGTGCTATGCAATAGGTCCCTATTAGTTATCTGTTGTTGTTTTTTTTTTTAATATAGTAGTGTGTGTATATGTCAAACCAAATTTCTCATATGATACAAATGAACTTAGTGACAAAACAGAAATAGAGGCACAAATGTAGAAGACAAACCTATGGTTACTGGGGAAAAGGGGTGATGGAGGGGGACAAAATCTTATTTTTAAATGAAATTCTGAGACGTATAATCTTCACCTATCTTAGAAATCTATAGTATAGCTAAAGCTAACCATTCTTACTACTGAAAAGTGAAAGTGAAAGTCACTCAGTCGCATCTGACTTTTTGCAACCCCATGGACTACACAGTCCAAATGGAATTCTCTAGGCCAGAATAAATCTGAAAATTCTTTCCATATAACCAGTTTATGCTCTCAGAATAACTTCCAAGAATTTCACTGCCTACATGAACTTTTTCCATGTGCCTGGGGGCTTCTTTTAAGTAGGAGTCTATATCCTTCTGATTTGTTCAACATACTTTAATATCTTGTTCTAGAATCTAGGAAATATGATAAAAATAATCTAACCATGATTCATATATATAAAGATCAAACTCTTTTTAAGCATCTTTGTTTCTAAGATGCTTTATATACTTAGTTTCCTGGTGAGTAAATTTAATGTCAGCATACATTAGAAAAAACAATGAAAAAGGTAATCACTTTAATTTTATGAGGACTTTATTGTAAATCATTCATTGTTATAGAGTTATCATCCTGA
>ML660200.1:17224585-17456217 GCA_007570785.1 Antilocapra americana
ATATATAAAATATTTGCTTTGAGTATTTGCTTATGTTTATTATTTATTATTATCAGTTGTTTTCATTTTTTCTTAATCTATTTATTTTTAATTGAAAGATAATTACAATATTGTTTTGATTTCTGCCATACATCAACATGGATGAATCATGGCTATAAATATGTCCCCTCCCTCTTGAATGTCCTTCATACCTCTCATTTTTTAACTGGTTTTGTTTCCCTTAGTAGATGTTTTATTTTATCCATTACATTACTTTTGGCATGTGTTTATATTAGAGAGCACTATACACAGTAATTTTATCAGGTATCATACCCATCGGCTTTTAAAATAACTAGTTTTTCTATTCCAACTCAAATTCTCACTTCATTCTATGACTCCTTCAGGGAAGTCAAACAGAAAATACTGATATTTTAAAAGTATCAATAAAAAATTATTTCAGTGTTAGGAATCTTATAAAGTAATTAAAATAGTGTAATTTAACATGACTTTCTGGGTGAGAACTATTTCTACCAAAGTAGTTTTCCACATATGGGATCTCTAAGTAGTCAGCACTCTTTACATGTAGCCATTAAAAAATATTAATCCTTACTTTTGATGTTATGTCAAAGGATGACCACTTCATATTCTATATTTTTTAATTTTACCACAATATTGTTATGATAGATTAAAAATATACATAGGATAAAAACATATAAATCTACTTTTAAATTTAAATTTTAGACATTTAAATAGATGAGTGAATAGATATACATATGATAAAAATGGATTATCATTTATAACATGATAAAATTATAGCCATTGCCTCTTATAATTTTATAACACATTTCCTGATTTGGGGAGAAACATTTCTGCATTGATTGTACATAAATCACTGATAATATTTTTATTGCTTCATCAGGTTTCAAAATATGTACTGCCAAAATTAATTATCTGATACCTACTCATCCCATTAGGAGCTGGCCTGGCTCATCTGTCTTGCTTCCTTCTACCTACAATATAGTGTGATGAGTCTGTGCGTTTGTGTTTTAAGTCTTACATGCATGTGTGCTTAGTTGCTTCAGTTATGTAAATTTTACAAGTAGAAATAATTCTTCTTAATACAATATTGGGTCTAAAAACTTTTAAAAATAAACATAACTTTCTTAGTATTATACTTTTTATCTCTATTTTAACATAGGGGAAATGATTATTATACTTCTTAGGTTATATCTATATACAGTGACCAATGTAGTTAAGTTAATCATATAACAGAAATTCAGAGGTTATAAATGACAGGATGGTTGTTTGTCTGGATTTACCGTTAGATAGAACTGACTGTCATAGAATGTCAAGGCTGGCAGGGAAAATGTCCAAGCATCTTTGTAATATATACTTTTTATTTTTTTCTTGTATCTTTTAAAGAAAGTCACTTAGTCCCAGATGAAACACTTAGACATAAGAAAGGTGACAATTCCTTCAAATGTAAAGAGTTCTGATGTTCAAAACATCTTCCTTATATTGAACAGAATCTGTTTCCCAACTCCCAATTCTAACCTTTGAAACAACTCAGACAAGATATGCTCCCTATTCCAGTACTTTATATATTTATGTATTTGTTAGTCATTTTTATTTATTTGACTCTTTCAAAATTATTTTTCAAACTTTAAAATTTTTATTTTGTGTAAGAGCATAGCCAATTAACAATGTTGTGGTACTTTAGGTGAACAGCAAAGGGACTCAGCCATAGGTATATATGTATTCATTCTCCCTAAACTCCGCCACCACCCCCCAACCCCATCCAGGCTAGCAGGTAACATTGAGCAGAGCTCTAGGTGCTATACAATAGGTCCTTGTTGGATATCCATTTTGAGTACAGCAGGGTAGTATTTAATATATTTAAACACAGCTGACTAGCCATTTTGCTCTTGGTGAAATTTCTTCCAAAGGTGTGTTTTCAAGATCCCTGATGCCACTGGATGCACAAATGTGGATATAGTATAATTTGTCATAGTTCCTGTTAAAGTGTCATGCCTCTAAATGTGCACAGTACCCCAGGTATGTCCTGATCATGACAGAATTCAGTAGAACAAAATTCTACTGACCTCTGTGCTACTCCGAACTGGATTAGGTGGCCTTTGTGTTTCACTGGGGCCATGTTCTTTTGCTGATTTATACAGAGCTTTGTCTAGTTAAATTCACTAATTTCCAACTGAATTGCTTTTACTGAGGTTTTACCATTTTTACATAATTGATTTTAACCTAAAATACCACTTTAAGATTTAGTTTGTATGCATCCTCTATTTCAACATACTAAAATAAAGATGTTTTCTAAACCTATTTCTGTCAATCAATTTTGTCAGTGAATCACCTTCTTCAGAAAAGCAGTACCAACAAAAAGCAATTAGGATATTAGACATGATTTATCTTTTAGTGTACATGCACTCAGTCCTAATAATTCATGTAGTCTGTTTTTTTTCTTCCTGTTTATTTGAAAAAAATACTGCATTCTCCAGTGCTGCGGTAAAATATAAATGATCAGCCTATTCTACTTCAAAGATGTATGAGAGGGAAAATGAGGGAAGAAATAGGAAATTAAAAGAGCTGCATACATCTTTACCCAGCTATTAACGCATCATCTTCCTCAAACACTGACCTTCTTTATTTACATTTTTTCTTTATAATAACTATTTATTAGAAAGCTGAACACTTTGAATTTTTTGTCTTCATGATTATATTCTATTTATATATCACACTATTATTATGGTTCACTTGTAGAGAAACTCTCCATTTAAACAACTTTAACTAACACTATTCTAATGACATTCAGTCTTACAGCTATATTGAATTAAATAATTTTAATTATCTCGAATTCTAACCTATCACATGATTTTCTATATTTGATGAGTACCTACCTTATAACTGACAGGAAGGTCCTGACAATCTTGAGAACACCCACTGACCTTCTTACTCAAACACTCATTTATATGACAGTTCCTCTCATCTGAGCCATCGCCACAGTCATCCTTATTGTCACAGAGAGTTCCACTGGGAATGCACCTGCCATTTTTGCACATAAAAAATGAACTGTTGCATGACTGTTCTGGAAAAAGAAAATAAAACAAATGGAACATAAAGGGCATGCCATTGTTTTATACTGCAATTGCTGAAAACATTCTCAAATATGATAACTTGTCAGTCAAAAATTATAGCCAATATAGGCATATAAAATGCTTTATATTCAGTATAATATTGTATACATAAAGAAAATCAAGGGCAAACAGTATTTTCATGTTCAGTACGCTGAAAATAAAGCTTTACATTGAAAATTAGCAATCAAAATAAGCATCAATAGTAAAATTAATGGAGTAATTCTGTCTTAATTTATATTGTGAAGGATGAGTTCAAAAGTGTAATGGTAGCTTGACATTTCCCTCAAGTCATAGGTGTCTGAGAAATTGCATGCCACTGAAAATTAAGACTCTGGAATAGGTAGATATTTCTAAATTCCTTTTTTTTTGTCCTGGAAATATAACACTGACATTTTTAAGTCTAGGCATAAAAAGACACTTGTGGTGAATAATAGTTGTTTCAAAAATAGCTATGGAAAGGAGTTCAGGTTTTGCAGCTATGCAAAACAATGATTTAAACATTACTCATTATAATACATGATATAAGAATGTCTATTAACAGGTAAACTATGTGAGAAAGAAAAGTAATTGGGTTTATTCTAAAATTTATAACTAGGTATTCAATTTTGGAATGGTGAAAAATAGACCAAGTTTGGCCACATAACTATTTTCTGTTCAAATGATATGCAATTTATTTCATTTTGCCTAAGTTTAAATAATATTGACTTTATCTCAGTAAATCTCAACTTCTTTTATGATTAAATGTTCCATTTAAAAGGCCCATACTTGGAGAGTAACCAAATAAGTCCATACATGAAAATTACCTTCACATTAAATAATGTACTAAGAAAAGTTAATTTTTTAAAGCAAGAGGATGATGGATTCATCTGGTTTACTGCCACACATCTTCATAGCTGTGGTACAGACTCACATTTCTAAAACTAACTCCAAAGCAAGGTTGATTACCCGGATGCTTCTACTGTATGGTGTCAGTAGAAGTATCACATAATTAATTGCATTTTCTCTCAGTGAATACCACATGAACCTAAAAATTGAGTCACAGTATTGCCTTACAAAATCAATTTTGGAATAAGCATAGTATTGGACACTTCCTGTACCTGCACTTTTACACTTTGGGTTTATAGGTGCCTCATCAGAATGGTCTATACAGTCAAAATCTCCATCACACTGCCACTGAGTATTTAAAAGACATCGCCCATCAGCACAGCTAAACTCTTCTGGATTGCACTGTCGGTACCCTGCAGGCAAAGAAACATTTAAATTCACATAACAGATATTCATTAAAACTTCATTCATAATGTGCACTCAATCTAATTAACCATGTGTTACCCAGACATCTTATGGGAGATATTTCTCTTTTCTTTCTAGGGCAGTTGTAATAATTGCAAGAGATACTTGTGGTTGGGAAAAATAGGATTAAAGACCAGAAAACAAGTTGGAAGCAAGGCACTCTTATTTTGTTTCTATGTAAGGAAACAAAATATATATTGCTAACACAATGTGCATGTGTGTATATATGTGTGTGTGTGTGTGTGTGTGTGTGCATGTGTGTATCATATAACAAAATATATATGTAATATGAGTATATATATATATATATACACACATAGCAAAATTTATAGTTAGCATATAATCTCTGCTCACTTATTGTCTATATCCTAAAGATTTCCCTTAGAATGGAAAACAAAATGAAAGCTATTCAAAATTATTTTCAATACTAAACTTGGTTAGGTAGAATACTAGAACATATGGATGAACTGACTCTGGATTATAATGATAATTTTCAGAAGCTATAATGTCATGTTTATGTTTGGGAAGAAGCACTGAAAGTGTAAAGAAATTGTTAGAATGAGAAAATTAAAAGCCATTTCATAGAGTAATAAGCAGAAAACTATTGTTATTATCCTACATATTGATTCTTAGAGGCATTAAAAGGCTTTACTCCAATCACAGTATCAATCCATCAGCTGTTAATGTTCATATCTATGTCTGTTTGTAAGTAAAACTCATTTGATTTTAAATATTATTAAGCTTCAAATTTGATTTACTCCTAAGTTTGTAAGCAATAAAAAAAAGTCATTTATTTTGCAAACTTTCTGGTAAATGTGGGCAAACATTTTACTTCTGAAATGAGAAAATAAGATTTTTATGGCTTAAGAAATAAAATTTCAACAGAAAAAAAGATTCAATAATAATTATTTACTTAAGATGTTTATTATACTGCATGGTAAAACAAGATAGTTCTAAGGATATCCTCAGATTCCCTAGTATTTCTTTCCTCCTTCTCCTTCACTAGCTCCTCTTCTCCATGTAATACATATGTTCAAGTCTCTTCCAGTCCAATAATAATAAAAATATATCCATATAACTCTCAACAACAATGACCCTTCTTCCCTGCTCAATCACGTCTCTACTCAACTTTGCTTTCACTTACTTACCTCCAGTTCAACTTTCATTATTAATGTCTCATTTCTGTGACTTCTACCCACTGAAAGTCCTCTTAGAGCTAACAAATTTCAAGTGATAGTTGGTGGATTTATGTGTCTCTGGCTCCAATCTGCTTTATCTTCCTGCAGCACTTAAAGGTATTGTCTGTTCTACCTCGGAAATAGTTTTCTGACTTCATATTCATAATACATACTCCCAAACTTCTAACTTTGCTTCTGCTATTTCCTTTCTCTCCTTTTTCTGTATGAAATTTTCTCCTGTTATACCCTCAATTGTTAGAGGGGAAGCCCTTATTTCAACCTTCAATCTAGGGTTTTCTCCTTTCCCTTTCTACAATGATGGGTATTCTCATTCTTTGTCGTATCTTTGAATATCACCCTTATGTTGATGGTCACTAGGTTAATATTATTTGTCCTGATCATACTCTAGAAGTAAAATTTCAAGTACTCACTGTACCGCTTCATGTGATTACCAGAGTAACACTTCATATTCAAAATGTCCAAAATTAATTGCTACATTCTTCTCCTGCATCAGCAAAACTGCCCCTTAACTTTATTCCAAATCTCATTAATATCAGTGCCATCCTCCCAGTCATCCAAGATAAAAATTGTACTTTACCCTCCATCTGTAACTGTAAATGAATTCTGACCCAAATCTGCATTTTCCATTCCATCATTTCTGCCTTAGTTCAAAATCACAATGTTAATTATCATAAGCATTACAATAAATTCCTAACAGATTATTTTCTCTTTATGGTACCTCTCCCTCATGACACCAATTCATCTACTCTGCTGTAAAGTTCAAATTTATCTGTAATATTCCTCTGTTTTCAAAATGTGTGCTTGCCAAGTGAGGCAAAATAATTAAATACAAATTCTTTAACATTGTACTTGAGACCTTTTAGAATCTAAAACTTCTAACTCCAACTGACCTCACCAAATACTAATTGCTATTCCACAACCATGTCAATTTATAGTTTTTGTAAACATATATAGAATTTACTATGTTTGGAACTGTTTTAAGCACTTCACAAATATTAATTATTTAATTATCTCAACAGTCCTAAGAACTAAATAATGTTACTATATAATTATACTATATAATTTTGCAAAGAAATTGAAGTGCAGGGAGATAAAAATTACTTTTCCAGAGTCACACGGTTAGTAACTGGCAGAGTCAGGATTGGACCCAGGCCATCTGGCTCTAGAGTCCATATTTTTAACCAACATGTCATATTCTGTAGCATCTAAATATGATTTCCACTGACTAACACTCCCTGTCTCTGTTATTTTCTGCCTCAAAAATTATTTTCTCATCTCTGATTTTGTGCATTGTGATTCTTATTATTCCCATATGACTATGAATGTTATTATTCTATATTGTACTCTTGATTTTCCTGTTCATCTGTATTTTTTTTCCTAGAGGGATTCTGTCTCAATCATTTCCATATGAACCAAACATAGTGTCTAGCTGAGGAAATATATTCAATCAGATATAAGTCAAGCGTCAGACTTACATCTTGAGTTACGAGTTAGCTTCTAAAATATCACATTGAATCCATGACTTAATGGTGAATTGATATAAAAACTGATATTCACTGATCTCAAGGAGGTTTATATCAAAGGCCAAGGTTATAGCCATTGGATAGGGAGGACACAGGAGGGAAACTAAATTATTGCTTTTCATAGGTATAAGTGGATTGATTTCATAGATTTTCATTTTGTATTTATTCATGCATACATTTAAATATTTCACAAAAGTACTAGGTTTACATAATATTTCAATTTCAACTGGAAATTTTTAATATACTAATTTTATCACAGAAGTTATATATGTGTTCATATACACATTATACACACATGACAGTTAGATAAATATATATGTGACAAGATAAATTTCAAAATAACAATATTAAATTTTAACAAATATACACATTTGCAAACAGATAAAAGAAAAATGTTAAGTATGTACATTTTCTGATAGCTGTGTGAATTATATATTTTTTTCACACTACAATATTTTATTTGGCTATAAAAATGAATTAGCCAGCCATACACTGTTTTTAAAGTACAAGGTACTTCACAAAGTTCTGAAATTGAAAGATGTTTTTATAAACATTTTCCAGTATGGTTCTTGTAAGAACAGTACAATGATAGGTAAAATTTTCAAATACATGTGTAATTATGGTAGAGTTTAAAGAGGCTGTATGTAGCAGGTCTCTATTACTGAATTTACAAGTCCTTAGTGAGATTAAGGAATCTATTTATTTGTTTTTGTTTAAGACTGATACTCAGCCTGACAATCTTCTCCATGAAAAGTTCATACATACTTACCACACTGCAGTGATTCATCAGAACCATCTCCACAGTCATCATCATGGTCACAAACAAATTGCTTGGGAATGCATACTTTATTATTGCACATGAAAGCATTTTCATCACATGTATTATTGGGAGCTAAGGAAAACATCAGAAAAAATTAATTTAGATGAGCACCTACTTTATCTTTTCCTACATTAAGAGTTTGGGGAATGTATGCTGTCATACTCAGTAATTCCTGGTCATTTTAAAAAGAAACCTTAGCTAAACATTCAATGTATCATATAAATTAATAAAATATATTAACATGCATATTTTATATAAGTAGTATTCAAATATATGAATATAAATATATATAATTCAAAATTTCAGTGTTAAAATGTTCAACAATTCTAGAGTGACCTTGATATTTCAGAACATTTAGTAATTTGTGAGTTTGCTGAAGGATGAATTTAAAGGCTCATATGTGATCAAAAAAAAAAATCACTCAATTCTAATAATGTGGTTGGATTTTTTTTTTCTCTCCTCATGGTTGCAGTAATGTTGGCAAGGTGATAAAAACCTTGCTTCTTTGTGAAAAATGGACATGAAAAGACCACCAAGTGCTAATGCTCATGATGGAAGTGAAAAGAAAATCAAAAGGGCTAAGGAAGTTACTGTTTTTAGAGGAAAATAAAACTTTGGGGTGACTTCTAGAGAAGGGTGTTGATATAGGTTAAGATCTATAGTGAGATGAGCCCAGCCATAAGTACCACACCAAATTAGGAATATTGATTGCTGAGTCATATGACAGTTTTATTCCTAGTTTTTTATGGACTCTCCATACCATCTTCCATAGTGGCTGTATCAATTTACATTCCCACCAGCAGTGCAAGAGGGCTCCCTTTTTTCCACAACCTCTCCAGCATTTATTGTTTGTAGACTTTTTGATGATGCCCATTCTGACTGTTGTGAGGTAATGTCTCATTGTAGTTTTGATTTGTGCTTCTCTAATAATGAGTGATGTTGGACATCTTTTCATGTGTTTGTTAGCAATCTGTATGTCTTCTTTGGAGAAATGTCTGTTTAGGTCTTTATCCCACTTTTTGATTGGATTGTTTGTTTTTCTGGTACTGAGTTGTATGAGCTGCTTATATATTTTGGCAATTAATCCTTTGTCAGTTACTTCATTTGCTATTATTTTCTCCCATTCTGTGGGTGGTCTTTTCACCTTGCTTATAATTTCTTTTGCTGTGCATAAGTTTATAAGTCCTGGGCATATACCTTGAGGAAACCAAAATTGAAAAAGACATACATACTCCAATGTTCACTGAAGCCCTATTTACAACAGCTAGAGCATGGAAGCAACCTAGATGTCCATCGAGAGATGAATGGGTAAAGAAGTTGTAGTACATATACACAATGGAATATTACTCAGCCATTAAAAGGAATGCATTTGAGTCAGTTCCAATGAAGTGGATGAACCTAGAGCCTATTGTACTGAGTGAAGTAAGTCAGAAAGAGAAAGATAAATGTCACACTAATGCATACATACAGAATTAGAAAGATGGCAGCAAAGTATTTATTTGCAGGGCAGCAAAGGAGAAACAGACATAGAGAACAGACTTATGGACATGAGAAGAGGGAAAGAGAGGGTGAGATGAATGAAGAGAATAACATGGAAACTTACATTACCATATGTAAAATAGATAGCCAATGGGAATATACTGTATGTTTCAGGGAACTCAAACAGGGCCTCTGTATCAACCTAGAAGGCTGGAATGGGGTGGAAAACTGGGAGAGAGGTTCAAGAGGGAGGCAGCATGTGTATACCTATGGCTGATTCATCTTGAGATTTGACAGAAAAACAACAAAATTCTGTAAACAAATTATGCTTCAATGAAAAAATAAATAAATTAAAAAAAAAAAAGAAAAAGAATCCACCTGTCAGTGCAAGGGATACAGCTTGGATCCCTGGTCTGGGAAGATTCCACATGCTGTGGAGGAACTAAACCCATGCCCCATAACTCCTGAGCACTCGATTATAGCCTGAGACCTGTGACTACTGAAGCCCACATGCCCTGGAGCCAATGCTCTGCAATGAAAGAAGCCAGCAAAATGAGAAACCAATGCATTTCAACTAAAGAGTAGCCCCTGCTTGCCACAACAAGACAAAGTCTGCGCTCAGCAAAGAAGACCCAGCACAGCTGCCCCCACCCCACAGACAAAAAAGCAAATAAATGAATAACAATTTTTAAAAAGCAAAAAAAAAAATAATAAGGAATATTGATCCATGAAACGGAGCATTGATCCTTTTGGAATACTGATCCAAAAAAGTATTCTCTATCAAGGGCCCAGACCAGTGAGGAAAATGGTTGATTAAAATGGGCAATAAAACTTGAGTAGAAGTCCAAAAGATACTGGCTTGTACAGAGAAAATGAGCTTTAACAGTATATGCATAGTATCATAGAGATTTGATCATTTAACTATTTTTAGTTACCTTTCTTGCACATAAAGGGTAAATGCTATGATCTGACTCAAGGTTTGTAGTATTTCAAATGTTAAGACTCTGATATATGATGGATGTTAACTAAGTTCATTATACTAACAATTTTGCAGTAAGATATAAATACATTAAATAAATATGTTGTACACCTAAAACTTACACAATATGTAGGTCAATTATATTTTATTTTTTAAGTGAAAAAACAATCTATAGGCAATTATAGTACACTGTATGCAGGTCAGGAAGCAAAAATTAGAACTGGACATGGAACAACAGACTGGTTCAAAATAGGAAAAGGAATACATCAAGGCTGTATATTGGCCTCTAGCTTATTTAACTTATATGCAGAGTACATCATGAGAAACGCTGGGCTGGAGGAAGCACAAACTGGAATCAAGATTGCCGGGAGAAATATCAATAACCTCAGATATGCAGATGACACCACCCTTATGGCAGAAAGCGCAGAGGAACTAAAGAGCCTCTTCATGAAAGTGAAGGAGGAGAGTGGCTTAAAGCTCAACATTCAGAAAACTAAGATCATGGCATCTGGTCCCATCACTTCATGGCAAATAGATGAGGAAACAGTGGAAACAGAGAATTTTTGCGGGGAGGGGGCTCCAAAATCACTGCAGATGGTGATTGCAGCCATGAAATTAAAATACTCTTACTCCTTGGAAGGAAAGTTATACAACCTAGACAGCATATTAAAAAGCAGAGACATTACTTTGCCAACAAAGGTTCATCTAGTCAAGGCTGTGGTTTTTCCAGTAGTCATGTATGGATGTGAGAGTTGGACTATAAAGAAAGCTGAGTGCCAAAGAATTGATGCTTTTGAATTGTGGTGTTGGAAAAGACTCTTGACAGTCCCTTGGACTGCAAGAAGATCCAACCAGTCCATCCTAAAGGAGATCAGTCCTGGGTGTTCATTGGAAGCTCTGATGTTGAAGCTGAAACTCCAATACTTTCGTCACTTGATGCAAAGATCTGACTCATTTGAAAAGGCCCTGATGCTGGGTCAGATTGAGGGCAGGAGGAGAAGGGGATGACAGAGAATGAGATGATTGGATGGCATCACCGACTTAATGAACATGAGTTTGGGTGGGCTCCAGGAGTTGGTGTTGGACTGGGAGGCCTAGTGTGCTGCAGCTCATGGAGTCGCAAAGATTTGGACACGACTGAGTGACTGAACTGAACTGAACTGGAAAGATAAAGACTTTGCAAAAAGGTGTTCAGTACCTTGAATTTTTATCCTAAGTAAAGCTATTAATATTTTCCTTCTTGGTACATATGTTTCTTTATCTGCTTAATGAGGATAATAAAATTTATCTGATAAAATTCTTGTAAGAACTAGATAAGGTATATGAAGCAGATCAGCTCATTTTAGATATTCAATAGGTGCTCTTACAATTCTCATCTACACAATTATTTTTGGCAGATCTCCAAAGGCACTTCACTAAAATACTATGGGTATTCAATAATGTAAATAAAATCACCTATCAAAATAACTAAAGTATAATGAGCACTTAAAAAATGTAGAGGCCTTCCAATCTGTCCCCTTCGTGTCTTAACAGGCACTTTCCTCTACCTTCAGTGCTCCTCTTTCTTCTCTATGTCCTTCATAACTCAGATAATGTTATTGCTTTTCTTTAAAATCCTTCTACAAGACTTCTAGGCTTTTTTACACAATATTTATTTGTGATGATCTAGTATCTTTTGTATGTATCATCCTGCCACTTAAGGTATTATAAGTATTCTTTTATATGCTTATCACTCCTGATCCCAAATCTGTCTCAGACTACATGAAAAAAGGAAACCGCTCTGCTTTCAAAACTCAGTAATGACTGAAAAGAAATATTAGTAGGTGAAGCAAAAAGAATTATTTCAATTTAACCAAGTATAACATTTTCAACAAATGTATTTTCAAAAATGGTACAGAAGCCACAAGAAGCAGAGTTAAAAACTGCTCATTATAATCAAAGTAAAAATCATTTACTAACCACTATTGTAACTTTGAACTGTGTCACAGCTTATATAACTCAAGTGAATTGTGCCAATTCTCATATATGAATTATTCTTTAAAACGCTAAGCAACAGAGGCTTATTTGGCATTAATGCTTTCAGGTCACTTGAGTACAGTTTGTTGTATTTTAACATAATTTAGTTAATAACACCCATGTGGTCCAAAAGTGTTAATATGCCTCCCAGAGTATTAACATGCTACAATAGCAACAGTACACAGGGATTATCTAGATCCCTGAATTGATGCATTACCTTTATTATGTAGCCCTTAGTGGCCCCGTTGACCTTTACAGACACATATCAGTTTTAAGATCAAAGTGATTTTTTCTACAATAGTATGAGTTCTGTGCACACAAGCCTGCCTCAAAGTCTTCCTTTTCCTTTTCTGCTTTAACAGTACCCCGTATGCACACACCCGTATATGCATACTACTACATTACAGCTTCAAATACAGTTTTAAAGACCTGAAGATAGGTCATCAGAAAAATGACTAGAAGACTTCACTTTAATAAGCAGAGTTCAAAGCACTCTTTCTAATATATTGCTCAGTTCAACATATACCCTATGTGACCTTGGGATCTGCATTCAAACATCCAGGCCCTTCATTCTCTTGATCACACAAAGGAATTTATCTAAATTTTTACTACTGAGGAATTCCCTGAAAACTTCCTGAGGTGACCTAGAGTTAGAAACTTAGTAAATTGTCTGGCCTCCAAAGCGTTCTTGTGATCCCCTAGATTCATTCAGCTATATCCATACTATTTTTACCTGACCTAAGGGTTAATATCCTATCTCTAGGACTAATAGGTGTTTACTGACCTTCTGGTCAGTAGTTCTTTAGGATCACAGCAGCCATTTACAGAGTATCTGTAACGGGCAATCTAAAAGCCTTCAAGGGGAGTACAAGGGTCGGGGGAAGATACTAAAAAGAAACTAACAACCCCACCACACATACATACATAGGGTGGTTACAGTATCGTAGAAATGAAGTGAAAATTTTTCATGCAACAAAAATTATTTTAAAATGTGTAATCCCACTGTGCATGTTGGAAACACTCTGAACTAGAGGTGTGAGGGGTTGCTGAACTACTATGATTAACAACATCCCACCTGATTAAATCTGATCCTACCTATTAGTCCAAGGGTTGGGAAAGGGAGGGAGAGGGTGATATGGTGAGTACTACAGAAGTAAGTATCTGAGGATACTGCGACAGCATTCTTTCACAGACAGCCCCGTGCATGTTCATACCGCAGCCTGCTGTGGAGAGCTCATCACTTCCATTTGGACAGTCCCGTTCACCATCACACAGCCAGTGTCGGGGCACACAGGCACGGGAGCCCTGGCAGCTGAACATGTCAGCTGCACAGGTGATGGTACCTGAAAACCACCAAAAAAAAAAAAAAATGACATTAAGATCACACACAGCAGGTCCACTGAGAAAGATCTATCATTTATATTTCCAACAGATGAGAAGAGAAGCAGAAGAATGTCACTGACAGGGAAGAAACTATAGCTTTTTGGAATCACCACTATTACCCTTCCCCTGTGGATAGTTTCCACTCAGATGCATTCATTCCCAATGGCAATGGTCGCTTAGTTGCTAAGCTGTGTCCAACTTGTTGCTACCCCATAGCCTGTAGCCCACCAGGCTCCTCTGTCCATGGGATTCTCCCAGCAAGAATACTGGAACGGGATGTCATTTCCTCTTCCAGGGTATCTTTCTGACTGAGGAATCAAACCTGCTTCTCCTGGGTCTTCTGCATTGGCAGGTGGATTCTTTACCACTGTGTTACCTGAGAAGACCATTCCTTCCTAATAGCGAGAATTATATTTCTTAAAGGTATATAGCAGAAAAATAAACTAAAAGCTATACGGCAGAAAATAACAATGGTATTTTCTCCCTGTAAAATGTAAAAAGTCTAAAAATGTCATAGAATTGTGAATAACTTGAGATAAAATTTCAAAAGGACTGAGCCTATAAGGATAATAATAATAGCATTTTTATCACTTAATATATGCTAAGCACTTAGCATATTAACTTATTTAGTCCTCACAATCACCTACAATGGTAGAATTATTATTAGTTTCACTCACATAAAAGGAAACTGAGGCTCTGAGAAGCTGAAACCTTGAAGGAAGTCTCAAGTTGCATAATGAATCCGGTGGTGAGCTGGAAGTCCAAACCCTTTTTGGTTCCTAAGCACCTTCTCTTAACCACTAAGGTCATTATTGTTACTCCCCACCTTGTGTTGTTGAAAAGAATGAATGTATGCATGTACCCTTTGTTTTACACACTTAATAAACAGAATCTATCTTTTCTTCACTCTGTGAATTCAACATCCTTTTAATTGCATGATGTTTTCAAATGTATTTTTTTTTTTTTTGGAAACCAGTTTCCACAACAAAAAAAATGCTGTTTACTGTACATTCGAAGGGCCTCAGGGGTTGCTCTTTTCTTTTCCTCCTATGGGGATAGAATAATCAAATAAAATTAGGAAAAGGTTCATTCTCTTGATATTTACCTAACCCTAAGTACAGTTGTACATATTGAATGGTTTATTTGTTATGTATATAAAATATATATTGAGTGAATCAGTAACATGTCTCCCAAATCTAACTTCTGTTTAATTTCACTTTCATGTGACCAAATAGAAAAGGTTCAAAAAAATTAGCTGTTAAGAATTATTTAAAATATATTAGTATCTCCAGGAAGAAAATACGACTGCTTAGATTGGTGAAAGACAGTTGTTTCTAAACATTTAAAGCTACTTCACTTGGATTATCAATTACCATCTTACTTCTAAGTCATAGAGTTGTTATGAGAAGAAACTGCTTCAATGCAATGTTTTCAATATGGGAGGACAGCAGGGTGAAAATTGAAACCCCCTGCTGATCTTTTTCAACATAAACATGGCCATTCCTGACATACACTTAAATTAGGAAGACAGGATGGCAAGTGAATGTTGAAAAGTCCCCCAGGTAATTCAGATTTGCTTATCTGATTGAGGATCAGTGTTAACAGAGTGCGAGTTAGTATGATATCTATTACTGGAAGAAATTATAAAGAAAATCTATTAAACAAATGTTGCTTTAATGTAAAAATGAATTTACTTGCTACCTATTCTCTCTTTAATGCTTTATGTAATAAAATTCTTTCCTTACAAAGTTATTTTCACATTATTCCTCCTTTTTATCTATTTTTAAGCTACTTATAAATACAGTATCACTTTCAGTATTAGACTCTCAATTTTCATAACATTTTTATTATTTAGCTGGAGATGTAAAAAATATTCATTCTTTCTGTTAAGGAAGTTTTGATACTTTTAAAACTCCTTATCTGCTTTCTTATTATCACTTCAATTTATTTTCAAGGTACGTATAATAAATATAGCATTGATTTAAGTGTTTAGAACTTTAATGCTAGATGACCTTGCAGAAAACTAGTGTCTGAGTTTCACTCTAAAGTGAGGGGTATGACTAGATAATTACTAAGATACCTAAAACTATAAAATGGCATAAGGCTATTTGAAGCTAATTTTCTGGCCCCTTGAAAGTGGTTCAACAGATTCTGTGTTAAGAGCATTCCAAAAGATCATGGTTACCAAAGAAAAAACTCATGGCTTCCTTTATAGTTACATTTTCATCTGGAGACACATTGCCTTTCACAGGGAAATGAATTCCAAGGGGGAAGGAAGACAAGTAGAAGGAATTCTACCAGATCCATTTTGTGTACCTGTGCTGTGCTATGCTAAGACGCTTCAATCATGTTTGACCCTTTTGTGACCCCATGGACGTATTAGCCCGTCAGGTTCCTCTGATCATGGGATTCTCCAGGCAAGAATACTGGAGTGGGTTGCCATTTCCTTCTCCAGGGGATCTTCCTGACCCAGGGATTAAACTTGCATCTCTGATGTCTCCTCTACTGGCAGGTGGGTTCTTTACAGCTAGTGCCACCTGGGAAGCCCCTGTGCACCTACTCAGATATAATATTTGATTGGTTTTATGTCTGATTTAGTAAGTATTTTTTAGAAATAAAGTTTTGTACATATTTTAGAAATATGAATTCTGGTCCTAGTTCTGCTATCACTGATTCACTGAGTGATCTCGGCAAATTTATTAACCTCTGTGAGTTTTTCTTTCTTCATCTATTATAGGAAAGAGGTGAACTAGACTACGATTTTCAAACTGAATCCTCAAATCCCAAGTCAGAACCACTATATGTTTGTGAAGAAAGAGTATGTCTACATCAGAATATTTTGAAGTGGGAATTAAGAATCTGTTTATTTTAACAAACCTCTGAATAGGAGTTTTTGTATACTAAAGGTTGAAAACCAGTCAGATAAATTATTTAAAAGGTTCTTTCCAATTCTAAAATATTAAATTTATTCATTGACTGATGCTTGGTTTAAAGCAGTAATGTTTATGCAACAACAGCTTGGTAGTATATAAACAGCAGCCTGTGTATATATTTAATAGCCTGGGTATTTTGATGACAGGTAAGCATGTCCATTACCATTAAATCCTTAAAAAAAATATTAGCAGGACATTGATAAACACTGACACAACAATAACATTCTGAAAAATAAGAGAGGGAGCAGAAACAAAAGAGAATGGGCATAAATTCTGAACAAAAGAGAATGAGAGTAAATTAATTTAGATATTACACATTGGCCGTGTCAGATGATCATGATAATTGCATAAGGTAAATGTCTGATAACCATTTAATAAGAAAGGAATTGGAGGAATAAGGAATAAAATGGACCAGCCCGTGATTACACTGCTGGAAAACGCAGGTGCAGGAGAATTCAGCTCTGTGTCACTTTAGAATCTTTATCAGTTCTATTATGCTGTGTCAACTTAGAAAGCATAACAATATCTAGGAAGCCATTTAATATAGAATTATACAAAGGGTCAAAAGCAAGATAATTTTAGAGAGTGAAAATACGCTCAATCTGTTGTAAGTTGGTAGTTAAAATTAAACAAAGAGCTCTATTTAATACTCTGCAATGTCCTATATGGGAAAGAATCTATAAAAAAAAAAGAAAAAAGAGTGGATATAAGCATATGTATAACTGATTCACTTTGCCATAAACCTGAAACTAACACAACATTTTAAATCAACTATATTTCAATAATTTTTTAAATAGAAATATTTAATAGCAAAGAGAAACAAAGTAGGTAAAATAGATTGGCCAGTCATCAGATTAATTACTGATTTATTTTTCCTTTTAGAGGTCTTTGATAGCAATCTTTCTACATTTATCTTTATCTGTTGTCTAACTAAATTGTTTTAGTTTTGTAAATAAAAAGTAGATTTTAGGTGGGTTAATATAGGAAAATAAATTGTCTACTTTCCAAGGATATCTCCAATTTTATGTTATATACAGAGAACTTGATTTTAGTGTGAACATAATTAATCTTATATTCATGTTTCCATGATGGTGACCTAAATAGAGGCCACAACTCCCGAAAATTTTAAAAACCTGTTAAGTATACTTTACTTCATAATTAAGCCTTATTCTGACTCAGGTTCTTATCACTGCAAATGAGGGTGATAATAGTTATGAGATAGGATATAGTAGGCAAGAATATAAAGCTATAGGTACAAATATACATGTGGAAACAGATCAGAAAGATAGAAACACAGACATGAATAATTTAGTGGGAGGCCTGGCCAATTACAATAAATTTATGAAAAGTTAGGTTACTTCCTTTTTCTATTTCTTAAGAAATTCATTTATTCATTGATTTTAAATTATTTGTTAAATATCTGTGATTAATTGAAAGAAATCACACTGACTTTGTAGCAAATGTAGTTGATAGTAAACATAGACATTTGACAGTATAACTTTAATAATATAAAGCTAAATTTTAAAGTACATTTTAAAATCACATACAGTAACCTGTTTCCTTACTTTCCATTTAAAACAATTCAGCAATAGTGATTACTATAATACACATACACACACCCTGTGTGGTTTATGACAATATAAGCAGGTAAAATAAATTTGGAAGGGAACTTAGCAATATTTATCAAAAATAATGAAAACATTTCAGTCATTTCATCCGAGTAATCCCAGTCATTGTGATCTATTTGGAAGGAGTCACTAAAGACTAGAAATACAATCATTGTGTCAATATTCAGAAAAAAATCCTGAAACCATAATAGTAACTATATATATATATATATATATATATATATATATTAATAAGTTGTTATAAAAATAATGAAAACAGTTACACTGAAATGTGTATACATATAAACTTCATATTAAGTTTAACAAAGTAGAAAACAAAGTTCTCTGCATATTCTAAAATGACAGAGCATATGTATTATACTCCTAAAAACTGGATGAGAACCCAGAGGAAACAACTCACCACAAATGCTATCACTTTCATCTAATCCATTTTCACAATCATCCTCTCCATCACAAATCCAGTGTTTAGATATGCATTTTTCTGTGGAACATGCAAATTGGTTCCAAGAACAAGAGGAATCTAAAAAATACACAAGAATGTTTGTTTCAGGTACAAAGGAAAAAAGGAATCATTAGAGACCATCTTAGGAAAGATCTGATAGTCAGGAAAGTCTTCTTTAGACTTCACTAAAACCAGTCATCCCAAATCAAAGAAGCCACTTTCCTCTTCTCTATGACAGGATCATAAATTTTTGACAATGGCTTGCGTATTCCCTCTGAGTTATCCAGGTCATACAATATTGTTTCTTCAACATAATCTGATAGGGTATGACTCCAAGTTAGTCAATATGCTAGTCGCTCTTCCTAAATGTATTCCTGTCTTTTTCTAACATGTAGGGTATTAAAAAAATAAAAAGTCCAAGTGTGGTATTCTTCTAACTTTTAGTCTGTTATTGAACAGTTGGAGAAAAAAAAGAAATACAGCCTAGGCAATGTCACAGATATGGTGAACTCACCACCATACACATTTGTTTTTAAAGGTGACATGACTCAGGGGATTTTAGATCTATGATAAGCTGTCAGTTTTCTATCCATACATACTTAACATATTATGCATACTTAACATTTTGATGTTTTTGTTTCTCACCCTTGGCAATACTTAAGTCTGACTAATGACATCCAGATTCACTGGAATGGTGGCTGGTATTTTACTACCAAATTATGCATTCATAATAGTATATTTCATTCATTTACCAAGTTTGTGACTGCTCTCCTCCCTTTATCCTCAGTTCATTTGTCACCAGCAAACACGGAAAAATAAAATTCTACTGAGTTAGTAGATTAAATATAAATAACTATAAAATAAAATTTGATTTTTATCTTATAAACTTAATTAAAACTTTGCATTTTTATTTAACATATTTACATACATGACCTGTGAAAAGAGAGACATTTAGAAAAGCCAAAACCAGAAAAATATTAAAGAAGGTACAAATATATAAAGGCTTCTGTTCCAGAAATCATGAATCTATATAAACTATTTGTAAAGTTCTCTGTTAATCTTGTTCAGAATCTGGCTCTAATGTAAAGATATATAGCATCTTAATCGAACAAAATGCACCTTCATATTTCATGATGATATTTACTTTTATGGGAGTTTGATTTTTCTTAGACAATCATTTTTAATCCTTTTTTACCACTTGTCTGTTCACCATGGTGTATGCTATTTGAGCTAAATGAAAACATAGAATTATATGGTTTTAAAAAAAATTGGCCTGGATATCATAAAACTCATAAATTAACAAAAAAATTTAAATATTTTCTTACCTTGCCAAGTGAAATGAAATGTACACACATGGAAATTATGAGGTAGATGGGGAGAGATATTTTGAAGAAATGCAAGTTTTAGTATACTATTTAAACCTATACATGTAATGAATAGAAACATTTAGGATAGTAATAGTCAATAACAGGTAGGAAGAATATAATGAGTTGTGTAAACTAAATCCTTATTTTTAACAGCAGGAGGTAAATATATTAGCATCTAAAGTAAATAAGTCAGGAAATGAAGGTATAAATATATCGTTTAGATTGATGGAGGTATCCACTAGCAAAAACAGAAAAGGTTAAAGGAAAAGGTTTGATGGGAGATTATTATTCTCCATTATAAGCTTTTCTGTCCTGTTTTAATTTTTTGCCATTTGTGTTATTTCATAAAAATAAAAATTGATGCTAAAATTGATTAGCATATTTTGTGTAAAATTCCTATGTAAGATAACATCAGTATATAAATGATAATATAGTTTATAAAAGTAAAGCAAGATATGTCTCACCACAGTGGAATTCATCACGTCCATCCTCACAGTCTTTCTGACCATCACATACCCAGGTATTCAAAATGCATCTTCCACTAGGACAACCAAAATAATTTTCTTCACATTTGTGTTTGTTTTGAACTGTGATAAAATACAGAATGCAGTGTCAAATAAACTACTGTCAAATAAATACATTAAATGTTAAGCAAATAAATCTTAGACTTCTGCAATGCAGATAGATATCAAGACAGTAATATTCCTTGAATTGGAAGAGATAAATAACAAGAAAATTTAAATAAAAAAGAGCTGAGATGTTTTAAAGAATGTCCAGGTCATGAAAACCAACAAAAAATTAAAAATATGGACGAGAGGAAATCAGGGAGACATGATAACCAAATACCATCTAGGATTGGATCCTGGATCAGAAGGATATTAAGGGAGCAAATGTTTAAATACAAATAATGTAGAGTTAACAAAAGAAAATTAAAACAACTGAGATGACTATAAAATAAGTAAACCTAAGGCCAAAGTATCATTTTATGTGGAAAGTATTCTTAATTCCATACTCAGAAAAAATAAATAACAAAATTATTAGTAGGTTTTTGCTGAGCAAATGTAAACTTTATGTTCCACACTTGAAAAGTACATATGCTTTGACAAGATTTATATAAGTGTATTCTATTTTAGCTTCTCCCTTGTGGTTTAGCAGTTAGGATTTGGTGCTCTCACCGTCGGGGCCCTGGTTTGATTCTGGTCAGGGAAGTCTTTCCTCTTCCTGTGCCCCTGCCATCTACCAACATCCCAGGACAGACCATACCCCATTTCGGGGCTTCCCTGATGGTTCGAATATTAAAGAATCTACTTGCAATGCAGGAGACCTGGGTTCAATCCCTGGGTTGAGAAGTTACCCTGGAAAAGGGAATGGCAACCCACTTCAGTATTCTTGCCTGGAGAATTCCATGGACAGAGGAGGTTGGTGGGCTACAGTCCACGGGGATTGCAGAGCTGGACATGACTGAGAGACTAACACATTCACTTTCTATTTTAAGGAAGAAAAACAACTTGCAATATAATCTCTGTAATTGTTCTACCTTAAAAATTATCATGAGAATAAAAAGTATCTGAATATAAAATTATTTTGTATATTGTATGTTTTTCAGACTATGGGGTATTGTATTATTATAACCTCCAAGAGCACATACAAAATACTAGATTTTTCTCTTTACTGGATGTCTTTGGTCTCCTTGCACCTTCAGGTTTACATAGTTTTAGACTGACTGACTCACAGCCAATCAGACAGTAAATATGAGAGTATACTAGTTAATCATACTACAATGATGCATGACTATTTTAAGATACAAAAATTACCTCCATTTTATTTTTTTAACACCAACTTTGTAGATCTAATTAATGATAAAAAAAAAATCACATTTGAGGGAGTTCCCTGATGGCTCAGACAGTAAAGAATCCACCTACAATGTGGGAGACCCAGGTTCTATCCCTGGGTTGGCAAGATCCCCTGGAAAAGGGAAGGCTACCCTCTGCAGTATTCTTGCCTGGAGAACCCCTTGAAGAGAGGAGCCTGGTGGGCTACAGTCTATGGGGTTGCAAACAGTTGGGCACAACTGAGCAACTAACACACACACATGCATAATGAAGAATAAAATTTTATTTAAAGTAATTTGTAGAGGATTTGCATCGAGCTACCATTCAGCGCCGGCCAGAGAAGTTCTCCAGTTCCTCCTAGGACACAGCAAGTCTTTTCAAACCCAGAAGGAACATCATAGAGTATTACACACTGACGACCAAGGGAGGAAAAAGGGATCTGTCACTGCCCAATCCACTGATCGATTATGTACTATGAAGAATATCAGTTCTTTATAGTAGACTGTGTGTGTGCACTTGTGAAATACAAATATGTGTGTGGAATACCTATGAATAGCATATCTTAAAATATTTCAAAAAATTATTACACGTCAACAAAATGTGGAAAAAGTGAGTGTAGCAGCAGGGTTAGGAGAAGGAAATAGAAGTATGAGAAGAGATTTAGAAGACTCCTACAAGCATACCTACTTTCAGTTAGCAATTTACCTTCTGTCTTTCTCATATTATTATATATTTTTAAAATTTGTTTCCTCAAATAGTTAGAAAGAAACAAGTTCATGACCTTCTCATGGAAGGCAGTTTCCTAAGAATGCATATGACACTGCTTGTGTAGGTAAAGATGGCTAATAGATACAAATATACTAGTCTGACCTTTATGCAGTAACTGTTACCCATATTAGAATGCTGAAAGATTATGTGAGCTGCACCAAATAGCCTAGTATGACAATACAAGCACAACACAAGTAAAGCCAGCAGTGAGAAACAGTCTCCCTCTTTTAATCCATTGACAGTTTTCTCTCAGTATATACTGCTTCTATGATAGCTATATAAATTACAAATTTTAAGATGTTATCACCAATGTTAACAGGATTAACAAGGAAATGAACTTGAAAAAGGAAACTGATCCAAATATAGAACTTGGATATAGATTTATATCCAATATAGATTTCTTGAGCGCCATTCCATAAGTCATTAAAAAATATAAAGTGGTATCTTTAGAACTGGATGATCATTTTTAATTTAGTCTACAACATTTGTTTTAATTTTAGCCACTAAATATCAAGAATGAAAATTAATAAGTCTGTTCTATACAACATAAATTTTCAAGGCAAAGACTGTTGCTCTTTCTAGAATTACCTGGGCATTTTAATTCATCTGAGTAGTCTCCACAGTCATTAGACCCATCGCATATCCAGGTTGGCAGAACACACAGTGAGGTAGAATTGCATCTTATGAACCCCGTGGTTTTCACTCCAAGTTTATAGAAATATGCACAGTCTGTATTATCTATAAGGAGGTAAACAGAAACATGAGAAACACCTCATCTGCAAAGATTATGAGCCTTTTATGTAGGTCACAGAAACAAGAAATGCTAACCTCATTTGAAGAAGTAAATATACAATTATCCTACACCACAGGGGTTAATTGCATATCAGTTCTGGACAAGGTTCAGAGGAGTTGGACACTGTTCAGTGAAATGCCAAAGGTGCACAGGAATGAACAAACAAAAGGTAATGGAATATCTTACTGCAGTTCTTTTCATCTGAAGCATCTGCACAGTCTATGTTCTGGTTGCATCGTGCTGATCTCGGAATGCACGTCCCATCTGGACAGCGGAACTCAACAGTGGCACAGGTTGAAACTGGAAAAATAGGTAAATAAATAAATGGATAGATAAGCTAGATAATGATCCCTTGCTTTTAACATTTTGAGTGCTTTAATTCTTATCATTTTGTTTGGTTTTGCTTTTTAAACTCTGAGCAGTTGAACTTGACCCATGACTCCCAACCCCAAGCTTGGGCTAAATGCCTCAGATATTCTTCCCTGGCATACAGGTCTTCCTTAATTGCCTGCTTGGATATCTCTCCCCCCGTTAAATTGTAAGCTCCATGAAAGCAGAGGCCTGTGCCTTATTTTACCTGATCATTCCATTTCAAAACTAAGCTAACAAACAAACAAAAAACAAATAAACGCTGCTGAAATGCTCTTTCCTTTCAGCTTCAAGAGACATGACTCTAAGCCAGTGTCTGAGTGTGTACAGAGAAACCCTAACTTGTTTGCTAAGAAGTGGAACATTCCCTACTATGATGAAAAGAGATGGAAAGAGAGACAGAGACTGAGGAGGAAATCACTGAGTGTTTTCTTTATTACTCAAAGATGAAATAGTTCAGCACTGCTAGAAAGTCATCATGCTATGTTATCCTCCTTTATATGCCACATCACTAACATTTGGTATAGGAAATATGGATGCCTCACGCCAAGAAACATATAAATGTGGTATGACTTGTTTCTGTTATTGGAAAGTAAGGCTTTCCAATTCCCTGCTATGCTTAGATGAAAATCAGTTTTGATATGTTACCATCATTATATATTCTTTGTACAGAATTGCTTATTCTTAATCATACATTCCTTTCTATTTTGCTTACGCATTCATTTCCATATAATGCTTTCCAGCAATATGTTGTGAACAGGTGCATGGCTTGCTTTGTGTGTTAGATTAACTTAGGTGAGAATTGTATTCCAAATTCAAATTTCCACAGGTTGATTATGTTAATGAACAACCTGAAGGGCTCTTTGATTATACCATTTTTACTAGTTTTGATACTCTAAAGAGCCTATTTAATTATAAATATAAATTATATCAATTGTAAATGGTTAAAATGCTATCTTAAAACATGCAAATTTTACTCAAGGGTGTGTATGTCATTTGTATTTCAAAATGCACTGCTCTTATATTTAATTGTATCTTGCAATTGTATACTTGTGTTTAAATGATGATCAGAATAAATGTTTTATTTACAATTTGCAATTATAATTGCTTCACTGTTTTCTTCATTAAAAATAACATCTTACCATATGAAAAGATAATGCCATTATAAGTTGAGATAAACACATTGTTTCAAAGAGGAAAAAAATAGATATTTTTCTTTTATGCTAAATAAAGCAAATTCTCTTCCATATTCTTTTCCATTGCATTTCAGTTCAATATTTTTCCATGGAAATAGTAAACAGAATACATAATTTAGAAAATAATCATGATAAGCACATACATTTTGCTTCTGACTTTGCTATGAAGCAGTCTCTTATTAAGAGGTTGTGTTCCAAAAAACTCCTTATAAACACTATATTTCAGAATTCATTTCTAGGTGAAACAATATCTGGATAGTGGTAATATTCCTAATCAAGTTTACAAAGATTTATTGCACAATGCACTTAAAATTTTATCTATACTTGCAGTTAGAGTTTGGGATGCTAGAAATCCTAATGCTGATGTGCTGGGACAATCACAGTCCATTCCACCATCTCCATCTCCCTCCAAAATTCCACAGATAATCTTCTGTGTACATTGCATGGAGTCCACCTGAGTGGATATTGGTGGCAGATAGAGAGAAGAGGGCAAATCATGACTCTATGAACAGGGAGATGGCATTTCAGACAGTTAAGAGGACTGGACTTTCAGGGATTTCACAGTGACGGAGTTTCAAAAGTAGTGTTAGGTGCTTTCAGGTGGAAGTAAGTGTAAAGAATGGCTAACGAAAAGAGTGGAAATGTGGAGCAATTAGAACATGAGTCTTAGATAGAATTCTAGGAGGAAGAAAAAACAAACAGAGGAGCTCTGATCTAACTGGACAAAAAGAAACTATAACTTTAAAGTTGAGAAGAGTGGTTAGAAAATAGTATTTAAGAGAAAGGCAGGGGAAAAATGAGGTGGGGCAGTCAGGAGAACTGGAGAGAGGATGAAATACTTTTTCTCCCATTTTTTGCAATCAAAAATAGGGCTAATGAATCTTGGTGGGGAGGGCTAGAAGAGCATATTAGAATGTGTGAGATGTGCAAACAGGAACCAGTTGTGCCTTCACTCCTAATCCTATCTCTATAGATTCCATGACTTGATTTAGAGTTTGGGAACAGCTAAAGGATTATGTAGGGTGATAAGGAATTGAGCATATTAAGTAGTTACACAATTCCATAAACAGCAGGAGCAAGGTGGTTGTGGGGATTAACATCTCCAGCACTTGTAGACAAGAAAGGAGAGTTGTAAAACAGGAGAAATCCATGGTAATAGGGAAAACATCACTTAATTAGTAAGCAAAAATCTTCTAGTGCCAAAACGTCTTCCTTTCTATTCTATGTTGTTGTGGTCAGTCAAGTAGTAAAATTTGTTTCACCCTAGGGTGAGTTTGAGGGAAAAAACGTAATGGGATCTTTAATTTGTCAAGTGAATATGAAAAGTTTCTGACAACTTTTCTTCAGGCTAAAAGTCCTTGAGAAAAAGAGAAGAGAAAATAATGTAGTCCAAATAAAGGTAAACTGAATGAGAATACTATACTTTTCCCTCCAGATAGTGCCAAAAAAGCCTACAAATTGTGACTGACACCACGAATAGCAAAAAGACACTACAAAGGAAGATCTGACGGGTATTGTGGATCAAAAGCAGTAGCAAGAGAGAAAGTAAAAGAATATACTTTCTTTCCTTCGTATACTTTCTTAATTCTCCTATTTAATCCACTTATTTCTCTCCATGTTAGTTAAAATATTTAATTTAATAGCAAAGATATAAAATTGATTAGTCTTTCCCTGGTTCTTAGGACGATTCTTATAACTAAGCTAACTCACTGTTTGTTTTTCCAACTCCCTTACCCAGCCTGTAGCAAAAGGGAAGCTGACAAGGAAAAAAATGTATTAAATGTGCTGTCATATCTCTTCTGTTTACTTTCAAACCACATCTTTTATTTAAAATACTGCTTAGGCTCCAAGGGTATGTGAACCCAGAAAGAATGATTTCTTCTCCAGGTAGGCTTATCCTTTTCCTTTAGATTGTTGTTTGAGGAATCTTCAAAGTTTTCCTATGAATTTCGGGGGAAAAAAGAAAAAAACAAACACACCAGCTTCCTCTCCTCTAGATTGCCTTAGAAGTGCTTATTTCTCCAGTCCACCTAAAGGTGTTCAGGTTGCCCAAGGAAGTTCTTTTCAGAGAGAGTATATTCATCTCAACAGGGAGTGAAGGAGGGATATTATGCAATCTCCACAAATCTATTCACTCAAACAGAAGAGGAATGAAGAATGACAAACTTTCTGAACAACTCCTCAGATCCCCACCAGACAGCTTGATGTCTAAAGCCCTCAGTTATGAAAGGAATACTACAAAGAGGCAGTAATAAAAGAATGATGAGGATTTGGGGTTTCACTTTGCTTCCGAAGACAAGAAACCAAAAATAATCCATGACAACATCTAATTCCACAAATAGATTCTTTGACTATATGCCATTAAAAATATCATGTTAATTGCTACTAACATCTAAATTAAACAAACAAAACTGTAATAGTACTTCAGATAGTTTACAGATGATTCCACCGTAGCTTTTCTCCAAAGCCTATTAAAATCTCTCTGTACTTATTGATATTTTATTGTACCACTTAAATTGGGTTATTTTTTACTTTCTTTACATTAAACAATAACATATGATTTATGCATATGTACATATATACATACAACAAAGCACTGTGTCCCCAAGTTGCAATGATTATAGAAAAAGGGAGTGACTAGAAAAATAATTATTTTTTCATTCTTCCGAAGCCTATTTATATTCCTTTTCCTTCATGATCCTCATGCGCTGTAAGTGTCCATGTGTTTGATGGACATACATCTAAATTAATACATTGTAAGAAACTGTCTTATGGAAAAAGTACCCAAGTTAGTATTTCCCCTGTGGCATGAAAGAATACCATGTGAACAATCTTAATGTGAGAGGAAAATCAAATCTAAAAGATGAAAATGTAATAAGTAAGCATTCATCTAAAAAGCTACCCATTTGTTTATCCTACAGAAGCTAGACCATTTAGTTAAATTTCTTAACTTACAGTATGTAACAAAACATCTACTTGAGCATGTGTAGTTTCAAATGTACTACATTTTATAGGAAGAAGTTCAAGGCATACAATTTTGCAGTTATTGATTCACAAGATATCCAATTGTCATGATCACTATACTATTATTATCACAAAATAAAAGCTTTGACAGAAACTTGAATCTCAAACATAGTAGTTCTGTCTCCAAGTATATGGCTGAGATGGTTATAACACAGAAACTAAGAGTTTAGATTAAAAAGGGAGAAATAAAATTTTGAGTTATTTATATTGTTATTCAGCTAATACTGATGTCATTAAGTGGAATAAAACCTATCTATGCTTTTAGAAGACTTATAGTTACAACCAGCCACATAAGAGTTTAATTAACACCTACCATGTACGTGTACTACCATGAACTATATTTCATAAACCCAAATGCACTAATTTCCTTACTGTGAAAAGAAACTGGTTTCCAAGAAAATCCACAGTAACTTATTAAATTTACATGGCTTCTTTTCCACGGAAATTTATATTAAAATCTACTTTCTGTATCTATTATTCAGTTCCTTCATATTCTAGCTTTATTGTTTAATTTTTATCCCAGCTTACTGTTTTCATGATAGTCTTTCCACCTTGCATAATAACTAATAGAACATATCCATTTGGGGGGGTTTCCTTCTACTGTCCTTTCTTCCAAGTGCTTATCTGTTTCTCTTCACTAACTACCAATGTCTTACTAGAGTTTATCAATTTTAGTCTTCTATAGATAATACAAAACCACAGTTAAGCTTCAAATGTACTTGGCTCTTCCTAAACTACAGTATCAACTTACATGGTAAGCTTCTCAAGTGTTTGGCCAGGATCACATACTCTAAGACAACAGAGTAACTTCTCAATCCTTTATCAGCTACAAAATAATTTATACCCATTCGACCTTCTTCCTTAACTTTTTATAGTCTTCTCATTGCAACTGTACTTCATACATCTTTTCTGTATCATCAACCTTTTTAAAAAATAGTCTGAATTCACTGTCTTTACTCTTTCACCATTCATATTTGTTTCAACCCAGTGTGATCTGGCATTTCCTTCCCATTCCACTGAACTGACTCTTGAAGGTAACCAAGAAATAATCTGTTTACCAAGTATAGTGGACTTTCCGGTCTATGCCTGCCCTCTTGCCTTCTCTGTAATGCTAACTTATCCTCCTTTCTTAAAAAAAATTATTTCTTATGAAGCTCATTTTATTACTCTTGTGGTATATGTTCCATTTTTATATTAGTGTCTTCAATCTTAATTTTAACAGTTCATTTTGACTCATTCTCATAAAACAACTCCTACTTCATACCTCCTTTGAGTTCTCTCTCTTTAAGAAATCCAAGATCTTCTTCTGATCTAAACCTACTCTCTGAACTTCAGATCTCTGCTTATATACATAACCTTTGAACAGTTCCATTTGAATGTCTATAGGTACCCCAACCTCAGCCTGTGGACTAATCTTATTATCTTATCCCTGTTTCACACCACAAAAGGTAGGCAAAAATAAATTTAAAAATTAATGAAAATAAATATTTCAAAAGCAGGCAACACACACACACACACACACACACTTGCCAAGATGCTTCAGTTCTATCCAACTCTTTCCATGGACTATAGACTGCCAGGCTCCTCTGTCCATTCTTCAGACAAGAATACTGGAGTGGATTGCCATGCCCTCCTCCAGGGGCTCTTCCCAACCCAAAGATTGAACTCGAGTCTCTTATGTCTCCTGCATTGGCAGGTGGGTTCTTTACCACTAGCCCCACCTGGGAACATCCCCTCCCACCCCCACCAACACATGCATATCCTCTATTCCCATGTTTCTTCTATGTTTATTACCCCCAAATACCTGTTATGCTACCATTTAAAATGCTGTTATATCTGTCTTTCTCCTCTTTATTCCAGCTTTCACTGCTGTAATAGCCTTCTATTTTGTCTTCTGGTCTCAATATTATAGTTTTAATTCTAAAAATCAGGTTTTTTTCTTCTTTTTTTTTTTCCTTTCTGGTGACCAGAAGATAAAGTTCATGTTCTATAACATGACACCAAAAAGCACCATCATATCCTAGCTCCTTCTAACTCACTTTTTTTTTGGTCGACATTCCCCAGTATGCAATTTGGCTCTAATCATCAAATTACTTTCAGTTGGTCCCCCCACTTAGAATTCTCTTGTTTTGAAATCATTTCACTTTTTTTTTTAGACTTTGAGATTAGTCTATGAAACCTCACAGGTTACTTCCAAATTAAAAAAAAAATTCTTAATAGTGCAATCATAGCACCTCATATTCATCTTTACCTATTTAAATGACTATCTCTCACAGTTTGTTCTACTTGAGGGCACACACATAACTTACAAATTTTATGTCTCTAGTCTTAAAGAATTTCACCCAATAAAGTATTTTCAATAAATGGAAAGATTTTAAAGGGGAAATTGATTTGGAAAGATCTGTTGAGTCCAGATTTTAGGAGACAATGTCAGACTAAAAACTTTTCACTTATTCTGCAAACATTGGGATTTTTTACCTGAGGAATAATTAAAAAAAAAAATAAAACTAAATTTTTACATAGCATTTACTATATGCCAAGTTCTGTTCTAATACTGATATACCTATTTAACTATTGTCTCTTTTCTTACAGTTTGGGAAACTGAGGCACCAGTTGGTTAAGTACCTTATCCAAAGTTTCACAGTTAGTGTTAGGGCTGGGGTTCTATTCCAGGTAGTGTGGCTGCTGATGTGTTCCATGGTAAAATTTTAAATTTAACATGCTAGCATGACTAAAAATTCAGATTATTGGAAAGAATAGCAGTCTTTCCAATTGATTTCCAAAAGGAGATCAATTAAAAGGCTACTCTGTTAAGCTAGGCTCAAAGTAGACTGAAAGGGAATATATTTCAAAGAACTGGAAGATTTGCTGATGACTGGGCATGTGGCTAATAAAGCATGGTGGAAGGAGGAACAAAGATTACCAAGGTTTCCTTTCCAATAAGTAGGAAAATGAAGAGATCATATGTAGGAGACAGGATTAAGGAATGAAGGGGAACATTTTGGAGCAGTAAATTCAGTATTATACCTTCTGGTAGAAATGTCCCAAATAGGGAGGTTGAACTGAAAATGTAAGAAAGAATCTTAAAGTGAGCAAAGAAAGAAATAGAAACCAGAAATAGAAAAAAATAGTCATCAATTTGCAATTGACTCTAATGAGTCTGTTCAACAGCATTGACCAAAGCATGGTCCACAGATGTTAGTCAGGGTTATATATCAAAAAGGTGAAACTCCAGAACTCTCAGGAATACACTGAAGAGTTTGGGGAACACTTAGCATGATAATATTCCTAGGCTGATGTGACATGTGCTTACCTTTACAGTCTAATTCATCAGAGTTGTCTCCACAATCATTTTCACCATCACATAACTTGCTGTGAGGAATACAACGATGACTGTAGCAGGGCTTGAAACCTCTTCGACAACTTCTGTTTTCTTACATGGAAAAGTGAAAACATATACTTGGAGGGCTTATAGAAATATTTTTACAAAAAGAAGATCACAGGTAAAATCTCATTCACAATAACCAGACTGTGGATCTAAAGAGCAAGTACCATGTGGCATTCAAATTCTGGATTAGAATATCTGTGAAAAAACTCTTTTTGACTATTTTAACTTCAAATTATACCCACTTTATTGCTTCTGGCATTTCTGTCAGATAGGACAGAAATAAACTTTTATCACATATTCATTTCTGAAGAAATGAATCTCTACCTCAAAAGTAATAAAGACACTCCAACACCTACCCCTATCTCCTTTGTACCCCACAATTATTTTAAATCAAGAAAAAGAAGTGTCAAATAAAACATTTATTCCTGATCAGTGAATTCAAGAGTCACCTATTTATCCATAAATTTCTCTTAAAAATCATCTTGAAGGATCTACTAGAATTTTTGAAGCAGAAGAATAATTGCCTTCTGAAATCTGTTTACCTTAATAAGAATCTCCTGACTTCTTCTGATTTGGGGCAGAAGGTACCACTCACAATAATAATAGCTGCCATTTACTGAAAGCTTCTTTTGTGAGAGGCTCTATATTGAGCGCATGTAAATATACATATGTTTATTTAATGTTCCCAGCCACCATTCCAGCTAGGTTTGCTTTGTAGTGTGCTGTGTTGTGTTTAGTTGCTCAGTCATGTCTGACTCTTTGAGGCCCCATGGACTGTAGCCCTCCAGGCGCCTCTGTCTGTGGAGATTCTGTAGGTAAGAATACTGGAGTGGGTTGCCAAGCCTTCTGCCAGGGGATCTTCCTGACCCAGGGATCGATCCCAAGTCTCCCGCATTGCAGGCAGAATCTTTACCAGCTGAGCCACCAGGGAAGATTTGTAGTGAGAAACTAAAATATAGGAGAAGTAATGGCCTTTCCTCATACTAATCACAAACTAGTAGATTTGGGAACAAATATTTAAACTCAAATGTGATGCTAAAATCTGGAATCTATATCCGAAATTGTCAAACTATAGTCCACAAGCCAAATGCAGCATGTGAACCTGATTTTATCTGGCTCTGGAACTAATAATAATTTTTACATTTGTAAAAGATTGTTTAAAACACTAGAATATGTGATAAAAGTATTTATAACCCACAAAACCACAAATAGCAGCTTACCCTTTACAGAAAAAGCTTGCTAACCCCTTTTCAGACAAATATTATCTGCCTTCTAAGAAGATAAAAATAATGTGAAATATATTATCAAGCCAATTCATCATTATGTGAATTTATAAGCTGATTATTATCACATTTTTATATGCTTTACTATTTTCGTGATGCACAGAACATAGCTATTGATTCTGGTAAATACATCATTTGAGGTAAATTCCCTAAAATTTAGTTACATGTTGATTACAGACAAATTACATTTGACTATCATTGTAAACAAGGATGTTTACTCTGCAATGTAAAAGAGTGACAATTTCTTGTGAATTTCCCAAAATCCACCTTACTCTTGTTAACTTTCTTGAACAAGAAATAAAACAAAAGAGAAATCCAGAAGCCAAATACAATTCCAGATATAGACACCTAAATTTTGAAGAGCATATAATGCCAATACTATACAGCATAAAACTAAATCAGACTCCTTAAGAAATATTCTGGATCAATTCTACATCAACCATTAATGATTGCATAGATGCATGCTTTCAGGAAAAATATTGTTGAAATGAAGGCAAATAACAGATGCTTACTATGGAGTCCAAAAGCCAGTTTATATTTCTATGGGAGAGGGAAAGGTTGACTATCATTTGGTGTCACCTAAGAGGCACAACTGGTGGAATTCCATACTTAATGGACACCAGGGCCAAAGTAATCAGCCTTTGTATCTAATGACAATAGCCCTGGGATAATCCTGAAGGCAAAATTATTCAGAATGAATAAGTTTCTGATACCAATACAACAATATGCTATTGACTGATGGACTTTTGCTGCAGGGTAAACCTGTAATATCCAGCCAATAACTAATATTTCTGATATCTTTAAATCTAAGCCTAAAACCTTTTGCTAATGATGAATAACTAGGCAGCTCAAAAACAGGCTCCTGTGTATTTAAATTTATACTTCAAACATGGAAACTATGAGGAAATTCTTCAATTAATATTATGTGCATTGGGTAGGAAATACAGTGTGCCCAATTTGAATAAGAACAAGCCAAATCAATTGTTAATCTACATGTTAATGAGAGGCAGTAAGAAAATCATACATACAAACCAAATGGAGACAATCATACCAAAAACTATAAAAATAATTGCAAACTTATCTCTGAAATGAGAAAATCACACACTGAAAACTTACCACAGTAGAGCAGTTTTTCATCTGATTTATCTTTACAATGAGGAATGCCATCACAGGTGAGCTGATAATCAATACATTCTCCATTTCCACACTCAAATTCTGAATAAATATTGCAGGAAGAAGTTTTAGCTGCAAGGAAAAAAGTCAATATATCATGTAATAACAAACATTTTTTATGTCATAACAATCATTTACTTTAATCTTAATCATAAAAATAAACTAAAATTTATTTATATAAAATTAATAAAGGACAATTGTTTATATAATTTCGTTACAAAAAACAATTAAGAGGGATGCTTTTATTGTGTTGTTTTCAAGCTCCATTTGCAAATGTTCATAAGTTGCCTAATTTTATCTTTGTGTTTCAAGTATGTTTGTGGATTGTGTTAATTGTACAGTTGATGACTGTACATATGTGGAAAGGAGGGGTTTGAATTTGGATTACTATATTTATGCATCTTGCTTAGCATTTTATCCTAAAAATAAATGTTTAAAAAGAGCCAGTTAAATAAGCTCTGTACATACTGAGAGTGTTTTTGTATTTTCTTATTGAAATCTCATATATTCTTCAATACACTGAAATTTTTTAGCATATAGAGTTCTCATCTTGGATGTCTTGAATTGATTCATTTCACTGAAGTCTCACCTCCAAATGTCCTTCCTCCCCAACTATCTGCTGAAAAAAATCTCTGTAACAATTTCTATTACTCAGAAGTACTAGAATTGCTGAAATTGTTCTCTATAGAATAGACAGAGCCTCTTGTGCTATTTACATTGTGAGAGGTACCAGGGAGAAGACCCTCTCTTGCTGCCACATGTGATCAGTACCTACTCCTTGAAATGCATGGGAATCTGTAGGGGGTGCTGGTGGAGGACAAAGATAAGCTGAAAAGCACATGCAGCAGATGCTTATGGGCTCCAGTTAACCACTGCCATATTGTCCCGCTTCTAAGTGCCAGGATTCTTATAAGAAATTTAAAGCCTGAGTTTTTTTGTGATTTGACCAACTTGAGAGTACAAAACAACATCCATGAGTACAAAGAAGCTTATCTATAGCTAGGTTTCATCCATGGAATGCCAATATGTGACCCCTATTTTAGAATGATCTCTCTTGCAGAAAATAGATATTTTTCAAGTATGTATTTATTTTTAATTGGAGGATAATTGCTTTACGATATTCTCTTGGTTTCTGCCATACATCAACATGAATCAGCCTTAGGCATACATATGTCCTGCTCCTCTTGATCCTGCCTCCCACCTCCCACACTATCCCACTCCTTTATTTTTACTCTTAAACAATCGATTTACTAGCAAGCTTTTGGAGTGCAATGTTTCTGCTGCATTATGTGCTGTGTGCTTGCATATACTCAGACTATTGGGGTTCCCAGGTGGTGCTAGCGGTAAAGAACCTGCCTGCCAATGCTGAACATGTTAGAGATGCGGGTTAGATCCCTGGATCAGGAAGATCCCCTGGAGGAGAGCACAGCCACCCACTCCAGTATTTTTGCCTGGAGAATTCCATGGATAGAGAAGCCTGGTGGGCTACCATAGTCCATAGAGTCGCAAAGAGTCTGACAGAATTGAAGTGACTTAGCACAGCATAGCACTCAATCTATTGCTTGTAGAAAAACATACAGGGAGAGTAAGTCATATTAATTATGCTGGAGCTAATTAGAATTCATTTATCTACTAATGCAAGAAATATAATTTAATTTTATAATTTGCTATCAGTTTTTAGGATTTATTTCAGGAATATTTGATTAAACAGACATTAATACTCTTTGAAGTTCCCGGTGTTTTGTTTCCTTATTATTCCTAGAATATAACCATTTTTATAGAAATTTGTATTTTCTCTATTTACCTATTAATGATTTATAATTTAACTTTTCAAATGATAGCCTCCCTCTTCAAAGTTAATTTTGTTTTTCTTGGTGCAGTCTAAATTTCACTAGTCAGTAGCTAAGGTAGAATGCCATTTTAGAAGAAATAACAAGAGATTAAGAGTCTAAAAATACCATTCTCTTTAAAGAATTATTATCTTTAAGAAGAGTGCTGACTTACTGCCCACAATCACCTTAGATCATGAACTGAATATAATTCATCCATTTACTGAGAGTCCATTAACATTCCTAACTTGTTTTGTCTATTTTAAACACATACTGTTTAATTTCTCATTTCCAGTGAAAAGTAATTGCTATGATAGAAAATGCCATATTTTGGTTTTTTATTTGAAGAAAAGATAATATTTATGGTAAATATGATTTATTATGCAAAAAACAAATGTTGTATGAGCACAATTCTTGTTAAGGTATGTTTATTTGAAGAAATATCATTGAGTATTTTCTGCCTCTCTCTAGAAACAAAAACTGTGGTTCAGCTGTCCTCCCTTCTCTTACAAGGTAATTGCTTCATCTAATTATATTTGCTATTCTTATTTCTGTTATGGGTGTTAATAAGGTTAGCAATATCATGTAAAATGGAATTGCCTAATCTTTTTTCTCAAGAGTTATGACAACAAATGGTTTTCCCTCCTTTGCCCTCAAGCAGGTGTTAGCAAATAACCTTTTACCCTTGTAATGCTGCCGTTAGCATTCATAAAATGCTCTGGGTGAACTAACTCAGATGTGGACCCTGATATGCCAGAAACATCATCATTCCCCAAAGATAGATTTGACAAGAAGAAGCCAAGAGTTACTTTTCAATCTCTCTGCTGGACCACAGAATTTCAATATGAATGTACATGGATACAAGATACTTCTGTAAAGATTTGTCAGCTCTGAAGAATCCAGTATCACTCTACAGTTTCATGTGAATACAACTATGTTTGTTTTAACAGTACAATTTTCTGTCTGACTCGTTTCTTCTCATCAGTAGTGAGATGTAGGTGGCTTAGTAGGGACAGATGTATCTAATCTATTTTGCTGCAAGGACAAGAATCTATTGTATACAAATAAGCCTTGATGTTTTGACTAGAGACATTGGTTTACTATTGGCCTGTAGTGACCTGTGAAAGAAACAAGACTGACTCTAATGCATGACTAACACTCCAGGCTTACAGATGGCATCGGATCCGTACAATTACAGCTGAAACCACAAAGGCAAACTAAAATAGAGAATTTAAGCAATTGCTTGAGCAATTCAGGGAAGTGTTAGGTGATGAAGAAATACTGGAATTAGTGGCCCAAATTATTGAAATTAGCTATCTACTGACAAATTACATCATTCCCTTGTTTGCCTCAGCACATTTTTAAAGTCTTCTACTTATTTTGCTAAAAAATGCCCTTTTGGATCGTGTGCCAATATACAAAGTCAGCAAATATGTATATGTTCCTGCATTAGTGTAGTAGTTTTCCTGGTTAAAAAAAATTATGTCAAAGTGTTTATATTAGAAAAAAGTTCCCAAATGTACATGGGTACACAAATCACACTTGTTTGTATTAAAATAAAGAATAGGCAAAAAGAAGATCCTCCTGGTATAAAAAGGCTGAAAGAAAACAAAAGATGCAATTGAAAAATACTTTCAGCTTATGATTCTTGTTTTTATGATGCAGACATATACAACTCTATTGATTTTCTAAGATGAAAGGTATGAAATGAGTATATAGATGAGAAAAAAAAAAAAAAAAACTGAACACATCCCTAAGAGTTTAGCAATTGACAGTTTTCCAAGATGCTTCTCTCCTGCCTTTCTTACTCACAGCTAGTCTTGATGTTAAAGCAAAATTAACCCTTTTTATGTTGCTGGATAATTTTCATGACACTGTTAGAACACTTGAACCGTTATTTATGGTAGAAACAGTTTGGGAAACTTAGCTGTTAATAAGTATATACTGTAATGGTACTAATTAAAGATTGTAATGCCTTTGGGAGGTATAAACATCACAAGGGCTGCAACGTTACATTTTTGATTAACAGTTCAGAAATGACTACAAATAACTGTGTGAGCCATTCTTTCTCATTTACATACTCTGACCGACTGTGAGTGGGTTCACTACTAAGCTACTGCCTGTACACTGGTTTTATTTTGGCTTTAATTAATTTTGCTATTGACTAAATTCTTAAAGTCATAACTCCAAATTTTCAGATATCATGGGGAACTGGTATTTTTCCAGTTTACCCAACATCTTCCAGCCATAATCAGGGGATACAACATTCGTCACTATTTGGGTGATTATTACCTATCACATGGTGCTATAGGTAGAATGGTAAACAGGCCTTTTTAGAATAGAGAGGTAAGCCAACAGGGTCTCTAATATTGGAGGAGAATGAAACTTCATACATATACTAAAACAATTCCAATGTCCATGTGTGCCATTTTGAGCAGTTATGTGTCACATCACATCTTCTCTTTACTTACTCACACATCTGTTGTCTTCCAGCAATATTCGATCCCCTCTGCAGGAACAATTCACTCTTCCATTAGGAGTTAAAAGGCACAAGTCATGGCAACCTCCATTCAATAATGCACATGGAGAAAGTTCACCTGCAATGAAGAGGTTTTATTGGTGACATTTTATATTGAATTTCTGTACTGTGTTAATATAGATCAACAGTAAATGGTTAGATAACCTACTCTCTCAAAATATCTCATGAACAAGAAAGATTCAGGACTTTTGAAAATCTAAAGATTCCAAATGATAAGTACATTTAAAAATATGTAACAAATCTCTACATTTTCTAACATATTTGTAATTCAATACACAAGTACCCCTAGAAACTACTCATATACTGTGAACTGCAACTTTGTAGGTATTCCAGTGATTAAAAAAAAAAACATGTCTAGGCCAGATGCAAAGCTTGTTTATCAAACAAGTATTAGCTTCTTGAAAACAACTTGATTTGAATGATTAAAAATAAGAAGAGTGAGAAAATGTGAAACAGATATCCAGGAACTAATAATTAAAAGTGAATCATTCCTCTGGTGATAAATTAAGAACTACAAACTTTCCATAAAACATTCAGATAATTTCAATATATTCAATGGTCAAAGCCTGAATACTAGCCTCAGAAACAGTAAGAAAACAAAATCCAACGAAGTATATACATGTTTTTGAGAGATTATATAATTAAAAAATAAATTTGTTTTCTATTGTAACTTACAGCTATTGGTATCATTGGCAACAGCTATGATACCCATTGGTTGATGTGGAATATCAGAACGAAGAATTTTTGTATCTCCTCCTGTGTATTTGTTAGAACGCAAGATAGCTCTTCTTCCCCAATCTGACCAGAAGATATAATTATCATATACAGCCAGACTGAGAAAAGTTCCTGGCCCAGATTTGACAATCACCTGCAGCAAAGTAAAACATTATATTTTTAAAAATGAAACTATCTGCATATGTTTTTGCTCAAAAAAAGAGATTATAAGTTTATTTTAATCAATTGAAATAATCAGATAAAAATCCATTTCACTGAGTGTATTAAGGTTTATTTTAAATATCATAACCATCTTTACCTTTTGTAATGTGCTTACTTAATATTTTGAAGTATATTTCTATTTAATAGTCATTCACTTTAAGTAATTATGTACTTTTAGTATTATAAACCAAAATCAAGACAAAATATGAGATTAACTGTTATTACTATCAAACATTTTTATTAAGAAATCATTACATATGTAGTAAATACTCATTAAGCTTTCAGAACTGTATACAAAATAAACAATACAATTTGATCCAGGTTATTCCTTTAGACAACACAAATGATTTAACAGGTTATCCATGCATTGGCAATAAAAAATTTAAAAGTAAAGACCAAAGAGTTTCACTCAGATGAAGATGAAGAAAAATGGGCTAGATTACAAAAGAAAAAAAAAAGCAAAATATATAAAGCAAGGCTTTTCAATAAATCAGATATCAGGTAAGAAATGACAGTGACTCCTATGTAATAAGAACTAAACCAAGTGAGTCCCATAACCTCCACAGTTTATAAGCTGAGATAGTGACCAATGGTGACACAGTGCAGAATGACTCAACAAAGTTCAGGGAACTCTCTGAGTGGAGAGAGCTAAGAGTTATGGGAGTTATGGGAGAGTGATATGGTTAGATTTCACAAGGAAGAGTGTTAGAGAGGAGACTGCACCAGAGGGAGAACTCTGGATATCTGCACAGGGTCCTCCTGGAGTATTCAGCCATGTACTAAGCACATTTACCTTGATTCATGGACTTAACATTCCAGGTTTCTATGCAGTATTGTTCTTTACAGCATTGGACTTTACTTCCATCACCAGTCACATTAATAACTGGGTGTTATTTTTGCTTTGGCTCTGCCTCTTCATTCTTTTCAGAGTTATTTCTCCAGTAGAATATTGGGCAACTATCAACCTGGGGAGTTCATCTTTCAGCATCATACCATTTGCTTTTTCATACTGTTCATGGAGTTCTCAAGGCAAGAATACTGATTATATCTACTACTGTGGGCAAAAATCCCTTAGAAGAAATAGAGTAGCCCTCATAGTCAACAAAAAACTGAAATGCACTTCTTGGGTGCAATCCTCACAAGGATAGAATGAGCCCTGTTCATTTCCAAGGCAATTCATCTCAATATCACAGTAACCCAAGTCCATATCCCATTCAGTAATGCTGAAGTTCAACGGTTCTATGAAGACCTACAAGCCATTCTAGAACTAATAACCAAAACAGATGTCCTTTTCATTATAGGGGACTGAAACACAAAAGCAGGAAGTCAAGAGATGCCTGGAATGACAGGCAAATTTGGCCTTGGAGTACAAAACAAAGCAGGTCAAAGGCTAACAGAGTTTTGCCAAGATAACTCATTGTTCATAGCAAACACCTTCTTCCAACAATAAAAGAGAAGATTCTACACATGGACATCATCAGATGGTCAATATCGAAATCAGATTGATTACATTCTTTGCAGCCAAAGATGCAGACATTTTATACAGTCAGCAAAAACAAGACCTGGAGGTGACTGTGGCTCATATCATGAACTCATTATTGCCAAATTCAGACTTAAATTGAAGAAAGTAGGGAAAGCATAAGAACACATATAAGAACTATGCAAAAAGATCTCCATGACCCAGATTATCACAATGGTGTGATCATTCACGTAGAGCAAGACATTCTGGAATGTGAAGTCAAGTGGGCCTTAGGAAGCATCACTAGGAACACAGCTAGTGGAGGTGGTGGAATTCCAGTTGAGCTATTTCAAATCCTAAATGACGATGCTGCTAAAATGTTACACTGAATTTGCCAGCAAATTTGAAAATCTCAGCTGTGGCCACAGGACTGGAAAAGGCCAATTTCCATTCTAATCTCAAAGAAAGGCAATGCCAAAGAATGCTCAAACTACCACACAATTGCACTCATCTCACATGCTAGCAAAGTAATGCTCAAAATTCTCCAAGCCAGGCTTCAACAGTACATAAACTGTGAACTTCCAGATGCTCAAACTGAATTTAGAAAAGGCAGAGGAAGCAGAAATCAAATTGCCAACATCCATTGGATCGTCATAAAAGCAAGCAAGTTTCAGAAAAGCATCTATTTCTGCTTTATTGACTTTGTCAAAGTCTTTGACTGTGTGGATGACAACAAAGTGTGGAAAATTCTTAAAGAGATGGAAATACCAGACCACATGACTTGCCTCCTTTCTCAGGAGGTGTATAAGCAACAGCTAGAACTGGACATGGAACAACAGAGTGGTTCCAAGTTGGGAAAGGAGTATATTAAGGCTGTATATTGTCACCCTGCTTATTTAACTTATATGCAGAGTACATCATGCAAAATTCTGGGCTGGATGAAGCACAAGCTGGAATCAAGATTGCCAGGAGAAATATCGATAACCTCAGATATGCAGATAACACCACTCTTATGGCAGAAAGTGAAGAACTAAAGAGCCTCTTGATGAAAGTGAAAGAGGAGAATGAAAAAGTTGGCTTAATACTCAGCACTCAGAAAACTAGGATCATGGCATCCGATCCCATCATTTCATGGCAAACAAAAGGGGAAAATTTGGAAACAGTGACGGACTTTATTTCTTGGTCTCCAAAATCACTGCTGATAGTGACTGCAGTTATGAAATTAAGATGCTTCATCCTTGAAAGGAAAGCTATAACCAACCTAGACAGCATATTAAAAAGCAGAGACATTACTTTGCTAATGACATTACTTTGTCCATCTGGTCAAAGCTATGGTTTTTCCAGTAGTCATTTATAGATATGAGAGTTGACCATAAAGAAGGCTGAATGATGAAGAATTGATGCTTTTGAGCTGTGGTGTGGAGAAGACCCTTGAGAGTCCCTTGGACTACAAGGAGATCCAACCAGTTCATTCTAAAGGAAATCAGTCCTGAATATTTATTGGAAGGACTTGATGCTGAAGCTGAAACTCCAATATTTTGGCCACCTGATATAAAGAACTGACTCACTGGAAAAAACCCTGATGCTGAGAAAGATTGAAGGCAGGAGGAGGAGGGGATGACAGATGGTTGAACAGCATCACCTACTCAATGGACATGAGTTTGAGCAAGCTCTGGGAGTTGGTGATGGAAAGGGAAGCCTGGTGTACTGCAGTCCATTGGGTTGCAAAGAATCAGACATAACTGAGCAACTGAACTGATCTGAACTAAGCCCCTGCACATATGCATGAGGCATTTGAAAGGATTAAAGAAAAGTGTTTCCAAAATTTACATAGGTCTAAGAATCACACTAAATTAAATATATAGGAAATAAAAAAATCAGGGGAAACTCAATGAAACTAAAAGATAGCTTTTTGAGATCAATAATATTAGTAATACATAATGATGCAGTGAGGTTTATCCAAGGAATGCAGCTTTACTTAGCATTTGTAAAGCCTATCAGTATAATTTATCACATTAACAGGCAAAATAAGAAATCTCCTAGGAATATCTCAATAAAAGCAGAGAATTTATTGGTTTGATCTAACATCAATTCCTGAAAGAAACTCAGACTGGAACTAGGAATAGAAATAAAACTAGGAATGAGACAGGAATAATCATTCTTACCATTTCTACCAAACATTATCCTAGGGTTAATAGCCTGTATAATTAGGCAAGAAAACAAAATAAAAATATTCAGACTGGGGATCAAATTCTAATCACCTAAATCTCTCTTCAACAAGAACCTTGTTAGGTCACTTTAGCCAGAACTTTCCCTTACCTCTGACATTTCCTCTTAGTAATTGTCCATCCACTGACAGCCTGTTTGCTCCCTGACTGTAAATGTCTACTTTCCCTTCTATTTAGAGTTGAGCTCAATCTCTCTCTTCTACTGCAAAACCCCAGTGCAGTAATCTCTATATCTATCCTGATAGTTCTGAATAAAGTCTGATTTACCATTTTTGACAAGAGTCATAGATACTGTTTTCCTTAACACAGTCAATGTAATACTACTGAGAAATAAAAAGGATGAATTATTGATATATGTCACACTGTGGATAAATTTCAAAATAATCATGCTGAATGAAAGAAGACAGACAAAAGGGAATATAAAGTATGTGCTGCCATTTATATAAACTTCTACAAAATGAGAAATAATCTGAAGTAACAAAAAAAAAAAAACCCAGCACAGCAACAACATTTTCTAGGGATAGTGTGGGAAGTAGATGGCAAAAGAAGGATTAAAAGGGAAATAATGAAATCTGTAGAATGCATTGATATGTTCATTTTCTTGATGTGATGATGACTCACAGATAATGTGCATGCATATGTGTGTGAATGTTTTTACAATTTAAATATTTAAATTTTAACGTATGTGAATCATATCTGAATTTTTTTAAATAAAGGCAAGAAATTTAAAACAGTGCATTTTCAAAAATAACATTAAGTATATATAATTGCAGCAGTATTTAGAAGAACAAGATAAATCAGAAAACAGATATATTTGTTGTTTAGTCATTTTTACTTAACTTTTGCTTCTAAGTCTAATCCATAGGAGATCTATTCAAATAGATCCTCTGAACTCTTTAGAAAATCAGTGAATGATGTAAGGGATGGTTTAAAATTTAAGCATCCCTCTTCCGTGAATGAAGTACTCAGATTTCTAGAAGAGAGAAACCAATATGAATTTTCTCTTCTAGCAAGGAGATGAGATATAATTTTAGTAATTGACTAGTAAACATACAAAAGAAGAGGGAAAGAAAGGACTCTAAGTCTTAAAGAAGTGAAGTCTATAATAATTTGCCTCTAAGACAGCAAAAAGTTCAAAGAATACCATTCAAGGCATTGATATAGTTTATTTTGCTTGGTTTTATTTAGAAGAAAATTTTGTCTCCTTATTGTGGACAAAACATAAAGGGTGATGTTGGAGCATATTTTGAATAAATAAATTGGCCTTTTGCCTTTCAAGATCACAGTCAGGAGGGCTTGATAATCAACATCCAATTCACAGATACAGAATTTACTCAGTTATCTCTATTTTAGAAATCATTGTGTTATAATGGGAAGGGCTCATTAGGCCCACATTCAAATGGAAGCATGATCATTCTTGAGCAGAGTGGATTTGGGGAAGATGATTTACTTAAAAAAAAAATGTAGCTTTCTCATCTTTATGATGGAGGTGATTAAAACCTGTTTCAACAATTTCACAGGGCTGTTATAATGATAAATGCACAAATGTTTTGACTATTTTATATTCCAAATATATATATATGTTGGACAAATATATATATATTTGTCCAATTTACCTGTCTTAGATAAGTTTAACAGTAACTTTTGTAATTTCTGCCTCCAGGTCTATTATAAAATAGTTATTTTTATATAAAAATCAAGCTAAGAAAACTCAATAGGAATATTTTTGTAGAAACAAATCAATTAGATTCTTTGACCTTGAGATATTAAATACGTTAAACAGAGACCTAGCTAGGTTACTTTTCCTTGTAATCAGAAAAAATAAATAAATTATAAAAGAACTTTCACATGAATGATGACTGCATGGGAATGATACTGAAGAAACAAATACCCTTCATAGTGCCACATATTGCCTTCTTAGGAATTAATACATTCTAGGGTTAAAACATTTACTGATCACTAAAATTGATGTGGTTTAGAGAAAACAGATAATCCTGAGAATGTGATAATTAAAAAAAATAGTTCTCTTTCTCTACTCCATCCTATATCAAACTCTGAATTATTATGAGATAATTAACAATGTCACCTTCCTAATTTCCAAAATTTTCCCTCATCCATTCCTAGTTAACTGGCAATTACTCTCTTATAGAAACAATTCATTTTTTTTCTGATTATATAAGTAATTTCTCTTCTGTAGGGCGATGTTTCTCAAGTAGTAATATGCATACAATTCAGTTTGAGATTTGTTAAAACTCATATTCTGATTCACTAAATTAAGACTGGAACCTCATTTTTTTCATTTCTAACAAATTTCCAAGTGTTGCTGATGCTGCTGTTTGGGAATTCACTTTAAAAAGCAAGAATTATAAAACATAGAAAAGCACAAAAATTAAATAAATAATAATCTTACCACACGAATCTAATTACTTATCATTTTGGATTATATATATATATATATATATATATATATATATATACATATTTCTTTACAAATTGACAGACACATGAGCTACCCAAGTTTCTTGAGATTAAGTAAAATCAATCTTAAAAGTTTAACTTAAGTAAACCAACTATATCCAAAATATATATTCTTTAAATGATAAAAAAAGTCTTTCTTGATCTGTCACATATTAGAATACTTTATTTTACAAAAGGACAAGAGAATTCTTCTATATGTTCTTCTGTGCTCTGTGCTTAGAACAATTTAACTGATATAAATGCAGGACACATTGCTGTATAATAGTGGTTTTCATCTTACCTTCACCCCTCCAAACACACATACACACACACAACTACAGAACTACAGCATGGGGAAAACTAATGTTAATGTGCTGTGCTGTGCTTAGTTGCTCAGTCATGCCTGACTCTTCATGAGTAGCCCACCAGGCTCCTCTGTCCATGGGAATTCTCTATACAAGAATACTGGAGTGGGTTGCCATGCCCTCCTCCAGACTTTTTACCCTATAGGAAATCTGAAAAGACTGATGATTCTTAGCAAGTGTAAAAGTTTAATTTAACACTCCTCATTTGTATTTCTTTGGGAATAACATGTTATTCCATAGTTAATGTTTCAGGAGTATAAAGAATCAACTGAAATACTGTTATGGACTGAATGTTTGTGTAGTCCTGAAATTCATATGCTGAAATCTTAACCTTGTAACCCACCATGTGATACTTGTAGGTGGAACCTTAGGGAGGTAATTAAGTTAGATGAAGTCATGAGGGTGAGGGCCTTGTGATGGGATCAGTGCACTTATAGGAAGAAGAAAAGATCTCTCTTGTTCTTCATGGGAGGTTATGCAGCAAGAAAGGAGCCACTGCAAGCCAGGAAGAAGGTTGTCACTTGAACCCAAACAGGCTGGCATGCTGAGCTCAGATTCCTCAGTCAGAACCATGAGGAATGAATGCCTGTTGTTTAAATCACCCAGTCAATGGTATTTCTTTATAAGGTGCACATGTTCTAAGTCACTCAGTCAAGTCCAACCCCACGGACTGTAGCTGACTAGGCCCCTCTGTCAATGGATTCTCCAGGCAAGAGTACTGAAGTGGGTTGCCATTTTCTCCTCCAGAGGATCTTTCTGACCCAGAGACTGAACCGCCTGTCTCCTGTACTGGCAGGCAGATTCTTTACCACTAGCGCCACCTGGGAAGCTTATAGAAACAGTAGCCAAATAAGACTGCTATACTTTGTTGCTTTTTGAAGAGTAAGGTTTTAAGATTTATATCTGCTTAAATTTCAGTAAATATTTTTAAATCAACAAAATAAAGGAAAGATTACTAGTTATGATGGAAATATTACTAGAAAATGACAACTTCTATACTGTGGCTTCCCTGGTGGTTCAGACAGTAAAAGCATCTGCCTACAATGCAGGAGACCCAGGTTCGATCCCTGGGTGGGGAAGATCCCTGGAGAAGGAAATAGCAACCCACTTCAGTACTCTTGCCTGGAAAATCCCATGGATGGAGGAGCCTAATGGGGTCGCAAAGAGCTGGACACGACTGAGAGACTTCATTTCACTTCATACTGTGCTACCTGGGAAGATTTTCCTGAGAGAAGTAAGCATGAATAGGTAGTGGGATGAAAAGAGAAGGTAAAGCTTCTGACAGTAGGGATGTATGGTGCAAAAGCTGAGAGGAAGCGGGGAGAGAAAGTGCTGGGAAAAGGAGACGAGGTTACATGAGCATGGTTATGGCTTAGATATCTGGGGAGAAAATCCCATGAGGAGCCTGGTGAGAAAGGACAGAAGGGCAAATATGTAGGGCCTTCCTTCCTATATGCCAAGGTCGGTTCTGAAAGTAGTAGTAAACTTTTAATTTTTTAAGCATACAAATGTCATTATTGCTTTGTAGTTTAAAAATTATTCTGGCTCTGGTATAGACAGTAGATTAGATAAGAGCAAAAAGAGTTTCAGGGAGACCAACTAAGATCAACTGCATTTTTCCAAACAAAGCATAACACTTTTGATATTTTGAGCAAGAAAGATGAAGAATACAAATATTAGCAAAGTATTTGCAAACTAATGACTCTCATACTATTAAACTTTTTATCAGCACTCACAAGGATTTTCATCACTCACCATTCATTTACCATTTTTTTTTTTTAGTAAACAATGGTAGTTAACTCTCATGAAGAGTTAACACTTCCTGAATGCTTATGATACACAGGATATGCATGAATTGTATGTATCATACCAAATTTAATCTCACACTAACTTATGTGGTGGTTACTATTTCAGTTCATATTTTACTGATGAGGACTGAAGCTTAATAAGCTTATGAAATAAGCCCAAAGCCACATATTTACTCAATGATTTGAGGCCATTTCAGACCCAAAGCAACTAAGATCTGAATTAACTTGTATATACAAAATCTGGCTTGGTTAAAGAGATAGGAGAAACTATTTGATATTATCAGATGTGTGTATATATATATATATATATATATATATATATACTGCTCTTATTATTACATATGTGCTCCTTAAGTTAGGGACTGCAGCAATTTCAATTCCTTTTTCTATTCAGTATCATATTTTACATGGACAAAATATACACTCAGTAAATACTTCTAAAGCATTAACAATGAAAAACAAATTATATTAGCTAAACATAAATTAAAATAGTTATTTTTTATGGATAGGAATTGTTATTCTAATCACAATGAAAGTTTTTCTCTGTTGCGGCCAAAAGTAATTTGGTATATGGTAACTTTTATAAATTTTCATACTGATTGAGCTTATTAGCTTAGTTCTCTACTTCTGCTGACACAGAGAAAGGGGAAAAAACATTCAATTAGTCTATAATTATGCATGTTACTTTTATAGAGTACAATAGTTTCCGCTAAGAATTGAGCTGACTTTAGACATTTCACTGGTGAGAGTTCCATGTGGAAAAGAGAAGTGAAATCCACAAATTATGCTTTCTCATCTCTGTGTTAAACATTTTTAACATAATTTCTTAAATACTGTACCTTGCAAGCTTAATCAACATCTTTATTTACAACACAGAAGCTTTGTCATCATAAATCACACGCTACCATGTTATATGGCAATATACCATTATGGCATTATTTTCAGGTACTTTAACCTTGAACCTATAAACAGGTTCATGTTTCAAAATAATAATGTTAGTTTAGATAATGTATTTCTTGACACTATCACTTAATCTCATGTGTGTCCTCACACATGGACAATTAAATTGGTAATCCACAACTACAACTGACTTAAAGCTATGTGTCAGGAATTTAGAGACTATGCTTTTTCCTATCTTGAAACTTTACTGGCAATTTATTTGTAGAAGGACTAGATCTAATCAAGGAATAAAGATATATTCAGTTTTATAAACCAGACAACATATTTCCAATACCGAGATGCTAAATATTAAATCAAACAATTTAGAAGCCAAGCAAACAGGAAGCTTTCCAAATATCCCATCCGATTACCTCACTGACAAGATCATAAATGATCATTATGAGAAACAACTACTTGGCCCCCACCATAGTCAGGCATGAAAAGGGTTACAGATTGCAAAGAAACAATTGCTGTTTTTTTAGCCTGGGAGAAAATGGAGATGAGTTAAATCAGCAACTTGAAACTGAAAAATATTTAGCTTACGGATAGACATCTATATTTAACTTGTCTGTGTACGTTTGCAGGACAAATATAAAATGTTTAAATGTCATTAGTGTCCAACCAAATTTGAAAAGAGCAATCATCTAAAAGGCTACTTGTTGTGTGAGAAGAGTTACCAGCATTTGTTAGAGGGGCAGACTCTTCAGAGAGCGATTAGAGAATGAATTATTTTTTTTTTATTGGTTTTGCCATACAATGACATGAAATCGCCGTGGGTTTACATATGCTCCCCCTCCAGAACCCCCCTCACTCCTCCCTCCCGATTCCCTCCCCCTGGGAAATCTCGGTGCACCAGCCCCGGGCATCAATCCTGGGCTGGCGATTGATTAGACACATGACAATTAACATGTTTCAATGCCATTCTCCCATATCATCCCACCCTTGCCCTCATCCACAGAGTCCATGGATCTGTTCTATACATTTGCGTTCCTTTTGCTGTCTCGCATGCAGGGTTCTCGCTGCCATCTTTCTAAATTCCATATATATGCGTTAGTATACTATGTTGCTGTTTTTCCTTCTGGCTTACTTCACTCTGGATAATAGGCGCCAGCTCCATCCACCTGAGTAGAACTGATTCAAATGAATTTTTTTTTTTAATGCTGAGTAATATTCCATTGTGTATATGTACCACAGCTTTCTTATCCACTTGTCAGTTGATGGCTATCTAGGTTGCTTCGATGTCCTGGCTATTGTAAACAATGCAGCGATGAACACTGGGGTGCACTTGTCTCTTTCAATTCTGGTTTCCTCGGTGTGAATGCCCAGCAGTGGGATTGCTGGGTCATATGGCAGGTCTATTTGCAGTTTTTTAAGGAATCTCCACACTGTTTTCCATAGTGGCTGTACTAGTTTGCATTCCCACCAACAGTGTAAGAGGGTTCCCTTTTCTCCACATCCTCTCCAGCATTTATTGCTTGTAGACTTTTGGATGGCAGCCATTCTGACTGGTGTAATGTGGTACCTCATTGTGCTTTTGATTTGCATTTCTCTGATAATGAGTGATGTTGAGCATCTTTTCATGTGTTGTTAGCCATTTTTATGTCTTCTTTGGAGAAATGTCTGTTAAGTTCTTTGGCCCACTTTTTGATTGGGTCGTTTATGTTTCTGGAATGTAGCTGCAGGAGTTGCTTGTATATTTTTGAGATTAATTGTTTGTCCGTTGCTTCATTGGCTATTATTTTCACCCATTCTGAAGGCTGTCTTTTCACCTTGCTTATAGTTTCCTTTGTTGTGCAGAAGCTTTTAATGTTAATTAGGTCCCATTTGTTTATTCGTGTTTTTATTTCCAGTATTCTGGGAGGTGGGTCATAGAGGATCCCGCTTTGGTTTATGTCAGAGAGTGTTTTGCCTATGTTACCCTCTAGGAGTTTTATAGTTTCTGGTCTTATGCTTAGATATTTGATCCATTTTGAGTTTATCTTTGTGTATGGTGTTAGAAAGTGTTCTAGTTTCATTCTTTTACAAGTGGCTGTCCAGTTTTCCCAGCATCACTTGTTAAAGAGGTTGTCTTTTCTCCATTGTATATTCTTGCCTCCTTTGTCAAAGATAAGGTGTCCATAGATACGTGGATTTATCTCTGGGCTTTCTATTTTGTTCCATTGATCTATATTTCTGTCTTTGTGCCAGTACCATACTGTCTTAATATATATACATATATATACTACTACTGTGGATTTGTAGTATAGCCTAAAGTCAGGTAGGTTGATTCCGCCAGTTCCATTCTTCTTTCTCAAGATTGCTTTGGCTATACAAGGTTTTTTTGTATTTCCATACAAATTGTGAAATTATTTGTTCTAATTCTCTGAAAAAGACTCTGGTAGCTTGATAGGAATTGCATTGAATCTATAGATTGCTTTGGGTAGTATACTCATTTCCACTATATTGATTCTTCCAATCCACGAACACGGCACATTTCTCCACCTATTTGTGTCCTCTTTGATTTCTTTCATCAGTGTTTTATAGTTTTCTATATACAAGCCTTTTGTTTCTTTAGGTAGAAATACTTCTAATCATTTCATTCTTTTTGTTTTAATGGTGAATGGAATTGTTTCCCTAATTTCTCTTTCTGTTTTCTCATTGTTGGTGTATAGGAATGCCACGGATTTCTGTGTGTTGATTTTGTATCCTGAAACTTTACTATATTCACTGATTAGCTCTAGTAATTTTCTGGTAGAGTCTTTAGGGTTTTCAATGTAGGGGATCATGTCATCTGCAAACAGAGAGAGTTTTACTTCCTCTTTTCCAATCTGGATTCCTTTGAGTTCTTTATCTGCTCTGATTGCTGTGGCCAAGACTTCCAAAACTATGTTGAATAGTAGTGGTGAGAGTGGGCACCCTTGTCTTGTTCCTGACTTCAGGGGAAATGCTTTCAGTTTTTCACCATTGAGGATAATGTTTGCTGTGGGTTTGTCATATATAGCTTTTATTATGTTGAGGTATGTTCCTTCTATTCCTGCTTTTTGGAAGGTTTTTTTTTTTTATCATAAATGGATGTTGAATTTTGTCAAAGGCTTTCTCTGCATCTATTGAGATAATCATGTGGTTTTTATTTTTCAGTTTGTTAATGTGGTTTATCACATTGATTGATTTGCAAATATAGAAGAATCCTTGCATCCCTGGGATAAAGCCTACTTGATCATGATGTTTGATCTTTTTAATGTGTTGTTGGATTCTATTTGCTGGAATTTTTAAAGGATTTTTGCATCTATGTTCATCAGTGATATTGGCCTGTAGTTTTCTTTTTTTTTTGTGGCATCTTTGTCGGGTTTTGGAATTAGGGTGATGGTGGCCTCATAGAGTGAGTTTGGAAGTTTACCTTCCTCTGCAATTTTCTGGAAGAGTTTGAGTAGAATAGGTGTTAGGTCTTCTCTAAATTTTTGGTAGAATTCAGCTGTGAAGCCATCTGGTCCTGGGCTTTTGTTTTTTGGAAGATTTCTGATTATGGTTTCAATTTCCATGCTTGTGATGGGTCTATTAATATTATATATTTTTTCCTGGTTTAGTCTTGGAAAGTTGTACTTTTCTAGGAATTTGTCCATTTCATCCAGGTTGTCCAGTTTATTTGCATATAGTTGCTGAGAATAGTCTCTTATGATCCTTTGTATTTCTCTGTTTTCTGTTGTGATCTCTCCGTTTTCATTTCTAATTCTGTTGATTTGGTTCTTCTCCCTTTGTTTCTTGATGAGTCTGGCTAATGGTTTGTCAATTTTATTCATCTTCTCAAAGAACCAGCTTTTGCTTTGTTAATTTTTGCTATGGTCTCTTTTGTTTTCTTTGCATTTATTTCTGCCCTGATCTTTAAGATTTCTTTCCTTCTACTAGCCCTAGGCTTCTGCATCTCTTCCCTTTCTAGTTGCTTTAGGCGTAAAGTAAGGTTATTTATTTGACTTTTTTCTTGTTTCCTGAGGTGAACTTGTATTGCTATGAACTTTCCCCTTAGCACTGCTTTTACTGTGTCCCATAGGTTTTGGGTAGTTGTGTTTTCATTTTCATTCATTTCTATGCATAATTTGATTTCTTTTTTGATTTCTTCTGTGATTTGTTGGTTATTCAGCAGTGTGTTGTTGAGCCTCCATATGTTGGAAGTTTTGAATGGTTTTCTCCTGTAATTGATATCTAATCTCACTGCATTGTGGTCAGAAAAGATGCTTGGAATGATTTCAATATTTTTGAATTTACCAAGGCTAGATTTATGGCCCAGGATGTGATCTAGTCTGGAGAAGGTTCCATGTGCGCTTAAGAAAAAGGTGAAATTCCTTGTTTTGGGGTGGAATGTCCTATAGATATCAGTTAGGTCTAATTGGTCTATTGTATTATTTAAAGTTTGAGTTTCCTTGTTACTTTTCTGTTTAGTTGATCTATCCATTGGTGTGAGTGGTGTATTAAAGTCTCCCACTATTATTGTGTTGTTGTTAATTTCCCCTTTCATACTTGTTAGCATTTGCCTTACATATTGTGGTGCTCCTATGTTGGGTGCATAGATATTTATAATTGTTATTTCTTCTTCTTGGATTGACCCTTTGATCATTATGTAATGTCCATCTTTATCTCTTTTCACCACTTTTATTTTAAAGTCTACTTTATCTGATATGAGTATTGCCACTCCTGCTTTCTTTTGGTCTTTATTTGCATGGAATATCCTTTTCCAGCCTTTAACTTTCAGTCTATATGTGCCCCTAGGTTTGAGGTGGGTCTCTTGTAGATAACATATATAGGAGTCTTGTTTCTGTATCCAATCGGCCAATCTTTGTCTTTTGGTTGGGGCATTCAACCCATTTACATTTAAGGTAATTATTGATAAGTGTGATCCCATTGCCATTTACTTTATTGTTTTGGGTTTGAGATTATATACCCCATCCGTGTTTCCTATCTAGGAATGATCCTTCAGCATTCATTGGAGCGCTGGTTTGGGGTTGCTGAATTCTCTCAGCTTTTGCTTGTCTGAAAAGATTTTGATTTCTCCTTCAAATTTGAATGAGATCCTTGCTGGGTACAGTAATCGGGGTTGTAAATTACTTTCTTTCATGATTTTAAGTATGTTCTGCCATTCCCTTTTGGCCTGAATCGTTTCTATTGAGAGATCAGCTGTTATCCTTATGGGATTCCCCTTGTGCGTTATTTGTTGTTTTTCCCTTGCTGTTTTTAATATTTGCTCTTTGAGTTTGATATTTGTTAATTTGATTAATATGTGTCTTGGGGTGTTCCACTTGGGGTTCATCCTTTTGGGACTCTCTGGGTTTCTTGGACTTGAGTGGTTATTTGCTTTCCCAATTTAGGGAAGTTTTCAACAATTATCTCCTCAAGAATTTTCTGATGGTCTTTCTTTTTGTCTTCTTCTTCTGGGACTCCTATGATTCGAATATTGGTGCATTTAACATTGTCCCAGAGGTCGCTGAGATTGTCCTCATTTCTTTTAATTCTTTTTTTTTTTCATTTTTCCTTTCTGTTTCGTTTATTTCTGCCATTCTGTCTTCTACCTCACTTATCCTGTCTTCTATCTCTGTTATTCTACTGTTAGTTCCCTCCAGAGTGTTTTTGATCTCATTTATTGTATTATTCATTGTATTTTGACTCTTTCATTTCTTCTAAGTCCTTGTTAAAGCTTACCTGCATCTTCTCAATCCTTGCCTGCAGGTTATTGTACTGAAACTCCAATTTATTTTCCAGATTTTGGATCATTTTCACTATCATTATTCGGAATTCTTTATCAGGTAGACATCCTATCTCCTCGTCTTTTGTTTGGTCTGGAGGTCATTTATCCTGTTCCTTTACCTGCTGGGTATTTTTCTGCCTTTTCATCTTGTTTATCTTGCTGTGTTGTCCCTTTATTGTGGAGGTTCCTCACAATGGGTGGGGTTGGATGTGTGGTTTGTCAAAGTTTCCAGGTTGGGAAAGCTTGTGTGGTGTTCTGGTGGGTGGATCTGGGTTTCCTCACTGTTACTAGCAATGGAATGTCCAGTAAAGTGTTTTGAGGTGTCGGTGGACTTGGTGTGACCTTGGGCAACCTGTGTATTGAAGCTCCAGGCAGTGTTCCTGCATTGCTGGAGAATTTGCTTGGTATATCTTACTCTGGAGCTTGTTGGCCCTTGGGGGGTGCTTGGTTTCAGTTTAGATATGGAGGAGTTTGATGAGCTCCTATTGATTAATTAACTCCTAGATCCAGGAGTTCTCTGGAATTCTCAGGATCTGGGCTTAGTCTCCTGTCTTCCAGTAGCCTCAGGACTCCTTCATCTATGTAGTAGTGATGGTAGAATGTCTAGTTTAATGATGAGAAGTTTCTCCACAGTGAGGGACACCCAGAAAGGTACACAGAGTTACATGGCATGGACCAGAAGGAGAAGAGAGGAATCAGATGGTAAGATAGTGAAGTGGCCAGTGATTACTTCCCTGTGTGCTCTCCACAGCCTGGATCCCTCGGAGATGTTCACAGAGTTATACCAAGAGGAAAAGAGGGAGGAAGGAGACAGAAGTGACCAAAGAGAGAAAAGAGAGAGTCAGATGGACAGAGACAGATCCAGCCAGTGGTCAGTTATCTCAGTGCTCTTCACCACTCGAAACACTCAAACAGATTCCCAGAGTTGGGTAGAGAAGATAAAGGGGAGGGGGATGAAAGAGGTAACTTGGTGGGAAAGAAAAAAAAAGGAGAATCAAGAATGGGGAGAGAACAGTCAAGCCAGTGTGATCTCACTCCCAAGTAACAATGGGTATTGAAGCTCGGATTCTTAAAGATACAAAGTTGATACCAAATACTAATAAACAAAGATTAAAAATCTAGAGTAAAGATTGGATTCTCAAAAGTACTTTTACAAAAAAAAAGAAAGAAAGAAAAATAACAAATAAAATAAAATAAGAAATAATATGACAACAACAAAAACTTCAATTAAAAATAAAAAAGGGAAAAAGAGGATATATAAAAGAAAGGAAATAAAATGGAAAATAAGGGAGATAGAGGTGATTAAAAAAAGGAAAATAAAAATAAAGAAAAAAACAACGGGGTTATAGGGGACCTAAAAATTCTAAAAATAAAAATAAAAAAGAAAATAGTATACAAAAAGTTTTTAAAAATTTAAAAGATGGTCCTAGTAAAATTATATTTAGGGCTTTCTCTGGTACTGTTGCATACAGTGAGGGGTCAGTTCATTTTCGGATAGTTCCTTGGTCCGGCTTGTACTTCTCACAGCCTATAGACTCCTTTCTATGCAGTCTGTGCGAACTGCGGGGAATTAATCTGCTGCTCCCGTCAGTTCCAAAGTGGTTCCCTCTGCTTATTTTAGCGTCTTCTGTTTGCTGGTCTCTTCAGTGTCTATTCAGCGCTCTGGGGTTTGTCCCCGCTCCTGGCGAGTGCGCTTTCCCCGCCCCCTCTGCTCAGGCTCTCGGTCGCCTGCCCGGCACTGTTGGGGGCTGCAGCTTCTCCCCTCCCCCGGCCCAGCCGCTTGGTTTTCTCGGAGGGCAGCTGGGCGCACCTTCTCAGGTGTGTGGAGCACTGATCTCTGGCAGCGACTGTCCAGAATCCCGAGGAGTCTTGGCTAGCACCCAATTCTTCCCACAGTTTGGCAGCAGAAGCCTCGCCGGGGCTGTGTTGTGCCCGCCGCTCTCCGGCGGGGGCTGGGCCAGTCCGCAGCCCGCAGCCGCACAGCTCTGCCCGGCCGTCTCCCGCAGCGGACGGAGTCCTTGCTGCCCTTTGTTCTGTGCTCGAGCCTGGCGGGGACTCTTCCTCGGGAAGGCTACCCAGCGGTCTATCTCCGGTTAGCACCCTCGGTTGGGTCCCCCAGGCTGCCCCAGTGTTCAGTCCCAGTCCTCTCTCTAAGCGCGCGGCCCGCCCCTCCCTGAGCAGTCCGTGCTGGCTAGTGGGGGATGGGGTGCCCGGGCCACGCTCCACTGGGAGTTACAGTTAGAGACGCAATCTGGGGGGCTTAATTATTTTTCTATTTTTACTCCCGTTTACGTTGCCCTCCGAGATCTGCCATAGATCCGCTGGGGAGAATGTTTCCTGGTGTTCGGAAACCTCTCTCTTTTTTGAGACTCCCTTCCCGCAAGGGATCTCTGTCCATAACTCTTTTCCTCTCTTTTTACTATTTTTTTGTTGTCCTACCTTCTTTCGTCGGCAATGGGCTGCCTTTCCAGATGCCTGATGTCCTCTGCCAGCATTCAGATGTTGTTTTATGGAGTTTGCTCTGTTTTTAAATGTTCTTTTGGTGTATTTATTGGGGAGAGAGTGGACTCCCCATCCTATTCCTCCACCATCTTTGTTCCCTCCCCTGATTAACCATTCTTAAATGGCAGCTCCATGCTGAAGGAGTCTGATGGGGGCTGGCGGCAGGGAGCCAATTAACCTGAATTACGCTCTTGATTGGGGCCCAATTAGTGTTGGCTGCATGGGGTCAGAAGCAGTGCTGGTGCAGTAATTGTTGAATTAATTCTCTGGCTGGGGAGGGCCCCACCTCCCCACCCCAGCACGGGACACTGGCTGGCTTCCCGCAGCTTCAGTGAGGCTGCGGCTTCTCCCCACTCCCGAGAATGAATTATTTTTATTTTATGCTCTCTCTTTCTGATCTCTCTATTGATCACACTCAACCAAAAGTCAGAGGACAGGGAGCCATTTGACTACATAGGTAAGCCTTTAGGGGGAAGAGAACAGTGGAGGAGGATGGAGAAAAGATATGGTAGATGTGCTTGTGAGAAGTAGTAGAAAGAACCCTATTATGAGGCTCATTAGTTTTCCTTGAATAGGCTTTTGGCTTCTTGGGACTCAATCTGTAAAATATGATAATAAAAGGCAGTAACTCAGCTCCTTTTCCAAAGAAACAGGATGGATAATATATTCTCTTAGATCACACAAAAGACTAATGATAAGAAAAGTAAACTGTGATGTTCCTGAAGTGTTACAGCCAATGCTGAATGGACTTTGAACAAGTCTTCATTGTCTTGGCTTCATATATGATTATACTTATTGAAATTACAGCTTATCCAAAAAATTCTGATTTAGATATATTTAGACAGTTTTTGGGCTTTCCTTGTGGCTCAACTGGTAAAGAATCTGCCTGCAATGTGGGAGACCTGGATTAGGAAGGTCCCTTGATTAGGAAGATCCCCTGGAGAAGGGAAAGGCTACCCACTCCAGTATACTGTCCTGGAGAATTCCATAAACTGTATAGTTCACAGGGTCACAAAGAGTCAGACATGACTGAGCAACTTTCACATCACAGACAGTTTGGGATTCATAAACTGCTTTGTATCCATAAAGAATAAACTTTAAAAAAAAGTAGTATATTTTTTAGTTACTTCCTTCTGCTTTGAATTCCTTCCAAATCCTTCCATTGTGAGACCCAATTCAAGAGTTACTTCTTTGGGGAATCCCTTCCCAGCTGCCTGAAGCAATATGGCTTCTTCTGCATATACAGACAGTTTCAACACGCAGCAGGGGATATCATAAGAACATTTTTTTAAATCTACAGATGAATAGATTTTTATGCATAGATAAAAAGAATAGAACATATTTAACATTCAGTGATTACTTATTGATCAAATCAATCAACAAATGAGTGATTAAAAAACATTTCCCTCTGTATTTTTTTTCTTCCCATATTTGCATTTATTTATTCCTTTTCTGTTTTTAGTATACCTTTATATGAACTTTGGGTTCAACTTTGTACTTTATTATGTACAGAAAGGTAAACTCTTTCTTTATAAAATGTTATTACCAACTTTTTTACTGAAGAACGATAGACATCATCTTCTCAGGATTATATCATGCATTTGACAGTCTTACCTTCTAGGTCATTGTCTAAATATAACTTTTCATACTGAATTACTAGTCTTAATTTTTCAAATAAGACCTACTATCAAACAAAATTTAAATATTATTTTAAATGCTACATTGTAAGAAGTTAAAAGTTATCCTGCATAAAAGGATGATTATTTGTTTACATGAATATATATTTTTCAATGTGTGTGATTATATGAATACAGCTTAACACTTACTACATTTAAAAGAAACTTTCACCTAGGACAATGAGCCTGGGCTCTGAAGTTAGAATGTTCGGGATCATGTCTAACACATTCTTTTATTTTCCAACCTTGGGCTTGTTATTTCACATTTCCAGGCCTCTCTTTTCTCATCTTTAAAATAACAAAAGAAGAAGAAATATTTATCATAAAATTTCGGAAACAATACATATAAAATCCTTAGCTTGGTCACATAACTAAGCTTTTCATAAATGTTAGCTATAATTATCTTTGCATGAATGCAATAGCATTTAAATAGGTTTGTAAAGGTAGGTTTAGAATCTTAAATATACTTGTTTTATTCTTATTTTTTTAAATGTTGCAAAATATTCTAACACAAACTTTTAGAATAGATTTTATCTGTTTTAAAACTCTTAATCACCTTCAGTATTAAAACTGCAAGTGATGGAGCTACATTGAGCAGGTATAAGATTTACAGTTCTGGAAATAAAAGATTTTTGTTTGTTGTGTATGTAGGGAGAGGGAAGTTCATGCTTTTCTGAACATTCTTAGGATTGCTAGCCAAAAGCAAAACCAAAACAAAAAACCAAACCTCGTTTGAATTGTTAAATATCACTTTGTAAAGTGACAAAAGATATATGATTAAAGATTATATCTAAAATGTTTACTTAATCATTTTATTTTTTGTAATATAAAAGTATATGTAAATAAAATCATAATGTAATATATATTGTTGTATTATTATATTATTCATATATTGTACCTTGTAAATATTACACATGTAGCCATAGGCTACTTCACAGTTAATTGAATAAATATGCATGCATTTATAAATGTATATGGAACAGTGGGAAGGTAAATTATAAAAGTATATTTGAATTTTCATAAATACATGGTAATTTCAACCTAAAATTTTTCTTGATTAATCAAACTGAAAGATATACTTTAAAAAAAAACCTCAAATTCAATAAAAACTACTCTAGGATATAACTGCATAATCATATATAATTTCATATATATATCTTCCTTAATTATGGATATTATTTTCTTTTTCAATCAAATTCATTGAAGTACAATTTATATACCAAGTGAATTCAACTTATTTTTAACAATCACAATAATTATGCACACACTCCTTCCCATCTGCAACTTCCAACCTCACGTCTTTTTCTTTAGAAGCAAATACTCATCAGTTTCTTGAGCGATGCTTTTTTCTAACACCATCTATTTTTAGATTTGGAGTCTTGCATGGTTATTAAATCTGAATTCCTAATAATTCTTAACATTAAGGAATGTGCTTTAAAAATGTGTCCCAATATTCAACAGGAGGTTATTAGATGAAGCAAAACTTCAAAACAAAAATTTAAAAACACAAATGTAAAAACAAAGTGAGTAAAAGTAGCATCATCCTTCTTTCATCTGAAGGTGAATGTGTTTGTTAATCTTTTTCAAGATACTCTGAAGTCACTGAAATGGTCTATAATGCCCTATAAGACCTGGCCCCTCTACCTCTAGAATTATCAGCTACAAATCACTTCCATGCTCATCTATTCTCTCTTCTTTAGCTACAGCAGCCTCTCGATTATGTCTCACATAATATGTCTTACAAGGTCATTATGTCTCACAAGGTCTTCACAACGGCTGTTGTCTATACCTGAGAGACTCTGCCTCCAAAATATCCACATGGGAAACAAGCTTAGTCCTTCAAGAATTAGCTCAAATATCACTTTTTCATTGAGATAGGTTTATCTTGAGTTTCTTACTATAACCTTTATACCTCTGCTATGTCACATCCAATTCTCCTATGTTACTCTATTGATGGCAGGAGGAGAAGGGGACAACAGAGGACAAGATGGTTGGATGGCATCACTGACTCAATGGACATAAGTTTGAGCAAGTTCCAGGAGTTGGTGATGGACAGGGCAGTCTGGCGTGCTGCAGTCTATAGAGTTGCAAAGAGTTGGACATGACTGAGTGACTGAACTTAACTAAACTGATACTAGTCTATTTTGTACTTAGGTTTACTTCTTGCTATCTGTCTTCTCCTGCTGGAATATAAGCTTCCTGAAAGTGGGTATCTTTATCTATTTTGTTCACTGATGAATGATAACCACTTAGATCAGCACTTTGTACATATTAGACAATCAATAATATCTGTAAAACGAAAGAATGAATGGATTGACTTACAGGGAAATGCAGATTAAAACCAGAATGAGATATTACTTCAAACCTACTCAGTTGAATATAATCAAAAGACAAATAATAACAATTATTGGCAAGGATGTAGAGAAGTGAACCTTCATATACTAGTTGTGAGAATGTAAAATGGTGCAACAATGTTAGAAACCAGTCTAACAATACTTCAAATTGTTAAACAGTTTCTATGTGATACATCAAGTCCACTATTGGTATAGAGAAATGAAAATATATTTCCACAGTAAAATTTGCACATGAATATTCATGGAAACACTATTCATAACAGCCAAAGAGTGGAAACAACCCCAACATCTATCAACTGATAATTGATGAATGGATAAACAAAATGTCATACTTCCATACAATGGAATATTCTTTAGCAATGAAAAGAAATGTTGCATGATATAATATTAATGAATCTTGAAAGCATTCTAGTTAAAGGAGCTAATCACAGAGGATCACATATTGTATGATGATATTTATAGTAGATTTCCAGGATAGACAAATCTATAAGGAGAGTAAGTGGATTCATGGTTGCCTCGGAATGGGAGAATGGGGACTGGATATTCATGGCTAAGAGATACATAAATGAATGTTAAAATTCAAAGACTGCTTATTTCCATCAGCTACTTATTAATTTCATAAGGGGGAAATGAAATTAGATTAGTCTGTTAGGTTATCTGAGTGATCAAACCAAATGATGATCAAGTTAATATAACCATTAATAAGATATATCAATATGATGTTCACCTTGATATAATATTGTAGAAAGAGGAAAACATCACTATTGTAGCTTTTCTCCCAAAAATTTTAACCAGAATTTAACTATGGTGAAGTATCCTTCAGAACTAAAATTGAGGGATATCCTAAAGAAAATAGAACAATACTCATTAAAAGTATTTGTAAAAAAGGACAAAATAAAGCTAAGGCAATATCTTAGATTAAAGGCAAGTAAGGAAACATAACAACCAATTGCAATGTGTATTCCTGGACTGTAACCTGGTTTACAAAATAGGTGTTAGTTGTACAACTGAAAAAGTGTGAAAAAGATCTGTATATCAATTAATATTTTAAATAAATCACAATTGTATTTTGGTAATAATTTTATTATTGGTAAAGGATATAACTGAGCTCTATATTATTTTTAACTTTTTGAAGTCTAAAATTACTTCAAAATTTAAAAATTAAAATTATATAATAAATATGAAATACTTAAAATATATTTAACAAAGTATATATAAGATCTTTATACTAAAAACTGGCAAAAGTTAATGAGAGAATTAAAGAAGTCTTAATAAGTCAAAATATATTATACTTATCAATCACAAGATTCATTACTATTAAGATATCAATTCTCACATAGTGAAGTCTCTCAGTCGTGTTCGACTCTTTGTCACCCCGTGGACTGTAGCCCATCAGGCCCCTCCGTCCATGGAATTCTCCAGGCAAGAGTACTGGAGTGAGGTGCCAATATTGTTCTCCAGGGGATCTTCTGGACCCAGTGATGGAACCCACATCTCTCTCATTGCGGGCAGGCATTTTAACCTCTGATCCACAAGGTAAGCCCCAATTCTCACATAATTTGTCTATAAATAAAGTGAAATCCAATCAAAACTCCAGCAAGGGAGTTTGTTGGAAATATCAAACTGATTCTATAAGTTTTATGGACAGAAAGGAACTCTAAATAGCCTATTCATGATATGTACATAATTTTTGACAAAAGTACAAAGTTAAATCCATGAGGAAAGGGTGACCTTTTTAAAAAATGAAACTGGAGTAATGAATATTTATATATACACACACACGCACACACACACACACATATATATAGGAGTGCGTGTATACAGAAAGAAATGAAGTCAAAAAGGAAAGAGGGAAGGAGAAAGTGAGGGAGGAAGACCTCCAGACCCAGATCATTCATTCCAATGGTGAATTCTCTCATAGAAGCAAGCAAGAAAGAACACCTACACAAACTTTCTCAGAAGATAAGGGAAAAAGAAACACTTTGCATCTCATTTCATGAGACTAGAATAAACCTACACATGAGACTAGAATAAATCCAACAAAAGCATTACGAGAAGAAAAAAATATCTGCAGGTCGGTATTTCTTATTCAGATCAGTGAAAATACTTTAAACAAACAAAATGAAATAGCAATGCAAATGTAATTTTATGTGAAAACAGTGACAGTGATGGTCAAGTATGGTTATTCTCATGAATGCCAGGTTGCTTTCATATTCAAAAATCAGTTAGTATCTAATTTGACAAAAATCAACACCTATTCATGAAAAAAATCAACAAATTAGAAATAGAAGGTAATTTTCTCAAACTGATTGAGGAATCAATGAACAGTTTATAAGGTATCTTAATGTATAGTGGCGAAAATCTGAATAGTTTTCCCCTAAATTATAAAAACTCTGGAAAAAAACAAAGAAATATCATTGTGACCTTGAGATGGGCAAAAATTTCTTTGATAAAAATAAAAAGTGTGAACAATAAAAGAAATAATTGATAAATTGAAATTCTTCACAACACATTTTTGCCTTCAAATATATAATTAAAAAAAAAAAGGTAAACCACAAACTAGGAGAAAATCTACATATCGTAATTATCAGGCAAAGTACTTGAATTCAAAGTAAAATTTAAAGCCCAGGGCTTCATCATAAGAAGGCAAAAAATACAAATACATAAAATCAGTAAAAGAACAAATTATCAGTTAACAAATATTTCACAGAAAAGATAGATATGTGGCTAGTAACAACATGAAAAGATGCTGAACAATATTAGTCTAGGAAAATGCAAATTAAAACCACAAAGGGACACTAATATTCGTTCCTATGGTGGTGAGAATAGAACCTTCATAAAGAGTTGACAGGACAGTAAGATGATGTACAATCACTTTGGAAAGCTCTTTGCTGCTTAAAAATTAAATGTGTACCTACCATATACCCTAGACAGTAAAAATGCATGAGGGAAAACTTGTGGAGTGTAGAGATGTGCTATATATATTGATTGTGATGGTAATTATATGACCCTATTTAATTTTCAAAAGTCATCAAATTGTATACTTACATTAAGTGACTTTACTGTATGCAAATTAAAATTCAAGTCCATTGATTATTTAAAAAATTGCAATTTGGGTAATTTGATAAAAAGAAGTATAATTTTAAGGTACAATAATGTTATTTTGTATTTAAAAATAAAACAAAAAACGTCCTATCACTTATATACAAAAATACAGATAGAATGTTTGATGGCTAAGATTTGGTCCAAAATAATCCATAGAGTAGAAGTATGTATTTAAGAAATAAACCTTATGAGAATTGTTGAAGCTAAGAAACTGATATGTAGGACACACTATACTATTATGTCTATTTTCCATAGTCTTTTGAGATTGTTATTTTAAAAAGTAAAATAAATAAACAAAATGTAAGAGAAGTAACTTAAATTTGTGTTATTCTTATAACTACCCCATAAAATAACACTATTTTTAACACCAATAGATTTCAAAGAATTTAAGTGATTTCTTGGAGAAGGGAATGGCAACCTCAGCATTCTTGTTGGAAAATTCCATGGGTAGAAGAGGCTGATGGGCTACAGTCCATGGGGTCGCAAAGAGTCGGACACGACTGAGCGACTAACACACTAAGTGATTTCTTAAAGGTTAAACGTCAAGTAAGTTGCAGAAATTTGATAAAAGTGAAAGAGGAGAGTGAAAAAGTTGGCTTAAAGCTCAACATCTAGAAAACTAAGATCATGGCATCATGCCATCACTTCATGGCAAATAGATGGGGAAACTCTGGAAAGAGTGACAAACTATTTTCTTGGACTCCAATTATTGAGATGGTGACTGCAGCTATGGAATTAAAAGATGCTTGAACAAAAAAATGATCAACCTAGACAGCATATTGAAAAGCAGAACTATCACTTTACCAACCAAGGTCCATCTAGTCAAAGCTATGGCTTTTCCAGTAGTCATGCATGGATGTGAGAGCTGGAGTGTAAAGAAAGCTGAGTGCTGAAGAATTGATGCTTTTGAACTATGATGTTGGAAAAGACTCTTCAGACTTGGACTGCAAGGAGATCTAACCAGTCCATCCTAAAGGAAATGAGTCCTGAATATTCATTGGAAGGACTGATATTAAAGCTGAAAATCCAAAATTTTGGCCACCTCATGCAAAGAACTGACTCATTTGAAAAGTCCCTGATGGGAAAGATTGAAGGCAAGAGGGGAAGGGGACAACAGAGGATAAGATGGTTGGATGCATCACTGACTCAGTGGACATGAGTTTGAACAAGCTCTCAGAGTTGGTGATGGACAGTGAAGCCTGGCGTGCTGCAGTTCATGGGGTCACAAAGAGTTGGTCAGGACTGAGCCACTGAACTGAACTAAAGTTGCAGAAACAATTTAGCATACAAAGTGTCCCATATCCATTCCATGACTCCTTAAATATTACTACACATACACATGTGTAAACGTGCGCGTGCACACACACATAGATGTAAGATGACAGATAAAGACTCCAAAGATAATTATCAGGGGAATAGGTGGAGTCAGCTAGAGGCTGTTAATAGTAAAGGATCCCATGAAATAATCTTTTTTTAATCTTTTTTATTCATCAATTACTTAAAGAGTTCAGGCTATGTAAATGCTTTTCATCTCTCATTATCATCTTTTAAAGTTTTCCAATGAAATATTATTTTAGATGGCAAAACTAATCTGAAAAACAACATGTTCTGCAATTTCACAATCACACAGCTCCACTTTGAAGAATAGGGTAGTGTCTTCTTAATGATGCAACCACTCTCCTGTCTACTAGTGTCACCATGTTGATTGAAACCTACTGAAGAGAGTTTTACTCGGAAAATGGCATGATTTTATCAAAAAGATTTGATGAGAAAATTGATTCATCAGGCCTGCTTTTTATGGGAGGCCACTTTTATGGGAGGCCACCACTTTCAGTGCTGTTTTAACGTTAAGAGTGGTGCTTTCTTTGATGGTTGTATCTGGATTACATTCAAAACAAAGCAATCAGAGTTTGAAACTATTGTGACCATTTATTATATCTTAATCCAGGGCGAATTATTTTAAATCCAAGTACATGCTTCATCTACAATTTATCAAAAAACAGAAAGAGTGAGAAAGATTAAAGGTTTGGACAGCCCAAAGCCTGTGGTTTATTGTTTTTCATGCAATAATAACACTGATGCTTCTTCATTAGTAATAGAAGTATAAAACTTTGGAGGAAAGTGGAGCGGATAGCATACCAATAGAGAGAAAGCTGCTTTGGATGTTGTATCAATGAGTCAGTTAACTCATAAGAGTTAACTTATTCTGTATTCTCTAAAGAGCATTTTATTTAAAGCAAAAGCAAATTTAAAGCACGATTGGATTTAGGTAATGGAGCCTTGAGTACATGAATGTGTATCACATTACAACAAAAACTCTTCTTATATCTTTTGATTCTTATGAATTAAGATTTTCTATTGTACTAATTTGTAATGAATCTAAACCATTCAAAGTTTTTTTTCCAAACTTTTATTGCAACCTAGGAATAAATGAGTAATTCTTCAGCAATATATGTCCCCTTACACAAAAAGCATGCTTGACTGCTAAGAGAGATTTGTCTGAGAATTTCACACTGTTTTAATCAAATAAGTCATACATGTGCTATTTCCGAATGTTATAGGAGGAATTTTCAGACACGTTATCAAGTTTGTTTTCTATACCACCATGTATGTGCATGTGTGCTGAGTCACTTCAGTCCTGTCTGACTCTTTGTGACCCTATGAACTGTAGCCCTCCAGACTTCCTTGTCCATGGGGATTCACCAGGCAAGAATACTCAAGTGGGTTGCCATGCCTTATCCAGGGGATCTTCCTGACCCAGGAATAGAAGACATGCCTCATGTTTCCTGCATTAGCAGGGAGGTTCTTTTCCACTAGCACCACCGGGGAAGCCCTGTGTATAAACTTCAATGTGGAATTGCTAAAAATATGAATGTTCAGGTAGTCAGTATAATGATTTGTATTCCATGCTAGGAGAACAAAAGTCAGTGAAAAATGCTTCATATTAAAGAAGACCTTGTTGACCTATGAAATACTTAACTTCTACAACACAAAAACTGAGATAATTTTATTCTAGTCAGTGGCTGGAATAAAATCAGTGGCTCTTCCTCATTTAAACTAAATTTTTTAATGATAGCTATATAAATACATGCAGAATTGCAGGTATTTCTTGCCATGAACATACTCTAATTAAAAATAGAAAGCAGACCAAAACATAGTTTATTTTTAACATTTTTAAATTTAATTTAATTTTTTTAAAAAATTTGACTGAATTATAGTTGATTTAAAATGTTGTGTTAGTTTTTGCTTACAGCAAAGTGGATGTTTAAAAAAATATATATATATACACACACACACACATATATCCATTTCTTTTTACATTATTTTCCCATATAGGTCATTATAGAGTATTGAAAACAGTTCTCAGTGACATACAGTAGGTCCTTATCAGTTATCTATTTTATATTTAGCAGTACGTATACATCAATCTCAGTTTACCAATTTATCCCTGATCCTTTCCCTCTCTAGTAATCATAAGCTAAAATACATATTCTGAGAGTCTTGTCTGTCATGCAAGTTCAGAATTATTTCAAATGAAACTTGGACTGCAGTGTAATAAAGATCAGTCTAACTTAATAACTAGTAATTGTAAATGTTTGAGAAACACTGCCATCCTGAAAGACCTAGTCATATATTTTTTAAAAGTGCATATTTCAAGAAACATTGGTGTACTTTAATGAGATATAAAATGATATTATTACTCTTTGAGTAATAATAATAATAATAACAATGAACACTATTTGTGTGTTTTAGTTTTCAAAGGAAAAACTAAGGCACTAAGAAGAGAACAGTTTTTTTGTTGTTGTTCACCTCAGATTCTAAGTGAAGTAAAAGTAGTCAGAAAAACATGGCAGACATACTCCATTTCCTTATAATTCTTTGTTGTGTATATGCATATTCAATTCTCTTTCATATACACTTTTAATTATATATAAATATACATAAATTAAATGATAAATTTATAAAAGTATATAATGCAACTGATACAATTATATTTTTTTCTGAATTGGAATTTTTAATAACTATACTATGACCCACAGCATAATTTAAGCTATATGATAGTAAAATACTTATAATGACGACTGAGGAGATTTCTAAACAAAAATTATAAAAACAGCTAGGTTCTTGTTCTATTCCAGGGTGGATACTTTTAGATTTAATGAAGGTCACTCCACAGAAGAAAGGACAGATATTAAGAAGCTTATCTCCCAGTCCTGGCAAAGTTGTCTTTTGCAAAACAAAACACAACAGAATCTATGTGAAATCACTAAATCAGCTGCTTCCAAGTATTCAGTTGATTGCTGAAAGGCTGTCAGAATAACCAGCTTCTGCTGTTAAAATGATTACCCAATTGACTAGTTCTCACTCCTGTGATTTTTCAAGCAGGCATTTCAACCCAGAGGCTTCTGAGCTAACAAATTCTCACACTTGGAAGTATTTTGCCTAAGGACAGATTAGAGTTAAAATAATTACTTAAGCTGTACATTTTAAAATAACTTTACTTCTAATGCCTCTTATGCTATGAAAATGAGAACTTTTATAATAGCACAGAAGAAAAATGCGGGGATGAAGGGAATGATTTCCATCTTTTGTACTTAATTTAAAATTCAATGTTTCACTCTCTCTACATATTAATATGTATTTATCTACATTTCCAACTCTGACACTGCATTTATTTCCCTGTAATTGATTTAATTAAGGATTTAAAAGTACACATAACATGTAAATATTCTATGAAATGCCATGTTCTGTTCTGAAACAACATTGCTTCAAGTCATTGTTTCTTTATTTTAGTGTCATTTTGCCATGTATTTTACGCTATTTGATAAATCCATATTAAAGATTGGTTTGGAGACACTGTTCATAGAGGCAGCCTTCATATATCCTCTATGTGTTTCTGCACTTCAGTTAATTATTAAAACCTTATTTGGTAATTTCTATGAGCTAGTAGCCTTACTTTGACTACTCTACTCAAGATGGTATAAATGGTATGAACACCTGAACAAAGTTACAGTTTTTCCATTTGCTCAAAAAATACCTGTAAGTTAGTAATGAAAGAGTGTCATTGAATTATGATTAAGCTCTGTGTAAATGAAGGCAATATAATCAGCTCCCTTGTACCAGGCAGGTATTATGTTTTTCCACAAGGATTAATTTTAGTTAATTTAAGTTGAATCAGTAAGCATTACAATTTGGCAGCTGCCAGAGAGATGACAAAAAATAAGCATTTACAATTGTTCAAGGACATGCTCTGAAGTATTCAGGATATAAGTTACTTCATGACATTCATGCTAGATAATAAAACCTCCCTTTAACTGAATTTGGATAACTAGTGGCTTGAGTATAACTGAAGTGTTAATACCAATCATAAGTCATTAGATAAGCAATATTTCTCAAATGGATATGTTCTGAGGTTTTAGATGTAGTACATAATAAAAAGGAAATATTCAGTACTCATAGAAAACATCTAGATGGTAGCTTGTACATAAAATAAAAGTTTCTTTAAATACTTCTGGCAAATTGTCATATTGACACTTTTTAAGTTAACTTTCAGCTTTTCACTTTAGCCCTGATATTTACCATAGATGGACAAGTCCTGTATTTGGCCTTGGGGTGCTTTTATAACACAGAACGTTGCTGGTTCTCTAACGAAGTAAAAGAAAGTTTTAAATCCTAGTTCTAAACTCTATAGAGATTCTGAGGAGTAGAGGTGTGAATTAGCTCTACAGCTATGAGCAAATATTGACTCTCTGACATGAGAAGACTTCTCTGGGTTATCTCTAAGAGCACAGCTAGCTATATTACCTAAATTAAATTCTCTTCATAGACAGATATAGAGCCTTATGAGGTCTTCCTAATTTCTCAGACATGGGCAGTCCATATAGACATAATTAAATGAAGTAAATTAATGTTTTGTATATGTTGTATTATTGATTCATGTAAAGCTTGTTTTCCAAGAGATTAATTGCATGCATATTAACCATGTATGATATCTAATATTTAAGCTATCTTATGTTTAGTTCCAAGTATTTCATTATTGATTACTTTCAATATTCTGTGTGCATTTCATTAAGAAAGCAAGATAAATAGTAAAGGAAAAGGATTTTAACCCAAGAAAAAGGCTAAAAAGAATCAAAAAGTAGGTTTAGCAGAATAAGGTGATATCAGGGGAAGGATCACAAGATGAACAAGGCTCTTGACTCTGGTGCTCTTGTTCCTTTGAAAAGATGTCTCTCTGTTAAAGCAATAGTAAGTGAAAACTTCTCTTAAGTCCCCATATTTTTTGATGCTGCAGATATCCCAGGGAAATGCTTCTGGGATTTAAAAGCCACTGGGCCCATGTTTGTGGTTACTTGAGCATTTGTGCTAATTGTTATAGCTGAGCTGTAAGCTCCAAAGCCTTTCTTTTCTACTCTTATACTTTCTTTGTGAAGATATGAATCAGAGAAAAGAAATAAGGAGGTCAGCTAACACAAATGCTAGCAATGCAAGCCAACCCAGAAAATGTTATAAGAGGAAGGAAGTATTGCATTTTAAGATGGTGGTGACTCAGACTTTTATGAGTGTAAATTCATGGGGAGCAAAATTTGCCACCCCAAAATGTCTCTGTGGCAAGTGAATTATTTTGAACTGAAAATGCAAAAGATTCAGCAAAAGTCTTTGACCTTCTCCCTAACTTCCTAAAGAATGCAGATGGAGGACCTATTCCAGGAAGGGAGCTGGGAGCTATCACCATGGTTTGAACTAGGTATGTAGACGGGGAGGGACCCAGCAAAGTTTGTGTGTTAAAAATTCCTCTCTCTCCCATTGCCTTTGTCCAGCCCAGCTTACCAAATATTTGCTTTCCCATCTCTAACTCAATTGCCTTTCTCCCTTTTAAATTCTCAAACCAGTATCCCTAACATCCTTTCATTTATTTATTTATTTATTTATTTATTTATTTTTGCCTTTAGCTGAAGATGAATTTAAGATGAGGGTTTCAACCAGCTTAACGAATTAATTTTCCTGGGTCTGTCATATATATGTTTTTAAGCTTTTGTTTGATTTTATCCTGTTAATCTATTTCACGTCAGTTTAATTCTTAGATGAGTCAGAAGAATCTAGAAGGGTAGAGGAAAATTTCTCTTTCCTGGAAAATATTATCCTAAACATGGTCTTTACCTGTGGGGCCTGGCTGTAGTTTAGCCCAGTTCAGTTTTAGCCGGGTATTTACTTCAATAGTTAAAACTCAATTATACTATTTACTCATCTCATTCTTTTGCTTCCAAAAATAAGCACACTGAAGCCTCTCTTTTCTTTCTTACAGTATTCTATTAGTCTGTTTGCTCTTTCTAGTCTATATATTCTTCCCAATTTATTAACTCAGGAAGTTTTTGATTTTTTTTAATTAAAGTTATTGCGGTTCTCTTTTCCAATGTAAAAATTCTCGGCTTTGAATAATATGTCCGTGCAATTACTATTGAATGGACAAATGATGTCACACACAACTGAAATTGCCACACAAGGTCAGTTCCATGTATCAATCTACTCAGCCTGTGATTAACAGAGATTTGCTGCTGAAAAAAGATAGAGATTTCTTGAGATAGCAATTTTGAAAACTGAGCTGAGTACACTGCTATTAAGAAATCAGATGCTCTTGGTTGATCCATTTGCTTAAATTTTTTAATTAGTTTACATTTCCAGTGCTGTCTCTCAAGGTAATGAGCCTTATAATGTTATATTTTTGTAACATTCTTATGATGACATCTTGTATTTGTGTTGTATAACTTTGTCCAATATAAACTTTAGGATTTGGTAAAAGCCCACATTTACTTGACTAATTTTATTCCTTATTTTCAAGATTTTGATTCAAATGAATTCTTATCCTTCAAATTTTTAGTCGTTTGTATTAGAAAAAAATGATACAGTGAACATAAGTATATCAATTTAAAAAAATCTTAAACACACAACATTTTAATAGATAAATACGATTTAATGATTTTATAAACAGGATTTTATCTTATATAATCTTATTCAAAGTAAATGATACTTAAATATTTAATCATAAAAATTCATCCATAAGAAAAATAATGACTTTAAACTTTAAAAAAGTGGAGAGTTTCATGAAGAATATGTCTAATCTCTTATTTGGTCATTTAAAATTACCAGTGGACATAAAAATTTGGTGAGTAAAGCCAAAAAACAAGGAAGAAGAAGAAAAGAACTAGTTTTAGGGGCTAAGTTGTTAAGGAGGAAAACACAAGTTGACAGAGTATAATTATGTGGTTTAAATTTTTCTCCAAAGAAGTATATTTTATCTCAGCCAAGATCTTCATAGTTTTTCTTCAGTTCCATTCTTATCTACACCACTCCGAATTCTCCAGGTGAGGGCAGGTGAGTTTAATCAGTTCTAATGCAACTAATGTGTTGATGTTGGTCATTCAACATGGTATCATGCAAAGTGCTATGTGAGACTGACAAGGGAAATGAATGTTGAATAGGAAAGAAGTTATTTTATTGCTCACCTCTTTCACTCTTACTCCAGCTACCCAGTCCTCCTCTTACCAGCTATAATCCCTCCTCAAGGTCTTTGCAATCCCTCCTCAAGGTCTTTGCACTTGTAGTTCTTTCTGACTAGAATGACTTTCCACCAAATATCCTTTGGGTAGCTAGCTCTCTCAATTCCTTCAATAATTTACTTCAGTTATTCTCTCAGTGAAGTCTTCCACAATTACTCTCTCAAATAATCAATCTCTTTTTCCCAGGATGATTTTTTTTTCTAAGTATTTATCACTGCCTAACATCAAATACTTATATAATTATCTTATTTAATGTCTGATTTCCACTAGAATATAATTTCTTAAAAGGGAAAACATTTTTATCTATTTCGTTCACTGCTTTACTTTGCCAAAAGAACAGAATTTTTTTTAAAAATCGGGGGTAGAGTTTGAGGTGTCAAGGAGACAAGAAGGGGAGAAGAAGAAAAGGCAAAGGAGAATATTAAAAGTGGATTAGAAAATTGCATACTATGACTTTATGGGCAAATAGAACTCCTTGGATTTATCTGTACTCCTGCCAAAAGCCCTAGCCTCCTGAGATGCTGAAACGCAAACAAAATAAGAGTATTTGCTTTCACTTTCCTCAGAAACACTGCACTTTTCACATATCACAAAAGTTAGATTAGTAGCTGTTTTCCAGCTAATTTATGTGATCTGGAAGGATAAGGCAATGTATCTCCCCAAGAGGGCCAAATGACAGCTTGACCACGTCCCTGTATTAAGCTGCAAGGTACGAGAAAGACTTGATCTCTATCTCTAAATGCCAAAAGGGATAAATTCCAACATTTTGTGACATTACTGGGTCCTAAAATTTGGAGACTCTCAGGTTTTATCTGGTCCTTGAAAATAGGTATTTACACTTTAAAAGGTTAGAGTGACATCCCATGAATCTTTCCATCCAATCTCAAAGGAGTAAAATTTTTGTTTTTTCCCTTCTCTTGCTGGGAAGGAAAGGTGATGACTCTCTCCATGCATTTATAAATGAACAAAATGCACTGTTCTCTGTTCCCCATTTATGAGCTCTAACTTGCCACCCACTTTAAAAGATTTTATCAGCTCTCACTGTTTTGTTGCCAGTTTAGACAGGATCAATTCTTTATGTTTACTCTGATTATTAATCTGGTTGTGTTATTAAATAACTATTTTCCTTGATTCAATGTCTTGTATTTCTGCAAAATCCATGCATATAACGTACATAACTCTGCAAGTCGAGTAACATCTCAGAACCTCCACAGTACTTGACCGAAGCCTGGTATTCTTAAATGTTGATTAGGGACTAAGAAATTCTTCTAATCAAATAACAGCATGCATTTCACACAGCTCTCCAGATGGATACAAATTCCAGAAAAACCAGATGACCAAACATGATCCATGATAAAGCTTAGTTTCAACCATGAGAGTACAGAGATAATTTAAACCTCAGCAAAAATTCTAAGTTTAAGAAAATGATTGGACTCACTATCAAGAGAATAAATGCTTTCCTTTTCAAAGTAGTAGTATAGCAGCCTATTAGGTAATTACTTTGATTTTAATGTCTGTAATTCCAGTTTCCATGATAGCTCATAATGGCTCAGAGAAAGAATAAGGAAATAAAGATGAAGTTTGTCACTGTATATTGACCATCAAAAAAAAAAAACAACAACAATCCTACAGCTTGATTTCAGAAAACCTGGCTCACGTGAGTTCATATTTTTAAAAACTCTTCTTTATACAGCCCTTTGAGGGGGACTAGAAACAAGAAGAGTACTGGGACTTCTTAATTTAAAAGCTACTACTTTAAAAATCTATTGGGAAAGCTGCTTCAGAAACATCTCCCTGCACTTGTCATTGGTTTTCTTTCTTTCTTTTCAAACTAAGCTCTTAAAAATGAGGGAAAAGAAAGAAAATATCATGAAGCCCAGCTATCTATGGGACACATGTTTATGTCAGTCATCACTCTCATGATCTATTGCAGTAATTAATCAAAAGAATTATACCACTTGTGTAATTTATTGCAGCAATATATCAGCAGGGTAAGGCCTCTAGGAGTTGAGTTATAGACATGAACCTTGCAATGCTGCTTTTATTTACTTCCCCTATTTAAGTTTGATATAAGAAGACAGAGTAGGAGGACCAGAAGTCAGAATTGAAAAATTATTTTCACAATTTTCTGAATGGCTTCAGACATGTAAACCAAGGTAACATTCTTAATGTTCTTATGACTTGCTTTTTTTTTTTTTAATGATGTGGCTCAGTTGTTCAGTAGTGTCTGACTTTGCAACCCCATGAACTGTAGCCCGCCAGGATCCTCTCTCCATGGGATACTCCAGGCAAGCATACTTGAGTGGGTTGCCATTTCCTTCTCCAGGGGATCTTCCCAACCCAAGGATTGAACCCAAGTCTCTTATAACTCCTGCATTGGCAGGTGCATTCTTTACCACTGTGCACCTGGGAAGCCCTTTTCTATGGTAATTACTGTTAATTAAATGTCTTCCTTTCATTCAATAAAGTTATTGATCTAGGTAAAAATTACTTCAGTCACTAAATCTGTCTCATCATAAAGCTGGGCTGTTTGACAACACAGGGGTATTTGTAGCCAAACTGTTCTCCTTTGAAACCACTCAGGATATTGTGGGGCTCCTGGGTACAAAGCCTTCCTGTTTCCTGTTTTCCTCTGTTTCCTCTGTAGGAAATGGTCTTCATTCAGCCTCCACAACCTTCCCTGAGTTTCATAGGGTATATTCAACAGTTGCAAATCAGGGAAGGGAGAGAATGCAGAAACAAAAGGGGAGCAGTCAAGAAACAATGGTGCAGACTTGGCAGGGTCCTGGTGCCTCCTCAAGGAATATACAATATGTTTGAACTCTTATGCACAACTAAGAACCCATCCAAGTGGAGAATGGCAATTTCTGGCTGAGCATAAAATTTCTAGAGCACACCCTGTTTTACCATCAACAAATCAGAAGAAAGTCATATACTGTGTAGCCCTTACCCCAACTTTTGCCTATAAAACCTTCTCCACCAAAATCACCAGTTTTGGGGTTTTGAGCATGAGCCACCTGTTCTCCTTGCTTGGCCCTGCAATACCTCTTTCTCTGCTTCAAACCTCTGCTGTTTTGGTTTGTTTGGCCTCACTGTGCTTAGAGCAGAGGAGCTTTGTTCAGTACACCACTTCTTCGTGGCAGCCCCTTAACTTCTGGTCCTATACCGATGCTGTTATTTCCTTCCCCTTTAAGAGTTTTATGATTAAAATTTTTAAATCTATTTAGAGTAACTCTGTCACATAATATTTGTGGATTGCCTCACTACTTGTACTACTAGTACAGATAGCCTAGAATTCAATTTTGTCAATAATAACATTTACAACTTTGCTAATGAAAACTTGGAAACATCCAAAGAATATATGATCTCTGGTTCCAAACAAGACCTAAATAAATCAGAATCTTCACTTTAACAAGATCATTAGTTGATTTGAATTCACATTAAAATTTGAGAAGCTCTTGTTTATTAAGTAACATATTCTTCCAATCTTAGTTCTGTATGTCTTCCAGTCTTAAGAATAAGATCAATACATTAAAAACCACTAATAAATGGTAATTCTTTCCTGATGGCAAAACTATTCTTAAAAAAGATAGCAAATATACAAGGATATTCATTTTTGGAAAGATCATGTATTGTAAGATGATACATTGCAGATGAAAGAACTTGGACCTTTGTGTCTATGAATGTAATCTAATTTCTGACCTTAAATTAGCTAACTTTTCAGTGCCTCAACTACTTACTGGCAAAAGAAATAATAATAGGTGGTTTGGTGATAATTATGTCAAATGAAGACCAAAACAATTAGGCAGCCACTAAATGTCAGCAATTATTAAAAAAAACCTTTTATGAAACAATTCAAACACAGAAGAATACTCTTTATATAAATTTCAGTTTTTCAAGGGTCAGAATAAAGCCCTGTAACACTGTCCCTGGTCCTGAATGAGCGCTCCTTGTCAGGGCAAAGTTTCCCAGTCTTTCGGCATTTGAATGCTGTTGTATTCAACAGGTATTACTTAGCACCTCAGATATTCTCATCTGGCTCTAGAATTCATGACTTTTTTTTTTCATTTTTCTTTCCTTTTCTTTCTTTTTCTTTTTTTCTTTCTTTTCTTTCTTTTTTTTTTTTTTTGGCTAGATGGTTTAGTCACTAAGTCGTAGTCAGCTAGACTCCTCTATAGGATTCTCCAGGCAAGAATGCTAGAGTGGGTTGTCATTTCCTTCTCCAAGGGGTCTTCCCAACCCAGGAATAGAACCTGGGTCTCCTTCATTGCAGGCAGATTTTCTACTGACTGAGCTATGAGGGAAGCCCTTTTTTTTTCCTGGCTATAGTTAGTGTGATAAATCATTGATACATGGACATAAGTTTGAGCAAACTCCAAGAGATAGTGAAGGACAGAGAAGATGCGTGCTGCAGTTCATGGGATCACAAAGAATCAGAAATGATTTAGTGACTGAACAGCAACAATGATGCAATAAACAACTTCATATTGGTCACTTCATGATCACTACCTAGGATAGTGGGAAATTAATGACCCATGGGTCAAATCTTTGACCAAGAAAAAGAGGTCAGAAGATGTATTTTCTGGTTTCCTTGACACTACTTGCCAAAGGTCTATCCTAAAGTGCAATAGACTATGGGGTCTCTCTGAAGATGGTCTTAGGAGAAGAAGAAATCCATTGCATCTGATGCTAAGAAGCAGTCAGTTTTGTTGCACACCTCTTTATAAATATTCTCTTTTCTTATTAGTCAATTCTCCTTTTGCCTTACTACTGCTTCCTAGGATTGCATATCCAATAAGGAATCAGAATACAAACTCTTGCCTCAGGCTCTGTTTCTTACAAATCTGAACTGAGGAAAATATTTTCACAGTTTTTTCCTTGCCTGTATACAACTTCTACTATCATTTATTTTGAGTTGTTCTTTCAACTGACTCATTATCATAAAGAGAAATAAGACATCAGTTAGAAGAAACAGAATGTAAATCTAAAAATATCTACAGAGAAATAGAAATAATGCTATCAAATCACAAATAAATACTATTATCCATCAACTTTTAGTTTGTGTTCTCTTCCCTTTCTGTCTCTGTCTCTCTCTCCATCTTCCTCAGTAACAATATCATAGGGACATTAAATATGTATAGTGACACACTTAGTCTTTCTTCCAAAGTTGGGGGATTGAAAAAACATTTAGAATGGCTTTTCATACTCTGTCATTAAATCAATGCTTTTTCTGTGTATCACTTGATAACAATGATAAGAGTCCAGTATTTAGAGGGAAATGTGCTAGGCACTGAACTTCCAAGGTAGTGCTCATGGTAAAGCACACACTTGCCAATGCAGGAGACATAAGACAATTGTGTTTGATCTCTGGGTCAGGAAGATCCCCTGGAGAAGGGCATGGCAACCCGCTCCAGTGTTCTTTCATAGAGAATACCACAGACAGACGAGTCCAGTGGGCTATAGTCCATAGGGTAGCAAAGAGTCAGACATGACTGAAGTGACTTAGCATGCATGCATGTGCTAGGTACTATGAAGATGAAAATTGGGATAATTCCTATGCTAAATCTCCCAGAAATTCAGAATCAGGAGAGGAGACCCAAACTAGGATTTAAAATATATAGATATAGATATGGACATATAGATGTTCTCATTTAGTATATATTCAATTACACCTTGAATAAACTCTCCTTTATATTTCTAAAAGTCCATAAAGAAAATTGAGCATGGAAGAATTGATGCTTTTGAACTGTGGTGTCAGAAAAGACTCTTGAGAGTCTGTTGGACTGCAAGGAGATCCAACCAGTCAATCCTAAAGGAAATAAGTCCTGAATATTTATTGGAAGGACTGATGCTGAAGTTCCAATACTTTGGCCACCTAATGCAAAGAACTGATCCATTTGAAAAGACCCTGATGCAGGGAAAGATTGAAGGCAAGAGGAAAACGGGACAACAGAGAATGAGATGGTTGGATAGCATCACTGACTCAATAGAAATGAGTTTTAGTAAGCTCCAGGAGTTGGTGATGGACAGGGAAGCCTGGTATACTGCAGTCCATGTGGTTACAAAGAGTCGGATATGACTGAGCCACTGAACTGATTGATTATGGTAAATCTCAGTTTTGATTATGCATAAAAATCAACTAGAAACTAACATTAAGATCCATGCCTCTTCTAGGAATTCTAATTTAATTGTACTGGAGTGGAGGGGTGGGCTCATGTATTATATTACACAAAAGCTCCCCAGGAGATTCTGCAATATATTCTCCCGTTAAGAAATTGTTCTACTTCTTTGAGCACACCTGATAAATTAAGACTTGTATGCTCTTTTCTCTTGCCCAAGTTCATGCTATTCTGGGGTGTTTATTTTTTATTTAGCTAATAAGCCCTTTAATGTTCCTTTCATTCAACAGCCCCAGAAGTCAGATGAATAGGCTTAGCTTTTCAAGGTAGTCAGTAGAACCACAGGAAGTGATCTACCCTTCTTTCCTCACTTACACTTGGCTCCAGTGCCTGATTCTGGAGAAAAAAATACATGGACACTTTTTCCCTAAATGTCTAGAAATTATTATTTTGGCAGGATAAACTACTGACTACACAAATTCGCAGCAGCTACTTCAGCGGCCATAGCATTCTATTTTGAATCCTGGTGGAAAAAACAGCCCAAGAATCTACAGTACTGCTTGTTTTTAACAGTTCCTCCTTTCATATGAATAACTGTTTAGTTTTACTTCTCTCTGATATACCTTTAGTCAACACTGTTTACATATCCCCTCTATTTTTCTTTATTATTTCTTGATCTTTAATAATTACACAATAACTCAGCTCATTCATCTTACTAACTTCACTTAGTTTTAAATATTAGCTTGCACTTTTTGTAACTGAACAACATAATTGAAGATTATTAAATGCATTTTATATGTTGATGGCCAACCATATTTATTTTGATGATTTTTTCATATATGCCAGTAGAAATTATTTAGCATTTTAATTTTCATTAGCTTGTATATATTTCAAAGCTCCTAATATAAATGAAGGATCTCATTACAATAACTGCTTAAATCTTAGGGCCATGGGGAAACATGTGTTTTTTTTGCTGAACAATTTTGTTTCCTTATACTAAATCAAAGTATTGCATAACTTAATAGCTTGCCCTTAATATTTTGGCTGCTGGGAAGCTCAGGGATAAGTTTATGTTTTTGCTATTTGTTTACAATATGATACATGAGCTTTTATTGTAAACTAGTTTAAATCCTTTTTTAAATAGTTAAAAAAATTAGTTAGTTTCAGTCAGTATGTTAGCATTCTAAATGCTTTCAAGAGCCAAACATGGAGAGAAAATTCAAGATATTGTCGCAAGCTTAGATAAATTCATTCTGCTTTTGTGCATGTGAAACTTTAATAAGAAATACATTAAAATCAGCTAGACAACAACTCTTCCAACACCCTCTTCCAACAACACAAGAGAAGATTCTACACATGGACATTACAATGGACAATACCAAAATCAGATTGATTATATAATTTGCAGCCAAAGATGCAGAAGCTCTATATAGTCAGCAAAAACAAGACCAGGAGCTGACCATGGCTCAGATCAAGACCGCCTTATTGTCAAATACAGACTTAAATAGAAGAAAGTAGGGAAAACCACTAGACAATTAAGGTATGACCTAAATCAAATCCCTTACCATTATACAATGGAAGTGACAAATAGATTCAAGGGATTATATCTGATAGACAGAGTGCCTGAAGAACTATGGATGGAGGTCCTTGACATTGTACAGGAGGCAGGGATCAAGACGATCCCCAAGAAGAAGAAATGCAAAAAAGCAAAATGGTTGTCTGAGGAGGCCTTACAAATAGCTGAGAAAAGAAGAGAAGTGAAAGGCAAAGGAGAAAATGCAAGATATACCCATTTGAATGCAGAGTTCCAAAAAACAGCAAAGAGACAAGAAAGCCTTTCTCAGTGATCAATGCAGAAAAATAGAGGAAAACAATAGAATGGAAAAGACTAGAGATATCTTCAAGAAAATTAGAGATACCAAGGCAACTTTTCATGCAAAGCTGAGCACATAAAGATCAGAAATGGTATAGACCTAACAGAAGCAGAAGATATTAAGAAGAGGTGGCAAGAAAACACATAACCATACAAAAATGATATTCATGACCCAGATAATCATGATACTGTGATCACATGCCTATAGCCAGACATCCTGGAATGCTAAGTCAAGTGGGTCTTAGGAAGCATCACTATGAGCAAAGCTAGTGGAGGTGATGGAATTCCAGTGGACCTATTTCAAATCCTAAAAGAAGATGCTGTGAAAGTGCTGCACTCAACATGCCAGCAACTTTGGAAAATTCAGCAGTGGCCACAGGACTGGAAAAGGTCAGTTTTCATTCCAATCCGAAAGAAAGGCAATGCTAAAGAATGTTCCAACTATCGCACAATTGCACTCATCTCACTTGCTAGCAAAGTAACGCTCAAAATTCTCCAAGCCAGCCTTCAATAGTACATGAACTGTGAACTTGCAGATGTTCAAGCTGGATTTAGAAAAGGCAGAGGAGTTGGAGATTAAATTGCCAACATCCATTGGATCATTGAAAAAACAAGAGAATTCCAGGAAAACATCTACTTCTGCCTTATTGACTATGCAAAGCATTTGACTTTGTGGGTTACAACAAAGTGTTGAAAATGTGAAGTAATGGGAATACCAGACCACCTGATTTACCTCCTGAGAAATCTGTATGCAGGCTATGAAGCAATAGTTAGACCTGGACATGAACAATGTACTGGTTCCAAATCAAGAAAGGAATACATAAAGGCTGTATATTGTCACCCTGCTCATTTAACTTATATGCAGAATACATCATGAGAGATGCTGGACTGGATGAAGCACAAGCTGGAATCAAGATGGCTGGGAGAAGTATCAATAACCTCAGTTATGCAGATGACACCACCATTATGGCAGAAAGCAAATAAGAAATAAAAAGCCTCTTGATGAAAGTGAGAGAGTGAAAAGGTTGGCTTTAAAGTCAATATTCAGAAAACTAACATCACGGAATCCAGTCCTGTCACTTGATGGCAAATGGATGGGAAAACTCTGGAAATAGTGACATTTTATTTCTTTGGGCTCCAAAATCTCTGCAGGTGGTGACTGCAGCCATGGAATTAAAAGATGCTTGTTCCATGGAAGAAACGTTATGACCAACCTAGACATAATATTAAAAAGCAGAGACATTACTTTGACAAAGAAGATCCATGTAGTCAAAACCATGGTTTTTCCAGTAGCCATGTATGAGTGTGTGAGTTGGACTATAAAGAAAGCTGACCACCAAGAATTGACGCTTTTGAACTGTGGTGTGGGAGAAGACTCTTGAGAGTCCCTTGGACTCAAGGAGGTCCAACTAGTTCATCCTAAAGGAGATCAGTCCTGAATATTAACTGGAAGGACTGATGCTGAAGCTGAAACTCCAATCCTTTGGCCACGTAATGTGAAGAACTGACTCATTTGGAAAAAACCCTGATTCTGGCAATGATTGAGGGCCAGAGTAGAAGGGGACGACATAGGATGAGATGGTTGGGTGGCATCACCGACTCAATGGACATGAGTTTGAGTAAACTCCTGGAGTGGTTTTGGACAGGGAGGCCTGACTTACTGTAGTCCATGGGGTTGCAAAGAGATGGACACAACTGAGCGACTGAACTGACTGAACTGAGAGAATGCTCAAAAATTTAATTAGGAATTCAGAAAAGAGGGGAAAATGTAATTCAGAATTTCCTGAATTTAAATATAGAATTTTAAATCTCTTACTTTTTCCCATATCTACTAATTTATCTCACCAAATAAACTATGTTTGAAACTTTCTTATATGCTTGCCCTTCTGTTCAGTTAACAGGAATAATATGGAAGAATTATGCTCTTTTATATGTATAGATTGCTTACTTAATGGCTTAGCAGGTGAAGAATCATCCTGCAATGCTAGAGACACATGAGTCACAAGAAATGGCAATCCATTCCTAGAAAATTCTTTGCCTGGAAAATTCAATGGGAGAACAGTCTGGCGGGCTACAGTCCATGGGGTCTAAAAGAATTGGACAATACTGAGGACACGGCACCACGCCACCACATACACACACACACACACACACACATATATATATAAAAGATAGATATGAATAGATAAACACATGCATATGTGTGTATGCAGGATGGCTTTCCTTAGCTCTCTCCTCTTCTCATCTTTGTTTCTAAATTTCTACAATGAGGAAAGTGGGAGAGGTGGCTGCTTTCCAAAATTCTCTCTAATGCCTAACAAATTGAAAGCTTCCAAGAAATTTTCAATCAATCCATCATTATCAGTATCACACGCTGAAGGGACACAAGTTATTTTCTGGGTGAGTACACTAGTTGCCCTGGATACTGACCATTATTCTCCTCTCTTCTTAGAGAGTCCAGCTTCAGTAATATTTTCATTTGCACAACTAACCAAGCTGAACCATCACTGAAATGTATGTGGATTTAAATCAAAGGGAGTATATTAAGAAATGAACACCATTAACCCTACTGCAATAAAATTCTTACCTTACCAAATAGGAATATCAGTTGTACAGATTCCAGAATATTACTCTGGATAGTTGAACCCTACAAAGTAGATAAGCTTTGATTTTCATCTATTTTTTAAGTTGTTTACTTTTTCATTTAATTCAGGGAAACATTTTTATAATTTTTCTTTCAGTTTATTCATCCATTTACTCATTGGTTCAAGAAATATTTGCTGAATACAGCAATGTACAAGACTTCAGGCTACTTACTTTTGGAGATACAAATATGAAAAAAAAATTCTAGTCTTCAGATGCTAGTAATCCTATAGAAGAGGCAATGAGGCAATTATGATTTATTGTAATTGTTATAATTAATGCTTATATAAATGTATATGTGTGTAGTGACAATCACTACACAATATTGATTTATTTTTAAATTTTTATTATTCAAGGGGAATTTTATAAGATTTAATATTTGTTGGTTATTGTCAGGTAACAAGACAGAAAGAAAGATAGTTCTAAGTCATATCCGACTCTTGCAATCCCCTGAACTGTATCCTGCCAGGCTCCTCTGTCCATGGAATTCTCCTGGAAAGAATACTGGAGTGGGTTGCCATTTCCTTCTGTAGGTTGCATACAATAAAAAGTAACCCTTCAGAAATATATCCTATGAGGCATAAACTATTTGTTTTATTTTACAGAAAAAACCCAGGCACAAAAAGAATAAGAAGATGCCCCAAGTCTATGAAACATAACCAAAGGTAGAGTTATAAAATGTTAAAGCTGGAAGAAAATTGTGAACTTAGCTCATTTACATAATGAGCTGAGATTGAAAAAGACACACTCAATTGCTGGAGGTTACACAACTCTTTACAACTGAGAGTCAGGAATTAGAAACAATTTAACATCAATTTCAGATTTTTTTTTTCCGCTCCCTTCTTCTTCTTACTTGGCCAATTGTATTTGGCAGTGTCATATCATCATATGCACTTTGTTGCATTCACTCCGTGATAATGCGTACACATTGTAGAATTAGAAATGATAAAATTTAGATAACGCAAGCCATTGTCTATTTTCACAAGCTTTGTGTCTCTCACGTGGAGGCCCAGGGTTTCAACCCCTTTGTGTGTTCACTCACTCAGTCATGTCTGACTCTTTGTGACCCCATGGATTATAGCCTGCCAGTTTCCTCTGTCCTTGGAATTCTTCAAGCAAGAATACAGGAGTGGGTTGCCATTTCCTACTCCAGGGGATCCTCCTGACCCAGAGATTGAACCTGTGTCTCTTGAGTCTCCTAAATTGGCAAGCGAACTCTTTACCACCTGTGAAGACCTTCAGTGTCTCTGGGGTCTAGTAAATCATGTCACACCATGTGTGCTTAAGTAAATCTTATCTCGTTTAATGCCACTGTCAATACATACACAAACATTTTGCTGTTTTTGAGACTTGTAGAGCATAGCTTATATTAATATCTTTTAAAATATTTTATAAAACAATATATATAAGTCACATCCTTTTGATACTGACTTCTGCTTCTGGCAAGATAAAGGAGACATTTTCTTGATTACTCTCACTAAAAACAACTAAAAAGCTGTAAAACATATATTAAAAAAAAATGTAAGAACACTGAAATTAGAGAAAGTAACTCGGCTATGGATCTCGGGACCAAGGAGCAACATGGCGGTGGGTTTTATTTTTGTTTCACATACCTCAGACTTGGAAATGAATAAGATGACAACCCAGGAATGCCAAAATGCACAAGAAGGAAAAACAAAAACCTGAAAAGATTTTTGAAGCCAAAAGACCAGGAACGATTCTAATTTGTAAGGCAGAGAACTTTTAGACAGTAATTGCTCCACTCTAGGCAAATACCACATAGAAACAAACAGTTCAACAGACTGTGACTCATCCAAACCCACAGCAGCCAAGGCCTATGGGAAGCCTGGAGTCCTACCCTTAGTAATGACTTACCCTCTCCCTCCCCTCTGTAGTGATGTCAGAGGAAGCACAATGGAGAATCAGGATTTTCACAGTCATCCAGTGGTAATGAGGCCACCTCCACAGTGGTGACAGTGGAGACCTGATGGGGAGCTGGAACTCATATCCCCATCCTGCCTAGGTGTCTACAAAGGCTACATGAGGAACTTAGGCTTTGACTTCCACAAGGAAAGAGCCCTTACTTTTCTCTGCCAGAGTTACACCAGAGAAAGTCAGTTAAAGCAAAAGGCTTAAACAAGATGCAGAATTTCACACAATAAAACAACAATAAAAATTCCAGGTTCAGTGGAAGAGTCACTCATCAAAGCACAAACCAGGAAAATATTAAAACATCTAATGTGAATTTGTAAAATCTGTTTTTCACTTCATACATACTAACTCTCCCATGAAATAGCTATATTTTATGTCATCATTTTTAATAGATATATACAATTGTGTTATTTTTTCTTTTTTTATTTAATTTGCTTTTTTATTTTTGTATTTCTATTTAATCACTTACCATTCTTAAACATTGGAAAGTAACCTTATTTAAATATTAGAAAATTGTTAAGTTCAGATTATAATTTGAGTAACTATTAATATTCAGGGACACTTGAAACATATTAAAGATAGTACTGGGTATAATAACCAGAATATTGAAAGGTGTCTCTTGAATTCAAAGACACATCAAAAGCAATAAACATCTGACTTTTTAGAAGCACTACAAGATTCAGTAGTCAATGGACTTGTTTGTAATATACCTGATTGCATGCCTGTTACATATTAATAGCAGATGATAGATATAGTCATTTCCTTATATTCCATTGGCTCATCTGTTAGGATTCAACTCCACAGAATGCTTTCACTAATAGACACACACTCTCCTTCTTGGATATGGTCCATTCAGCTGTTGATAGGCCCAGCATCTCATGTGTTTGAGATATTAGAGTTGAAAAGTCACTTGCTGTCAGGAGATTTTGCTTCATGTCTCATTTAAAACAATTTGCCATCTTAGTAGTGTAGGATGGGGCAGTCACAATCCATGTAAATTGAGGGATGGCTTCAAATGCTTTACCAGTTTTGAAAATCATACCACCCAAGGCAATGCAGCTCCAAAGGGTTTGAGTATCTAGTACAGCACCCCTGATATGAGTCTGCCTTCACAGCTGTCACATTCATGACGGTTCTTCACTACTGAAAAGATCTTGATCACTTCCTCATGTTTTCTCTGACTTTTGCAAATTTACATATTGAAATATGCCCTATGTTTATTATGAATTACTTTATATTTATTTATATTTACTTATACTTAGATATTAATTTGGGCTTCTTTGGTAGCTTAGCTAGTAAAGAATCTACCTGTAGTGCAGGCAACCTCAGTTTGATTCCTGGGTCTAGACGATCCACTGGAGAAAGAATAAGCTACCCACTCCAGTATTCTTGGGCTTCTCTGGTGGCTCAGACTGTAAAGAATCTACTTGCAGTGCGAGAGACCTGGGTTCGATCCCTGGATTGGGAAGATCCTCTGGAGGAGGGCATGGGAACCAACTCCAGTATTCTTGCCTGGAGAATCCAGTGGACAGAGGAGCCTGGCGGGCTACAGTCCACAGGGCTGCAAAGAGTCAGACACTATTGAGTGACTAATCACAGCATGGATCTTAAATTGGTTTTTAAAAAGTTGTCTACCTATACATATAGTACAAAATTTCACTTCGAAATAGATAGGAATGGGAATGCTAAAGAACATTTTTTTTTTAATGAAAAAAAGAAAAAAAAAAGGCAGGTAGGAGGGGGCGCCACATTTGGGGACTTCCCTAGCAGTCCTGTGGTTAAGACTGAACTTCCACTGCAGTTCTGTTCCTGCCCCCCCAGTCAGGGAACTAAGATATCTCAAGACACACAGCTTAGCCAAAAAATTAAAAAATGAAAAAAATAATAAAATAATAAAAGGACATTGACTCTAATAGAGAGTTGGGAACTATGACTGGCATTCAATATTGGACACAAGAATGTTAAATATCAATGTAGCCTTATGTGCCTTCAGTTTCCTAATTTGTCAAATAATATTGGATTATTCCAGCTAATGGTGGAAAAATTTCCAGTTTACTGAATTTTTTAATGACTGTGTATGCTGACATGGATTTTTAAGTCAAACATTCAAATTTTTAAATTAAAATGTTTTATATTTAAAGAAATATTGAAACTGCAATGTCATTTCTTTGGTGATAGGATGTGGCTTTGACTTGGCTAAATAATTTAAACTTGGCATGTTTTCAGAAAACTCACTTTTCTGGGCATCAAAATCTACTGCCTAAGTTTCACAGTTCAGCATAAAACTATATTATCAAAAAAAGTGGATAAGATAGGCATTTATAGACTGGGGAGAAGATACAGATAGATAATAGATTCATTTGATAGATATAGGTAGATAGATTTATTTCTTAATTCAGTTATGGTATGGAATAACTGATTCTATAAGGAGAAATAAAGAATATGGTGCCATAAAAATAGGACATCAAATATTCTTGTGGTTGATCTTACTTTTAATTGACTAATTAATAAAAAAGCTGCTTTTTCTGTGTCAGAAGGAAAAACTCCTTTTCCTTTCCAGTCAAAAATGTTTGCTATCAGAGTGTGTTTATCTAGAAGATAGATTATCCTGCATTCTTCTCATTCTAAGGATAGGTCTTAGGACTTGGTATTTCTGCCTGGGAATATACTCTAAACAAACAAACAAAAACTCTGGAAAAAGTTTCTAAAAGAATGTGAAAAGTAAGAAACATCAGCTATTGCAGTTTCTAGGAACATAAACAACATCTCTTCTGGAAAGATCTGTGTCACTCAGGTACAGATGCCTTCCAAGAAATGATTAACACTTATATGGTAACACCAGGGAGAAAGGTTATAATCAAGCTGTCTTAGCCCCTGTCAGCATTAGTTATTGTTTTATCTACTGGAGCAGCGGATATAGAACAGAAATAAAAATAAAATAGAATGAAATTATGATCTGTTTCCCCCTAACAACAGCAGGATTCAATTGCATATTGCTAAATAGAGAACGCTCCCCTCAATAAAATTTGTGGGTAGCACCACCAAACAATTTAATATGTTTTTAAAATTCAAAGAAAATAGCCAATTATTATATTTTTATCAATATAGATCACATTTAAACTGTGTGTACTTGTATTTTCTTATGACCTCATTCCAAAATAAAACAGGAAAATAAAATATAACTCAATTTTGAATTTGTATAGCTAAATGAATTTGTTTAGCTAAATATTATCACATAAGTATATGAAAAAAAGTAAAATGTATTTTTCAAAACACAGTTTTTCCAATTTCTCTTTTGAAGTTTGAAAGGATCTCTTTCCTTAATCTACTGATTAGTAATGAGATCTGTAGTATTCCTATAATAAATTAAGTGACTGTAAATAGCTTATCAGTATTTTTTCAAATACCTACAAACTCTTGGATTGGATTCTCTGGTAGCTCAGAAGGTAAGGAATCTGCCTGCAATGGGAGAGACCCAGGTTCGATCCCTGGGTCAGGGAGATGTCCTAGAGAAGGAAACGGCAACCCACTCCGGTATTCTTGCCTGGAAAATCTCATGGATGGAGGAGCCTAGTAGGCTACACAATCCATGGGGTTGCATAGAGTCAGACAGGACTGAGCGACTTCACTACAAACACTTAAGCCCATGGCATACCGTGCTAAAAAACAAATAAATAAAATAAAAAAAAAATAAAAAAAATTCCTGATAAGAATAAAGCTACACAGAGTGTTCCATTCTAAAGAATGCAGAAGAGCATTTAAAGGTTTTAAGATATAATGCAGGAATTAAGCCTATCAGACTATGTTTAAACCATAGCTTAAAAAAAGTACATGACCACAGTTGATTCAAGAGACGACAGGCTCTTTAAACATATTGTTGGACAGCAATGACACTGTACTGAGTTTGTAGACTCAAAATGCCCAGATATACAATCATCTTTTCAAACTTTATCAATTAACTTAATAGATAGCTTGCTTCCTTTTCATTAAAAAATATGTACTCTTAAATATTTCAGGTTGTAATGGCCAGATTTATTCCACTCTGTCAACTCCCCTGGGGATATTTGATCTCTGTTTCAGTAGCTGCTCTCCACTCATCCCTGTGTCATTCAGAGCCAGAAAATACTTAACAATGGGAGGAAATGTTTCTTTCTGAAATGATTGTTCCTCTGATCACTTCTTTATATTACATTGTCTCAGCACAATTTGACTTCATAAATTGAACAACATTTTACATCTCTTCTTATGTTTCTGGGCATGGTCTTTCATAGACTATTTTAACCTCCTAGATTTTCTACTTCCTAAATATCACTATTTTTAACTCTATGATCTTACACTATCACACATTTTTGCAGTCCCTTCTACAATGCATTCCAAAATGTAAAAATGAAATTTGTTATGTTGGTTGCATGCATGCATGCTAAGATGCTTCAGTCATATTCAACTCTGTGCAACCTGATAGACTGTAGCCCACCAGGCTCGTCTGCCCATAGGACTTTCCAGGCAAGAATACTGGAGTGAGTTGTCATGTCCTCTTCCAGGGGATCTCCCTGACACAGGGATCAATGGAACCCAAGTCTCTTATGCCTTCTACTTGGTAGGTGAGTCCTTTATCACCTGCACCACCTGGAAAGCCCCATTATGTTAGTTATCTGATCTATTTAAAATATAGATAGTGCATGTATATTGCTATTGTTGAATCATTAACTCATATCTGACTGCATCTGCAACCCCATGGACTGTAGCCCACCAAACTCCTCTGTCCATGGGATTTTCCAGGCAAGAATACTGGAGTGGGTTGTCATTTCCTTCTCCAGGGGATCCTCCTGACCCAGGGATTGAACCTAGGTCTCCTGGCAGATTCTTCATTACTGACCCATCAGGGAATATATATATATATATATATATATAGATAGATAGATATAGATATATAGATAGATAGATAGATAGATAGATAGATAGATAGATATTTATATAGATAGATAGATAGATAGATAGATAGTTGAATTGATAGGTATATCAATTACAGTAGTATTGTTGCCCAAGGGGAGTGATATAGGAAAGAATAGACATAGCAGGAAAAACACACAAACATGCACAAAAGTGCCTTGCACAGAGAGATGAACTGAACTAAAGATTAGAATGAGTGAACGAGTCACATGCACATTTTTCAGATAAGGAACTCTTAGCTCTGTGAGGATTTAAAAAGAAATCTGATACCAAAAATACTCTTTGATTTCTAAGACTTCAACTCAAATGAACAAGCAAAAATCAAATTAATAACTGATACTGTTCACACTTTTGTACATACAATTAAAAATATAAAATTGAGGAGTGAATGGTAGGGTATTAGACAAACTGGTCTACTTGTTCAACAGTTGTCTGATGAGATAATAATTTTTAAAGCTTTTGGGACTTCTAAAATATGATATCATATCTGCAGAATTTTATTTCAGAATAAGTTGTAATTTTTCTCCCTTAGAAAATGTCCCTTTTTAACATCTTGAAACATAAGGCAGGTTACATATTTATACTTTTCTAAAGACAGTAGGAGATGACCCAGATCCTCAGTTATACTCTCAGTCTCAAAATTCTATGGTTATATTAGTAATAAATTATATAAACAGCTGAGTGGTTATGAAGATAGGCAAAAATGCAGTAAGTATTCAGAAATTTAGGTTAATTTAGAAATGAAATTCAGGAACAAATAACAAATTCTAGTTGTAAAATCATGATTAAAATATAGGAAACAGTGGCTATCACAAAGAATATATAAGTTAGTGGTGGATTAGTGGTAAATTCAAGGTAACCATGATGAACACTGGTGATAGAATCTGGATAACCAGCAAAACAGCCAGATGTATGTAAGAAGATAATAAATTTTGAAATTTTTTTCCCCAATTTTCAGGCCCAACCAGAAATTCTCATGTTTAATCTTATTTCTTGAAGAGACAGAGGAAAAGGATTATGTAATTCTAAATTTGAGACAAAATGGATAAACCCATATCCTTTAATGGTCTCTTCTCAATGCTTTCAACTTAATGGACAGAAATCTTTTTGTCCAGATTTGCTGAAATATAATTTATATAAAACATTATATAAGTTTAAAGTGTTGAACATAATGATTTGTGTATATACTGTCAAATGGTTACTATAATAAAGTTAGTTAATATATCTATCATCTCACATAGGTAAAATTTTTGTTGTTGTTGTTGGTGGTGGTAAAAGCTTTAAAATATACTCTCTTAGCAATTTCAATGGCAATCCACTCCAATATTCTTGCCCGGAGAATCCCCTGGATGAAGGAGTCTAGTGGGCCAGAAGCCACGCAGTCACAAAGAGTCAGTCAAGACTGAGCGAGTTTACTTTCTTTTCCTTCTTTTTTTAGCAACTTATATAGTACAAATAAATATATAGTACATTATTTTTTTACTACAGCAAGCCAGAAACTATTCTGGTTTGGACAGAGATGGGAAATGGAAAGTTGGAATCATAACTATGCATATGTATATTTTTAATGGCAAAAAAATTATTTGAGTTAGATTAGAACTGTTTGATTGCTGGACCACCTAGAGTAGCTTTAATTGCCATACATAATAAGGGACAGAGGAGGGGAAAAGAAAACCAGATACATAAAAAATAAGCGAAAAGAGATTAAAAGTTATGATGAGGTGTTATAGAAGTATTTTCTGTATTGGGCCATAATAGAAAATTATACCATATTCAGTATAATAATTCACCTATCTTTTCAAAAGCATTAACCCACTAAATTCATTTAGGATTTCTTTGCTGTATTCTGAGGCAAACTTTTATATTATATTCTCATAATAACACTGAGAATTAGGAAGAATATTTACATATCAGAAAAATAAAATTTATAAAGAAAGTGAAGTTGCTCATTCACGTCTGACTCTTTGAGACCCCATGGACTGTAACCTACCAGGCTCCTCCGTCCATGGGATTTTCCAGGAAAAGGTACTGGAGTAGGTTGCCCTTTCCTTCTCCAGTCCTTCTGATGGAGGCCTAGCCCATGGACAGTGTGAAAATTTATAAAGACTAAGTAATATGACTAAGGACACACAACCTTTAGCTGGAAAAGACAGACCAAGGGTTTAAGCATAGAATTCTTCAATTCTTTGGTCAGAATTATTGCCTTTTGACATCACCAACACTATGGACATGAGTTTGAGCAAACTGCAGGAGTTGGTGAAGGAAGCCTGGCATGCTGCAGTTCATGGGGTCTCAAAAGTTGGACATAACTGAGTGACTGAACTGAACTGAATTGATTGCCTTTAGTACAAACTGAACTCATCAGGTCTTAGCTGATTATTTCAGTGTTCCTTGAGCATTCAACTATCCTATATCTCTGCTACTCGAATGAAGTCCTTGTACTAGAACTTAAATCAATGCACTTCTTCCTTCAAGAGACTTACACACCTACACATGCCCATACATACACATCTATTTATATACTCAGGCAATATATGCATGTTATATGTACATACACATAAATTTAGTTAGTTGTCCTCAGATAAATATCTATATTTGTCTATATAATATAATACATATATATTTAATATATATGTGCATGGTATAGATCTATATTTATTATATAATACATAGATATATATGTACAAATATATACTCAACTGAATTAAACAGCATACTTAATGGTACAGGTTAGGTGTTAGCAAATATGGCCTGTTGTTTGGTTGCCTGTTTTTATAAATAAAGTTTTGTTGAAATACTGTCCCAGCTATTCATTTACATATTCACTATAAGGCACTGTAGTTGTGATAAGAGACAATATGGTCCATGAAGCTTCAAATATGTACTATCTGGCCCTTCAAGAAACTCACTGGAAAAGCAAAGAGCCTCAGGATCATTTTGTCATTCAGGCATGCACTGGTGCATGGTGCAGGAATGCTGTGGTAGATTCCTCCAGGTACGATCACGCAGATCTTACCCTTCTAAAATTACTTTTCAGTTGCCAAGGGCTACTGTCTTCATAATATAAGGTGAGGGCACCGAATTTTTATCATCCTACATGCTCTAAATATCTTCTGTAAGTGTTCTCCAGTGGTGGCATAAAGATTCTCCCATTAATACTTACTTGCATTTCAAAAAAAAATGACTGAGAATGTGCCTGACTGTGAACAGAATTCCATTCTTCTCTCTTCAAAGCTTCTGAGGTTGGTTTGAGGGCCCAAACGCAGAGGATAATTTCATTATTTTGCAATGTTCTTTTACCCTAGGACAACTAACCAATTTCATTTCACAATTTAAAAATTATAAATAACAGTGAAGTTTATGCAAATCACTCTAACAATACCAGTTCAACTAATAACTATAAGAAAATCAGTTATTATTTCTCCAGAAAAAGTTTTATGAGTTGGACTGTCTCTGTGGTAGTGAATGCACTCAAAATTGTCAAAATATTATCAGCAGTTTCGCTTGCCACTGAATAGATTATCCAGTTTGGTTGGTTCAAATAATTAGTTATTTTAAAATCTCTTAACATGCATACTTTAGCAAGTATAAAGCACATATGTTTCAAATGTGTCATCTATCAAATCTATAATCAGGGAATTCTCAGTTAACTTACATGTCTCTGGGATCCATCATATTCACATCTTTCAATTTTTCCTAGGCTGCCATCTGAGAAATACAGCTTCTCTGCACGGTGATCAATGGTGAGTCCATTTGGAGTGAGTATGTCTGTACTGACCACCACTTGAGCATTTTTCCCAGTAAGAGTTGATCTCATGATACTTGGATGCTGTTCATTCCAGTTGGTCCAAAACATTAAACTAATTAAAATGAAAATTGTGATAATAGGTTAAATTTTTTATCAATAGTAACAATATTAGAAGAAACATGGCAATGTCAAACTATTTAAAATAAAGCAAAATTGGCTCATAGTCTCTGACCCTTGAGGAAGTCTAGCAATAAGGAGAGAAATGTATATTATATTTGCGTATTTTTTCCAGTTTCTTAAATGACCTGGAAACTATTTCTGAAAAGTAATTATTTCTCAAATAGCAATTTAATTAAATTGAATCAGTTTGATACACAGTAAAGATTTATTTGAATCAAAGAAAAATAGTTATCTTAAATTTCCTATGAACTGCAAATGTACTCTGATTTTTTATTATCATGCTTCAGGAAATCGTGTGTTATAATTTTGGATATCGGTCTTAACCTAACAATATTTCTCTTCTTCAGTTGGTAAAAACAAAAACCTCTCTCTCTTTCTAGATTTTCTTTTTTTAAAAAATATTTTTTTAATTGCCTGGGCTGGGTCTTCGTTGCTGCACAGCCTTTATCTCTAGGAGCAGTGAGTGGGGGCTACTCTCTAGTTTCATCACACAGGCTTCTTACTTTGGTGGCTTGTCTGGTTATGGACACACTTCAGAGCACCTGGGCCTCAGTAGCTCAGCACACAGGCTCAGTAGTTGCAGTTCAGGCTCTAGAGCAGGGTCTCAGTAGTTGTGGCACACAGGCTTGATTGCATTACAGAAATCCCAGACCAGATATCCAACCTGTGTCTCCTGCACTGGCAGGTAGATTCTTTACCACTGAGTCACTACGGTAGTCCTAGATTTCTTTCTTTCTTTCTTTTTTTTTTTTTAAATTCTGCATTCCTCTCTGTATATGTTTTAGATAGATACAATTACTAAACTCCTGCATTTCTTTAATGAATTTTCCCCCTCCTCTGTCAGTGTGGTTTTTCTATAAATTATAATATACTGTTACTAGAATTACAGGGGTTATTCTCAAATCCTTAAGGGTAAGATATGTTACTTACAGTCTTAACAGAATATTTTAAATCAGTGTTTGCCAAACTATTCTCTGAGGAAGGCCAAGGATTCTGTTAGCACTTAAACGTTACTGGAAGAGCAGAAAGGCTGTAGGGTTCTCCAAGGCCTATTTTTATTTAACCAGCTCTTCTTTCCCCCGCTTTAAGACTATCTCTAAGAGTTTATTTGAAGATAAATTTTTGAAATCAAGGAAGGCAGGCAAGAATGGAAAGCATAAGGAAGAGAAGGAAAGAGAGAGCAAAGAAGGAAGGAAGGGAGAAAGGAAGGAAATGAGGGTGGGAGAGAAGCCAGGAAGAAGAGGAAGGGAGAAAGGAAGATGGTAAAGAGAGAGACTTATAGGCAGGTGACATTACATTTTTAGAAAGTATGTTTAATAAATATTTACAAACAAAAGCTACTTGAAAATATTTCACATTTATAACAAGATAGCATATATTATACCTATGTATAGTCACATAAAGACAAGGTAATAGCCACACTAATTATTCAATATGTAGTTTTTGAATATTATGCCAAAACTTATTATTGGACAATATACAACTTTACAAAAAAGAAAAACTTTTTCTTCTTTCTTAGTTTTCTGAATGTTGAGTTTTAAGCCAATTTTTTCACTCTGCTCTTTCACTTGATCAAAAGGCTTCTTAGTTCTTCTTTGCTTTCTGCCATAACAATGGTATCATCTGCATATCTGAGGTTATTTATATTTCTCCCGGCAATCTTGTTTCAAGCTTGTGCTTCATCCAGCCTAGCATTTCTCATGATGTACTCTGTGTACAAGTTAAATAAGCAGGGTGAAAATATACAGCCTTGATGTACTCCTTTTCCTATTTGGAACCAGTCTGTTGTTCCATGCCCAGTTCTAACTGTTGCTTCCTGACCTGCATACAGATTTCTCAGGAGGCAGGTCAGGTGCTCTGGTACTCCCATCTCTTTCAGAATTTTCCACAGCTTTTATGATCCACACAGTCAAAGGCTTTGGCATAGTCAATAAAGCAGAAATAGATGTTTTTCAGGAACTCTCTTGCTTTTTTGATGATCCAGCGGATGTTGGCAATTTGATCTCTGCTTCCTCTCCCTTTTCTAAAACCAGCCTGAACACTGGGAAGTTCATGGTTCAAGTATTGTTGAAGCCTGGCATGGAGAATTTTGAGCATTACTTTACAAGCATGTGAGATGAGTGCAATTGTGCAGTAGTTTAAGCATTTTTTGGTATTGCCATTCTTTGGGATTGGAATGACAGTTGACCTTTTCTAGTCCTATGGCCACTGCTGAGTTCTCCAAATTTGCTGGCATGTTGAGTGCAGCACTTTCACAGCATCTTCTTTTAGGATTTGAAATAGCTCAACTGGAATTCCATCACCTCCACTGGCTTTGTTTGTAGTGATGCTTCCTAAGGCCCGCCTGACTTTGCATTCCAGGATGTCTGTCTTTAGGTGAGTGATCACACCATTATGATTATGTGGGTCATGAATATCTTGTTTTGTATAGTTCTTCTGTGTATTTTTGCAAGCTTTTCTTAATATCTTCTGCTTCCATTAGGTCCATACCATTTCTGTCCTTTACTGTGCTCATCTTTTCAAGAAATGTTCCCTTGGTATCTCTAATTTTCTTGAAGAGATCTCTAGTCTCTGATTCTATTGTTTTTCTCTATTTGTTTGCATTGATCACTGAGGAAGGCTTTCTTATCTTTCCTTGCTATTTTTTGGAACTCTGGATTCAAATGTGCATATTTTTCCTTTTCTCCTTTGTTTTTTGCTTCTCTTCTTTTCACAGCTATTTGTAAGACCTCCTCAGACAACCATTTTGCTTTTTTTGCATTTCTTCTTCTTGGGGATGGTCTTGATCCCTGCCTCCTATACAATGTCAGGGACCTCCATCCAAAGTTCTTCAGACACTCTATCTATCAGATCTAATCTCCTGAATCTATTCGTCACTTCCACTGTATAATGGTAAGGGATTTGATTTAGGTCATACCTGAATTGGCTAGTGCTTTTCCCTACTTTCTTCAATTTAAGTCTGAATTTGGCAATAAAGCATTCATGATTTGAGCCACAGTCAGCTCCTCATCCTGTTTTTGCTGACTGTTTAGAGCTTCTTCATCTTTGGCTGCAAAAAATATAATCAATTTGATTTTGGTATTAACCATCTTGATGGTCATGTATTCTCTTGTGATGTTGGATGAGGGTGTTTGCTCAAAAGGCCAACGTGTTCCCTTGGCAAAACTCTATTAGCCTTTGCCTTGCTTTATTCTTTACCCCAAGGCAAAATTTGCCTGTTACTCCAGGTAATACTTGACTTTTCTACTTTTGCATTCCAGTCCCCTATAATGAAAAGAACATCTTTTTGGGTGTTTGTTCTAGAAGTTCTTGTAGGTTTTCATAGAACCATTCAACTTCAGCTTCTTCAGCATTAGTAGTCGGGCCGTAGACTTGGATTACTGTGATATTGAATGGTTTGCCTTGGAAACACACAGAGATTATTCTGTCGCTTTTGAGATTGCATCCAAGTACTGCATTTCGGACCTTTTTGTTGACTATGATGGCTACTCCATATCTTCTAAGGGATTCTTGCCCACAGTAGTGGATATAGTGGTCATCTGAGTTAAATTCAACATTCCAGTCCATTTTAGTTCTCTGATTCCTTAGTTCAGAAAACTAAGATCATGGCATCTGGTCCCATCACTTCATGGCAAATAGATGGGGAAAAAGTGGAAGCAGTGACAGACTTTATTTTAGGGGGCTCCAAAATCACTGCAGATGGTGACTGCAGCCATGAAATTAAAAGACCCTTATTCCTTGGAAGAAAAGTTATGATCAACCTAGATAACATATTAAAAAGCAGAGACATTACTTTGCCAACAAAGGTCCATCTCGTCAAGGCTATGGTTTTTCCAGCAGTCATGTATGAATGTGAGAGTTGAACTATAAAGAAAGCTGAGCACCTAAGAATTATACTTTTGGATTGTGGTGTTAGAGAAAACTCTTGAGAGTCCCTTGGATTGCAAGGAGATCCAACCAGTCCATCCTAAAGGAAATCAGTCCTGAATGTTCACTGGAAGGACTGAGGCTGAAGCTGAAACTCCAATATTTTGGCCACCTCATGCGAAGAGCTGACTCATTTGAAAAGACCCTAACATTGGAAAAGATTAAAGGCAGGAGGAGAAGGGGACGACAGAGGATGAAATGGATGGATGGCATCATCCATTCAATGGGCCTGTGTTTAAGTAAACTCCAGGAGTTAGTAATAGATAGGGAGGCCTGATTCATGGGGTCACAAATACTCGGACACAACTGAGTGACTGAACTGAACTGAACTTCTTTCCAATCTAAAACATAACTGCCACAAATTAAGGTAAACTGGGTCATCTATGCTCTTTATTAAAATACTTCAAAGCATTTTAATCTATTCTATGGAATATTAAAGTGTTTTAAGTATTGTTTTTGTTGTTTATTTGCTCAGTCATGTCTGACTCTTGAATGTTAAAATAGTTTGTGCTTGAATCAGTAAATTTTTAAAAAAGAATAAAAAGAAATGACATTCCACTTTCTTAAATAATGGAATAGTTTTAACCATATTCTGTGAATTTTAAAATAAAACAAATAGTTTAATAGTTATGCAAATGATATGAGATATTAAACACACAAACAATTTATTGTTAATAATTTTCTAGATTGTGAGCTTTAGAATTATAGAATTTCCAAGGAATTATTACTCCTTTAATTTCACCTTTCATTTCAAAGACGAGAAAAATGAGCCCAGAGAGCTTGAGTACTATAGTTATTGAGTCAAGTTTTGAACTCAAGTAGTCCTTCATCTAGAAATTGATTTGATTTTAAGATTTATTTTAATCAATAGACATATATAAGTGATTCATAGATGTCATTAATAAGGTTAATTATAAAATATTTTATACATTAAATATTAATTACATATAATTTCCCAATTAAAATATTTTGGTGTGTTTAATTATAATTTTCACTTTATCTATTGCAAGAGGAAAGTATAATTTTAGCTTATGTAAGAAGTAATTATCAGGTAAAGCATTTATCACTTAAAGTTTATCATACATAATATCATCAGTGATCTCCCTCATGTTTGTTTGAAAATTGTCTTATAGATTCCTTTGATAAACTTTAGTGTATTTATTATTGTCCTAAGATTCTTCTGGTGGACTCTTAGGATCAATGTTACTGGCTCAACAACCAACTGTATAGTGATATGGCAGTGGTATGAGCAAAACCAGCTCTGCCTACACATCTGAAGGCCTGTATCCATCCCAGCTAAGTAACCAAACCTGTGTAAGCAGGCAACCTCGTCTTCCCCTGCATCTCTTACCCTTTAGAGTTTTAATTTTCAAGTTAAGTATGTTTAATTAAGTAAGTCAATTTTCATCTCTAGTTCTATAAGATAGTAATTCATATAGTCTTTTCATCTCTTAGGTGATCAGGGCCAGTGTTTATCAGTCATTGTTTTTTATTCTTCCATTTTTATTCAACACACCTAAAACAAGTTTTCTGTTTCTGCTCAAGGAAACCAGATTGATGTCTGTGCCCTTGTTTCATTTAAGAATAAAAATATTTTCTAGTAGTTAGCAAATATTTCTATCATATTGTAAAAGAGTGCAACTCTATAGACATATTTGTCTTCTACTTAACCTAACCTTTGTTCTTCAGTTTTCATATTATTCTTTCTTAATAGCATCATCCAAAACATGACTTTTTTCTAATTTGTTTTATTTTTATGCATTTTATATTATAGCCTGAGCAATTTTTCTTGCGATGAAATCTTCATAAGTATTACAAATGCTTGCACAATGTATCATACCAATGTGGACCACTTGACTATTGTCAGGTATCTAATGTTGAAAATAATGCGGCACACAACACTCTATTTTTATTTCCTCTGATTTCAATTGGAGTGATTGCCAGTTGTTAAAATTACTTAATTGAATTATAGAAACAGCTTTTAGGTTTTAATGCTTTTTAATAGTTTTTTTCTTTCTCAGATTTATCATTTCAATCAGTGATGCATCAGTGTCTTTTTCATATACTTATTCCATTACAGTATTGTCTCTATCTTCCCTTTCATCCTTTCATTTTGCTTTTACTGAACCTCTGATGGAAGTGATACCTGGCATTTAAAGAGTCCAGGTTTCAATCATTCACATTCCCAATGCTCTCATAAAAAATAATTTTATGAATTGTGGAAAAAGAACTTCAGAGGAAACATTTATTTTTAAAGCTAATTATAAGGTTTTGACTTATATTGAAGAAATATAAATGTCTTACTTTTGGCATTCATCTAGGGCTAGCACATGAGGATGGTCATCTTCTGACATGGCAATGACCGCTTCCCTGTCAAATGCTCCTGGCCGAGTCTGGTCCACTGTGTGCCTGGTGATGGATGAAGTAGTCGAGCTGGTCCAGTACAGGGTGTCCCAGGCTCTGTGATAGGCAAGGCCCTCAACAGAACCCACATCTGACGGGGTAAAAGAAAGAGAATAAATTCACACTTTTATCTGCAAAACTTTTGGCTTCTGAACAGAAAAAAAGCATTTACAATATACACTCTTCTTGTGTATATATGTGTGTGTTTGTTGTGTGTGTGTGCTAAGTGGCTTCTGTCATGTCTGACTCTTTGCAAACCCAGGGACTGTAGCCCACCAGGCTTCTCTGTCTATAGGATTCTCCAGGCAAGAATACTGGAGCGGGTTTCTGTGCCCTCCTCCAGGGGATCTTCCCGACCCGGGGATTGAACCTACATCTCTATGTCCCTTGCAATGAATGGCTGGCAAGTTCTTTACCCTTGCACCACCTGGAAAGCAAAATAAAGCTATATTTGTGTTATCTTATCAGTCTTATCAGCATTCTTCATAAATGCTCCAAAATAAAAATATAATAATCATGATGCTTATAATGACAGCTGATTACACACAGTAAGTCTAAGTTATGAACTGCTTGTGGAGAAGTTTATACAAAAACATGATGTTAAAGATTGAATAGTCTCATCCAAAAAAACCCTTAATTAAGTAATTGTCTTTTGTTTAGGAAACTGGTGGCTCTCTTTTATTTTCATATTTAATTATCAATTTTTTGTAACAATTTAATGATGGTTTTGAAAATCATATGTCAGAGATACTATTTAAGTGAAATAATAATGAGTTTTCTCTTGATGCTGTAGCTGGAGACATCAAGGAGAAACAACATTAAAAACTACAGTGAAGTATCAAAAAAACAAAATCCAACTCTATACTTGCGATTATCAAGCAGTGGTAGAGAATGTTTTAGTAAGTTAATGCAATATTTTTTTTTATCCTATTCAACTAATGTGTTGTAAAAACCAAAGAAAATAAAGTTAATTGCTAGCCAAAGCATGCTTTCATATAGGCAGAAAAAGATAGATGATAGTACACATAGTCTAATACTTAAAAGTGACAATATGAGAAAGAAGAGTAATCATTTTTTAAAATTGTTTCCCTAATCACAGGATAATGTAGGGTGGTTGTTTTACTTTTCATAGAAGTGTCTGAATATGCCTTTAAGTATAACCAAATTATTAAGTGTTTTGTTATTGTTTTTCTCAGAGTTAGTATTCTTAGCATAATTAAGAGAGAATACATATACATTTAATTTTGGTAGTCATGCTAAGAAATTAACATTATAATGGGCAGAGTCTTTTTATAGCTTTTCTCTTAAGGAATCTGAAAAGAATTATTCAGCTTTTCTGAAAATAGATGGATGAAAAGGGCTGTTGTTAGGTTTGAGATGGGTAAATGTTAAGTTTGATGGTCAAAAGGATTTAGAGGGAGAGAAAAACAATATTAAAGCCTTCCAAACTAAATTTCAAAATGCCATTAAAATTCTGTTCTTTGATTTTTTTCCCTACATGAAACAGAAAATCCACTAATAATAGAATTAATATCTGCCACTTATGGGGCACTGTCTTACAGTTAGGAATTGGGTAATTGTTTTGCATATATACCTTTATGTGTAAATCTACTCTGTGATGTTAGTTTTATTGTTATTCTTCCCCTAAGAAGAAAACAGAAATCTATGTTCACAGAACTAAATATATTGAAGCAAGATTCTTATCACAGGTGTGTGTGCTTCCATAAGCCTGTATGTATCAGCAGCATTATTTAGAGATGGATTTATAGCAACTATCACTTATCCTTAGTGTACATCAAGCTGGAACCAAACAAATGATTCATTAGTTTCAACTTGTCTGACTCTGGGTGAATTGTATCAGCAGTAATTTACCATGAATAACCTATTACACAGTCAACAAAACCACTTATAAGAAATTAATGTGGATGATTAGTATGGAAACCTAGGTCAGAGACGATGGAAGAAAAATTGTAAAACACAATCATAATAAAATCTGTTAAGCTTTGCTTATATGAATGATACGTATTCCTATTTGAGGTGAGTAGGTGGGAGGTTGATAATGTTTAATAGTATTTTGATTATTAATTAAGAAACCATCTATTCCACTGTATATTTAGTACTTTCATGTCACTTCAGAAATGAAGCTAACTCTATTAGTATTACAAGAAACATTCCACCCTTTCATCACCTGCAAATAGAATGAGAAATGGAATAGCTCTGAAAAAAAAATCCAAGCAAATCAGAATCATTAATCCATCTCATTCTCTATCTTCCCCTTCTACTGACTTTGACGGATCTTCTTCATGGCCAATTTTTCTTGCCAAATTAGGAGGAAACCACTTGGCATTGTCATTGAGATGAAGCAGATGTTCTTTTCTATGGCTGAGATAGTTCCAGGGTTACTAGAGTATGTAATATATCTCACTGTCCAGGTACAATATCTTTTGTTTTATTGTTTACAATATATGACAACCTGACAGTACACTTAATCATATCTGGTGCCACACTTTTAAGTATTTATTATTTAGAAAGATATTTAACTCCCTACAAAAATTATATTTGTCAATAGTAAGTAGTCAAATAAAGACATAAACCACACACCACTTTATATAAATTAGAAAACCTACAAAGACCTACTGTATAGCACAGGGAACTATAGTCAATATTTTATAATAACCTATAAGGAAAAACATCTGAAAATATATTGTTGTTGTTTGTTGTTCAGTCATGTATGACTCTTTGCAACCCATGGACTATAGCCTGCCAGGTTTCTCTGTCCATGGGGATTTCTAGGCAAGAATACTGGAGTAGGTTGCAATTTCCTTCCTCAGGGGATCTTCTCAACCCAGGGATCAAATCCACGTCTCCTGCAAGTCTCCTACATTGCAGGCTTATTATTTACCACTCAGTGGTAAAGCCCTATATGTGTATGTGTGTGTGCATGTGCATGTGTGTGTATGCATATTTTCATACATATATATGTATATTATTCATGAGGATATTAAATTGAAAATCATGAAAATATTTTACTTGAGATAACATAAAAAATATTAATGTCTATTGGGAAAACCACTAGACCAATCAAGTACGACCTAAATCAAATCCCTTAAGATTATACAGTGGAAATGACAAATAGATTCAAGGGATTAGATCTGATAGAGTGCCTAAAGAACTATGGAAGGAGGTTCGTGATGTTGTATGAAGGTAGTAATCAGAAGGCAGTGATCAAGACCATCCCCCAAAAAAGAAATGCAAAAAGGCAAAGTGGTTCTCTAAGGAGGCCTTACAAATAGCTGTGAAAGGAAGGGAAGCAAAAGGCAAAGGAGAAAGGAAAGATAAACACTTTTGAATGCAGAGTTCCAAAGAATAGCAAGGAGAGATAAGAAAGCCTTTTTCAGTGATCAGTGTAAAGAAATAGGGGAAAACAATAGAATGGGAAAGACTAGAGATCTCTTCAAGAAAGTTAGATACCAAGGGAACATTTCATGCAAAGATGGGCACGGTGAAGGACAGAAATAGTATGGACCTAACAGAAGCAGAAAATATTCAGAAGAGGTTGCAAGAATACACAGAAGAACTATACAAAACAAGATATTCACAACTCAGATAATTACAATGGTGTGATCACTCACCTAGAGCCACACATCCTGGAATGTGAAGTTAAGTGGGCCTTAAGAAGCATCACTATGAACAAAGCTAGTGGAGGTGATGGAATTCCAGTGGAGCTATTTCAAATCCTAAAAGAAGATGCTGTGAAAGTGCTGCACTCAACATGCCAGCAAATTTGGAGACCTCGGCAGTGGTCATAGGACTGGAAAAGGTCAGATTTCATTCCAAGCACAAAGGAAGGCAATGCCAAAGAATGCTCAAACTACTGTACAATTGCACTCATCTCACATGTTAGCAAAGTAACGCTCAAAACTATCCAAGCCAGGCTTTAACAGTATGGGAACCATGAACTTCCAGATGTTCAAGCTGGATTTAGAAAAGGCAGAGGAAGCAGAGATCAAATTGCCAACATTCGCTGGATCATCATAAAAGCAAGAGAGTTCCAGAAAAGCTACTTCTGCCTTATTGACTATGCCAAAGCCTTTGACTATGTGGATCATAACAAATTCTGGAAAATTCTTAAAGAGATGGGAATACCAGACCACCTGACCTGCCTCTTGTGAAATCCATATGCAGGTCAAGAAGCAACAGTTAGAACTGGGCATGGAACAACATACTGGTTCCAAATAGGGAAAGGAGTACATCTAGGCTATATATTGTTACCCTGCTTATTTAACTTGTACGCAGAGTACATCATGAGAAACGCTGGGCAGAATAAAGCACAAGCTGGAATCAAGATTGCCAGGAGAAATATCAATAACCTCAGATATGCAGATGAGACCACCCTTATGGCAGAAAGTGAAGAAGAACTAAAGAGCTTGGTGAAAGTGAAAGAGCAGAGTGAAAAAGTTGGCTTAAAGCTCAACATTAAGAAAACTAAGATCATGACATCTGGTCCAATCACTTCATGGCAAACGAATGGGGAAACAATGGAAATGGTGACAGACCTTATTTGCTAGTGCTCCAAAATCACTGCAGATGGTGACAGCAGCCATGGAATTAAAAGACACTTGTTCCTTGGGAGAAAAGTTACGACCAAACTAGACAGAATATTAAAAAGCAGAGGCATTACGTTGTCAACAAAGGTCCATCTAGTCAAAGCTATGGGTTTTCCAGTAGTCAGTTATGGATGTGAGAGTTGGATTATAAAGAAAACTGAGCACAGAAAAATTGATGATTTTGAACTGTGGTGTTAGAGAAAACTCTTGGGAGTATCTTGGACAGGAAGGACATCCAACCAGTCCATCCTAAAGGAAATCAGTCCTGAATATTCACTGGAAGGACTGATGCTGAAGCTGAATCTCCAATTCTTTGGCCACCTGATGTAAAGAACTGACTCATTAGAAGACCCTGATGCTAGGAAGATTGAAGGCAGGAGATGAAGAGGACGACAGAGGATGAGATGGTTGGATGGCATGACTAGCTCAATGGACACAAGTTTGAGTAAGGTCCAGGAGTTTGTGATGGTCAGGGAAACCTGGTGTGCTGCAGTCCATGGGGTTGCAAACATCTGACACGACTGATGGTTGAACTGAACTGAAATGAATATAATATGGGTATTATGTGATACATGTATGTGCTTTATGTGTGTGCATGTATGAATCCTAAAGTTCCTGAATCAGTTGAATTGGTAACGTAAGTACTTTGCATCACTCATTTGCAGATAATTATGTAGTTTGAAACCTAAATCAAAATGTCTGTCTATTCAATCAACCATTCCTGAAATATTGAAAAGAAGAAATCAATACAAAGTTTAAGGATGTAGAATGCAGAGTTGAGACTCAAAGATATACAATAGGCATAATTAAGAAAATAACAATTATAGTGCTATTTTGGTATCTGGTCAAAGACTTCATAGAGAACACATCTACATCTCATCACCATTAATGAAGAGACAAGAGATCCTCTCACCTTACTGTATTGTGAATACAAGGTAAGAGTCTAAATGGGAAAGGCAGTGATGTATGTCTTGGGAGGGAGCCATGTGGACAAAACATTGCCAGTCATCTGGCTGGAATAATGGACATGGATAAATCCTGTTGCAAAGTAACAGGAAAAATATTTACCCCAAGGATGTACTGTAAAGGTCTCCCTTGTTGAAAGTATAGTATTCTCTTTTTCATTGACTTATTTTCTTTTTTTTCTTATTGTTTTTGCCATACAATGACATGATATCACCATGGGTTTACATATTCTTCCCCTCCAGAACCCCCCTCCCTCCTCCCTCCCCCCCCACCCCGGGAAATCTCGCTGCACCAGCCCCGAGCATCAATCCTGGACTGGCGATTGATTAGACATATGATAATTAACATGTTTCAAAGCCCTTCTCCCATATCATCCCACCCTTACCCTCATCCACAAAGTCCACGAGTCTATTCTATACATCTGCGTTCCTTTTGCTGTCTCGTATGTTGGGTTCTCGTTACCGTCTTTCTAAATTCCATATATATGCATTAATATACTGTATTGTTGTTTTTGCTTCTGGCTTACTTCACTCTTGACTTATTTTCTAAAGCCAAAGAATATCAGAAAGTTTGTTGGTGGAAATGACACTAGTAGTATGAAATTTCTCAGTCTTGTCTGCAACATCTACAGATACAGAAAAACAGGCTTGATTCCCAACCTAGGTACAGATTTTCAAATAAAAAGCTTCTGGACACATTTCACATCTGTCTTAACTATGTAGTTTTCAGAGAAACGGGATTCTGGGTCCAGTTCACAATTCAGATCTGATGTTGAACTCTAAACAGAGTACACATGTGTTCTACTTTAAGCCTAACAATGCATTACTTAAATTTTGCATAAACTCTACACATTCCTAAAAATCGTCTTATAACTACCTTACTTTGTCTTTTGGGACAGGAATGAGACAACTTACAGCTCTTCAGATGAATCGTTTCCCTTATTATACTGAGCCATTTATTTGATATGGCTGAGTTACAGGTTTATTTGAAAAAATCCATAACCGTTTCATCATTACACCATACACAAAAATAAACTCAAAATGGATCAAAGATCTAAACATAAGACCAGAAACTATGAAACTCCTAGAGGAAAACATAGGCAAAACACTCTTCGACATAAACCAAAGCAGGATCCTCTATGACCCACCTCCCAGAATATTGGAAATAAAAGCACAAATAAACAAATGGGACCTAATTAAAATGAAAAGCTTCTGCACAACAAAGTAAACTAAAAGCAAGGTGAAAAGGCAGCCTTCAGAATGGGAGAAAATAATAGCCAATGAAGCAATGGACAAACAATTAATCTCAAAAATATACAAGCAACTCCTGCAGCTCCATTCCAGAAAAATAAACTACCAAATCAAAAAATGGGCCAAAGAACTAAACAGACATTTCTCCAAAGAAGATATAAAAATGGCTAACAAACACATGAAAAGATGCTCAACATCACTCATTATCAGAGAAATGCAAATCAAAACCACAATGAGGTACCACTTTACACCAGTCAGAATGGCTGCCATCCAAAAGTCTACAAGCAATAAATGCTGGAGAGGATGTGGAGAAAAGGGAACCCTCTTACAGTGTTGGTGGGAATGCAAACTAGTACAGCCACTATGGAGAACAGCGTGGAGATTCCTTAAAAAACTGGAAATAGAACTACCATATGACCCAGCAATCCCACTGCTGGGCATACACACTGAGGAAACTAGAATTGAAAGAGACACGTGTACCCCAATGTTCATACTGCTTTGTTTACAATAGCCAGGACATGGAAGCAACCTAGATGTCCATCAACAGACGAATGGATAAGAAAGCCGTGGTACATATACACAATGGAATGTTACTCAGCCATTAAAAATGATTCATTTGAATCAGCTCTACTCAGGTGGACGAAACTGGAGCCTATTATACAGAGTGAAGTAAGCCAGAAGGAAAAACAAAAATACAGTATACTAACGCATATATATGGAATTTAGAAAGACGGTAACGAGAACTCTGTATGCGAGACAGCAAAGGAAATGCAGATGTATAGAACAGTCTTTTGGACTCTATGGGAGAGGGCAAGGGTGGGATGATATGGGAGAACGGCATTGAAACATGTTAATTATCATATGTGAAATCAATCGCCAGCCCAGGTTTGATGCTCAGGGCTGGTGCACCGGGACGACCCAGAGAGAGGGAATCGGGAGGGAGGAGGGAAAGGGGTTCTGGAAGGTGAACATATGTATACCCATGGCAGATTCATGTCAATGTATGGCAAAACCCAACACAATAATGTAAAGAAAATTTTAAAATAAATGAATAAATAAATAAATTAAAAAAACAATGATATATTACTTAAAAAAAATAAAATGTTCTGCAGACTAAGGATATTTCCTCAAACTGATAAAAAAATCAATCTATTGGAAAAACAAACCAAAAAACAAAACAGAATACAACAAGGCTATACCTTTCTTTGCAGTGAATAAAATGAAAATTTTCTCTCTAATACTAGGAGCAAGACAAGATGGTCTTTTCTTGCCCCTCTATTCAGCACTGTATTGAACATTCACTCAGGGTAATTAGAAAAATTATTTTAATTAAAAAAAAATGGAAACATAGAAAGAGAGGGATATCATCCTGACTGGAAAACAAGTAAAGCATTTCAATTTTCAGATGATATATTCTTACATGTACACAATCTTGAGAAATTCACTAAATATTAGGATTATAAGAAAACATTCAACCAAGTTTCAGGGTACAACCTAAAATATCAGTTGCATTTTCTATATAGTAGCAATAAAATAATCAAAAACTAAAATTCAGAAGGCAAGTTCATTTATAATATCATTTAAAGAAATAGAAATTATGACAGGCAGATAAATTTAGAAATAATTTTAGCAAAAGTTTATAATCTTAAAACTTGTACATGAAAAACTACAAAACATAAATGATAGAAATTAAAATAAAAAAGATGGAAAAGCAACTCATCATAATGATTGGAAAACTTAATATTGATAAGATGGCAATAGTGTCCAAATTTATCTACAGACTCAGTGTTAATTCCTATTAAAATCCCAGATGGCTCATTCCTAGAAATTAACAACCTGATCCTAAAGTGCATGTGCAAATCCAAGGGGCCTAAAATAGCCAAAAGTATCTTGAAAAAGAAAAGCAAATTAGAGGAGTCAAATTTCTGAATTTAAATTTGCTACAAAGTTATAATAATCAAGATGATGTAGGCATATAAATCAATGAAACAGAATCAATAGCCCAGAATAAAACCTTAATTTCTGTTTGACTGATTTTCAAAAAAGATACAACATAAATTCAATGAGAAAAAAAATATTATCAACAAATGGTTTACAATGATTATATAGCCACATGCAAAAAGTAATGTCCTCAAACCATAACACACCAATTCAAAATGTTTTACCTTAGACCTAAATAGAGAAAGTAAACTACAGAATTCTTAGAATAAAATAGAAGAGTACATCTGCATAAACATGGGTTAGGCAAAGCCTTCTCAGACATGATACCAAATGCACAAATGACAAAAGAAATATCGATGAGTTGCACTTCATCAAATTTAAAAACATGGGTACTTCTAAAGATACCTTCAAAAAGTAAGAAGCCAACCCAGAAAACATCTGCTGCTTTTTATTGCCTATGCCAAAGCCTTTTATTTTGTGGATCACAACAAATTGGAAAAATTTTAAAGAGCTGGGAATACCAGCTTCTGAAAAATCTGTATGCAGGTCAAGAAGCAACAGAATGAGACATGGAACACCAGACTGGTTCCAAATTGGGAAAGGAGTACATCAAGGCTATATACTGTCACTCTGCTTATTTAATAATATGTAGAATACATCATGAGAGATGCCAGGCTGGATGAAGCTCAAGCTGGAGTCAAGATTGCCAGGGGAAATTTCAATAACCTCAGATATGCAGATGATACCACCCTTATGGCAGAAAGTGAAGAAGAACTAAAGAGCTTGGTGAAAGTGAAAGAGCAGAGTGAAAAAGTTGGCTTAAAGCTCAACATTCAGAAAACTAAAATCATGGCATCCGGTCCCATCACTTTATGGCAAATAGATGGGGAAACAATGGAAAGAGTGACAGACTTTATTTTCTTGGGCTCAAAATCACTGCAGATGATGACTGCAGCCATGAAATTAAAAGGCATTTACTCCTTGGAAGAAAATTTATGACCAACCCAGACTCACTGGAAAAGACCCTGATGTTGGGAAAGATTGAAGGCAGGAGAAGGGGACGAGAGAAGAGGAGATGGTTGTTTGGTATCACCAACTCAATGGACATGAGTTTGAGCAAGCTCTGGGAACTGGTGATGGACAGGGAGGCCTGGAATGCTGCACTTTCTGGGGTCGCAAAGAGTTGGACAAAACTGAGCGACTCAACTGAACTGAACTGAACCCCCAAAATGGGAGAAAATACTTGAAAATTATTTATGTGATAGTGGACTTCTGTCTAGAATTATGAAGAATTCTAAGAATTCAAAAATAAGTTAACAACTCAGTGGAAAAAAATGAGGAAATAATTTGAATAGATATTTCTTCAATGAAGATTTACAAATGACTGATAAAGACAGAAAAATACTCAACACTATTAGCCATCAGAGAAATACAAATCGAAAATATATTTAGATCCACTATGATGATTATAATCAAAAAAGATAAGTTTTGACAAAGAAGTGAAGAAGTTGGAACCCTCATGCACTGCAGGTGAGAATGCAATACAGCAGAGCTGCTTTGGAAAACAGTTTGGCAGTTTTCAAAATTTTAAACATATAGTTATCACATGACCTAGCAATTCCACTGCTAGGTCTATCCAAGAGAAATGAAAACATATATCTACATACACACAAATGTTCACTGCAGCTTTGTTCATAATAGCCAAAAGCAGAAATAGCCCAGTGTCAACCAGTTGATGGATACAAATGATCAACTACATGGATTATTTTTCCTTTTCTAACTAGTGAAGTGATGAATGGATTACCATAGAGTTCTATGCACACTGCTGATTATAAATGAAATTTGCAACCCCTCTAAGTTTGGAGACAGTCATTTTCAGTTTTTTTTCACATTGATTTGTATTAATTAAACTATTTTAATTATTAAAATAATAAAATTATTGTCCAAAATATCTTTTAGATATAGGTTCCTTTTTTTTTAAATCTCTTCAGGCTATTTAAGGCCATTAACAAATTATACACCAGGACTGACATGTACCAATAAAGGGTACTGGCCAATGCATGACCTGAACAAACCAATATCTATTCAGATTGGCACAGTGCTGGCTGCCAAATATGTGGAATGTTAACCGTGATCAACCTAAATTGCAGAAATAGCTTTTACCTGTAGACTATGACCTAAATTTTTAATGTTCTTAAATTCTTTAACTATTAAAATGCTCATTTTTTTTACCAGCCAAATTTACTAAAAAATAAGCAATTTAAATATCTACATTATACTCTAAAATTTTAAACAACATTATAGTCTAAAAATTTAAACAAACGGTTCTACTGGAAAAAAAACACATTTTTTTGTAACTAAATACCTGAAAACTAGAATCTGCTGAGGATTATTAAGAGTTCAGTAAGATGGCAGGCAATAAATAAACAAACCAGAATCAATAGTTCTATTATGTACAGAGTAGCTAGACACATAATGAAAAGAACATGTCAATCTGTGTAGCTGCTAATGATGTGAGTTCCAGTGAATGAACATGTTCAGAGAACCACTGACCAAAACCACATGCCCTGGCCAGACATAATGACTGCTTGAATGAGTTATCTTACATCACAAAGTCCTGATAAAGAACTCTGAACTAACAAGCTACCACCAGTCAGAAGAATTCAGTAGGGGTCAAAAGGAGGGAGGAGATGCCAGTTCATAATATGTTCTGCCAGCTTTCCAGATCTGATGGCTCAGGTAGTAAAGAATCTGCCTGCAATATAAGAGACCCAGGTTTGATCCCTCAATTGGGAAGATCTCCTGGAGAAGGGAATGACTACCCACTCGAGTATTCTTGCCTGGAGAATTCCATGGACAGAGGAGCCTGATGGGCTACAGTCCATGGGGTCTTAAAGAGCGACTAATACTTTCACTTTTCAACCTCCCAAAAAACTTCATGTGGGAATCTACCTTGGCTGAGAAATGCACATGCTACCAGGAAGGACTGAGTCAGGCCAAATATGGGCACAAGCAAGATGATTGGCCAGAGATAACTGGAAGCTCACCCCATTACCATAAACTCAAGACTGTGAGCCACATGGCAGAGCAGTCCTCCTGGGTCCCCTTACCTGCCTGCTCTCTACCCAGGCACCACTTCCTAATAAAGTCTTTTGCTTTGTCAGCATATATGTTTCTTTGGACAATTCATTTCCAGCTGTTAGACAAGAGCCCACTCACAGGCCCTGGAAGGGGTATCCCTTTCTGCAACAAACATGTCTGTAAAACTATATCACCTGACCATCTGAATTTGACTCTTCTTTTGTCCAAAGTATTGCAATAAAGCTACCTTTCATAAATGTGGATCTGTTAACTTCAAGTCCTCACCTAACTAGCAAGAGGATATCCAACACATTCTAAAGATTTCAAAGAGGAATAAATCTATACAAGCCTCTCTTTTGTTCTCTTTACCTCCTTAATAAAATATCTCCCCCACCAAAATATAGCAAACTCTTTGGAAGACTTTTTTTTTTTAATGTACCTTTAACAAAGACATTTTACTATCATCTCAAAGGTTTATTCCTTGGAACCAGAGTATCTCAAATATTTCCACATTTAAAAGAGATTCTTAGTTTTACACTGCATAACAGAATAGGTCTGTTTACTTGGTGTTCCCAGAACAAAGGAACAATTTGCCCAAAGGGATTTGGAAGCAAATTGAAACAACATGAAGCTTTTAAGTAAAAGTGTATTTTTTCCCCTCAATCTTACTCTTTATTTATTTATTTTTCCTGATTAAAAAACATTCAAAGTCTGAATTTCAACCTGAATTCCAGACTCAGCTGAAAATTGTATTGATTCAGACAGATCTCAACAAATGTCTCTATCTTGTGTCTCCACTAATGTAAGCAAAGAAATATCAATATACAAGATTAAAAAATTGAACATATGGGTAATTATAATTGTGTCATTCTGTCACCAAGGCTGTTGCTCCAGAAATATATCCCTTGCCTCTCCCTCAAATGGAAACCAATTGCACTTATCTAAGTTTCAGAGGGAAGTGCAAAGAGAAAAATAAGGACTGATTATAACCAACTAACCCCTAAATGGCAGAAGATTTGACTTCTAGTAGACTTTGAGCCTCATTATATGCTCACTGTAATACATTAGCATGCTAATGACATCCATCAGCATCATGATATTTCCCATGACAACAGGAAAAGATCAAACAGGGACTGAAAAGGAGTCTTGCTCATTTCCATGTACTGATACAAACCACACCCCTGTTCTTAAATGAGTCATGAATATTCTTCCTTCTCTTTCTAATTCCCTCCCTTTTACCTAGATTCCCCTATATATATGGTGTCTCAGCCCAAACTGAATAGAGAAGTCGATTTGCAAAGTTCCCAATTCTCCATTCCTGACCGTTGAATAAACTTGCACTGTTCTAGTCTCAGCATTAGTTCTGTGATTGGCTGTGTAAATCTGAACCAAAAAAAAGGATCTCTCCAACAGAAACAAAGGGTCTTGGCCTGGGCTAGGACCTGGCATGGGTTTAAGCAATCAGTGTGGTAACAAATTCCTCAGGAGTAACTGGTGATAAGCACTGACCCAATCTAAATGAAGCTAACACTGGTATGCCAAGGGCTCCCAGGGAAAGGCATGAACCCCATGGTTTCTAAAATCTTCAGTTATACCATACTTCGTTCTCCATGGCAAAGTTAGGAGACTTGATTTGTACAGCCTTTGTCTGAGAAATGTAATTGTAAAGTTACAGACTGGATAAATCACAAGATGGACTCAAGATTGCTGGGAGAAATATCAACAGCCTCAGATAGCAGATGATACTACCCTAACGGCAGAAAACAAAGAAGAACTAGAGAGCCTCTTGATGAATGTGAAACAAGAGAGTGAAAATGCTGACTTAAAACTCAGCATTTAAAAACTAAGAACACAGTAGCCAGTCCCATCACTTTATGGCAAATAGATGGGTGGGGAAACAAGGGAAACTGGTATATTTTATTTTCCTGGGCTACATAATCACTGCGGACAGTGACTGCAGCAATAAAATTGAAAGACACTTGTTCCTTGGAAGGAAAGCTATGGCAAACCTAGACAGCGTATTAGAGAGCAGAGACATCGCTTTGCCTATAAAGGTCCATAGAGTCAAATCCATGGTTTCTCCAGTACACATTTGAGAGTTGGACCATAAAGAAGACTGTGCACCAAAGAATTGATACCTTTGAATTGCGTTGCTGGAGAAGACTCTGAAGAGTCTCTTGGACAGCAATGGGATCAAACCAGTCGTTCCTAAAAGAAATCAATCCTGTTGCTTCATTGGCTATTATTTTCTCCCATTCTGAAGGCTGTCTTTTCACTTTGCTTATAGTTTCCTTTGTTGTGCAAAAGCTTTTAATTTTAATTAGGTCCCATTTGTTTATTCGTGTTTTTATTTCCAATATTCTGGGAGGTGGGTCATGGAGTATCCCGCTTTGGATTATAGCAGAGAGTGTTTTGCCTATGTTATCCTCTAGGAGTTTTATAGTTTCTGGTCTTATGCTTAGATCTTTGATCCATTTTGAGTTTATCTTTGTGTATGGTGTTAGAAAGTGATCTAGTTTCATTCTTTTACAAGTGGCTGTCCAGTTTTCCCAGCACCACTTGTTAAAGAGGTTGTCTTTTCTCCATTGTATTTTCTTGCCTCCTTTGTCAAAGAAAAGGGAACCCTCTTACACTGTTGGTGGGAATGCAAACTAGTACAGCCACTATGGAAAACAGTGTGGAGGTTCCTTAAAAAGCTGCAAATAGACCTGCCATATGACCCGGCAATCCCACTGCTGGGCATATACACCGAGGAAACCAGAATTGAAAGAGCCACGTGCACCCCAATGTTCATCGCTGCATTGTTTACAATAGCCAGGACATGGAAGCAACCTAGATGCCCATCAACTGACGAATGGATAAGAAAGCTGTGGTATATATACACAATGGAATATTACTCAGCATTAAAAAAAAATTCATTTGAAGCAATTCTGCTCAGATGGACGAAACTGGAGCCCATTATCCAGAGTGAAGTAAGCCAGAAGCAAAAACAACAATACAGTATATTAACACATATATATGGAATTTAGAAAGACAGTAATGAGAACCCAACATGGGAGACAACAAAAGGAACGCAGATGTATAGAATAGACTTGTGGACTTTGTGGATGAGGGTAAGGGTGGGATGAGATGGGAGAAGGGCATTGAAGCATGTTAATTGTCATGTGTCTAATCAATCGCCAGCCCAGAATTGATGCTCGGGACTGGTGCAGCGAGATTTCCCGGGGGGGAGGGAGGAGGGAGGGGGGACCCGGAGGGGAAGCATATGTAAACGCATGGTGATATCATGACAATGTATGGCAAAAACAATAATAAGAAAAATAAATAAATAAAAGCTTAATTAATTAAAAAAAATAAAAATAAAAGAAATCAATCCTGAATATTCATTGGAAGGACTGATGCTGAAGCTGAAGAAGCTCCAATACTTTGGCCACTTGATGCGAAAAGCCAGCTCATTGGAAAAGACCCTGATGCTGGGAAAGATTGAGGGCAGGACAATAAGGGGGTAACAGAGGATGAGACAGTTGTATGGCATCACCAACTTGATGGACATGTGTGAATATACTCTGGAAGATAGTGAAGGACAGGGGAGCCTGGGATGCTGTAGTTCATTGGGTGGCAAAGAACTAATTAAGTTGAACAACAACTTAATTACTGAACAACAACAAACTGCAAAATGACCTGGAACTCATCCTCATTTATTTTGTGAGAAGATGAAGTCACTGGTCCAAAATCATAAACCAGAACTTTCTTGAGAAAGAGGTGGATCTGCTCACCTTCAGGTGTCTGGAGAAGATCAGTCATTTCCCTCACTGAATTCAGGCACCGTTAAACAAGCTCAGCTTCAAACAATTCACTTATAAACATTTAGCATAGACAATCATTTCTTCATTTAGTATCAGAGAAATTATGAAAGTCTTCTTACCTGAACCCAGGTATACTTTCAAGTTTTTCAAAGTCTGTTATTAGATATGTATTTCCTTGGTTTAAGGTGTTTTCCAGGTGTTATTGGCTTAAAATGTCTCATGAATAATACTCTTCAGAGGATAGTTTACTAATTAATTAATGATTAATGCTTTACAATATATTATTATATTTTTCTTTTAAAAGCATTTCATATATAACAGCTTGTCCCCTTCAGAAAAGTTGAAGTAGTTTTTTTTTTTTTTTTTTCCAGTGGGGGGTGGATTATAGAACAGCTTAGCAAAGATACAAAGCAACTTGTCATTTTGTAGGAATATCTTTTCAATGTTAATTAGAGGATGAAATTATTTATAGAATAATTTAAATTTACCTTTAGATTTTAGAGCTATTGTTATTAGGAATCCAAGAAAAAGTAATGAGATTAACAAATTAAGAGATTAATCTTTCAGAAATGTCAAGCATTATAATTATAAATTGCATGATGATATTATTTATGAGTATAAATTAGTTTGTATTATCAAATGAATAAATTTAAGGGATCAATGGCATAATAATCCTCTTTATATATATATATATATATATATATATATTTTACTTATGAGTCACTCCACTCCATTGTTAATATTTTAAGTATGCTATCTATTCTTTGACAAAAACATAAAGTTGGATAGAAAAAAAAAGACCTTTGGAATCAATTAAATTATCTGCGATATTTCCGGAGCAGTTTTTAATATTAACATTCATCAGAAACATTTCCCTTAGCTTCCCACCAAAGCTACAGCTCTCTCTCCACTATACCTTGTCTGTTCCCATTGGGAGAAGTGTCTGTCTCCCAACAGAGAGGAGATCAGCTACTTGCACTCTGGCTTATGCTGTCTACTCTCTCGACTCATCTCAAGAATATTGGTCATTTTGCTTTCTCTGCTCTCTTCTACAATGTAAAGGCTTCCATTTTATTGCATTATCTGGCTTCTATTTAAGAGTTATATTGGAATTACTCTTTTTGATATAGCATAAAATTTCTCTGTTGTTAAATCCCATGCACATTCTCTTCATCTTACCAAGATACTTAGCAGCTTCTCACTATCCTCTTTCTTCTTGATATCTTTTCAAACATTGTTTTGTGCTTTTTCTTTTATGGGTGGGGGTGGGAGGAGAGGGGCAGGTTCCCTTCTGCTTTTCTCATATCTCACTGGCATCTCCTTTCCAGTATCCTTTGCTAGCAATCCCTCCAACCACCTCTAAATGTAGATATTATCTATGGTCTTCCTGTCTTTCTTTTCTACTCTCTGTTATCTGACCTATTCCCATGGAATTAAATTCCATCTACATGCTTATAGATTTCTTTTTCTTTGCCCTTTCTTTCTTTCATAATCTACTGGAATACTGTTTGCTATTTGTGTTCTTTTTGTCTATCACCCTGCTAGAATGAAGGCAGTGAGTATGACTGGCTTGTTCTCAGTTTTATCCTCCACACTGAGCAATTTCAAGCATAGAACAAGCAGCTCAAATTATTTGTGGAATAAACCAACATGAATTTCTACCACATTAATACACTGAAGTCAGTGTCTGTATATTTATGCTTTAATTTTAATATACTTAATTTTTAATTTATTTTTTAAGGCCTAGAATATTGGAAAAGCATATAGGGAAATAATTAAGAGCACAAACCCTGGATTCAGATAATGGCTTTGAATTCCTGCACTATCACTTTAGAGGCTCTATGACTCTACCATGGACAATTAATTTATCTTTTCTGTATTTTTGTTTCCTCTTTTGTACTATGATAATAATAATAGCATTAAATTAGTGAGACATTTGGGATAATCATATGAGTTAACATGGGTAAAGTGTTTAAAAGAGTGTCTAGCACAAGGGCATAATATATGTTGGCAATATTATTATTATTGCATTGCTCTTCGCAAGGCTGCAGACAATTATGCTTAACAATGTTGATCCTCTGTGGGATAAATTACCATCCCATTTTCCCATAAGGATAATACTAGAAATATTAGCTATTATAGGAATGGATTTTGAACTCCAAGAGGCTACAATCTACATTTATATAATATATATATGTATGTATATATATATTTATTGAAGAAATGTTGCTCTAGTTTGTTTATTCCTCATCCCTTGGCATAAGTTCAGCTATTTAGACCACTTACTGTATCTTTGAGTCTTACTATTACTGGTAGGATGATAATGCAAATATTTGATAACCTTACAGGTAGAAAGTGTTTCCCTGATAGCTCAGTTGGTAAAGAATCTGCCTGCAATGCAAGAGAGACTAGTTTGATCCCTGGGTGGGGAAGAGACACTGGAGAAGAGGAAAGGCTACCTACTCCAGTATTCTGACCTGGAAAATTCCACGTACAGTCCATGGGGTCACAAAGAGTCAGACACGACTGGGTGACTTTCAGTTTTAGGTGGAAAAGTGGTGGGGCTATTAGAAAATTTAAATACTAGAAAATATTAAATTTTGATAACATAATGTGAAAGGACAGAGAGAAATATGGAAGGAAGTAAAGATATAAATAGAGATGATTTTTTTTTTCCCACAATGGAAGATTGATGAAGCAGGAAAATAAAGGAAGGCTATTTCCAATGATGAGGATCATAAAAAAAAAAAAGGCTTGATTCTACACAAATAATACACTTATTACATAAAATACTATATATTATACGTGCACAAAATATTACAGTACTGTAATGTAAGAATAAAACTGCCAACTGAAAAAATCAGTAAGAAAAACAAAGGCTCACCTCATAAAATATTCCCCATTGAAATGTGATTTATATAATTAAAATTGTCTTTAAAAATATATGACCTAGAGGGATGGAATCAGGAGGGAGGTGGGAGGGGGGTTCTGGAAGGGGAACATAGGTATACCCATGGAAGATTCATGTCAATGTATGGCAAAACCAACACGATAATGTAAAGGAAAAAATAAATTAATTAATTTAAAAAATAAAAATATTTAAATGGAGTGGAAAGTATATAAACACACTTGACTAATATTTAAAGCAGAATTTTAAAAATGTTACCTTTCCTGGAAATACCCTAATAGCAAGTGATTATAATAAAGGGAATTACTTATTGCCACTAGGAGACAGGATATGTGGTTTCAGCCAGTGGGTGGGGAAGATCCCCTGGAATAGGAAACGGCAACCCTCTCCAGTATTCTTGCCTGAAAAATCCCATGGACAGAGGAGCCTGGCAGGCTGTAGTCCAAAGGGTCGTAAAGGGCTGGACATGACTGAGCACTCACACAATTATTTCCTGCATATTTATTATGTGTCCAGTTCTGTAAAGAAGGAAATACACAAAAAGGGGGACTCTAAAATCTACTAGAAGAAAATATCCTTTTTTTCACTAACATGCTATCCATTAGTTGCTAAATTATGTAGTATAGATTTTTAAGTATAAAAATTCAGAGAGATACATGTGCTTTTTTGAATAAGCTTACATCACCACCTTCACTTCAGTTATACAGGCATTCATGTTAAAATTTCTTCAATTTACCACCTACTCCCTAAAGATAATAATTTGAGTCTATGCAATCCATTTTTAAAATGTCTATTTCGCACCAGCATTAGTTTCGACATTTACCTCTGAACAAAGTATTAAACCACTCTATTTCCCCCTTTCATCTCCATCTTTATCATTTTCAGTAACCTAAAATTATTTATCAGAACTTTTTTTATCCTCAGTATTTCTCAACTGTTATGGACTCTCTCTGCTCAAGTCACATATCAACATCAACTCTGAATTTCAATTTGTTTCTCATACTCTTTCATCTGTTACTTTCTTATTTGTCAGCATGTTCATTAAAACTGAAGTTAATAATTGTATGTACCTCAAAGTTTGAGCACAAAATCTGTCTTTCATTATATAACTAATTATGGTACACAGACTGTGACAGCTGGCTTTACCTAAAACTGGACAAAGCAGTCAATCTCTTTAATGACATCTTTATTACTGGCTTCAACTTTTATGCCTTTCTGAACATCTCATCATAATTCCTGCAGCACAGTATTTCTTTTTAAGAAATGGACAACGTTGGAGGAAGGGACAGTATCATGGGCCAAGTTCATCCACTCCAACTTTAGCTTGGCCTTTTGCTCTTCTTGACACATGTTAGGGATGCTCTGCTGATTTAAAATCCACTCTTCACAGTATCTCATTCTTTTTATATTTCTTCCCATAATTCTCTCCTTGCTTGACTTTCATGATTATATACACCCTTTTCTCTCTATATATATCAATTACTATTCTATCCTCTTATTCCCCATTGTGAGTGTTCCCCAAGACTCTTCGTGGATATAAGATGATCATGACTCCAACTATAAACAACTGCATGATGACCTCTGACAAAGATTCTTGCCCAGCCACATTTTTCTCAGCTGTCTTCAGGTTTGATCTTCAGTCTTGGCCTTATAGAAATGACAAACTCTCAGCACAAATGGGTTTATCCACACCCTTGCCTTCTACATTACAAAATCAAACAAACACTAACCTATATAGGGTTTCCCTGGTGGGTAAGTGGTAAAGAATCCGCCTGCCAATGCAAGAGATGTAAGTTCAATTTCTGGGTCAGGAAGGTCCCCTGGAGAAGGAAACAGCAACCTACTCCAATGTTCTTGCCTGAGAAATTCCAAGGACATAGAATCCTGGTAGGCTACTGTCCATGAGGTTGCAAGAGAGTTGGACATGACTTAGTGACTAAACAACAATAACAACACATCTATTTTCTTTCTTGTTTTTATTTATTTATAATTTATTTATTCTAACATCACAAAACATCATACCTAGGATGACCCTGATGAAGTAAAGTCACTTAGTCGTGTCAGACTCTTTGTGACCCCATGCACTGTAGCCTACCAGACTCCTCCTTCCATGGGACTTTCCAGGCAAGAATACTGGGGTGGGTTGCCATTTCCTTCTCCAGAGAATCTTTCCGACCCAGGGGTCGAACCTGGGAGCATACTGTAGGCAGACGCTTTACTGTCTGAGCCCTAAGCCCCATGTGAGAAAACTCAAAGCTGTCAATAGAATCTGCTGTTTGGTCCAGCCACCATTTGCTGATAGGTCTCTGATCACCCTTCCTTAGAGCATTTACTACAAAGAGCTTACAATCATTAGATCCTTCCTCTATCTCCTTTAATGTTCCTACAATTCAAAAGTGTAGATGTATATACATGATATTCTCAAGGATCTGAAAGCTCTTCCTTTGAAATATAATCTTAAGGAAGGATAGGGTTTCTGTCTCCCAGTCTCCATTGGAGAACAGAATTCTAACTTTGATAATTGTCAAGTAGCAGACACAGCAACCCTCATCAGATTTGCACTGGCCAATCCTGTGTAATTTTTCTTTTCCCTTCCCCTCTTTGCACCACTTCTTATTCTGTTATTGTCCCTTTAAATGATTCAATCACCTCTGTCCAAACCAGTTGAGCTCAGTTCATGTTGGACCCCCTTCCTTATTGTGATGTGTGTGTGTGTTAGTTGCTTAGTCGTGTCCGACTCTTTGCAACCCCATAGACTGTAGCCCACCAGGCCACTCTGTCCATGGGATTCTTCAGGCAAGAACACTGGAGTGGGTTGCCATTTCATTCTCCAAAAGGAACTATAGAAAGAAAGAAGGTGAAGTCACTCAGTCATGTCCAACTCTTTGTGACCCCATGGACAATTCCTCCATTCATGGAATTGTCCAGGCAGGAGGAGTACTGCAGTGGGTTGCCATTTCCTTCTCCACCTTATTGTGATAGTGTGATATTAATGAAAAGTTTTCCTTACCACTTAACTAGTGCCCAGCTTTGTCTATCTTTGCTCCATATTTCTAGTTCTATTTTTATATACTTATTTCTACATATTACAAGAAAATTTAGGAGATATAGAGTGCTTGCTGTCTTTATGGAGTACAGTTTTTTTTTTCTTTTAGTAGTATTATTTGTCCCTCAAAAGAAATATTTCTATTATAGTTAAATAATTAGATGAACTAAGCTCTAAAGAGCTGTCTTGAGGAGCATGTTTGAGGTTAAAATAGATTGTTTGAATATGAGGGGTTTTTGTGTTTGTTTATTTTGTTTTTCTTTGCTGATAATAAGATCAGTGTATGGTCTTATTTGCTTAATTGCTTAAGAAGATAAAGTAGATTTTTCAGTGCTGTGATAGAATAGAAAATGTTATGAGGTGATAAAAGAAATTTGAGGAAGGAGACACTAAGATCTAGTTGGGAATTCCCTGTGTGGTGAAATTCCTCTTTTACATCTTCCCATGAAATCCCTGATATTTACTTCTTATGTAGGATTCCTCACTGGAAACCTTACTAGGGATATGGCCTCAAGAAGGTTTCTGGGAAAGAACCTAGAGCTATGCTGGAAATCACAGCACGTCTGGGTTATGATTATTGATTTAGATTATGTTCTCTTTATCATTAGATACATTTTTTAAAAGGATGCCACATATACATTTTTGAATGAAACATTTCTCTAGGAAATGTAAATAAAATAAAATATATATTATTAATGTCTTTTTCCTCATCCTCCAATCATCAAAATTGAGACAGTGTCCTCAATAAGATACCATCTCAACATGCCTTCCTCATATTAGGCTCTTCTCTCATCTCTTCTTATTTTTTCATATACAATAACACTTCACCTATACTTCTATTTTCATATTTATTAAATTGAATCCTAATAGCATTTATTCCTATTTCCCTAACCATGTTGCAAGCACCTTAGTGATACCTTATTTCCTTGCATAAGCACTGTCTTCCTGGGGTTGACTCTTAGGATACAGAAATAGGCTCTCTATTGTCTTAGTCATGTTTCTATCTGCAGAACCTAGTGATGGTATGTGGTAACTGTAAGGTAGTAAGTCTCATGTTTGTTGAATTTCCAAATTAAATATTCAAAAAATAATTTTAAAATTAACTGTAAAGCAAATAAGGGTGTAGGAGTAAATCTGGTATTTAAACTCTTTCTATGAAATGTTCTAAAAACTCCAAGTTATTACTTAAAAATCACTCATTACAAAATTAAAATGGTAAATGTATTAATAAAGACTTCTTAGAGATAATATTTTCTCTCTATATTATCAAAAATCAATAGCAGACTCTCATATTCAAACTTTTTCTGGGGAAAACAATGTAAAATGTGTGGGACAGAATTATCTAAGAATTTGTTACTCTTATACCATATTTTATTTGTTCACAGGTCTAAATCTATTCTCCTGAATTTTTTTTTTTAATATAAATGTGGCCACTGACTGTCTTCATGCTCCCTCTGTTTCCCAGCTGCTTATAACTTAGCTGCATTGATAGGATTAATTCCGGCAAATAAATTCTGGTGATAAATGAGAGAAATGTGTATCATTTTTAAGCAAAAGCAGAGACGATCAGAGTAAGCCCTCTATAATCTTTTCTGTCCTGTCATGACCTTCGAAGTCACTTGACATGGTAGACAGAAGCCGTCTAACTTCTCTCAGACTTTGCATAAGCCAGAAATAAATATATGAAACTCTGCCCCTTAGCCAAAGAAAAGTATGTTACTGAAATAAAACCTAATAAAATGATTTCCACCAGAATTGAAAGAGACACGTGTATCCCAATGTTCATCATAGCATTGTTTACAATAGCCAGGACATGGAAACAACTTAGATGTCCATTGGCAGATGAATGGATAAGAAAGCTGTCGTACATATACACAATGGAATATTACTCAGCTATTAAAAAAGAATGCATTTGAATCAGTACTAATGAGATGGATGAAACTGGAGCCTATTATACAGAGTGAAGTAAGCCAGAAAAAAAAAACAATACAGTATATTAATGCATATATATGGAATTTATAAAGATGGTAATGCTGATCCTATATGCAAGACACCAAAAGAGACACAGATGTAAAGAACAGACTTTTGGACTCTGTGGGACAAGGTGAGGGTGGGTTGATGTGAGAGAATAGCATTGAAACATGTATATTATCATATGTGAAATAGATTACCAGTCTGGGTTTGATGCATGAGACAGGGTGCTCAGGCCTGGTGCCCTGGGACGACCCTGAGGGATGGGATGGGGAGGGAGGTGGGAAGGGGGATCCAGAATGGGGAGCACATGTACAGCCATGGCTGATTCATGTCAACATATGGCAAAAAACACTACAATATTGTGAAGAAATTAGCTTTCAAGTAAAATCAATAAATTAATTTTTAAAAAAGAAAATGTTTTCCATACATAATATTAAAAGCTATATCATAAAAGATATTCATGTTTCACTATTGTTAGTTTAAATAATCTCTTGTTCAATCTACAGTTAATAGACAGACATTGTTTATTCTTCAAAAATTATTCTTTAATGCTGAAATTCCATTTCCAAATTGTAAATTAGTCAAGGAATCAATATCTGGGATGTACAAACTGAAACCTAATAATTAATCATTGCAACTGTTTAAATAATAATTTAGTGTGGTTTAAAATTTTGCATGTTAATTTTTTGAAGCTATTTCATTTATAAATGAATCAGGTATGAATTATTAAGAAATAACACTGCTGCAAAAATGTATTTGTTACCTGACTTATATTTTAACAATTTTTCTGGCAGAACATTATTTTAACGAGCTATAGTAAACTTTTCAGAAACCAAAATTTCATCCTTAATAGTTTATGAAACATGTCTGATGATTTTATCCTCTATCAATTTATGTATACTGTATCCTGAACTTTGATTTCTTTCATTTTTATTCAATGATTATAAGCCCTGAAAGCCAACTGCCCTAATAAATTACTTTGTGATAACTGAAGGAAGTAGCAACACTACCTTCCATTTATTTCACTCAAATTACAATAGAGCTAAAATTTATAAAGTGCATATTGAGAATTCACATGCTAGCTAATCTGTCTCACAGAGGAACACTTTTGGGACTCAGCAGTCCCAAAGCTTATAAAATACTTAATTATAGGTATTGATATCATTTACTTAACACTTACTATATGCTTGCTACTATTTTAAGAGTTTACATTATTTAGTCTAAGGACCACCCTGTCCTTTCAGTCTGACTGCCAAAATATTGATATTTTCTATTTCTTACCTCAAACTCTCAAAATAACAAAATGCTGTGAATGATTGAATGTGGGAGAAGGGAACGACAGAGGATGAGATGGTTGGATGGCACCACCAATGGGCATACCCATCACTCAATGGGCATGAGTTGAGTAAATTCCTGGAGTTGGTGATGGACAGGGAGGCCTGGTGTGATGCAATCCATGGCGTTACAAACAGTCAGACATGACTGAACGACTGAACTGGACTGAACTGAAAATCAAGTTATTGCCTTTTAACCTTTAAAAATATCCTCAGTGTTAATTTTTTTCTTATTTGAGCTTTCCAATTTTTAGCATTTAACAAATTTCTTGTTGTAACATTCATTTATCATCACCATTATTTACTATTTAGTGGTAAGTTGGAGAGATACAAAGCTGTTTATGCACAAAAACATTGCACATATGCATATATTGCTGAAGAAAAGGAGTTTAAGGAAGAAAAATATTTAAAGGATAAGTAATCACATGAAGATAGGGAAAATAAGTTTGCTTGTCTGTTTAAAAGCGAGTTCCATAGCAATGAGGATAACATTGAAAGATTTGGTACTGTGTCACATATCTCTCAACGAAAAAAAAGATGGTATCATGTAAAAAATGAATATTTTCATACCTTTTTTTTTTTTTGCATATATAGCATGCATGCATGCTCAGTTACTCATTCATGTCCGACTCTTTGTGACATGTTGGACTGCGGCCTGCCAGGCAACCCACTGGAATGAGTGGTCATTTCTTCCTCCAGGGCATCTTCCTGTCCCAGGGATGGAACTCATATCTCCTGAATCTCCCACATCTCCTGCATTGTAGGCAGGATGTAATAAATACAGAAAACTTCAGAGCTTTTGAATGAAAATTTTTAAAAAATGTGACAGGGAAAATATACAACTGAAAAAGCTAATAAACCTTTACCACTCCTTTAGACAGTAAGAGTTGAGAAAATAAGTAAGAAATAAAGGTGTGACTTATAGAAATCAAAGGAAAAAAAATATTTGTTTAATGCCAGAACAAGGTAGAAAAGCAAAAGAGAAAGAATAATAAGAAGAGTCTTAATATATTCAGGGCAGAATGACTTAAGGCATATAACTTAAAAATCACTGCCAAAGCAGATGATTTTTAAAACAAAGTTGTGAAAGCTTGTTTTCTTGTTGATGAGCTTGAGGTTAGGAGTGAAGGGGAACAGGTAGGGTAATGAAAAGCTGTTGGGAAGATAGTCGTCTCCAACTGGGCTGAAATGGCCATCCTATAATTTTGAGTTAGTACTGGGGACTGGAGCTTAAAGACCATAATGAAATGAAAATCTAAAATGATATGGCAATGCTGAGGAGGAGGTAATTATTTTTTTGTTTGTAATAAGATTATCCAATAGTAAACCACTATTCTGATGGAACTGAGCATATAAGGTCACTTGCATATATATGACCCCTGATTCCTGTACATCCCAGAAATCAGTTCTTACCTTAAGTATCTAAAATTGAATATTTTGCTGTAATTGAGCATGGATTGCTTATGTAATTTGACAATCACTTATTGACAAAGATTTAGAATCCAATAGCATGCATATGTATATATCAGGTGGCACAGATCTCTTGGAATAGGAAATGGCAGCACACTCCAATATCTTGCCTGGAAAAATTCCATGGACAGAGGAGCCTGGAGGCTACAGTCCATAGGGTTGCAAAGAGTCGGACATGACTGAGCATGCCCTCATAGGCAAGCACGTGTGTATACATACGTATAACATGTCACTGGCAAAACCCACTAACAATTCCCAGGAAATAAAAGTAGAATCTGAATAATAAAATGAAGTCGAACCTCTTTTTGTGTCTCTCCCTTGTGCTTCATCTAGTTTCACTCGCTCCTAGGGAGCCACGTGGCGAAGGCCCACACCTGACACTGCAGACCGGAGCTCCTTGTATGAAGCTGCTGCAGAAACTGTGCTCCCCGCACCGTTAGCTGGGGCCTGAGCAGCGCAGCTGCACCCTCCTGGCGAGAATTCTGTCTCTTTTCTGATGGCGAGAAAGTGCGGCCTTCTGGGGAAGAGCCTGGGCTCTAGAGCAGAAGCTCGCACCTCCCCACGCTTTGATCTAAGAGTAAAGTTCTCATTTGCTTCTGTCTCCTACTGATGCAAATGACACCAGATAGGAGGTCCTGGAAGGTAAGTAATGTACACACATTTATACAAGCCTATTTGGGTTTCTTTGCAAGAAATAAATTAATCACAGAAATGGTAAAGATGGATATAAAAATAAGAGAATGGCCAAAGTTCTGTAGCACTGAAAACCCCATGTGAACCTCAGGGCTGCTGAGTTCCTGAGCAAAGACTGAAAAGTAACTTTCAATTCTTTGGGTGTTGTTGAATGACTGAGTGCCCAGGAGGGACCTATCATATAACATTGTTTCTTATTTATAAAATGAAGTTAATAATCAGCAGTTCCCTAACAACTTTAAGCATGTTATGAAGATACGTGAGATGATTCCAGTGTAATTTTTACAGTTTGTTAGAAAGAAGTATTACAGAAATAAATGTTGGCATTATTATGGCAATGCAGAGATTTTTCAATACATTATAAGTAAAACAAAGTAACACTCTATCTTTCTATCACTTTAAGGATTACAGAAGATTTACAGACAAAATGAAGATAGTATTTAAGTCTTTGAAATAAATGAAAATGTGGAAGTTGCTTATGACCAAAAAGTGCCAAATAAACACATATGATACATTAATGGATTGGTTAAATAACTACTTCATGCCTTTAAAATAGTCATTTTAAACATTATATATTTTTCATGTATGTATTAAAATCCTTCAGGCTGTTGCAGTCAGAAGTCTGTTTATTTTCTTTCTTTGTCTTTTGTTCTTTCTTTCACTTTGATTTTTGAGATTTGAGTCATCACAGTAAATCATTCACTCTGAGGGTTAAGAGTCAACATTTTGAGAAGATAATGAATTGATAAATTTAGGAATTTAGCTTGTCATGTTAGTACAAGGCTGTTTGTCCACTTCAAGTCAATCGGAACTTGATGACATAAAAATGACAGCTATCGAGTTGTTTAAGAGTGAAGGACAGGAGAATGAAGGCTCTAAAGTTTAATGAGATTTAGCTGAAATGTTTTTAGTCTATCAGTCAGTATCATTCATGCACAACTGCTTAACTGTACTACATACTTCCTAGAGGAAGTTCCCAGAAGATTTGGAGCTCTCTTTAGAAAAATATCACAATTATCCACTTTGCTTATATGTCTAGAAGAAAGTAATGTTGAGAGAATATGCATTAGTCTGCTTATAAATTAATTTATTTTCCTCTCAATTATGTGGAGTCATGAAACTATTGGAAAAAGTGTTCAAGTTTTTCTATGGATGTTTATTCTAAGTTTTTAAGTGTTAGAATAAACATGCAACTGTATAAAGTTAATATAAAGGTCTTCAAAAGATAGTGATGCCACAAAGCTTTCCTTAAAAAGACAATTTTTAAAATTATTTAGTCTGTATTGTAACATATATGTAATATATTTGAGAGCAGAAATGTGAAATATAAATAGTAGGTATTCAAATGGTTCATCCGCTAAAATCATTTAAATATTGTTAACCAGATTTCTTACTATGAAAATCATCCTACATTCTAAAATTAACATAAAATTTAGTAAAAATATTAGGAATATTGATGAACTTTCGGTATGGTTTTGATAATATATCACCATTAAACATTTGCTGGGTTTTCTACTTTCTATATTAAAATAGAGCTCTAGCACTGTTTTCTTAAAGCTCTACTCCTCTACTGTAATCTTAAAATTAAAGCTCATTTTTTGGGTATAAAGTAACAGAATTTTTCATCACTCATGGCAAGTATACTGATGTCTTCCAACAAACCATTCTGTCAAGAAAGCATGAACAGAGATATAAAGGAACACACTCTTTTACTGACACACCAAATTAACACACTGAAGGTGTTAGATGCCTAACATCTCGATTAAATTTATTTGACCCACGAAGCAACAGTTTATGATTTTCAAATGGATAGCACACTTAAATGAAGGGAGCATTAATACAATATGATATTAATATACAAATATTCACATTATTCACCTGCCACTGACATTCTGAATTAAATCAGTAATGGGGTGTATAACTGATTAAATATCTACACAACAGAAAGCAACAGCTTATGATTTAGAGAGGTGCTGGTACAGTGATCACATCATTACACTGCCAAATGCCATCTATCACTTTTACTGAACTTAACGAAGATGGATTACATCCCTCGGATGAGATGCAGCCTATAAATACTGTCACACTGATCTTCATCTGACTTTCCAAGAGAACAGACAAGCAACAAATCAATAATTGAAGGAGGCATATTAGAAATTCAGTGCAATTCAGCACCCAGAAGAAATCTTGTAGGATGTGATAGCAACAAATTGCCCTTAATGCAAAGAAATCTGCTTTCCCTTCTGAGTTAACTTATTTTCTCTATAAGTGTATTTACTTCATCAAATTTAAGAGAAAACTTCTATTTTGTGTACAGCATAACCAACCACTTTTACATTTTAAATTAAACTGGTTGAGGGCCAAAGAACCTTTTTTGCAACAGACTTTTTCTTCACTGAGTACAGCATGCTTCTTGACTCTAGTTATCCGCTCATATAGGTAATTACGAATGTATGACACAGGATATTGGTTTCAAAGTCACTGTCTTCAAATACTGAAACAAACTGAATACTATAAAATATGCATAAACAATACATTCGTTTTACAACTTCTGGGTTGTTTTAATAGTTTCTCCATTAAACACCTGCCTGAATTTCTATTTACCATCTTATTTAGCTTTCACAGTTTACCTTTGTGGAAACTGCCTGTCAATTGCTTCAGTAGTCCAATCACTGGAGACCAGATTGCTTTCTGTCAGTCTGCTTGTACAATTTTATGGTAACAGATAACAGGTGGTCAGTATTCACTGGCTGAGGTAAAGATGATGTCTCACAAGCTATAAAACATCTGAGAAAATGCTGTAACAGTTCACACTTACTACTAATTGCACCATTAGAACTTTAATTAATTCTTTACCCTTCCACTATGTTCCTTAGATGGCCATAAGGCAGGAAATCATTCGGAACAGAAAGAAAGAATCTAAAGAGGCAATAATGAGGTGTAATAAAAGAAAAAATGAATAGCAGAATGGCTAACATTTTGCTCTGAAACTAGAACAGAGTTTGATTGCTTAATCAGTTCTGTATTTGATAATGCCCCTAAAAGGGAATCATTTTTAAAGAGTACCTTAATTCTGAGAACTTCTTAACCATTGCATACATTTAAAATAACTATCCTCAATTATTAACTATATCTTTGAAAGTATTTCAAAATACTTCTCTTCTGATTTTAAGGCATCAGTAATCAAATCCTCAGAAATAAGAAATGGATAAATGAGACATGAAAAAGCTTTCACTCTAGGGAAATCTATATATTTGAAAAATAAAGCCTTAGCACAAGTTGCATAAATGGTAGAAATAGGGCATTAGACACAGTGTCACTAAACCAATGTTTAAGGTCAGGCTACCCTGCCCTTCACTATCTCCTGGAGTTTGTTCAAACTTGTGTCCACTGAATCAATGATGCCATCCAACAATCTCATCCTCTGTCAACTGCTTCTCCTCCTGCTCTCAATCTTTCCCAGCATCAGGGTCTTTGCCAATGAATTGGCACTTTGCATTAATTGGCCAAAGTATTGGAGTTTCAGCTTCAACATCAGTCCTTCCAATGAACATTCAGGACTGATTCCCTTTAGGATTGACTGGTTTGATCTCCTGGCTGTCTAAGCGACTCCCACAAATCTTCTACAGGACCATAGTTTGAAAGCTTTAATTCTTCAGTCCTCATACTATTTAGATTTTTTTTTTTTAAGCAACCTGAGGTACAAGTCTAGGGTACAAACATGTAACCACCTTGAGTGGTAAGGAAGAAAAACTCCTCTGGCCCATATGGGGATCAAATCCACAACCTTGGCATGATTAGCACCACGCTATAACCAACTGAGCTAACCAGCAATGAGGCTCAGATGGTAAAGAGTCTGCCCGCAAAGCAGTAGAACTGGGTTCAATCTTTGGGTCGGGAAGATACCCTGGAAAATGAAATAGCAACCCATTCCATTACCCTTGCCTGGAAAATCTGATGGATGTAGTGGCCTGGAAGGCTATAGTCCATGGGGTCACAGAGAGTCAGAAACAACTGAGCAACTTCAGTTTCACTTTCAGCCTTTTTAATGGTTCAAATCTCACCTCCATTCATGACTACTGGAAAAACCACAGCTTTAACTATATGGCCCTTTGTCAGTAAAGTGATGTCTCTGTTTTTAAATATGTTGTCTAGGTTTTTAACATGCCTTTTTTCCCAAGGAGCAAATATCTTATAATTCCATGACTGCAGTCACTATCCATAGTGATTTTGGAGCCCAAGAAAATAAAGACATGTGTCTTTTAGAATTATGATTTTCTCAGAGTATATGCCCAGTAGTGGGATTGCTGGGTCATATGGTAGATTTATTTTTAGTTTTTAAGAAAATTCCATACTGTTTTCTACAGTGGTTGTATCAATTTGCATACCCACAACAGTGTAAGAGTGTTCGCCTTTCTCCACATCCTCTCTAGCATTTATTGTTGTAGATTTTTTGATGATGGCCATGATGCCTCACTGTAGTTTTGATTTGCATTTCTCTAATAGTGAGCAGAGACATTACTTTGTCAACAAAGTTACATCTATTCAAGGCTATGGTTTTTCCAGTAGTCATGTATGGATGTGAGAGTTGGGCTGTGAAGAAAGCTGAGTGCCAAAGAATTGATGTTTTTGAACTGTGGTGTTGGAGAAGACTCTTGAGAGTCCCTTGGACTGCAAGGAGATCTAACCAGTCCATCCTAAAGGAGATCAGTTCTGGGTGTTCATTGGAAGGACTGATGTTGAAGCTGAAACTCCAATATTTTGGCCACCTCATGCGAAGTGTTGACTCATTGGAAAAGATCCTGAGGCTGGGAAGGATTGGGGGGAGGGGGAGAAGGAGACAACAGAGGGTGAGATGGTTGAATGGCATCACTGACTTGATGGACATGAGTTTTGGTAAACTCTGGAAGTTGGTGATGGACAGGGAGGCATAGCATGCTGCAATTCATGGGGTCACAAAGAGTCAGACACGACTGAGTAACAGAACTGAACTGAACTAACAGTAAGCAACAGTGAGCATTTTTTCATGTGTTTGTGGTAATCTGTATATCTTATTTGGGTAAATTTTCATTTAGGCTTTCTATCCATTTTTTGGTTGGGTTGTTTGTTTTTTTGACATTGAGCTGCATGAGTTGCTTACATATTTGGGAGATTATCCCTTTGTCAATTTCTTTGCTTGAAAATATTTTCTCCCATTCTGAGGGTTGTCTTTTTGTCCTGCGCATGGTTACCTTTGCTGTGTAAAAGCTTTTCATTAGGTCCCACTTGCTTATTTTTATTTCCATTAGTCTAGGCAGTAGGTCAAAAAGGGTGTAGCTGTGACTATGTCAAAGAATGTTCTGCCTATGTTTTCCAATAAGATTTTTATAATGCCTTGCTTTACATATGGGTCTTCAATCTATTTTGAGCTTACTTTTGTGTATAGTGTTAGGAAATGGTCTCAAAACTATTTTTTAAAATGTTTGGAAAATAGCATATGTCCAAGCTGCTTGGCAATGCACTACGATTCTGAAAACTAAGTTGGAAATACAATAATGAAATAGTCAGCCAATTGAACTGAGCTATAATTGAACCTATTACAAATGTAATTTATAATTACTCAACAAAGACTAACTCTCAGGTGCTACTTTATTTTCACAGTCTCAGGAAAATACATGCCAAATTTTTTAGAGAGGATTCAGTGTCAACAAGGTTTAAGTCTGTAGGTCTAACCCAAGGAAAACAAGATGAATGAACCAAGCAAGTTACTAACACTTTACCTCTGAATTCTGAAACTTATTTATGTACCCCACTCCCTGCATTTTACAAATTAAACATTATCAGTTAACATTGACTTGCAACTGCAATGACACCACTTTTTCCTATTATTGGGACTTGGAATTTAGCAAATACCTTTTTATCATCAAATAGGATGCCATCCCACAACTATGATTTAATTAGTAAACCTCTTTCATCACACTCCAATCCCTACTCCAGATAATATCCTTTAGGACGGTTATAGGGTAGAAAAAAAATCCTCAGAGGAGTTTTGCACTTAACCAGTTATACACTTAGCCCTTAAATAGACTGGGGTATAGCAGTTAACAAGAGGGGTTTCTAGTCTATATGGAGGAGAGGAACAATAAGCAAACAAATATGTACTGTGTTGGTGGTAAAAAGTCCTATGAAATACTAGTTTCAAAGTTTACTCTTTTAGATGGGATGATCAGAGGAGGCATGTTTAAGGAGGTCATCTAAAAGAGGGATGGAACAAATTGTGATCTCTTAGGTAAGAAAGATATACCCATCTGAGTTCCAAAGAATAGGAAGGAGAGATAAGAAAGCATTCCTAAGTGAACAATGCAAAGAAATAGAAGAAAACAATAGAATGGGAAATACTAGAGACCTCTTCTAGAAAATTAGAGATACCAAGGGATAATTCATGTAAAGATGAGCATGATAAAGGGCAGAAATTGTATGGAGCTAACAGAAGCAAAAGATATTAAGAAGAAAAGGTAAGAATAAACAGAAGAATTATACACTAAAGATCTTCATGACCCATATAACCACGATGGTGTGATAACTCAACTACAGACAGATATTTGGAATGCAAAGTCAAGTGGGCCTTAGGAAGCATGACACAAACAAAGCTAGTGGAGGAGATGGAATTTGAGCTGAGCTATTCCAAATCCTAAAAGATGATGCTGTGAAGTGCTGCACTCAATATGCCACCAAATTTGGAAACTCAACAGTGGTCACAGGACTGGAAAAGGTCAGTTTTCATTCCAATCCCACAGAAGGGCAATGCCAAAAATTGTTCAAAATACCATACAATTGCACTCATTTCCCATGCTAGCAAAGTAATGCTCAAAATTCTTCAAGCCAGGCTTCAACAGTATGTGAACCAAGAAATATCAGATATTCAAGCTGGATTAGGAAAAGGCAGAGGAACCAGAGATCAAATTGCTAACATCCATTGGATCATAGAAAAAGCAAAAGAATTCCAGAAAAACATATACTTCTGCTTTATAAACTATGATAAAGCTTTTGATTGTGTAGATCACAAAAAATTGTGGAAAATTTTTAAAGATACAGGAATACCAGACCACCTTTCCTGTCTCCTGAGAAACCTGTATGAAAGTCAAGAAGCAATAGTTAGAATAGTATTGAAACAACAGACTGGTTCCAAATTGGGAAAGGAGTATGTCAAGGCTGTATATTGTCACGCTGCTTATTTAACATAAATGCTGAATACATCATGTGAAATGTTGGGCTGAATGAAGCACAAGCTGGAGTCAAGATTGCCAGGAGAAATATAGACAACCTCAGATAAGCAGATGACACCACCCTTACGGCAGAAAGTGAAGAAGAACTAAAGAGCCTATTGATGAAGGTGAAAAAGGAGAGTGAAAAACTTGGCTTAAAACTCAACATTCAAAAATGAAGATCATGGCATCCAGTCCCATTATTTAATGGCAAATAGATGGGAAAACAATGCAAACAGGATCAGACTTCATATTTTGGGGCTCCAAAATCACTGTAGATGGTGACTACAGCCATGAAATTAAAAGATGCTTGTTCCTTGGAAGAAAAGTTATGAACAACCTAGATAGCATATTAAAAAGCAGAAACACCACTTTCCCAGAAAGGTCTGTCTGGTCAAAGCTACGGTTTTTCTCATAGTCATATATGGATGTGAGAGTTGGACTATGAAGAAAGCTGAAGTACCAAAGAATCGATGCTTTTGAAGTGTGGTGTTGGAGAAGACTCTCGAGAGTCCCTTGGACTGCAAGGAGATCAAACCAGTCAATCTGAAAGGAAATCAATGCTGAATATTGTTGGAAGGACTGATGCTGAAGCTGAAGCTCCAATACTTTGGTCACCTGGTGTGAAGAGCTGACTCACAAAAAGACCCTAATGCTGGGAAAGATTCAGGCAGAAGAAGGGTATCACAGAGGATACGATGGTTTTATGGCATCACTGACTCAATGGACGTGAGTTTGAGTAAGCTCTTAGAGATGATGAAGGATAGGCAAGTCTGGCGAGCTGCAGTACACAGGGTCACAAAGAATCAGACACAACTGAGAGACTGAACTACAACAAGGTAAGAATATTCTAGAAGGAAGAAACTTTCCTGAAGTGGCAATGTCCTGAAATTAGAGGTATTCACAGAATAAGAATGAACAGAGAAAAAGTATTAGCATTTGAGACTGAAAGGAACACCTCCAGAGCCGTGCAGATAGAACATGAAAAAACTTTGGAGGGTTTTGAACTAGAGTGTTAGCAGCTGTTTGGTCTATGGTTTTAACAACCTGACTGCTTTGGAAAAGGGTGAAATAAGGTGAGTTGGCTATGTAATAACCCAAGTCAGATACTAATGCTTTAATTTTTAATCAATGTGGTTAGTAAGGGAAAAAATCAGTTACTTGATATATTTCTAGGGTAGATACAATAGAAACAAGACAAACTAAAATACTTTTTAGAAGTAGTGGAAAATACCAAAGGCATAATCCATGAAAGAAACAGTTGATATAACTAAATTTCATTAAAATTAAAACCTTCTGCTCTGCAAAAGTCAGTGTCAGCAGAAGGCAAGCCATGCACTGAGAGAAAATATTTGCCAAAGATACATCTGATGTTTGGATTGTTATCCAAAATACACACAGAGCTCTTAAATGGTAAGAAAGTAGGTTTACTTTAAAAATAGGCATAGTACCTGCATAAGCCCCTCACCAAAGAATATATACATATGGTAAATAGCATATGAAAATGGATTCAACATCATATGTCATAAGGAAATTTTTATTTACAACAACAACACACACCTATTAGAAAAGCCATAAAACAACACACGCCATTAGAAAATCTATTCAAACAAGTGACAACACTAAATGCTGATGTCAATGTAGAGAAATAAGAACTTCTGATCCTTGCTGGTGGCAATGCATATTGCACAGCCACTGGGAACAGCATGATGGCAGTGTCTTACAAAATAATGCACACTCTTACTATATGATCCAGTAATTATACTATTTTGTATTTACTCAAAGGAGGTCAAAACATATGTCCACACAAAACCCTGAACATGGGGGTCTGTAGCAGCTTTAGTCATAATTGCCAAAACTTAGAAGTAAGCAATATATGCTTCAGTAGGTGAATGGATACATAAACTATGGCATTCAGACAATGAAATAGTATTTGGAGGTAAAAAAAAAAAAAAAGTATGAGTGACATGCCATGAGAAAAAATATAGAGGAAGCTTAATTACATATTCTAAGTGAAAGAAACCAATCAGAAAAGGCTACATATTCCATGATTCCAACTATCTGAAATACTGGAAAAGAAAAAAAAACTATAAAAAGGTAACAAGATCAATTGTTGAAAGAGGAGGTAATAGGAGAAGGAGGGATAAATGGACAAAACCTGGAAGATTTTTATTTCAGTAAACTATTCTGTATGATGCTGCATTTGTCGCAAATAATAGAATGATAACAAGTATGAACATTTTTTTTTATTTTTACTTTACAATATTGTATTAGTTTTGCCATACACTGACATGAATCTGCCATGAGTGTACATGTGTGCCCAATCCTGAACCCCCGTCTCACCTCCCTCAAGTGTGAACCTTAATGTAAGCTATAGACTTTGCATGACAATGACATACCAAAATAGGTTCATTGGTTGTAACAAATATATCATTCTGGTGTGCGATATTGAGAGGGGTGTAGTTTTATGTATATATGGAGAAAAGGGAGGATATTTATGGAAATTTTCTGTACATCTGCTTAATTTATCAGTGATCATAAAACAACTCTAAAAAGAAACCTATTAAAGGTCAATACAGTTCAGTTCAGTTCAGTCAGTCAGTCGTGTCTGACTCTTTGTGACCCCATGAATCGCAGTACACCAGGCCTCCCTGTCCATTACCAACTCCCGGAGTTAATGCAAACTCATGTCCATTGAGTTGGTGATGCCATCCAGACATCTCATCCTCTGTCGTCACTTCTCTGCCTGCCCTCAATCCTTCCCAGCATCAGGGTCTTCTCCAATGAATCAGTTCTTCGCATGAGGTGGCCAAAGTATTGGAGTTTCAGCTTCAACATCAGTCCTTTCAATGAACACCCAGGACTGATCTCCTTTAGGATGGACAGGTTGGATCTCCTTGCAGTCTAAGGGACTCTCAAGAGTCTTCTCCAATACCACAATTCAAAAGCATCAATTCTTTGGCACTCAGCTTTCTTCACCATCCAACTCTCACATACCTACCTGACTACTGGAAAAACCATAGCCTTGACTAGATGGGCCTTTGTAGGCAAAGTAATGTCTCTGCTGTCTAGGTTGGTCATAACTTTCCTTCCAAGGACTAAGCGTTTTTTTAATTTCATGGCTGCTATCACCATCTGCAGTGATTTGGAGCCTGCAAAATAAAGTCATCCACTGTTTCCACTGTTTCCCCATCTATTTCCTGTGAAGTGATGGGACCAGATGCCATGATCTTAGTTTTCTGAATGTTGAGCTTTAAGACAACTTTTTCACTCACCTCTTTCACTTTCATCATGAGGCTTTTTGGTTCCTCTTCACTTTCTGCCATAAGGGTCGTGTCATCTGCTTATCTAAGGTTATTGATATTTCTCCCAGCAATCTTGATTCCAGCTTGTGCTTCTTCCAGCCCAGCATTTCTCATGATGTACTCTGCATATAAGTTAAATAAGCAGGGTGACAGTATACAGCCTTGATGTACTCCTTTTCCTATTTGGAACCAGTCTGTTGTTCCATGTCCAGTTCTAACTGTTGCTTCCTGACCTGCATACAGGTTTCTCAAGAGACAGTCAGACGGTCTGGTATTCCCATGTCTTTCAGAATTTTCCACACTTTATTGTGATCCACACAGTCAGAGGCTTTGGCATAGACAATAAAGAAGAAATAGATGTTTTTCTGGAACTCTCTTGCTTTTTTGATGATCCAGAGGATGTTGGCAATTTGATCTCTGGTTCCTCTGCCTTTTCTAAAACTACCTTGAACATCTGGAAGTTCATGGTTCATGTATTGCTGAAACATGGCTTGAAGAATTTTGAGCATTACTTTACTAGCATGTGAGGTGAGTGCAATTGTGTGGTAGTGGAGCATTCTTTGATATTGCCTTTCTTTGGGATTGGAATGAAAACTGATCTTTTCCAATCCTGTGGCCACTTCTAAGTATTCCAAATTTGCTGGCACATTGAGTCCAGCACTTTCACAGCATCAAGGTAAATAAAAACAATTTTAAAAATAGTTGGAGAATATATTTTGAAGTTAATTGCAGATATGAGAATGTTTTCTTCTAAATCTGATAAAGAAGCTGGAATCCATAGGAGAAGGTTAGCAAATTTTTGGACTTAAATATTTAAAACTTCTCTATGGAAAAGCTGAAGGAGGGCATGGCAACCTATTCCAGTATTCTTGCCAAGAGATTCCGCATGTACAGAGGAGTCTGGTGGGCTAGAGTCCATGGGGTCGCAAAGAATTGGACATGGCTTAGTGACTAAGCACAGCACATGAAAGAAAAGAGTAAATAAAGATAATGAAAAATAAAATATTGAGGAAATATATGTGTGTATGAATATTTGACAAAAGATTAATATCCATAGTATGCAAAAGGTTTTCTACAAATCAATGAGGCAACTATGAAAAACATGATTTTAAATATGGCATAGATATGAATTTAATTCTTGATCTGATTTCTACTTTTAAACCACTATGTGTATCTGAAAAACAGCCAAGTACACAGATTTTCAAGAAAAAGTGGAAATAGATCATCCTACAACCCCCCAAAAGGTTCAGTGTATTCCACAACTTCAAGGAAAAGAAGTTCCTGCTGCCAGTCAGCTGTATGGATGTTAAAGCTGGAGATCCAGTTGCTGTTTTTGATCAGCGGTGCTTCAATAATAAAATGTGACACTGGCTAAGTAAAGGCAGTCAGGCTGAGAGTTGCAGGAAATCAAATACCACAGGCACATGTTTTCTAATTTAATTAATTGTAGACACATGGAAGGCAAACCACCTGCTAAACTTGCTCTCAATTATGGCGAAATGTGTCATGAAATTTTTGTGTACAATATAGTTTTTGCCACTTTCAACAAAGTTATATAAGATAGCCATGAGATCATACTGGAGCTAGATGGCAAACAGGAGAAAGGAAAAACAAATTTGATTAAGTAGGCTTTTCTGTCTGCATCCTGCAATTTAACCGAGAGACACAATTTTATGTCTTTTAGGAAGTAGAAAGGGTCCCAAACTGAACAGTTTAATGCAGTGTAAACAAAGCATTGGCCTTAGCATAGGAGACAGAGCCACCAAACCATTTGTAAGCACTTCCCATTGAGTGTTCTCTCTAAAACAGTGTGGCACAGGTTGCTAGCAAAGATCAGACAAAAAGTTATGACCTTCACAATCAAGCTTAGTATTTCATTTGGCATCTAGATGAGAGGAAGAGAGAAAATCTGGGAAAGGATGGGGAGAAGGAGGGAGGGGGGAGAGAGAAAAGTAGAACACAGGAACCTATTAGTAAAATGTAAATCTTCAGGCTTATCCAAATACTTAGGCTGCATTTATAATAAATCTCCAGATTTTCAAAGTTCAAAAAACTTTGTAACGTTTAGGCTAATGATGGAGAACTGGTGGTATTCTCATACCATAATTTACATTGTTATTTAGTAAAGATAAGTGTATATGACTTCTGACTCAAAAATTCTACTTCTAGGAATTTATCCAATAACAAAGCCAGTAGGAACAGAAAGAATTGTGTATACAAAGGTCAAGCGCTATAATTTTGGTAATAAAAGAAGTATTCTAAATGGATTAAAGTCCATCCATTAAAAAATGTGTTAATTAAATGTAACATGCTCACAAAATGGAGTACTATGTGATTGTCTGAATAATGAACTTGTCCACAGATACAGTTATGAGACAAAACTTCATCATATCCTAAATTTAAAAAAAGAGTTTAATATTATATATACACATGTGTATATATACATACATACATACATACATACATATATATATATATGTTGATATGTACATTTGAATCTATACATAAATGTTACATGCCATATTACTTCTCTGAAATAGGATCGGAATTTACTACAAAACCTTCCTGGAGATGTTGATTATTTCACAATGAATATTTTTACATTACAAAACTTCATCAAAGAAATATATAATGCTAAAACCCTTTCTTGTTCAGTAAAAATCACAATAATGAGTACTGTGACAAGGATAACAGAGACATAGGGATGATTTCAATAAGTAATGAAAACATAGTCAAACTCAAGAAGCAGGTTGATTTGACCATTCACTTTTTTCATTATGTGACTCTCATGATTACAAATAAATTAAGGTCAGACACTAAAATAATAAAGAGTAGTTCTCAAAGTGCAGTCCATGGACCAGTAGCATCAGCATTAACTAGGAACTTGTAAGAAAAGCAAATTCTCAAGTACTACCAAAGACCTACTTAATTAGATACTTTGGGAGTTGTGCCCAGTAATCTCAATTTTAACAAGTCCTCCAGGAGATTCTGATGCATGATAAAGTTTTTGAGCCACTGGAGGAGAGCACAGTGATTCAGAGTAAAAGCTCAGACTTCTTTTTCAGCTTCAAGAGATGAAGAGCTTGAAAAATAAAACTCTCTTCTTTATAGTAAGAAAAGAGCTAAACAAACTGAAAATCAACAACTTTTCTTGCACCAATTGGAAAAAAGAGGTCACAAGGCAAACTATCAACCTGAAATCTGGAGAGAAAGGCAAATACAGATAATCACAGCTGAGGTCAGCTTACCAAGAACACAAGCAACTAGAGCCATAAACATTTAGGAGAACTTCAGTAATTTTAATGAATTGTTGGAGTATAAATTAAAGTAGGAATGAGAGGCTTCTACAATCCAGTCTTAAGGGATATCAACACCTCTGCAGGTTTTACTTCTAGGAACTCCACCACTACCTCATAGTGAAGAACCATGAAAAAAGAAACTTATATTTCAGGCAGGGGGAGGAGAAAAATGACCACTTAAAAGTATGCTCAGAGAACTTTCAAACAACCATTCTTCAGGTGTATCCAAGTGGTTTCAGTTCAGTTCAGATGAGTTGCTCATTCATGTCTGACTCTTTGTGACCTAAGAAGTGCAGCATGCCAGGCCTCCCTGTCCATCACCAACTCCCAGAATCCACCCAAACCCATGTCCATCGAGTCAGTGATACCAACCAACCATCTCATCCTCTGCCATCCCCTTCTTCTCCTGCTCTCAATCTTTCCCAGCATCAGGGTCTTTTCCAATGAGTCAGCTCTTCGCATCAAGTGACCAAATTATTGGAGTTTTAGCTTCAACATCAGTCCTTCCAGTCAACACCCAGGACTGATTTCCTTTAGGATGGCCAAGTTGGATCTCCTTGCAGTCAAAAGGATCCTCAAGAGTCTTCTCCAACACCACAGTTCAAAAGCATCAATTCTCCTGCGCTCAGCTTTTCTAATAGTCCAATTCTCACATCCATACATGACCACTGGAAAAACCATAGCCTTGACAAGACAGACCTTTGTTGGCAAAGTAATGTCTCTGCTTTTTTATATGCTGTCTGGGTTGGTCATAACTTTCCTTCCAAGGAGTAAGCGTCTTTTAATTTCATGGCTGTAATCACCATCTGCAGTGATTTTGGAGCCCAGAAAAATAAAGTCAGGCACTGTTTCCACTGTTTCTCCATATATCTGCCATGAAGTGATGGGACCGGATGCCATGATCTTAGTTTTCTGAATTTTACAAGAGCCTTATTCAGTATGGGGGAAGGAAAGTTTCCTTCCTGGCTCATCTAACCTGGGGGTTGGGGGATAGGTAAAAATTACAAGGCTTAGATTCTATTTAAGAAGGAGTTTTTAGAGAAAACTGAAATGGAAAAAGATGAAAGCAAGGATGCTAGAGTAAATGGATGCCTAAGGATACCTAAAGCAACAGCAAACAATAAACACAGCCTGATATGAAAGATTAAATATAAAACCTAAATACTTTAGGACTTTTCACCCCACTTGGTATTACATGTTCTCAAAAATTTGCAAGCCATGCTAAAAGGCAAAGAAAAACAAAATCTGAAAAAAATGCATGCAACAGAAACAGAATAGTACATGACAGATTTCAGAATAACTAGATGGGAGTTTACAATAATAATGATTAATAAGCTAAAACCTCTAGTGAAAAAATGGATTTACTTGGTGTTACATATATTGCAAATTAAAATAAAACTGCTAAAATAAGCATAATTTATATGCTAAGAGAAGAAAAAAAATGAAACCAAATAAAATGCTCCATTAAAACCAGAGAAGGCAGAAAGCCAGAAGAAAAAACAAACAACTGTACACAAAGAGATGACAGTTAGAAACATAAATATTAAACAAACTACATCAATAATCACCTTAAAATATGAATAATCTAAATATACCAAGTAAAAGATAAAGATTATCAGAGTGGATTAAAAAAAAAAAACTGTATGAGTCTGTAAGAAACTCCCTTCAAGTATAAAGACCGATTAATTGTAAAGGGATGGAGAAAGAAATACCATGTTAGTATTAATCAAAAGAAAGCTGAAGTACCTTCACTAATTTCAGACAACACAGACTTTAGAACAAACAAACAAAATCAGGGATAAAGAAGGTCTTTACAGAGTGATGAATGGATCATTTATCCAAGGAGACATATCAATGTATATGCAATATAATCAGAGAAGATGAAAATGCACGAGGCAAACACTGAAAGAACTGCAAGTAGAAACACACAAATCCACTATTATAGGTGATGATTTCAGAACCTCTCAGTGATCAAGTTGGCATAAAATCTGTAAGGATGTAGTTGACCTTAAACCATACAACCACTCATTTGATCTAACTGATGTTTCTAGGATACCTCATTCTACAGCAGCAGAATACACATTCTTCTTAAGCTCTCACTCAGGACATTTATTAAGATTGACCACATTCTTGACCATCAAACACACTAACACACTTATAAGAATAGAAATCATGCAACATGTTGTCAAACAAAAACAGAATTAGACTAGAAATCAATAATAGAAGCACAACACATCACTAAATAACACATGGATCAAAAAAGATTTAACAGAAATTTGTAAATAGTTTAACTGAATAAAATTCAAAATACAACTTGTCAAAATAGTGGGATGCAATAAAACATGTTTCGAGAGAAATTTTTGCTTTAAATGCATGTTAGAAAATAAGACAAATCTAAAATCAATAATATAAGCTCTTATTTTAGGGATCTAGAGAAAGAACAATTTAAACCTGTGAAAAGCAAAAGAGAAGAAATAATAAAAACTAGAGAAGTCAATGAAATTGAAAAATAGGAAAGCAATAGAGAAAATAAACAAAATATTTGAAAAGATAGATAAAATTCATAAACCTCTAGTATGTTTATTTAAATAAAGGGGACTAGTACAAATTACTAACATCAAAGGAGGAGCCATTACTACTATTGCCAGAGATATTCAAGAGAAAAACAGTAAATACTATGAACATATGAATATTTATGCCCTCAAATTTGATAAAGTAAATGACATGGGAGTATTTTTTGAAAGTCACAAACTACTAAAACTCACACAAGGAAATATCAGCAATCTGTTAAAGAAACTGAATCAACAATAATCTTCCAAAAATTAAAGCACCAGACCCAGATATTTTCACTGGTGAATTCTACCAAACACTGAAGAGCAAAATGATAGAAATTCTCTACAATCTCTTCCAGAAAATAGAAGCAGGGAGAATATAGTCTACTGGTAACATAGTCTATAAGGCTAGCATTTCCCTAATACAAAACTCAGAAAAAGACATCACAAAAAAGGAAAAGTGCAGACCAATATTTCTCATGAACACAACTTCAAAAATCCTCAAAAAATGCAAGGAAGTCAAATCCAACAATGTATAAAAATAGAGTGGGATTTATTCCAGCATGCAAGGCTGGTTAATATTTCAAAATAATGTAATTCACCACATCACCTGACTAATCAAAAAAAAATCTTATAATCATATCCATGGAGGCAGAAAAAGCATTTGATAAAATAGAACACCCATTCATGATTAAAAACTCTCAGCAAACTAGGAATAGAGGGAGAATTTCTCAATAAAATAAAAAAATAAATAAACCTTAACGATTCAGTTCAGTTCATTTCAGTCGCTCAGTCATGTCCAACTCTGAGTCCCCATGGACTACAGAACACCATGCCTCCCTTTCCATCACCAACTCCTGGAATTTGCTCAAACTCATGTCCACTAAGTTGGTGATGCCATCCTCTGTTGTCCCCTTCTCCTCTTGCTTTCAATCTTTCCCAGCATCAGGGTCTTTTCCAGTGGGTCAGCTCCTCACATCAGGTGGCCAAAGTATTGGAGTTTCAGCTTCAACATCAGTCCTTCCAATGAACATCCTGGACTTATCTCCTTAAGGATGGACTGGTTGGACCTCCTTGAAGTCCAAGGGACTCTCAAGAGTCTTCTCCAACACCACAGTTCAAAAGCATCAATCCTTAAGTGCTCAGCTTTCTTTATAGTCCAACTCTCACACCCATGCACGACTGGAAAAAACATAGCCTTGACTAGAAGGACCTTTGTTGGCAAAGTAATATCTCTGCTTTTTAATATGCTATCTAGGTTGGTCATGACTTTTCTTCCAAGGAGTGTCTTTTTATTTCATGGCTGCAGCCACAATCTGAAATGATTTTGGAGCCCCCTGCAAAAATAAGGTCTGCCACTGTTTCCACTATCTCTCCATCTATTTGCCATGAAGTGATGGGACCTGATGCCATGATCTTAGTTTTCTAAATGTTGAGCTTTAAGACAACTTTTTCACTCTCATCTTTCACTTTCATCAAGAGGCTCTTTAGTTTTTTAGAATTTGTTTAGTTCTTAACAAATTAGCTATTATAATTAACTGAATAATGAATAAATAGGGAAAGAGATAACTATTCCACAAAAAAGAACTAATAATAATTTACTGATATATGAATATTCCTTCAAAGAGAGGGAGCATAACTCTTTACTTTGTAGTAGTAAACTGTGCATATGACTCATCCAAAGTGTAGATAATGGAAAAAAATTAAAAAGTAATTTTAAAGTGGAGAAGACAGTGACTTAATCAAATAATCAAAAATAACATTAATAGTCATAAATCATGTGATAGCATATTGGCTTGATATGATATAATGAAAATGCCACTTTACATCTGTGGTCTTACTGCCAGTTACTAATAACTCCAGTCTTACCATGAGAAAAAAAAAAACATTGGACAAATTCCATTTGAGGGACATTCTACAAAATACCTGACCAGTATTCCTCAAAATCTTTTAGGTCATCAAAAACAAAAAAAGTCTGGGAAACTGCCACAAAGAGGGACCTAAAGAGATATGACAATGACATGTAATGTGGCATCTCAAATAGAATTTTGCAATAGAAAAAAAAAGTACAGTATGAACAAATGAGAGAAGCTAAATAAACTTGAATTTAGTTAATAATAATGTATCAGTATGAACCAACAATGGTTCATTACTTACAACATATATCTCATTACTAGTAGTGGAAATGGAGTGTGGGATAAAAAAAAAATCCCCATAATATCTTCTTAGTTTTCCAGTAAATCTAAAACTTTATGTTATAAAGGTTGAAGGCTCAATTTTGAGTTCTAGCTTTATAGTTTTCCATTTTTAAATTATAAGCTACTTAATTTCTTAAAGTCTTATTTTTCTCCTTAAGCATGATCATAGAATACATATCTTACAGAGTTTCTGTGCAGATTAAATGATTTTTGAATCTTTTGGTAGAATGCCTGGAATGTGACAAAAACTCAAAAGGAAAATAATTATTACTAAAGCCAACAAAGGAATTATTTGAATCATTTAGGTTTTCCTATCAGTGAAGGGAGAAATTTGTGATGAGCTTGATATAAAAGCAATTCCACTTGTAATGAGTTCAAAGTTAAAAACATCCTTTATTACATTATTATTATCATTCACATTCATTCATTATCCTCTTTTATTTCAGTGTAACTTAGATAAGAATTACAATTATTTTCCTTGGATTAGCTTGTAATAACTTTAGAGCTGAGGTAATTGAACTTCATTTTAAGACACTCTCAGAAACAAATATTTTCATTGCATAGAATAACACACTTGCACATCAGTAGTCTGAGTCTTCTATATTATTCTATTTCATGTTTCTCTTGTATTTCTATATTATATATTCTATTTCATGACCTTTATTATAAAGGTGAAATGATGAAACCTTCACTAGGTAAGTTACTAGTCTTGATGAGAATAAAGATGTTTCATACTTTTTGTTGTCTGGAACACTTACGTATATATCTAAGAGGACAGGTAAAACACTTGATCAGTAATTTAATAGGATTCACTCCTATATTTGATCATGAAATGACACATTGATTGCCATAAAAATGGCAAACCTTGGTCATTCCTCTTCCTCATGAATCTAAGCCATTCTTAGTAATCAACCTGTCTTTCCCGCCTGGCTACATATTAGAGGGGTGTTGAAAGCAGAAATAAATTTCCAGTTCATAGATATTTTAAACAAAGCTGAGATAAACACAGACCTGCTGTTAGAAGCAATAATCTCTGGCAGCCAATGTTCTGCAAATAACTGGTACTGAGCTGAGATTATTGCAGCCAATATATTAAATGAAACCAGGAGCTTTGTGAGCCACTTTGAAAAATAGTCTTTCACAATCGAGGAATTTCCTCTAGATTACACCTACAAAAATCAATATTGATTCCTGTATAAAGCTTCTTGAACCCTTAGCATGGAAGAATCAATGCCTTTGGCAGGTTATGTATTATGCATTATACAGTTAATTCAATAATAAGCATTAATTCCAGGTCAGCACACATTCATCAGCCAATGCTCTCTTGAAAGCAATTCTTGAATGCTCTGAGTAAAGCATGGCCAAAATAATTTGAGGAGAACTGTTGGAAATAAAAATGTGATTTACATTGTATCATTCCTTGATGATATAGAAAATCTATTCATGCATTTAATTACTCATTATAGATGTTTAGTATTGTCTATCATCAACTCATCTTGTAAGTAATAAAGTTGCAGTATAAATTCTAATGCCTATTCTTTAGGAGCCACAAGACATATATCTGTATATCCATATATCTATCCATGCTTATGTCTCTCATTTCATCATATAAACACACACACACACACATATATATATATATGTTTTATACATAAAATTCTCAAAAGAAAGAGGTAACTGTAAATAGCATAAAATATATATTCAAATACTAATAGTTTCTATGCTAAAACAATAGTTCACATTATTTTTTCTAACAATATTTAAGAAACTAAAGTTCCTTTTAAGTCTGAGCAGTAAGTGCAATAGCCACAGACACAACGTACTTCTCTTCAATTTTCTGGAGGAAAAACATTTTATTAAAATTCAGTGAGAAATATACATATGGGTGTGATAGTCTTGCTGAAGTCTAAAGCGACTTGGTTGAGAATGTAGCCCAAAGAATGAACAGAACCAGAAATCTTAGGGAAAAATAAGAACTCTTCTTTGGATCTGGCTCACAAATGGCATATTTTTATTAGAAGATTTGGATTTTTTTAACAGGGAAGTGCTATGTTATGTTTCTTAGAAGCAACTACAAAGTTATAGAATTCCGACACAACTTAGAGATACAAAGAAGACATAAGACTGACCAGAGATCATCCTAGGGGAAGAATTTGGGGAAGTCAATTTTGATGCAAATGGCACTAGGGTTCCAGCAACACATACAGAGGAATGATGTTCTGGAAAGAAAGTAGGGCACAAATTGCGCTTAACCAGAGGATGGATAAGAGTCTCAGCCTGAGGAGATCTTTAACTCCATGGTTTGTTTTCCATTGTTTGTACCTCTGTCAACATAAATGGTCATTTCAATAACTCCAAGTCTTCTTTTAATGGCCTATGTCAAGAGAAGATCTTGAGGAGTATGCAACTTCTGATTCTGTGCTTGAATGTGCTGAGAGATGTTTTTCAAACTTCTCTGATATTGCATTTCTATACATTAGAAGATGATGTGTGGTGTTAAAAAATTCAGACAGTTTTCAAGCTATATCTTTGGCCCCAAAGGATTTATGCTGCTGCCTAAATGCTGTTTTAGAGTTGACATTCTTTCTTCAATTTGTTGCCTATCACTTTAGTTTTCCTGATCAATGAGAATTTAGTCTGGCTCCAGCACTAGATGACACTGCTGTAGACCTTCTGGCACATCAGCACCACTGCAGTGTATTAGAGAATACAGGACTGGCTTTACTATCTCTCTTTCAGCCTTGAGCTGCTGTTGCATGGCCCAGTAGAATTGGGCCTCTACAAATCCAATTAAAAAATAGATCAAATCTCAAATTCATGTCCATTGAGTCAGTGATGCTATCCAACCATCTCATCCTCTGTTATCGCCTTCTCCTCCTCTTCAGCCTTTCCCAGTATCAGTCTTTTTCAATGAGTCAGTTATTTGCATCAGGTGGTCAAAGTATAAAATTAATTTTCATTTGTGTATGCTCTAGGAAATATTATTTGGCATTACTCCTTTAGGCAAGAAGTCATAAATGCAGCCAAAGATACCTGCATCATATAGAGTGATGCAATTAGAACATTAGTTTGTAGTTTTAAGAGTCCTAACAAAGTTCGTCATGGATTATAATCATATCTCAGAATTAGTAGTGGATCTTCTTTATCCTTGAACCTTGATGTATATTATGTATACATATGTATGTATACATATGTATATATATACATATGTATGTATACATATGTGTATATATATACACATATGTATGTATACATATATATCTTGTATATATGTATGTATATTATTTTCTTGATCCTTGATGTATATTATGGGTTTTTTTCTGTCATTTTGGTTGTAATTGTATATCATATTCTAATAGAGATACAACAAAATTCTCACTAAGGATGAGGCATGGTTTGTGTTAAAAATCATTTTAATTCTCGATTAAGCACTACGATATGTCTAGTGGTTATAAGCATGAGCTGTCTTTTCTGGAGGGGCATGTTCTAACTCACTTTATTGTCACAACTACTGTATGGGGGGAGGCAATTCCTATCACCAGTTTAAGGATGAGGAACCATAGACAGATCAGGCGACTCAGTGGTGATGCTGGGATTTCAACCCTGTGAGTGATGATTTAGTGGGTTGTAACTGCAAAGGAAAGTGGCACATGATGAAGTTTGAAAAGATGAAAAACTCTCTGAGAATGGGAAACATCACATTTATAGCACCAAAAACCATATTGCAAAGTAGCTGATGTCTGATCATTTTTTTTCCTGAATAAAAATATATTTGATTAAATGAATGGAAGTAACTGATTGTCTGCCACACTGGCTCTTGTGCGACATAGTGGTATTGTCTCAGTTTCCATTGGCTTGAGAACTGACACAACTGGTGTTCTCTATAGGGCATATATAAATGATCAGAACCAAAATATTTTCACCATTAAGGAAAAAAAAAATGACATGAAATATCTCTTGACTATTCCTTCTTGTTGTCCAATCTTTGGGGGAAATAGGGATTGCAACTTTAATGATTAGAAATTAAAAAGCTAATCATCCCTGATCTGTCTTTTTAATTTTTTTTTTTTTTTTGGCTATTGTGGAAACTCTTGGGACACTGCAGGGTCCTAAGGTATCTTGTCCCAGACTTCATGCTATAATACAAATCTTAGGTTCACCTTGCGTGCACAATTATGCTGGTTCACTTAAATGACTTGACAGTTCATGGACTTCATTTTGATAGACCAGTCTGAAATAAGATATTTTCTTGCTTCAGTGTCTGAACAGTGCTTGCCTGAGTGCCAAGTTGTTTCGGTTGTGTCCGACTCTTTGCGACCCTATGGACTGTAGACCGCCAAGCTCCTCTGTCCAAGGGATTCTCCAGGCAAGAATGCTGGAATGGGTTGCTTTGCCCTTCCCTAGGGGATCTTTTCCACCAGGGATCAAATTTGAGTCACTTATGTCTCAAATTGGCAGGCAGGTTCTTTACCACTAGGGCTACCTGGGAAGCCTGAATCTACATTCTAAAAGTCATATAACGTGATACCCTAAACTATGATAGTTGTAAACATTTCCCTTTTCTCCTTTACTTTCTTTCAGTATCTTCTCCATGGAAGAAGTAGAGTGATCCTTCTAAAACAAGGACATATTATTTCATACTTCTGCCCTAAAAACCATAACAGCCTCCAGTTTTACTGAAAATAAATTCGAAGCCTTTCCCATGTGGTAAGACCCAACATGTGTGGTGCCAGTCACCATTCTGACCTAATCAACTACTTTTTTCCCCTTGCTGTCTCTTTCCAGCCACATGTGACTCCTTGCTTTTTCCCAACTCAGCAATCATGCTTCCCTTTCACGGCCTTTGCACATGTTATTACTTTTCCTAGGACCTTCATTCTTCCACTCTTCTCATACTTTAGATTTTCTGCTCAAATGCTATATACTTAAAAAAATATTTTACTGACTAGCCTATTAACTCAATTTATTTCTACCATATACTATTTTGTCCTGTTTCGTTTTGTAAAACTTTAGAGTTTTATAACTATTTGATGAATACATTTAAGTCAATTTATTATCTCAGTCTCTCATTGTAATATGAGCTCCAAAAAAACAAAATAAAACAAACAAAACACACACACACAGAGTTATGCATAGCTTTATCACTAGGCCTCATAAAACAGAGTCTGATCCAATATAGGTATTTAGTATTTGTTAAATGAATAGAAAAATAATGAATTGATCTTTAAAAAAAGCCTCTCCAGGACATTTTTCTAAAACATTATTTTTTATTTCTGCTGAGCATGAATTATCAGCAACATATTATGGATGGAATTGGTGTTCAATGTTACTCATTTTCTTAATATAATATACAGTCATGCATCCTCACTTACCAAGGCCATTTTAACATCAAATTTGAACCATTCAAGAGTCTTCAGTGTAAAACTCAACAGAAAAAACAAAATTATAATCTGTCTTCCATGCTATCCACAAAATTGCAGTGCTCAAATGAGTATTAAAACTATGCAATCTAAGGAGCAAAGGCTTTGGATACAGTTGTTCTTTTTATGAAATTTAAATCTTGGAACAATGATTGATGGGATAGAAGGAAATTAGCCTTCCCAAGATTTCACAAGTTCATCAAAAGCTTTATTCTTTTATAAGCAATAGTGATGAATAAGAGTTCATATTGTGGCAAAAGTCTAAATGGACAGATGTTTTAAAATAGAAAGTTTTACTTTTAAATGCCTCTGCATAATTCCCTTCACAATAGTATAGAACCCTTTCAGCATATGGATGCCAAAGGATTAGCCTACTGAAATAAAGCTTTTAAGATTTCCCCAAATACTCACTAAGTTCAGTTAACTTCTGTGATGTATGTCACAGCTGGACCTGATAACTTTATGGTTATTCTATCTATCAGAATATTTTAGGCATCGTGAAAAAAATAGTACTCTTAAAGTCTTATACCATGTCCTCTCTTCTACTAGACTGTAGGTTTTATGAGGGTATGGGTATACATAAAAACTACTGTGTCTTTACTTCCTAATTGATTGACCTTTCTCTTAATTTGTCAAAGATATGCACATGGCTACAAAACAAGGAATGATGTTTTTATTAAGAAACTGCGATGAGAAAAGCAGTTCAGTTTCTACTTAAAAATAGGTTTTGAGGCTTACATTAGAAATAATATTTATAAAAACCAAACCTAAAAAAAATGAATCAACTGGGTTTATTTGAAAAAAGGAAAAGTATTCAAGATTCAGAACAATGTAGCAAATCACATTGATGTTAGAGCAATAGATTTAGAAGAGAATTAAAGATGAAATAGATGAGGCCAACTCCCTAGACCATCTGATAAGTGCTGTTGATTTTGGCAAAGGGAGTGAGTGACCTAGACCTTCATAGAGGTTTCTGAGATTTGAGATGAGATCTATCATCTGGATGGACCAGGGAGTAGGCGTTGGGAATGGCCCCCACTCATCTCTCCTTTGCCACTTTCTGTCAGTGCCTAAGTGCTATTTGAAAACAGAGTAACACCAGCAGGCCTTGCCTTGCCTTTCAACCCAGTGTCCCAGAGCCTGTTCGGAGGAGCTACTTCATCTATTCAGTTCATCCTAATGACTGGTGCCCATTCATCACCCAGAAGAAGTGACCTATATGCCCTGAAATTGTAATGAGCCCCATCTGAACTGTTTACATGGGCAGCTAACTTCAATGTCCCAAGCTACTCTTAAGGCCCCAAATAAAAAAGCATAAGGTCCTAGGTGAACATCTGGATGATGAAAATGTGGAAAAGAAACTTGAATCATCAGTACCCAGAGACTGATAACAATCCACCCTTAGTATATGTCACATGATGAAGGGACTAACAATACTTCCTGAATATTCAGGGCATATCTTCTTTGTGCAACATTTAACTCATAATCACACATAAATATTGTTCTGGACTATCAATCTATTGATGTACCTGAAATAAGACTTTTTTACTTTGTATACCACCTTCCTGTTACATTGTTTCAGGGTGGTTATGAGTACTTGTGAATTTTTTATGTGATTAAATATGCATATGTATGATTTTATTTACCTGAATTTAATTGAAAGGATAAATATAATGTTCATATTTAATTAAAGCCTAAATAAACCAGATTTTATAATTCTGAATATAAAATAAGTAAAACTATACTATTTCTCCCTGCATAAGGGAAAATGTATACATATCCAAGATGGCCTATGTTTCCTTCTTATTGGCATTATAATTAGGTAACATCACAAAGTTTTCCTTTCCAAATACTTTTTTCTTAATAGTTGGTGCTATTAAGAAGGTGACCATATCACAAAATTTGCTCTCTTTGCTGTTCATATCAACAATAAAAAGGGTGTATTAACTACCTTCTCGTCACAAGACACTCGAAAAGACATGGAAGAAATCTTGTTTTGAAGGATAGAATAAAAATGTATAAAAGCTTTTATTCTTGTAATATAATGCTTAAATGACAGAACAAAATGTAATCTGATTGTTGGCAGCTTCTACATTAATTATTAAAATGTCAGTAAAATATGAATTTTAAAAATATAATGGCAGGCTGATGTGGACAAAGTTACCCTAGTGAGGCCTTAGAAATCCTCCTGCTTAGTTAAAATGAAAAACAAAACAATTTGCTTCTATTTTGTATAAACTGCTGTCATCATAGGGCTCCATCTTCTCACAAAGAAATTCAGGAAAATTACAAAATTTTGCTACCTACTTATTAAATCTGAATATATCATGATCACCATTTCAATGTGCAATTTCAAAGATATTGAGCTTATTAGGATATAACATATTGTGTGTTCCATCTCTCTAACCTAATAAACTCAGAGGGTAAGAATCATATTTACTCAATGGTTTTATTTTATGTGTCAGAGAAAACAGAGGGGAGGTGGAATGTGGATGAGGTGTGTCACAATACTGTTGACACACAGTTTCTATTCAGTGGAGCATGCTGGATATTGGACTTCTCAGCAACTTTCTCTCAGTTCTTCTGGTAATATTTGTAAGTTCATTTTGCAGCTTTGTTCTTTTTCTCCCTGCATGCTGATTCCCCAGCTGTTTAATTTTTTGCTATTTTTCAAAAGCATCTCAACTTTAAAAATCAGCATTAGTCACAGAACTGAGTGCAAGGGCATTAGCATCACACTTGGCCAAAACATACATTCCCATAAAAAGATATTGATTATATATGAATATGTAAGAGTCCTATCATTTGTACTCATCTCTTCTTCTATTGGGCGGATATACTTATTACCATAAAATTGTTTTTCAAAAAGCCACTATGCCATTGTGGATTAAAAAAAAATATTTTCAAAGGACACATCAGTCATTTCACTTTAATCAAATACAGGATTTCAATGTGCGAACTGTATACATGATCTGGTATATGACCCTATGCCTTTGGCCACAATGAAATGAGTATTTACAGAGATTCTAAAGCATCCTGTTTGCCTTTTCATTTTTTTCTAAGTATTTAAATTAATTGGTAAAAGAACACTATTTTAAAATATTAGTTTAACTGTTTCCTGTCTAAGGTGTTAAATACAAAATATTCCTCATAATTTCCTCCTGAATTTCTACTTTTTCTTCACATTTCTTTATAACAAAAATGTTATTTGATATAATGGCTCCCTCCATTGATCTCTTCTCTATTTTCTCTGTAAGTCAAATCCTTGTTTCATTTCTAACCAGACAGACACCAGGATGAATATTTCCATATGCTTTAGTCAGCATCCTGGAAATCTTTGTCAGTATTTCTATTTCTATTTGTCTATAGTAGACAAATAGTATTTGTCTACTATTTCTATACAGTTTAACTGTCTCTGTTTAATCATAAAATCAGGTCATTGTATCTAGAAGGATTGAGTAATATCTCTGGGGAAAATCACATACAATTCTCATATGCATTGACCCCCTACAAATCCAAATCCATATTTGAATTTAAAACTGTGGATAAGCCGAGCTATGAAGACTTGCTTACCAGTTCCAGTTTTACAACTTTATCATGTAATGTATGATTTGATTCAGAACTTAGTTACTACCTGCAAAACTGGAAATAATATCTTCCTATGGAAAAGTTGTGAAATTTATAATTTGAAATAACATTTGGGATGGAGGCATAAATTCATTTCTCTAATCTTTGATTCACTCTAGGAAACACTTGTTTTGAACTGATGCTACTGAAAACCAGTATTTCAATTTTTAAACTTTTAACCTCAGTAAGTTTAAATCATGTCATCTGAAAAATGTGCACAAATGTCCACAACCACATTATTTATGATAGCCAAAAAGTAGAAACAACTCACGTATACATCAATCAATGAATAAAGAAAAATGTGGCATGTACGTATAATGTGACAGTGTTTGTCTCTGTAAAAATACATGTCCATGTAAAAATACATGGATGCTTCAATGTGAAAGGAATATGAAAAAGAGACCTTGCTTAGTAAAAGAAGCCAGTCACAAAAGATCATTATATGTTTCATTTCTATGAAATATTAAGTTATATTAAGTGAAAGTCGCTCAGTCATGTCTGACTCTTTGTGACCACATAGATTGTATCCTGCCAGGTACTTCTGTCCATGAAATTCTCCAGGCAAGAATACTGAAGTGGGTAGCCTTTCCCTCCTCCAGGGGATCTTTCTAATTCAGGAATCGATTCCCAGTCTCTGGCATTGAAAGCAGATTCTTTACCATCTGAGCCACCAGGGAAGCTCTACGAAATATTGGTAATAGCCTAATAATCTGTGTACAGAAAAAGTAGGTTGGTGGTTTTCCACATCTGCATAAGTTGGGGGAATAGAAGGTGGCTACTGATGGATAGAGTGTCCTTATGAGGTGATGAAATGTTCAAAATTGAAAATGATGATGGTTGCACAATTATGTAAATATACTGAAAACTACTGAGGTGTAGACTTTCAGTTCAGTTTAGTCACTCAGTTGCATCTGATTCTGTGATCCCATGAACAGCAGCAGACCAAGCCTTCCTGTCCATCACCAACTCCTGATGCTTGCTCAAACTCAGATATATAGAGTTTGATGCCATCGAGTCAGTGATGTCATCCAACCACCTCATCCTCTGTCATACTCCTCTCCTCCCTCCTTCAATCTCTCCCAACATCAGGGTCTTTTCCAATGAGTCAGTTCTTCACATCATTTCAGCATTAGTCCTTCCAATGAATACCCAGGACTGATTTCCTTTAGGATGGACTGGTTGGATCTCCTTGCAGTTCAAAGGACTCACAAGAGTCTTCTCCAAAACTACAGTTCAAAAACATCAGTTATTCAGCACTCAGCTTTCTTTATAGTCCAACTCTCATATCCATACCTGACTACTGGAAAAACCATAGCTTTGACTAGATGGACCTTAGTTGGTAATGTCTCTGCTTTTTAATATGCTGTCTTGGTTGGTCATAGCTTTTCTTCCAAAGAGTAAGTTACTTTTAATTTCATGGCTGCAATCACCATCTTCACTAATTTTGAAGCCCCCCAAAATAAAGTCTGTCACTATTTCCATTGTTTCCCCATCTATTTGCCATGAAGTGATGGGACCATGAAGTGATGCCACGAAGTGAAGTGATGATGTTAGTTTTCTGAATGTTGAGTTTTAAGCCAACTTTCTTACACTCCTCTTTCACTTTCATCCAGAGGTTCTTGATTTCTTGTTTGCTTTCTGCCATAAGGGTGGTGTCATTTGCGTATCTGAGATTATTGGTATTTCTCTGGGAAATCTTGATAAATTTTAAAGGGATGAATTATACCTCAATAAAGGTGTTATTTTTAAAAATTGGCATAAGCTGAAGAAGTCCAGCAGTAGATATCACAGAGGAAACAAGAGGAACAAAGCATTAAAATGATAGACACAAAGTGATAACTGAAATTATTTGTTTGCAAGCAATATCAAAATGTTTTTCCAGAAAACAGGGGCATGGGTGAAGGGTATGTATTATATATGCTTTGGAAAAGAGAATTGTGACACTTTATAGGGAGGTAGATATAGGATTAGTGATATGGAAGAGCAAAAAAAATCACTGCCTATTATACTATTTAATATGCTGACTATTAAAAAAGGATTACTTGTATATGAATCTATTTGGTAACATGCTATGCTCACTTTAAAAGATATTATTTTTCCCTTAGCAATAGTCAGGAAATTTTTAAAAGTCTCCAGCTGAATTCATCTTACATCTGTTGTAGTAGTTGTTCCTTCTCTACTTTCCTCAAGTTTTCAAACGTAACCCCAGTGTTTTATAACAGAGAAACATGAGCAGGATGCTTAGTTTTAGCCATTCTGACATAAGGATGGTCTGATTGAATCATTAGGGAAAAATTAGGCACATTAAAAATAAGCAACACAAAATAAAAGTGATATTGCTAAGACTATAATCAATAAATTTTGCAATGAATTAAAAATTTACTCATTAAGTCTTCTTAATAACAGAGCATATTATAAATATTGACCCTCAAAAATTAGATGTCAGAGATACAATAAGGAACAAAATAAAATGGGCAGTGATGAAAAGTATATACAGTAAAAATTAAACTTGACAAAAAATTAAGACTGTGATATAATTAAGGTCTGCAATTTATAACCCTGGAAAACTGATCTTGTTAGAATTTTAATGGCTACACTTGAAAATGCAATACTGTCACAATTTAATCTATATAACTGGAGGATCTAAAAAAATCAGCTGAAAGAATGAAATTTTCATTATATAATTTACACAAAAAATAATAGACTCCTATAAAAATAATACATTAAAGTGTTTAAAACATGGAAAAAACTGAATATTTTAGGAGCATTGTATAGAAAATTGATCAAGGAATATTCTTGAAAAATTGACACCTGTCAAATTGTTAATTAAATGGTTGGCACACATAAATATAGAGCCAACATATCCAAGTTAAAATGTCACTGTCAAAGTGACAGTGAAAAAAATACCTGGTTCTCTATGTAGAAGGTGTTGGAGATAATGCTTAAAAGCTGAAATTCAGAGGTCAAATAACTCCAAGTCTAAATTTTACTCTACCAAACATGTGACTGTTAGCAATTACTTAGCCTTTCCATTCCTCAGTTTTCTCATCGGCAATAAGGCAATAATAATTTATTTATCTCACATTGTAGTTGTGGATATTAAGTGACATTCTGGAAATAATGTGAACAGTGTAGTGTTTGGTATGTAATGAACTTCCTTCTTGGCTAAATAGACAGTCACCATTAGATATCATCTTTATTAACATCTGGTTTTTCATGTTTTTTAATATATATATTTAATCTCCTTCTGTTCTGCTTTCTTTGAGTAAGAAATGTCTTTCTTTCCCCATTAACTGCTTTCTAGTATTCTTGATATCAAATTACCTTATTTTTTAGAATTTGTCCCAATTTCTAAAACTAGTGAGATCTCCTATTTGCTATTAAGTTTTCATATTCTCAGTATAACTCCTGTAATATGCAGGAATATAATTCCATATTATATGCTATTTTAATTGTATAATTTGTAGATTTTAAATAAATTAACAATCTATCATAAAAATCTGGTATGTAATAAAACCTAATGTATTTTTATGATATTCAAATATCTATTTTATAATTCCATCCTCCCAAACAGACCAACAGAGAAAACAACTATTTCTAAATGTTATTAAATGTCAACTCTTTGGTTTCAGGCTTTAGCTCTCATGCCTTAGTTAAATGTTCTTAAATACTGCTAGTTTTTCAGAACACAATTTTAAGATCACCTTAAATAATTCTCTGGAAGTACTTGGGTCCGAGAATATGTAAAATGTAACAGGTAGATCTGACCACCACAGGTTTGAGCTCTGAGTACAGAAATTATGTTTTGAGCTCCTACTATTGCTTAGCAATGTGCTACTGTCAGTGGTATGTAGTATTAGTTTAGCAGATGGAGATAAAGAGTTAAATAATTTCTTTGTGGTGGTTTAGTCACTAAGTTGTTTCTGATTCTTGTGACACCATGTACTGTAGCCTGCCAGACTCCTCTGTCCATGAGATTCTCCAGGCAAGAATTCTGGCGTGGGTTGCCATTTCCTTCTCCAGAGGATCTTCCCAATACAGGGATCAAACCCAGATCTCCTGTATTGCAGGCAGACTCTTTACCAATTGAGCTATAAACTTCTCCAAGATCACACAAATGGCCAGATTCAAAATCAGATCTGTCTGATGCCAAAGTCTATGTACTTTTTTTATACCAAATTGTCTCTATTATATGCCATTTTCTTCTGTAAATATAACCTACATGTAGCACTAGTATTTTTAATGCTAACAAAACATAAACTCTCAGTTTTATTGTTAAAATAAGAAGCAACTTTCTCTTTTATCATTTACTTTCTTTAATGTAGATTTCTATGTTGTTTATTTTTTGAAATAAAGTTACAACTTACATCATTATTCCTGGATAGATATACACATAAAGGTAAGTGTGCATGAGCACACAAATACATGCACAAAGTTTGTATGAGTGTGTGTGTGGATGAGTGTGGAAGACATGTATGGATATATGTTTGATTTTGAGGTATACATACATACCTCTACATATGTACATTCCTGTATATACAAAGCAAATACATATGTCCATTTAAATACTACTTTCTTGGTATTTTTTGCTATTTTCTAGAATAAATTAAATAGTTAACTCAAACTTCTGCTTTGAAGAAATAAAATCTGGTACTTTAAACACTAATAAGAAAATGTGTTATAATTAAGTAAAATATTTTTTTGCATTTAAATGTAGTGAAAATTCTGAGATTATAAATCAAAACACATCTTATTCATTAACACTCTGCAAAGTTATTTTTAAAAGTCTGCCTTTAAATGCTTTCTTAAAAAATGTATCTTTCTAAATATCTTAAGCATTTTAGAAAAAGTTAACATATTTCTCAAGATAATTCACATAAATTTATATGACCAGTAGGCACAGTATTTTTCTGAGTGATGCTGAGTAATATTTCAAAGTAGTATATGGTACTAACACTTCTCAGTTTCAAAATATGGCAAAAGATATATTTTTAAAGGTGAAAAATCTAAAAGAAATTCTAGATATTTTCTCACACATACTGCATAATCCATTCTAAGTGAACTTTTAGAACTTTAAAAGCCTATATATATAGAACTAATTCTGAATGAAATGTTTTAATGCTATTTTTCATTATTATTTTTTCTAATATTGATTTTCTCATTTTAAATGGTACTGTTAAGACAGACACTATTTAAATTGTAAGTTTCAATTAAATATTAAGCATATATAACAAGTTAATATTTTATTGAAATATATAATTAAAATAGTATTTCTCTTAATTAACAAGAGAAGAAAATGGCAACCTACTCCAGTATTCTTGCCTGGGAATCCCATGGAAAGAGGAGCCTGACGAGCTACATACAGTCCCTGGGGTCAGAATCAGACATACTTACTGACTAAACAACAGCAACTAACTCTAGTGAAAGCTCTATTTCAGGAACAGGTCCTCTATCTAAATTTTTTTAGGCAGTTGGAGGAGAGGTCAATGTTTCTTCTGGAGCTCTTTGGTCCCTGCTTGTTTTAGCCACATGTCAGAGACATTTGGGGGTGGCAAGTTTTGCTCCCTGAAACAGATTTTTATACGTATTTATATTTTGTGCTGGTCAGTAAGTCATAGGACTGAACTTCAAATTCTCCTCTTTTTTTCTGTACCTAATTTTTCTAATGTCTTTGTGTTTAGAGCCTCTCATTTATTCATTTACTCAACAAATATTTATTGACTGTCTGTTATACATGAGCTGACATATAATTTACCATCCAAATCAAGACAATTTCAAGAGTTAAGAGGGTGTTATGAACAAACATGGCAGGTCAGCCAGTACAAGACAGTACAGTCCTGGACAACTGGGAAATTAGGGAATTTGGTCTAACCATATGTGAGTCAAGGCTTCCCTTGTGGCTCAGCTGGTAAAGAATCTGCCTGTAATGAGAGAGACCTGGGTTTGATCCCTGGGTTGGGAAGACCACCTGAAGAAGGGAAAGACTACCCACTCCAGTATTCTGGCCTGTATAGTCCATGGGGTCACAGTCAGACACGACTGAGAGACTTTCACTACACTAGGCTCAAGGGGGACACAGCACCTGCTCTTGTGAACCTCACAGTCTAGTGGACCAGTCAGACCCAAATCAAAAAATAAGTTCAAAGAGATGTAAACATTGTATCAAACATCCAGGAAATAGAAGTGATGCTGAGTTGTAGAATGGGCTGAATCAGTTCAGTCGCTCAGTCGTGTCTTACTCTTTGTGACCCCATGGACTGCAACACTCTAGGCCTCCTTGTCCATCACAAACTACCAGAGTTTACTCAAACTCATGCATATTAAGTTGGTGATGCCATCCAACCATCTCATTCTCTGTTGTCCCCCTCTCTTCCCACCTTCAATCTTTCCAGCATCAGGGTCTTTTCAAATGAGTCAGTTCTTCACATCAGGTGGCCAAAGGATTGGAGTTTCAGCTTCAGCATCAGTCCTTCCAGTGAATATTCAGGACTGATTTCCTTTAGGATGGACTGGTTGGATCTCCTTGCAGTCCAAGGGACTCTCAAGAGTCTTATTCAACATCACAGTTCAAAAGCATCAATTCTTCGGCACTCAGCTTTCTTTATAGTCCAACTCTCACATCCATACAGGGTGAATAGTGTGAGGGAAAATGTGGTGATCAGATTATTCTCTGGAAGTTATGTTTATACTGAGCCATGAAGGATAAGGAAAGGAAAGTAACCTGTTAGAAAAGATTCTTTCAGGAAAAGAAAATCATACATGTTGAAGTCAGAGAGAAGACAACCTTAAGACCTAAAAGAAGTCCACTTGACCTCAAGTCTTGAGAATCATACAGGAATTGTTTGAAAGACTAGGAACCATATTATGAAAAGTCTTTAAAGGTAAAGCAAGTGGTATGAATTTTTATTTGATTGCAGTGTAGAGCCTTTAAGTAGAGAAATGAATAATCCTATTCTTAAGGGATATTGCTCTGGATGCTATATGGAACACAATTTATAAAGTTAGAAGTAAGAATTTGAGAATGTCTGCAGTTATATTTCAGATGAATGATTATAATGCCAGACAAGGATATTAGCAATGAGATGGGGAGAAATGGACTGAGTCAGGTTTTATTTTGAAGGTAGAACTGAACAGATTATATCTCTAGAATTTTGACCTCCAATTCATTCTTAACTCCAGGCTAATATTCAGAACTATTTTTTAAAATATTTTATCATAGATATTTTATAGGTCCATCAAAGTCAACAAATCCAAGATAAAACTAAGGATAATGTTCTCAAAACCTTCCCCTCCCCTGTCCTGACTCTTGTATTTCCTATCTCAATAGTGATTTCCTCACTAATTCAAAGATGAAAACAAAGCTACATAAAAATATTCCTTCCCTCCACCCACCACATTCAAATGACCATGGATTTCTGTCAACTTTATTCTCTTTATCTCTGAAATGCCACCTTCTCTGTTCTTTACCGTTGACACTATTATTTATCTGTGTGGTGGTGGCGGTGGTGGTTTAGTCGCTAATTCATGTCCAACTATTGCAGCCCCATGACTGTAGCCTGCCAGGCTCTCCTGTCCATGGGATTCTCCAGGCAAGAATAATGGAGTGGGATGTCATTTCCTTTTAAAGGGTTTAACTGCGTGGTGTCAATTATACCCCACCAGTGGCCCTTTCAAGGAAAGAAATATTGACATGTTTCTTCAATCACACATTCTAATTTTTTCCTGTCTGCATACTACTGAATATAACAGTTGGGGCTAATTCTGTATTTGAAAGTTCTAGAAAACGTAATTTTCTTTCTCTTAAAAACTCAGAATGTTGCTTTTGGTTTTTGTTTAAGGAAAAAAAAATGAGTTCACTTGCTAATCAAGTTTGTTTCCTTGATTTCTCTTCTTGTTATATTATACATTAATATAAAATCATAATAGCTCAGAAACACATAATTTGGATGCTCACCATCCTAGTATCAGAATTGCATTGGGTTTTCCTCTTCAGACCCTCAGAATCTACTAAACCATTATAATTCTGGCTCATCAAACAGGAAAATAACAAAAGCTTTATGTTTTATTTTGGCAAGCAGCTTTACATATTTTATATTTTCTTAAACAAGTAAAATATACATCTGGATAGGTATGAGTTTGGTGACAAAAGGGAAAGTACCTTTGTGTTAATATGTTTTATGCTAGGTATTTGTAGCAGGAAAATAAACTTCAGGACAAGTCATTCAATTTATTACACTGAGTTTCAAAATTGATATAAGTGAAACTCATTTTTGTTTTGCATTTGTAAATAAACTACTGCTTTAATGTTTCTCTCCTTTGAGAAATATGCACATTTAGAGTACCCTCTGCTCTCATAAACAATATATATATTATACTAAAAAAATAAACTTTATATAATAGTAGAGACTATTTTAATGAAGCAAATATAAAGTTTTCTCAAAACAATATTCTATTGGAAATGAAGGCCTTTTTGGTTCTAATCTCTAGACACATCTTTGCATTTTCTATATTTTCTAATGTAAAAGGCAGCGATTAATCAGAAACTTAGAAAAAGGGATAAAGGCAATTCAACTGGCACTGAGAAAAAAAAGCTTAGATAAATCATTTTACAGACTGTCTTGATAGTATTAAAACTTATAAACAATAAAACTAGAGTACTTCACACACACACACACACACATATATATATATATATAATATGTGATATATACATATTCCTAGGTCAACCTAGGACTAAAGAACTAGGAAAAGTGAGTATACTGTTTGACTGAAGTATATGAAAGCCTGGGGAACTTGATTTAAATGGTGTCTGACAAAAGTGCCTGATGAAGCGCCTGTCTATAGGATGAATTGCTTCCAGTTGAGACTAATTGTGACTCTACCTCAGCAAGCACCACTTTTTTAACTTGCTTATCCCACTTATGTGATTTTACAAACCTGTGCTGGGTGTTTCCTGCTGAAAGTGTGGACTATGACCAACAATCCTTGATTCTGAGGATGCAGAGTCTTTATGTGTACATCTCACATGTGTTTTTTCTTGGTGTATCTTTTGCACAATGTCTTTTCAACTATGTCAACATACCAAAGGGATATTTCTTTATGCTTTTAGTCATGCTCTGATGTGGCCTCAGATGACTGGCAGCCTGAGGGTCCAGAGTAGTTAGGTACTACTCAACTTCAACAATAAATTTTAGGTGCTTAATGTCATGCTGGCCCATAGTAGGTGACCATCTAAACATCACTCATCAGCATTTATTATGGAGGAAGTGTTGAGGATAGGTCAGCCTGGGTGAACTAACTCCAGCCTAAAGATTCTGTGAGGAGTGTGGCCAGCAGTACTACTGGTCTGTATAGAAATCAGTGAACAGCCTTATTGTCAAAAACCCATCCCTGAAGGAGCAGGACTCTAGCCAGTTACTGAGTCCACAAGTCAGGTCCATCCAGTCATTGCTGGGAGGGGACTAATAAGATATATACAGCCTGATATATATATATTTCAGAGCCTAAATCAAGACTCTACATTTAAGTTAGGACTACAGCCCCAAGAGGGGGAAGCTGCCATATTAACTTGAAGAATTGGGGGACAGGCCCTTATTCACAACTAGTGCGATAGAAAAAACATAGGTTCTAGAATCCAAGATGGATTTATGTGATCTTGAGTAACTTTATCCTCAGATGGTCTTCCTAGTCAAATGAAAATGCATGTCCAGGGCCTAATAGAGGACTCAAGTAGTAGATGCTTAATTAAATGGTAGTTATTATTATGTTTATTACAGAGGAAATCATACTGTTATTAATATGGGACCTATGAACATTCTGACCCAGGTAGTTGGAGGGTTGGGTACCTAGGGTACTATTTATACCTTGTTCAGGATCCAAGCAGATGGAAACATGAATGCTCAAAGCACAAGTACTTAGCTTGGTAATTGGAGGACTTAGTTTTTTTCCTTTCCCCTTTTGTTCTCTCTTGATTTTGTTGCTCTCTTTAGTGTTGTATTAAATTACCAAGAGTCACTGGATCATCAAAAAAGCAAGAGAGTTCCAGAAAAATATCTATTTCTGCTTTATTGACTATGCCAAAGCCTTTGACAGTGTGGATCACAATAAACTGTGGGAAATTCTGAAAGAGATGGGCATACCAGACCACCTGACCTGCCTCTTATAAAACCTGTATGTAGATCAGAAAGCAACAGTTAGAACTGGACATGGAACAACAGACTGGTTCCAAATAGGAAAAGATGTACATCAAGGCTGTATATTGTCACCCTGCTTATTTAACTTATATGCAGAGTACATTATGAGAAATGCTGGGTTGGAGGAAGCACAAGCAGGAATCAAGATTGCTGGGAGAAATATCAATAACCTCAGATATGCAGATTACACCACCCTTATGGCAGAAAGTAAAGAAGAACTAAAGAGCCTCTTGATGAAAGTGAAAGAGGAGAGCGAAAAAGTTGGCTTGCTGCTGCTGCTGCTGCTAAGTTGCTTCAGTCATGTCCGACTCTGTGCAACCCCATAGATGGCAGCCCACCAGGCTCCCCCGTCCCTGGGATTCTCCAGGCAAGAACACTGGAGTGGGTTGCCATTTCCTTCTCCAGTGCATGAAAGTTAAAAGTGAAAGTGAAGTGCTCAGTCATGTCCAACTCTAAGCAACCCCATGGACTGCAGCCTACCAGGCTCCTCTGCCCATGGGATTTTCCAGGCAAGAGTACTGGAGTACGTTGCCATTGCCTTCTCCAAAAGTTGGCTTAAAGTTCAACATTCAGAAAACTAAGATCACGGCATCCAGTCCCATCACTTCATGGCAAATAGATGGGGAAACAGTGGCTAGTTTTGAGGAGGGCTCCAAAATCACTGCAGATGGTGACTAAGGCCATGAAATTTAAAAAAAAAAAAAAAACAACTCTTACTCCTTGGAAGGAAAGTTATAACCAACCTAGACAGCATATTGTAAAGCAGAGACATTACTTTGCCAACAAAGGTCCATCTAGTCAAGGCTATGGTTTTTCCAGTGGTTCTGTATGTATGTGAGAGTTGGACTATAAAGAAAGCTGAGCACCTAAGAATTGATGCTTTTGAACTGTGGTTTGGAGAAGACTCTCGAGAGTCCCTTGAACTGCAAGGAGATCCAACCAGTCCATCCTAAAGTAAATCAGTCCTGGGTGTTCATTGGAAGGACTGATGTTGAAGCTGAAACTCCAATATTTTGACCACCAGGTGCGAAAAGCTAACTCATTTGAAAAGACCCTGATGTTGGGAAATATTGAAGGCAGGAGGAGAAGGGAACGACAAAGGATGAGATGATTGGATAGCATCACCAACTCAATGGACATGAGTTTGGGTAAACTCCGAGAGTTGGTGATGGACAGGGAGGCCTGGTGTGCTGCAATTCATGGGGTCACAAAGAGTTGGATGACTGAGCGACTGAATTGAACTTAGTATTGTGTTTAGATTTTGCTGTGTGTGTGCATACACCTATTATAGATTTTTGGTTTGCAGTTCCCATAAGGTGAAAACATTGAATAGGAAGAGTTTAAAAAAAAAAAACTAGGAAAAAATTAGAACCATTCTTAGATTTATTGTGAACAATTTTTATATTGAATGGCTAAATGAACTTCAAGACAGGAAAATAAAACTATATACAAAATATGGTATAATAATAAATATTATTGTTTTGTGTCCCTGATTTCTTACAAACAACTTCTAAAATGCTTGGAATTTCCTGAGTAATAGTATTTTTTTTATTACTCATAAGGAGTGCCTGTTGAGCAATTTTTAGTTTATGCTAATGAGGTGATTTAAGGTGGGGCTTCTGGATAGCCTTTGGATGAGGCTGGTCACCAGAAATACCCAGTGATCAGAGGGCTCAGAATCCACTGCCTCCTGGAAGGGGAAAGGGGGAACTGTAGATTAAGTTCTGTAAAAACTCTTTTATTAAAAAATTGTATTTATTTATTTTTGTTTACATTATCGTGTTGGTTTTGCCATACATTGACATGAATCTGCCATGGGTATTTATGTGTTCCCCTTCTAGAAACCCCCTCCCACCTCCCTCCCGATTCCATCCCTCTGGGTCATTCTGGTGCACCAGCCCTGAGCACCCTGTATCAAGCATCATACCTGGGCTGGAGATTTATTTCACATATGATAATTTACATGTTTCAGTGACGTTCTCCCATATCACCCCACCCTTGCCCTTTCCCATAGAGTCCAAAAGACTGTTCTCTACATCTGCGTCTCTTTTGCTGTCTCGCATACAGGGTTATCGTTACCATCTTTCTAAACCAGGAGAGGAGATCTAATTAGTTTCTCAGTTAGCAATAGTACTCACACATGCCAATTATGTGGGGACAGAAGCTCTTGCACTTGAGACTTTTTTTGGATCTCACTCTTGCAATCCTTTTTGATCTCTTCACCTGGTCCTTCATATATTTTCTTTATAATATCCTTTGACAACAGTTCCCCAAACTTTTTGGCACCAGGGACCAGTTTTGTGGAATATAATTTTGGGGAGGATGGTTTCAGGATGATTCAAGTACATTACATTTATTGTGAACTTTATTTCTATTATCACATCAGTTCTACCTCAGAGCCTCAAGCATCAGATCTTGGAGGCTGGGGACTGGTGCTCTGTAATAGAGTGGTGAATGCAAGTAAAAATTTCTCTGAGTTCTGTGAGCCACTCTAGCAAATTGGAAGCTGGAGGAGGGAGTTGTGGAACTTCTGATTGATAGCCATTCTGTCAGAAGCACAAATAACAACCAAGACTTGTGACTGGCATCTGAAGTAAGGGAAGCCTTGTGAGACTAAGGCCTTAATCTCTGGGATCTGATGCTAGCTCCAGGGAGATAGTGTTAGAATTGTATTAAATTTGTAGGACACTCAGTCAGTGTTCACTGAGAACTGAAGAATTGCTTGGTAGGGTTTGAAAAAAACAAAACATGTTGGACAAAGGAACAAGATTCCACACAAATTTCGCACACCTTACACCACCAAATTATGGAGGAAAATGGAGTGTTATATACACAATTTGGGGAGCAAAAATAGAAACATAAAAATTTTTAAATCAGGAAGATTTCCTTTTATGCATAGAAGAAACAACAGTATTACATACAGAAACTGAAATAACCACTCAAGCACCATTTATTTAGTTGAAGACAGTCAGTCCATCTAAAACACCAACCCATCTGAGTAACTAGGTAATGAAAGGCAGTATATATATATATATATATATATATATATAAATCATTTTATGGGATTACTGAAACCAGCTTAATATGTTGTTTAAAAGAAAAGTTGACTGTGTTACAAAGCTTGTTACAACTGTCACAAACTATTCTTGAAAATAAAGATTCTAAAAAAGAACACTGAAAACTCTCAATTTAAATTCTGAATGATATTAACAAAGTTAAAACTTTGAGGTTACTAGATAAAGTTGGAAGAAAAAGTTGGACTATTCACGTTTGTTATCATCATCCCCAAAAATCTCCTTATTGTTCCATGAATCATCCATGATAAAGACAATCCATGATTTTATACTTATGAAAAGTGGAAATGTGAAATGCCCAATTATTATGGCATAGCTAAATAAATTATGGTACCCACATTTAATAGAGTGTTATATAGTCAAATCATAATTTAGAAGAATATTTAATAACTTATGTATATGCAAATAGATGGCAGAGAAAATATTAGGACACAAAGATGTCTATCCAATTTTACACTGTTTGATTAAGCATTCTACATGTGTACACATTTATTTATAGATGTTTACATCTTTCAAAATAATTGATTCTGAAAATTTACGTGTAAAGAAATAGTTCAGGTGCCATTAACTCGCATTATAAATAATAGATACACTAAATTTTTATTAATGGAAGCCTCTCCTACAGTTCTGAATTTTAATGATGCTCTATTACAGTGGCCTACACTAGAAAATGAATGCATATCTTGCCATTATACTAACAAAAGTATGAGCTGCACCGAGACCTGGGAATTTGTGTTCTGATATCAGCATTCAATATTTGATCATTTTTGAGATAAATGTTCATATAAGCATGAAATTGGTAGAAATTTTCAAAATAAACTTGGGAGTCAATTTTTAAAAATGAAAAGTTTTTGTGTAGAATAGATAAGCATTTCATACATAAAAATGGCTATATATATGCATATCTCTTGCTAGAAGAAACTTGTTAATGCAGGGCTGCTTGTGAATGCTAGCTACATGTGCAGCGGGTACTAAAAATATTTCCACTTAAACATGAAAGTTCAAATACAAATTTATCACATTCTCCCAAAACAGAAATAAAAGTAAAGATTAAAACACATATTCATACATAGGTGCACAAACACACATTAATTTTCAAAATGAAATTATTGTAGAGAGGACAAGAATTTAAAGTTAGAATTTTGATATGTTATTACTAATTTATTATATTTTAGAAAGATCAGTGCTAAGAATCTTTTTTTTTTTTTCCTTTGCAGTATCCTGGAAAGGCCCAGGAATTAGACATAGCAAGTATCATGGATAGTAGGGTTGGATGGTTCTGCAAAGTGTAAGGATTGGTTCAAGGTCTGGTTGAGAAGCACTTGCATATAGTGGCTTGAAAAATGAGGGACAAAAAATGAAAGATTTACTGTGGTGAAGCTGATTCAAAGGAAATCTGGATTTTAAAACCCGGTCAGAGATGACGGGGAAAACATCAAAAAAAGAGGTGAACTAGGGAGATAAAATCATCCTGAGCAGAGACATCCCAGTCTGGCTATCAGTATACATCTAAGTAACCCCATATTTTTGAGGAATAACTCCAGTGTGAAAGGCCAGACAAACAGAATAACACATTGAAAAGGAAGATGAACAAAACAAAAATACTGGAAAAGAACATAAAGTTGTAAAACAAACTGCTAAGGAATATTCTCGAAAGAGTTTTAAGAATTTAAAATGTGGTAGCAAAAATTTAAAAATCAATAAATATTAGAAAATAAATTTGAGGAAGTCTCTGAGAATACACAATAATAAAGCAAAGAGTTATAAAGAAAGCATTTTTGAAAATTTAAGGTTGCAAGTTTATTCCCTTGACTATTCTGGGGAAAGCTACTAAGAAGAGAACATACCTGCTTAAGAGAATGTGATAGTGCAGTGGTAATAGGTACTATAAACAAAGGTAAGAAAAAATTATTAAATTAACGGAGGCAAGAAAGTTGTATAAAAAGGGAAATATAACCACAATGTACTAAATAGTTTAACACCATTCAAATTTATATGATGATAATAATGTAAAGTGGAAAAGGCACTGGCAACCCACTCCAGTATCATTGCCTGGAGAATCCCAGGGACAGGGGAGCCTTGTGGGCTGCCATCTATGGGGTCGCACAGAGTCTGACATGACTGAGCTACTAAACTGAACTGAATAATGTAAATAGTGACTATGGAATGAAATGGAATTATTATATAACCATATAAGAAGGATGAGATAGAAAATCTATATTCGGCCAGAGAGTCTGAAAGCTATGTAAGAAAGCCAAGTACTTTTTGTTCATATTTGGTAGTGAAAGATAATCTACAAAACTGAATTGTAAAAAAATAGAAGTATTACATGATATTTATATATGGAGATAAAAATGACAAATAGCTATAAGTTTAAATTAATGCATCTGGGAAATAGCAATGGGGATTGTGAAATGAAAAATTGATTGCTATTTTTATAGAATCTATAGAACTATTTGATTTTAAAATTATGAATATATAATTCTTTGATTTAAGAAAATAAAATTTACAAATAATACCAAAAAGAAACTAACATGTTAACAGTAGGTATATCCAGGGGTTAGATTATAATTGTTTTAAATTTTCTTTATTATACTTCTCAGGATTATGAAACTGTCCTTCAATATCCCTAAATTACCATAACAGATTAAAAAGACAGAAAAAAGTAAGTAAACTCAACAATTGTTATAAATAGCTTACTCTTATAAGCAAGTTTTTATATAAATTGACTAATTTCTGAAAATAAATATCTTGATATTTAACATATTTTATGAACATTGATATTCATGCAAAGGAAAAAATCCCATTTTTTATCAAAAATTCTAAAGATTGTTAAACACTTAAATTTTGAAGATTGATTAGACAGTATGAATAAATGGGTTTGACATTTTGTTGAACAAGAACACTGTTTGATTACAATTTTCCTTTACACTTTTTAAAGTGCTGAATATTATTCTCATTTCATAAATGTGAAGCATTTTCTTCTAAGTGAGAACAGATGGTTTTTATTACTAATTCAGAAGATTTTCCCCCCAATACCGTAGACTGAAGTTATAAATGGCATTTCCCAGGCTTACTTCATTTTTGACCATATGTTTAAGAGAAATTATGCTTACTCATAAGAGACAAGAAGGGATGCTAAGCAAAAAGGAATTTGACATCTGAAACATTTTGCTGAAGGTCTCTATCATGAAGAAACAGCTGCTCTCTGAGTAGTTTGCAAACCCTGTTACTAGAGTGCCGTGTAAAATACTAGTGCCGCTGCGTTACTTTTCCCACACACCAGAAAATATAATCATTACTGGCGAATGGTACAACTAAATTCTTCCCAACATTTCCAAAATGAGGAGAGCAGTCCTGGGATTACGTAAGAAACGTTTATGGATTCTTAAATTCAATTGTATTATATATACATAAAATTTTACTAGCTTTAATTCCAGTCCCTTTGAATTACACTTAAAATAAACTAGATGCTCAAAAATAATCGATATTATATTTGAAGAAATAAGAATGTCTTGATCTGTCAGCAAAATTGTTCATTAACAAGTTATTCATATCTTTAAGAAGTAACAATAATGATTTCTGAATTCTTTATTTGTTAACCCCGAGGGTAATCATCTGTTTTAGCTCCTTTATTTCTAGCAAATAAACTTTGAATTATCCTGGTTTAACAATTTTATAGGCTCAGGGACACAAAAATCTCAAAATACCTCAATAATCCAAGCCAGATTTTTTTAAATGTACATAGCAAATTTATCTATTTTGTACAATTAAACTACTTCACTAATGTCACATGCACTGCAAAACTAGTTAACTCCTTCATTTGATCCTTATATAACTACTGGCCCTTTGAGATCTTTTCATTTTGACATTCTATTTTCTTTCCATATTTTGTTTGTAATTTTTTAAAAGATATTTTTCTAACATTGAGGGGCAACAGTCTTTATCATTTAGTCTTTGACATAGTTGTAAAGCCCTGTTGAGACCCCGGAACTTCTCTAATTGGAAGTAAAAAAACAAAACAACAACAATGGTTTGTTTCTCCACTTTACTAGTAATTCAAATATTTCATCTACTCATTTTGTTTCAGCTTAGTATTTTTTTTCAAACCCATGGTGATAAATGCTAAAGATAAAACTCTTACACTTAGGAAATTCATAGACTACAACTGAAGACAGCAAATATTGAAAAAAAAAAAACCCTGAAGGTTGTACAATTTTCACATGCATATTAATTTCTTAATATTTTACATTTTTAACTTTTTTCTGTGGACATTTTCATGTAAACATCAAGAAGTAGTCTGATGAGCCCCCAAGAAATCATTTATCAGTTTCAGTTAGTATTGATATATGGCTAATCATGTTTTATCTGTAAGACCCCCCCTCCAGAGGCCCCTCTCCCGTTTCCCTACTCTCAATGTATTACTGGATTATTTTAAAGCAAGTCCAAGCAATTATAATCATTTCTTCAGTAAATATTTCAGTTTCTACCTCTAAAAAGTAGCTATTCTTTCGTTTCTAGCACTAGTTTCTATAAACAAATAATAAAATATGAGGAACTGATGCTTTTGAACTGTGGGGTTGAAGACTCTTGAGAGTCTCTTGGACGGCTAGAAGATCTAACCAGTCCATCCTAAAGGAGATCAGTCCTGAGCATTCATTGGAAGGACTGATGTTGAAGCTGAAACTCTAATACTTTGGCCACCTGATGTGAAGAGCTGACTCATTTGCAAAGACCCTGATGCTGAGAAAGATTGAGGGGAGGAGAAGTGAATGACAGAGGATGAGAGATGGCATCACCAAGTCAATGGACATGAGTTTGGGTAAATTCTGGAAATTGGTGGTGGACAGGGAGGCCTGGTATGCTGCAGTCCATGGCGTCGCAAAGAGTTGGGCACAACTGAGTGACTGAACTGAACTGAAAAGAGCAAGAGCCCCAAAGCTGTACTACACAAGTAGTTTCATTAGTTAAAAGTGAGATGAAGGAGGGAGGGAGGAAAAGAGACTAATTGTGATCTCCATAGTCTGACTCCTGCTTTTATACTTGTTATTTTAGACTTTCGATGGTGGAAAGAGGTCTTTCAAGCTTCTTCTAGTTTCTCTCATCCTACATATTTTCAGTCTTGTGAGTGGTAATTCCTGTTCATATTCCTACCAGCTAGTTCTCAATCATTTCTACTCTGGGCCCTCCAGTAGTAAATTATTCTGTCCATTGGGCTTTATTCTGTTGTTTCATTTATTCATGAATTTGTTTAAGTGATTCCCTCCTAGGCCAATTGTTCTTAGGGGGAAGGAAAGAAGTTCCTTAAGGGCAGGGACTGGATTTTATTTATTGATATTCCATTAGAGACCATGTAAGTACCTGACTTCTAAAAAGCACTTAATGTATCTTAACTAAATGAATAAGCAAGTCATAAACTTCTCTCTGTACTGGTTTAATTCTCAAAGGGACAAGTTTAACTGGTTTTATATCTCATTTGGCACATCTGGGATTCAAAAAATGTCATTTACAATAATTCTGGGAAGGCAAGTCATCTGTGTCAGACCACAAACAGGGATTAATCATGTTTTTTGTATTGCCCACTCTTCAGTAATTTTAGAATTGTTCTTGTCATTGTCACAAAAGTCCAGACCTACTATTAAAAATGGAAATCTGCTAACAGATTCTCTAATGTAAATACACATTGGCAGACTTTGTGACAAAATGTAATAACTTGATGAAGAAATTTCACAAGTTTTTGTTTTATTTTAAAGAGATGTACTAATTCTAGCAAAATCATGAATGTACACTATTTCAGAACGCTTTCTACAATTTACAGAAAATAATTGAGAAAATCACAGTGTCTATTGATAACAAGATGGATTATGCCAGGAAAACACCAAAAGAAAAAAAAGTAGTCAAAAGGGACAAATTTACAGTTATAAGATCAATAACTTCTGGAAATCTTATGTACCGCATGGTGATTGTATTAATAATGTTGTATTATATACTTGAAAGTTGCTGAGAGAGTAGACTTTATGTTCTCATCACAAAAATGAAATGGTAATTTTGCAATGGTTAGCACTGTTAGGTGGTATTTTACAATGTATGTGTCATATTAACACATTGTACGCTTTACAGGTGCACAGTGCTGTCAGATATATCTCAATAAAGCTGGGAAAAAAATTCAAGCTCAAGGAAATAAAAGTTTCGAAAAAAAATCACAAAGCGTGTACATTTAAGAAATATAGCAAAGTAAATGCCCCTGTTGACAACTAAATTAGGATCAGTTAGAGACAAAACTGACAATAGTATCAGAAACAAGAATAGGAATTTAAATAATGTATCAGAAGTTTTCAGTTTAAATTGAAACTAGGCATATTTTCTTTCTCTGCCCTATATTGAAGTTCAAAATCTGTAGAGTTTCCATACATGGCAAATTATTTTATCTTGTAAAATATAGTAAGGCTGATAGGCACCCTGGTCAGTGTAATATATACAAATATCGTTTCACAGAAATATATATATGCCTCACTTTGGTAAGAAATGTTAGGCATCTTGAAAAATATAAGCATTTAGAATATTTATTTAATTTTTATTTTAACTTCACAACAAGAGAAATTATCCTACAATAATGTAAAGTGGGCTACTTGGTAGAAAATGTCATTGTCCTTGTATAGAAAATTATTATAATTGCCCCATTGATGAAGAAAGGGTGAAAGAGACCTAGAAACTCACTCATATCCTTATATCACAGAGCCAGGGTAAATCTTGGGAAATTTTCCTGCTACTTAGCTAGCTTTGTCCTTTTTATCAACTTAACAAGTATTTACTGAGGACTACTCTGTGCTGATTGATGTCTTTCATGAAGGACACACAATGAAGCTTTTTCCCTTAATTTATTAGGAATAAGAGTCATGAAAATAAGAACATTAACCTACGAGGGCAAGGAAGAAAAACAAACACACCTACTTGGAAAATACCCCCCCAACGTATATGGGTGAACTATAGCACAGTATTGGAAACAGAGAGGAAAGTATATGCACCACAAAAAGGGAGTCACACAATTATTTTTGTTTCCCAGTGCATATAAAATTATGTTTACACTATACTATATTAAGTGCAAAGTAGCATTATATTGCTCAGGGCTGGTCCACCAGGATGACCCAGAGAGATGGAATCAGGAGGAAGGTGGGAGGGGGGTTCTGGAAGGGGAACACATGTATACCCATGGCAGATTCATGTCAATGTATGACAAAACCAATATGATAACGTAAAGAAAAAAAATAATAAATAAATAAATTAAAAAAAATAATTTCCTCCAAAGACAAAAAAAAGGCATATTTTACTTAAACAATAATTTGTTGCTAAAAAAATATAATTTTAGGCTGCAGTGAGCCAATCTTTTTGCTTATGGAGGTTCTTGCCTTGCTGTTGATGGCTGCTGACTGACTAAAGTGGTGCTTGATAAAGGTTTGGGTGGTCATGGCAATTTCTTAAAATAAGACAACAGTAAAGTCTGCTGCATTGACAAGACTCTTCTTTCATGAAAAATTTCTCTGTAGCATGCAATGCCATTTGATAACATTTTTAGCCTCAATAGAACTTCTTTCAAATTTGGAGTCATTTCTATCAAAGCTTGTTGCTGTTTTATCAATTAAACTTATGTAGTATTCTCAATGCTTTGACATTTCAACAATCTTTACAACATTCTTCAACATTCTGCTCTTCATCAGGAGTAGATTCCATCTCAAGAGACCATTTCCTTTGCTCTTCTAAATGAAGTAACTCCTCTTCCATCAATGTTTTATCATGAGATTGCAACAATTCAGTCTCATCTTCAGGCTCCACCTCTAATTCTAGTTCTCTTGCTATTTCCAACACATCTGCAGTTAATTCCTTCACTGAAGTCTTGTCTCAAAGTCATCCAAAAAGGTTGGAATTAACTCCTTCCAAATTCCTGTTATGATTGGTATTTTGACCTCTTCCTATCAATTAAGAACATTCTTCATGGTATCAAGAATATTGAATACTTTCCAGAAAGTTTGTGATTTACTTTGCACAGATCCATCAGAGAAATCACTATCTATGGCAGCTGTAAGCTTACAACTTTTATTTCTTAAATAATGTAAGACTTGGAAGTTTAATCTTTGCTATATGGGTTCCAAGAGTGGATGTTGTGTTAGCAGACATGAATATCCGTATGTATCACCATCAGAGGTCTTGGGTGACCAAATACATTGTTAATGATCAGTAATAATTTGAGAGTTTGTTTTTTTTTTTCCTGATCAGAAGGTCTCAACAGTGGGCTAAACATAACTGGTAAGTCATATTGTAAATGGATGTGTCATTCAAGCTTTGTTAATTCTTTTATAGAGCACAAGTGGAGTAGATTTAGCATAATTCTTAAGGGCCCTAGGATTTTCAATACAGTAAATGAGTACTTTTAAGTTAAAGTCATCAGCTGTATTAGCCCCTAATAAGATAGCCTATTCTTTGAAGCCAGACATTGGCTTCCCTCTTTGAAAGTCCTCGATGGCATCTTCTTCCAATCAAAGGTGATTTTATCTACACTGCAAAGCTGTTGTTTTGTGTGCCCACCTTCATTAATTTTCTGAGATATTCTGGATAACTTACTGAAGCTTCTACATCAGCAATTTCTGCATCATCTTACACTTTCACATTATGGAAATGACTTTTTCCCTTAAACTTCATAAAACTTTCCTAGCTTCAATCTTTTCTCCTGTAGATTCCTCACCTCTTTCAGTCTTCCCAAAATCAAATACTTAAAAGTCCTGCTCAGCACAGTAAATTTTGACAAAAGGGAATGTTGTAGCTGGTTTGATCTCCTATCTAGACCACTAATACTTCCTCCGTGTCAGAAAAATAAGGCTGCTTTGTTTCTTTCTTTTCATTTGTGTGTTCACTGAAGTAGCCTTTTAAATTTTCTTCAAGAACTTTTCCTTTGCATTCATAAATTGGCTGTTTGGCCCAACAGGCCTTGCTTTCAGCCTTTCTTGGCTTTCAACATGCTTTCCTCACTAAGCTTAATTATTTTTAACTTTTGATTTAATGTGACAGACCTGTGATTCTTCCTTTCACTTGAACACAGAGAATGATGTAGGTTTACTAACTAGGCTAATCTCAATATTGTTGTGTCTCAGGGAATAGGGAGGCCTAAGAAGAGGGAGAGAGAGGCTGGTTGGTGGAACAGTTAGGACACACACATTTATGGATTACATTTGTTGTCTTAAGTGGGTGTGGTTCCTTGCCTCCCAAATAGTTATAATAGTAACATCAAAGATCACTTATCATAGATCACTATAACAAATATAATAATGAAAAGGTTCAAAATATTGCAAGAATTACCAAGATGTGGCACAGATATACAAAGTAAGCAAATGCTTTTGGAAAAATGGTGCCAATAGACTTGCTCAATGCAGAGTTGCCACAGACCTTCAATTCATAGGGGGAAAAAAAATTTGAAGTGTAAAAAGTGAAGGTCAATAAAAGGAGATATGCTAATATGTAAAAAAAGATATGGGAGTAAACAGTAAGCTTGATATAAAATGATATATATTAAGTGATTATTTCAACATATTATTGTAATTATTATATAAAAACAAAAATATCTACCTCTTATTGATATGTGTTGAAATATTTAATTGTGAGATATGCTATATGGAGTTTGTTTCAAAGTAATCCAATAGTACAGTATGGGAGAGGGGGAGGTTGAATAGATGAAACAAAAATAGTCATATTGTTGCTGGTTGACAGACTGACAAGTCTATAGGGGTCAACTGGACTTCTCTCTTTACTTTTGTACTTATTTTAAAATATCCATAATAAAAAGTTTAAAAGGTAACATGATAAACTCATAAGTTAATATGTATTTAAAATCATACAGTGCTCAATATTTTATATTTATACTCACAGTATTTTAAATGAAGCATTTTTCATTGTGGTTTTACAAGTTAGACTGAATAAAACAATAATAATACATTTGAGTGACAGGTGTAAAATATTAATAAAGGTTTAGCTTCTGGATATCCTGGAGTCTTTTCACATTTATAACATAAAAATAAACTGCCCAGTGAGCACATCTGATGTTAAATTTATTATATCTGAAAGAAAGTTTATCTGTTTTTAAAATTTGTTTTCAATACATCTAGTAGAGTTCAGTATGTTAAGTTTTCAAAAAATGTTAATATGTTTTAATGCTTCTACAAATATAATAGAGTGAGAATCTTTTGAAATAAGTTAAGGTTATAAAGGATGCAATTCATCCATAGCAATAATCATTTCAATAGTTATACTTTTATATTCTGAATTTTCATAAATTAGCACAAATGTTTTTCAAAATCCATAAAACTATAGTTATTATACCCTTAAATTCACCTGATTTTTTTTTCTTTCATATAAAATTTGAAGTTTGAAAATAATGATTAAATCTTTGAATATACTTACTGATATAAGATTATACCTTTAGGCCAAATAAAAATTTTTATGCAATGGAGCCAACTTCCTTATAACCTTTATTTAATTTCCTGTCCAAGGTGGATTCTTGGTTCCTGGGGGTTCTTTCTGAGTTCTCTATCAATCTTCAGTGAACTGGAACATGTGAGATAATGGATTGTTTATACACTGTAAATCTACTTTTTGTGAGCTGGAAATGTGGTAGATAATAGGTTGTTTATGATTTGCAAATCTGTTCAGTGAGCTGAAAATTTGTAAGATAATGTGCTGTTTATGAATTCTAAATCAATATTCAGTGAGCTGGAACTATGTTGGATAATGGGCTATGTATAAGTTATAAATCTATTTTCAGTGAACTGGAAACATGTTAGATAATGAGTTGTTTCTGAGTAGTAAATCTGTTTCAGTGAGCTGAAAACATGTGAGGCAATGGGTTGTTCCTGAGTTGTAAATCTGTTTTTAGTGAACTGAAAACCTATTTAATAAAGGATCCCTTATATGTTATAAATTTCTTTTCATTGAGCATGAAATGTGCTAGAATAATGGGATTGTTTTGACCAGTAGATTCCACTTTGCTTTAAACATGTCACCCAGTAGATTATGAATGGTAGATCGATGTTCAGTGATTTAGATATACAGAATGATGATACTGTTTGTATAAACATCTTTAATCTATTTTAGCATGTTCTCTGCTGAATAACAGTTCTACTTGATAATAGGTGATAGAGTGGAAAGCTACTAAAGATCTGTTTTTCCCTGTGACCCCGTGTACTGTAGCCCTCCAGGCTCCTCTGTTCATAGGATTCTCTAGGCAAGAATACTGGCATGGGTTGCCATGCCCTCCTCCAAGGGAACTTCCTAACCTAGGGATCAAACCCATGTCTCATACATTGCAGGGGGATTCTTTTTACCACTGAGTCACCAGGGAAGGTGATATTGAAACACAGATATATACCATATAAGAAATGAAGACTATTTAACATAGCAAACAGTGAATATTACATTTACTGTGGGCTTAGATGCAAAATAAGATACTTGAACTCTCACTGGGAAGACCACACAAACATAAACCAATAAAATATAATATTAAAGTGTCAAAGTACATGATCTAAACCAAAAAAAAAAACCAAAAATTTTATATTAGGGTTAAGAGGCTAAAGAAGAAAATGGTCACTGGATAAGAGGCAGGTGAAAAATAAAAATTAGCACACCAACAAAAACATATTTTTGGTAACAAAATTGACTTCCAATCTCTTATCCAGTCTTTAAATGTTCAAATGTTGTCCAGTGATTGCATATTTATTGATAATTATTATTTCAGTTATTGGGAATATAGGGAGAAATAAATATATTTTTTAAATATTAGTTATTTTCTAAAGTAATGCTAAAGTTTTAATGTGATTAATGCTTCTAGAGTTCTTAAAAAATACATATTATTAAAAATGTTCTCTTAAATATTACCTTCCCTAGAGTTCCACCCCCTTCTTATTCAGTCAAACAAAATCCTGTAATAACAATTATTTTGTCAACTTTTAAAGACATTTCTTCTAAGCTTGGTATTAATATTTATAAATAATGTATACCTCAATGGTTCTTATTAATTCTAGACAACCTCTGTGAGCATAGATACCTACTTCTCATATATTTTCAATATTTTTATGTTCAATTGTGTTTTCACTGCAGAGCTAAGTATTATACTAGTATATGTTTTCTTCCTTGTACTTTTATTTTTTCTGTTTTTTTAAAAAAACAACAAAATATATTTGTACTTGCTTCCTTTTCTATGTACCTATCTTTAATTTTTTATAAATGGTACATTGATCGAACATAAAATTGTACTAGAGATTCTCTTGCCTTAATTTAGAGCAGACATTTTCTATGCCTGATGCACAATTTTTATGTTGGGAGATTTTAGTTGTTCATATGGGTTGTATGAGATTCTCTTATACCCTTAAGACTACATCTTTCTCTGGTTTGTTTCCTTTTCTTCCTTTGCAAAATGCACATTCTTCTATAAGTTCCTAAGAAAAGTTCTTCAGAATTAAATATTTGACCATCCATGTCTGAAAATGTCTTTGCATTAATTGATGATTTGGCCAAGCATTTAATTCCAACTTCAAATTTATTTTTCTCTAAAGTTTGAAAACAATACTCCATTGATGACGTTAAAAATTTAAATTTCATTCTTATACTTGTTCCTAATATGTTATAACTTTAATTCTTGTTATAGAAGCTCTTGAGTTTTTCCTTCATATGCAGGGTTTGTTAACATTTTTTTAATGAAGTATAATTGATTCACCATATGCCCAAATGCAGCATGAAGGTGTTTTTACATAAAGGTAAGACTTTAAATAATCCATGGATGAGAGAATCCTAAGAACCTAAGGGAAAACCACAAAGGAGAGGGGAAAAGATTGGGACAAATGTATTTGTTAAAAGTCAAAGATGTCATGTGAAATATTACAATGAAACACTCTCATAAAGTATTTTCCATAAAACTATAAAAAGAAAATATCAATGTTCAAATAGCTCATACAAATCAATTAGAAAAATATTTAACCTCAAAAAGATTAATGGCCAACGAACTTGAACAGAACATTACATAAGGAGAAAAAATAGCTAATAAATAGAAGGATACTATTCAACCTCATGGGTGAAATACAGCCAGTCCCTCCCTTCAGGTAGCTTCCACAAGCCTCTTATCCTTATGCATCAGAGGGCAAACAGAATAGAAACCACAATTACAGAAAACTAACCAAACAGATCACTTGGATCACAGCCTTGTCTAGCTAAATGAAACTATGAGCCATGTCATGTAGGGCCACCCAAGATGGATGGGTTATGGGGGAGAGTTATGACAAAATGAGGTTCACTGGAGAAAGGAATGGCAAGCTACTTCAGTATTCTTCCCTTGAGAAAACAATGGACAGTATGTAAAGGCAAAAAGATATGACACTGAAAGATGAACTCCCCAGGTCAGTAGATGCCCAATATGCTACTGGAGAAGAGTGGAGAAATAGCTCTAGAAAGAATGAAGAGGCTGAGTCAAAGCAAAAACAACACCCAGTTCTGGATGTGACTGGTTATGGAAGTAAAGGCTGATACTGTAAAGAACAATCTGCATAGGAACCTGGAATGTTCAGTTCATGAATCAAGGTAAATTAGAAGTGGTCAAACAGGAAATGGCATGAGTGAATATCATCATTTTAGGAATCAGTGAACTAAAATGGCCTGGAATGGGCAAATTTAATTCAGATGACCATCAGATCTATTACTGTCAGCAAGAATCCCTTAAAAGAAATGGAGTAGCCCTCATCATCAACAGAGAGACTGAAATGCAGTACTTGGGTGCAGTCTCAAAAATAACAGAATGATCTCTGTTCATCTCCAAGGGAAGCCCTTCAATATCACAGTAATTCAAGTCTATGCCCCAACCACTAATGCCAAAGAAGCTGAAGTTGAAGGGTTCTATGAAGACCTACAAGAACTTCTAGAATTAACAAAAACAGATGTCATTTTCATCAAGGGGACTGGAATGCAAAAGTAGGAAATCAAGAAATACCTGGAGTAATAGGCAAATTTGGCCTTGGAGTACAAAATGAAGCAGGGCAAAGGCTAACAGAGTTTTGCCAAGAGAACACACTGGTCATAGCAAGCACCCTCTTCCAACAACACCAGAGATGACTCTACACATGGTCATCTGCACATCATCAGATGGTCAATAATGAAATCAGGTTGATTACATGCTTTGAAGCTGAAAATGGAGAAGCTCTATACAGTCAGCAAATACAAGACGGGAGCTAACTATGGAACAGATCATGAACTCCTTATTGCCAAATTCAGACTTACATTGAAGAAAGAAGAAAAAGCCACTAGACCATACAGGTATGACCTAAATCAAATCCCTTATGATTATACAGTAGAAGCAACAAATAGACTCAAGGAATTAGATCTGTTAGACAGAGTGCTTGAAGAACTATGAACAGAGGTTAGTAACACTGTACAGGAGGCAGTGATCAAAACCATCCCCAATAAGAATGCAAAAAGGCGAAATGGTTGTCTGAGGAGGTCTTACAAATAGCTGAAGAAAGAAGAAAACCAAAAGTCAAAGGAGACAAGGAAAGATATACACATCTGAATGTAGTGTTCTAAAGAATAGTTAGGGCAGATAAGAAAGCATTCCTCAGTGACCAATGCAAAGAAATTGAAGAAAACAACAGAATGAGAAAGACTAGAGATCTCTTCAAAAAAATTAGAGATACCAAGGGAACATTCATGCAAAGATGGGCACAATAAAGGACAAAAATGGTATGGACCTAGGTGGCAAGACTACACAGAACTATACAAAAATGATCTTAATGACCCAGATAATCATGATGGTATGATCACTCACCTACAGCCAGACATCCTGGAGTGTGAAGTCAAATGGCCTTAGGAAGCATCACTACGAACAAAGCTAGTGGAGGTGACGGAATTCCAGCTGAGCATTTTCAAATCCAAAGAGATGATGCTGTGAAAGTGCTGCACTCAATATGCCAGCAAATTTGGAAAACTCAGCAGTGGTCATAGGACTGGAAATGATCAGTTTTCATTCCAATTCCAAAGAAAGGCAATGCCAAAGAATGTTCAAACTGCTACACATTTGCACTAATCTCACAGGCTATCAAAGTAATGCTCAAAATCCTCCACACCAGGCTTCAGCAGTACATGAACCATGAACTTCCAGATGTTCAAGCTGGATTTAGAAAAGGCAGAGGATCAAATTGCCAACATCTTTTGGATCATAGGAAAAGCAAGAGAGTTCCAGAAAAACCTCTGCTGCTGTTGCTGCTGCTAAGTCATTTCACTCATGTCCAACTCTGTGTGACCCCGTAGATGGCAGCCCACCAGACTCTGCCATCCCTGGGATTCTCCAGACAAGAACACTGGAGTAGGTTGCCATTTCCTTCTCCAGTGCATGAGGTGAAAAGTGAAAGTGAAGTCGCTCAGTCATGACAGACTCTTAGCGACCCCATGGATTGCAGCTGATCAGGCTCCTCTGTCCATAGGATTTTCCAGGCAAGAGTACTGGAGTGGGGTGCCATTGCCTTTTCCAAGAAAAACCTCAACTTCTGCTTTAATGACTACACCAAAGCCTTTAACTGTGTGGATCACAACACACTGTGGAAAAATCTTAAAGAGATGGGAATGAATAACAGACTACCTTAGCTTTCCCCTGAGAAATCTGTATGGTTTGTTATTTTGTTTTATTTCTTATGCTAAACTGAGGTTTTACAGTATGGACACTTGTGTCCTTTATACTTGAAAAACTGAATTTTATCACTTCATTGCAATATGTTGGATTTTATGCATTAAAAGTTCAAGTCTGTTGTTTTCTCCTGACATTCATGTTTGTCTTTTCTTCATTTATAAGCTTCTTCACAATTTTATTTCTTGAATCTTCAACTGAATTTTTTCCAAAATTGGTATCATATATTTGATTCCAAAAGCTCTTCTTTGTTCACTGATTATTTTTGTAATAGCTATCTACTGACTTTATTGATGCATATTTTCTTGGAATATCTTCAGTAAATTCTAAAAGTTTTTACCATTCCCTGCTTATCTGTATTTTATAGCTTACTTTTTGTCAGTTGGTTGGTTTTGGTCATTCTTTTTCATTGATGCATTCCCCAAATGTCTGGTGATATTTGGCTGTCTATTCAAATTTGTTTTTATTAATCTAGTTGTATGATATTAGTGATCTTTTTTTATTGAAATGTAATTGTTTTACAATCTTATATTAGTTTCTGCTGTACACTGAAGTGAATCAACATATGCATACATATATCCCTTCTGTCTTGATGTCTCTCCCACCCTACAACATTGCATCCCTTGATATCATTACAGAACACCAAGCTGAGTTTCCAGTGCTTTGTAGCAACTTTCCCCCAGCTATCTATTATATATATATATATATATATGTATATATATATATATATATATATATGTATATGTGTGTGTGTGTATGTGTGTCAATACCAATTTCCCAATTTGTCCCACTCTCCCATTCACACCTCTTTGTCCACATGTCTGTTCTATACTTCTGCATCTCTATTCAGTTTAGTTCAGTTGCTCAGTCGTGTCCGACTCTTTGCAACCCCATGAATTGTAGCATGCCAGGCCTCCCTGTTCATCACCATCTCCTGGAGTCCACCCAAACCCATGTCCATCAAGTTGGTGATGCCATCCAGCCATCTCATCCTCGGTCATCCCCTTCTCCTCCTACCCCCAGTCCTTCCCAGCATTAGGGTCTTTTCCAATGAGTCAGCTCTTCGCATCAGGTGGCTAAAGTATGGAGTTTCAGCTTCAACGTCAGTCCTTCCAAAGAGAAGCCAGGACTGATCTCCTTAACGATGGACGGTTGTAGCTTACTGCAGTCCAAGGGACTCTCAAGAGTCTTCTCCAGCACCACAGTTCAAAAGCATCAATTCTTCGGTGCTCAGCTTGGAAATATATTCATCTGTACTATTTTTCTAGGTTCCACATATATACCTTAATATATGATATCTGTCTATTCATATTTAAATGTGAGTTGTTAAGCTGATTAGAAGCTCTATGTCAAGCATGTATTTTATACTAGATGTTCGGGCCTTTTCTATGGGAACTCCCAAACAGCAGTATCTTAAGATCTAACCTCTCAGAGCAATCACTTTCTCTGGAGAAAAATTCTCCTCTGTTTTATGTGAGCCTGTAGTCAACGTTGAATGTAGAGAAATGAGATATCACAGCATGGAGACTTCATACATGTTGAAGTCTCAGCCCTCTTGCCTCAATTCTGTAAATCAGGACCCTGTATTCATATGGTGCCTTCAGAGTAAATGAACTCATTTCTTCCTTTCCTTCCTTACAGTCACTTCTAATTTGAATTTCCTCTACTTTGTTAAGGCTTTAACTAAACTTTTGCCTGCTGTCTTCCAAATTTGTTTCTTCTTCTAATCACTATTTCTTCTTATCTTCTGTTTTTTTCTTTTTTTTAACTTTGTTGTTTTCAACTGTCCTTTCAGTTGAGTTTAAAAGGACAAGTAGATAAATGTATAATGTTGTTCATTCCTTTTTGTTAATAATGTCACTTCTCATGTCTTCTCACTGTCTGTTTTTATCTCCTATCCTTCTTTCTGTGAAAGCCATTGATTCTATTCCTTTTCCATTATCAGAGGTAAAAGTTAGTTTAATGATTTCATATATGTAGTCTTACACAGGAAATACTGAAATCAAGTAGCAATCATTAGGAAATGTAAAATACAAATAAATATTAACAATTAGTTACTTTCTCAAGTTTCTATGGTGAATGTTTCTCACTTTAACAATTGAATCAAACAGTCTCTATGTCCAGAATGGTATTAACAAAAGTGCTAGAAAATACACAATTAAAAATAAGAGAGCAAACCCCTCCATTTATGGTATGGAGAAATTGTAATTAGATCACTGGAAGCCAATTAAAAATGCAGTTGCATTATCAGTGTTTTAAGACTATGGATAATCATAGACAAAATTAATTTAGAAATTGTCCACTAGATTAAATCTTATGAGTGAGTAATCTAGAAATTATTTATCTGTGAAAATCACCTACTATTTATTAATGTTTTTGGTTGGAAATAATTTTTATCACTTTGTTTCATATGTACCTCATATGCATATCATATTTTAATGATATACTTCAAAGATGTTTTTAGATTCAAACTCTCCCAATTCATGGTAAACATTTAAAACATACAAAATTAAAATACAGAAGCAAATTTTAGAATATATACCTAGTTGAAACAGTCTGTATTAGTAATCTGGATAATTATCTTAATTCTATCATTTATTCCTGAATATTATGGTAAAAACTTGAAAGTAATTCTACCTTATAAGAATAAAGCTGTACTATAAAAATATTTGTTTTAATATAATTTAGAATAGAAAAAACTAAACTCAAGACTACTGGTTATCACCAGAGAATTAATAAAATACAGTATATTTACAGTATATAATATTACTTGCTATTTAAAGGAATAAAGAGCAGTTCATTTGACTATATTAATATGAATTTTTTTGAGAGAGAAAAATAGGTATTATAAAATAGAGGTAGGTAAAATAGTCCACAGCTTTTATTTATATAATTTTATAAACATAGTGTTACAACATGTGAATTGTTATATAAGTTAAGGAAAGAACTTAATAATATACGCCTTGTATTAACATGAACTCCCTTGGAATGGAAGAGATAAAACATTTATTTTTTTCTTAATTTTTAATTTCTGTATATCAACTCCAGGTAGAATTAGAAGATAAATTTTTATAAATGATAGAGAACAAGAGTGAATTTGAGGTATTGGAAAAAGTCTTAGAACTTATATAATTCTCTGTTGATATTAATAAAAACAGAATTTTAGAAGAATATCATTTTCACTGGAATATGTACAAATAGAAGGATCAGAAAGGAAAGATTCTGAAAATTTTACAATATTCCCTATAGCAAAATATTTTTATCTTGTCAAGGAATGTCTGTTTTTAAGTAAAACTTGTGAAACATAGCCGTAGGTCTAAAATATCAATTCTCAGAGGTAACTCCATTTCTGCTGGGAGAAATTTAGAAAATTGTTCACATATAAAGAGAAAAAAGAACTTCCCTGGTGGCTCTGTGATAAAGAATATGTCTACAAATGCAGGAAACTGAGAAGGAGTCACAGGTTCAATCCCTGGGTCAAGAAGAATGCTCTGGAGGAGGAAATGGCAACTCACTCCAGTATTCTTCCCTGAAAAAATACACATGGACGGAGGAGCCTGGTGGGTTACAGTCCATGGGGTGCAAAGAATCGGACATGATTTAGTGATTAAACACACACACTGATAGAAAAGTAATGCAAATACCTGTCATGGAGACAAAATTGTTAAATGTTAATCATTTCAGAAAAGTAACAGCAAATAGTTTAGTTTGCAAAGGTATTTACAACAGAAATGTTAGAGTAGTAACTTTTATTTATTTTTATTTTACATTTTGCCTTTTCTATTGAAGAATAGTTGATTTTCTATATCACTCACCTAGAGCCAGACATCCTAGAGTGTGAAGTCAAGTGGGCTTAGGAAGCATCACTATGAACAAAGCTAGTGGAGGTGATGGAATTCCAGCTGAGCATTTTCAAATCCTAAGAGATGATGCTGTGAAAGTGCTGCACTCAATATGCCAGCAAGTTTGGAACTTAGCAGTGGCCACAGGACTGAAAAGGTCAGTTTTCATTCTAATCCCAAAGAAAGGCAGTACCAAAGCGTGTTCAAACCACTGCACAGTTACACTCATTTCACATGCTAGCAAGGTAATGCTCAAAATCCTTCAAACTAGGCTCAGGAGTACATGAACCGAGAATTTCCAGATGTACAGCTGGATACAGAAAAGGCAGAAGAACCAGAGATCAAATTGCCAATATCTATAGAGGGCTTCCCTTGTGGCTCAATTGGTAAAGAATTTGCCTGCAATGTGGGAAACCCAGGTTCACTCCCTCAGTTAGGAAGATCACCTGGAGAAAGGAAAGGCTACCCACTCCAGTATTCTGGCCTGGAGAATTCCATGGACTATATACTCCATGAGGTCAAAAAGAGTTGGACATGACTGAGTGACAAAGCACACACATAGAATCACAGAAAAAGAAAGGGGATTCCAGAAGAACATCTATTTAAGCTTCGTTAACTACACTAAAGCCCTTAACTTTGTGGATCACAACACACTGGAAAATTCTTAATGAGATGGAAATACCAGACTGCCTTACCTGCCTCCTGAGAAACCTGTATGCCGGTCAAGAAGAGTTAGAACTGAACATGAACAACCGACTGGTTCCAAATTGGGAAAGGAGTATATCAAGGCTAAATACTGTCACCCTGCTTAATTAATCATATGTAGAATATGTCATGAGAGATGCCAGGGTGGATGAAGCTCAAGCTGGAATCAAAATTGCCAGGATAAATATCAATAACCTCAGATATGCATATGACACCACCCTAATGGCAGAAAGTGAAGAGAACTGAAGAGCCTCTTGATGAAAGTGAAAGTGGAGAGTGAAAAAGCTGGCATAAAGCACACAAAAAAACTGAGATCATGGCATCTGGTCCCATCACTTCATGGTGAAAAGATGGGGAAACAATGGAAACAGTGACAGTCTTTCTTTTCTTGGGCTACAAAATTACTGCAAATTATGACTGCAGCCATTAAATTAAAAGACACTTGGTCCATGAAAGCAAAGCTATAACAAATCTAGACAGGATATTAAACACCAGAGACATTACTTTGCTAACAAAGGTCTGTCTAGTCAAAGCTATGATTTTTCCAGTAGTCATGTATGGATATGACAATTGGACCATAAAAACTGAGCACCCGAAGAATGGATACTTTCAAACTGTGGTGTTAGAGAAGAGTCTTGGGAGTCCCTTGGACAGCAAGGAGATCAAACCAGTCAATCCTAAAGGAACTAACCTTGGCTATCCGTTAGAAGGACTGATGCTGAAGTTCAAGCTCCAATACTTTGGTCATTGGAAAAGACCCTGATGCTGGGAAAGATTGAGGGCAAAAAGAGAAGGGGGTGACAGGATGAGATGGTTGTATGACATCATCGATTCAATGGATATGTGTTTGACAAACTCCAGGAGATAATGAAGGACAGGGAAATTTGGTGTGCTGCAGTTCATGGGGTGGAAAAGTGTTGGACTTGATTGAGCAACTGAAGAACAAAAGTTAATTTACAATCGTTGTGTTAGTTTCAAGTGTACAGCAAACTGATTCAGTTATATATATATTCTATATATGTTATTTCCTGATTCTTTTCCCTTATGGGTTATTGAAAAATATTGAGCATAGTTTCCTATGTTATACCGTAGGTCCTCACTGGTTATTTGTTTTATGTATATTATCGTGCATATGTTAATCCCAGACTCCTCATATATCCCTTCCCCCTGCCCCCCTGCTTTCTCCTTTGGTATCCATAAGTTAGTTTTCTGTGTATTTGGGTTAGAGGGAGCTTTTAACAATAACTCATTGAGTATATGCTTTATAAGTGATGAAAAGAGCAGTAGTCAAGAAAGTACATTAACTTTATGAAAGTAATTTTAAGCAAAACACCACATAGTTTTCAGAAAGGAAAGGAAAGGAAAGTGAAGTCGCTCAGTTGTGTCTGACTCTTTGCGACCCCATGGACTGTAGCCTGCTAGGCTCCTCCATTCATGGGATTCTCCAGGCAAGAATACTGGAGTAGGTTGCCATTTCCTTCTCCAGGAGATCTTCCCAACACAGGGACCGAACCCAGGTCTCCCATACAGCAGGCAGTCTTTACTCTGAGCCACCAGGGGCTCCTAGTTTTCAGAACATGATGATAATAATTTTAATGCAATGATATAATACATGGCATGCTACATACAAAAATATGTTATCAGCCAAACATTACTTTCTGAAACTGGATAACACTCCAAAAAAAGATCCACAGCACTAAGAAACAAAAGTTTAGGATAAATTACAGGCTATCATACACAGACCATATTGAAAAATGTGCTGATTAGCATCATCACTGAATATTCACCACAATGTCATTTTGAAAAGTTATACTAATTCAATGACATATCCTTAGATTCAGGCATACCTAATATAACCACAACATGCCACTAAGAGGGGCTATCAAATTTTTCTTGAAACAAAAATAATTTTTAATACCTGAAAGACACTGAGTAACATTTACTATGTTAACAAGTAAGATCTGTTGGTTTAGTAATATCCAGAATAAGTAAATTAAGAGATTCCAAAATGCCTTAAGACTGATTCTTTTCTAGGAGAAAACAGTCATAAGTTGAAGGTAAATAGTCATTCAGGAATTTTCCTCTTCAATTATCTTCTCCAAATTAAATAAATAATTGAATAAGAATGAATGTCTCTTTTCAAGAAAATAGCGAAGCATCTTTTTCATACTTTCAGCATCATCCTGATCATAAGTAATGATGTCAAATGCTGAAACCATTTCTTTCATTTTAGACACTTATTTAAATATGAAATACTGATTTCATTACAAAATAAGTGGGCACTATTTAAAAAATAGACAAATGATTCCATAGCTTGTCCAGTAACATGCTGTTCATCTCTATGTTCAAGCTGGATATTACAAAAGATACTACAAAATCCTTACATTAAAAATTATAAGATGCTTTATAATATATCTCCTGGATAATCTAATCTAATGTCACTCTAACAGCTTTAAACAGAAAAACATTAGAAAACAATTCAAATAATGTTATCTGAAATATTCTTTCTTTAAGAAGATTAATCTCCCTGATACAGTAACATGAAATGTGTTGTTGCTTCATGCTAGTGAAATTTCCATACAGCAATGTAAACTTCAAAAATAATCACTGTTAGGTTTAAGCAACCAAATCAAGGCTACCCATTTGATAAAAATCAGTACTTTGTTCCTTTACTGTAGAGTAAAAAGCTTTAGAATCAGAACATTATTAATCATTTCAACTCCTGTTGTAGTATATGAAAACAGCAAGGAAGTTTGTCTGCATGTATTATTCTGAGGGAAGGTCATGTTATGACATAATCTGATAATGTTGAAATGCAAATGCTTCATTTGGACATTATTTTATTCATAGGACGTTGAACTAAGTTGTCAAATGTTTCCTTCTCTCTTACTCCTAAAAAAATACACAAAAATGTGGTAACCAAAGATTCATCCATGATTAATCATTCCAGAAGTAACTCTATTTCAAAGAAAAATAGTTTCAGAATTGACATTGATTAGACATATGATAATTAACTTGTTTATCAATCGCCAGCCCAGGATTGATGCTCGGGGCTGGTGCAGCGAGATTTCCCGGGGGGGAGGGAGGAGGGAGGGGGTTTCTGGAGGCGAAGCATATGTAAACCCATGGTGATATCATGACATTGTATGGCAAAAACAATAAAAATAAAAAAAAAGAATTGACATTGAAAAATAGATCCACATTTATACCTGGTCCAGCATTTTTTTCCCAACTCAGACTCAAAGGAAATAAGCAAGTAACAGTAATATTTATAACTGTGACAACATTTCTCTTCCACCAAGTCAAACTTCTGATAAATAATTAAATACTTTCATAAGTGTAAGTCTTAATTATTTTCCCTTGAATGACTCCAGTGGCCACTTGAGTCATTTTATTTAATGCACATTTTAATAATAAATAAGTTTTATTTAATGCACATTTTAATAAATAAAATTGCACATTTTATTTAATCATACTACTTAAAATGTCCTCTATTGCAAAGTCTCATGGGAACTAAACAAAAATAAATTTCAATTTTCAGGCCATAACACTGCCTTCCATGAGAAAGCAATCTAATAGTTGGGTTGTATGTACATGATGGCAAATTTCATTCCAAGCAAGGATATTCTATACCATGTAAACAACAAGATGCTAAAATGTCAAATATTCACAAGGAGGAATTATATTTTTATTATTTAAAAATTTTTTCCTAGATAACCTACTAGAAAGATTTCAAATTTTCCACTCTCTTGCCTGCTGGCCATCTATTTATTTTTACAAATATAGTATTTTCTGTTAAGCCTTAGAGAATCTCACTTTATATTCATTCCAAAGGACCAATTTGGTGGAATAAGTCTTTTGGTATGATCCATTTATTACACACACACACACAAATTATCACCTCATAATATATAGAGGTGAGTAGTGGCAGAAATGTCTCAGCTTTAAATGAGCTATCTTTGAAGAAAGTCTTAACATGTTAAGTCCTGATCAGTACTAAAACTCTTTTGTTTTATCTAGTTCAGTTACAAACCAAAGAGTAAGAGACTCAAAGAATTATATCAATACTTGAGAATGTCTCCTGGCATAGAACTAATATTTATTAAAATTTTGTTATTACTTGAGCAAAAAGAGTTGGTGATGGACAGGGAGGTCTGGCTTGCTGCAGTTCATGGGGTCACAAAGAGTCAGACACAAATGAGCGACTGAACTGAGCAAAAGATGAAAAGGATACTACTTATATAATAAGTTCATGTTCAGAACATTAAAATTTATTCAAGCATCTTGACATCATCAAAAATCCATTTCCAAGTGCTGTTTCTTAAAACAACTCATAATACACTTTCTTTCAAAATCTTGGCTTTAAAACCAGGACTATTTAAAGAAATTTTCCTAAACATCCATGTCTCTACAGATGATCCAATTTCATTCTTTTTTGTGGCTAAGTAATATTCCATTGTATATATGTACCATATATTCTTTACCTATTCATCTGTTGATGGAAATTTAGGTTGTTTCCATGTCCTGGCCCAGAGAAGGAAATGGCAACCCACTCCAGTGTTCTTGTCTGGAGAATCCCAGGGATGGAGGAGCCATGTAGGCTGCCATCTATGGGGTCACACAGAGTCGGACATGACTGAAGCAACTTAGCAGCAGCACGTCCTGGCCATTGTAAATAGTGTTTCAACGAACATTAGGGTGCATGTGTTTTTTTTTTTTTGAATTACAGTTTTCTCTAGATATATGTCCAGTAGTGGGATTGCTAGGTCACAGGGTAGTTTTATATTTAGTCTTTTAAGGAACCTCCATATTGTTCTCCATATTGACTGTTGTTGTTCAGTCACTGAGTTGGCTCCGACTCTTTGTGGCTCTATGGACTGCCCCACACCAGGCTTCTCTGTCCTTCACCATCTCCCAGAGCCTACTCAAATTCACTTATGTTCAGTCGGTGATGCCATCCAACCATCTCATCCTGTCTCCTTCTCTTCCTGCCTTCAGTCTTTGCCAGCATCAGGGTCTTTTCTACTGAGTCAGCTCTTCACATCAGGTTGTCAAAGTATTGGAGCTTCAGTATAAGTCCTTCCAATAAGTACTCAGAATTGATTTCCTTTAAGATTGACTGTTTTGATCTCCTTGCTGTCTAAGTGACTCTCAAGAGTCTTCTCCAGCACCACAGTTCAAAGCATAATTCTTTTGCAATTAACCTTCTTTATGGTCCAACTCTCATATACATTCCTACCATCAGTGCAAGAATGTCCCCTTTTCTTCACACCCCCTCTCACATTTACTATTTGGAAGTAAATCAGAAAGAGAAAAAAAATACTGTATATTAAAGTATATATGTGGAACCTGAAAAAAAAATGATGTAGACAGTCATATTTACAAAGAAGAAATAGACACAGACATAGAGAACCAATGTATGGATACCAAGAGGGAAAGGAAAGGGTGGGATGAATTGGAAGATTGAGTTTGACATATATACACTATTGATACTATGCATAAAATATATGAATAATGAGAACCTTATGTATAGCACAGGAAACTCTACTCAATGCTCTGTGATAACCTAACTGAGAAGGAAATGCAAGAAAGAGGGGATAGGTGTAAATTTATAGCTGATTTACTTTGCTGTTCAGCAGAAACTAAGACAGCATTGTAAAGCAACTATACTCCAATAAAAATAAAAAATAAAATTTACATAAATGAAAGCTAAAGAAATTTTCCTAAAAAGTTGATTTTTTTCTGTCAATCTCAAAAGTAATTTTTTAATTGGAGTATGGTTGCTTTACAATGTGGTGTTAGTTTCTGCTGTACAACAGATGAATCAGCTATGTCTACATGTATCCCCTTCCTCGTGAGCCTCCTTTCAACTCTGCCTTCCCATCCCACCCTTATAGATTATCACAGAGCCCCAGACTGAGCTCCCTGTGCTATACCTCAGCTTTCCACTAGCTATCTGTTTTACACATGATAGTGTATATTTGTCAATGGTATTTTCTGAATTCACCCTATGCTCCCCTCCCGATTCTGTGTCCACAAGTCCATTCTCTGTTTGTGCCTCTGGTCCTGCCCTACAAATAGGTTCATCAGTACCATTTTTTCTAGATTCCATATATATATTAATATATTTTTCTCTTTCTGACTTACTTACTCTGTATGACAGACTCTAGGTTCATCCACATCACTACAAATGACCCAGTTTCATCCCTTATTATGGCTGGGTAATATTCCATTGTATATATTTATAGTTTCACCAGATGGGTCAGTGGCTAAAGAATCTCCCAGGAATGCAGGAGATACAGGTTTGATCCCTGGTCAGGAAGATCCCCTGGAGGAGGGCATGGCAACTCACTCCAGTATTCTTGCCTGAAGAATCTCATGGACAGAGGACCTGGTAGGTTACAGTCCACGGGGTCTCAAGAGTCAGACATGATCAGAAATGACAGAAGTGACTGAGAACACATGCATATATGCATATATATACAAAATCTTTATCCATTCATCTATCAGTGTACATTTATGTTGCTTCTATTTCCTGGCAGTTGTAAATAGTACTGCAATGAATATTGGGGTGCATGTGTCTTTTTGGATTATAAGTATCTTAATGAGAAAGTCGGTTTTGAGACGCAGAAGGGAAAGAAACAAACACCTCATATAAATTTTGTTTTGGCATCAGAGAATTATTCTGTGCCAACTTGCAAGTATCAAATGAAACTAACACATACTTTCCTAAATGTACCAAACCTCCAACTCTTTTTCCCTTATTTTGGTTCAGTTTCTAAGTTTTGTTCGACTCTTTTGTGACCCTGTAAACTGTAGCCCACCAGGCTCCACTGTCCATGGAATTTCCTAGGTAAGAATACTGGAGTGAGTTGCCACTTCCTTCACCAGAGGATCTTCCAAACCCAGGGATCGAAGCTACATCTCCTGCATTGGAAGGTGGATTCTTTACCACTGAGCCACCAGGGAATTCCTTCTTTTTCTCTTGCATGAAGGCAAAACATTGGTTAAAAGTCCCTTGCTCAGGTGCACAAGACATAACTTATTATTACATTTTTAAGCAGAAATTTGGATTCTAAGGCCACTGGTATGTTTATAATGAGGAGTTAGGTAGGGACAGGTTTCCAGAAAATAAGATGGCTTTGACATGTGTGATTCTAGATTTCATCTACTTCACAGTTGATGAGGGAAACAACAGTGTTTGTTTTGCTTGCTTTTACCACAACACTCAGGACAGAGCAGGCAAGCAACAGATATTAATTCACATAATTTATGTGAATAATTAATGTAATGTAACAATACATTAATTACACATACAAATACATTTTAAAAAGCAATGTAGAAAATCTATTTATTTGAAAACTAAATAGGAAAAAAATAAATATTTTTAAGTATTTAAGCTATGATTACCTTGGCCTCAAAACTATCCTTCAAATATACTCTTCAGACATCATGCATCCTGAGACATCAGGCAATAGTGTTGGACAACTTAGGCTTCATTTGCACTAAACAAGACAGATGTGGACCTAAAGAACAATTGATCCATGAGCATAAGTCTTGGTTTACTAAGGCTTCAAGCTAGATGACTGCTAATAATGTTTACTCTCTTCTCATGTACTTGCATAGTATTGTCAGACATTTTAAAATTCAGTTGCTTTTCTTCATTTAATTGCTCTGCTCTGTGACCTGTGTGGCATGTTCCTTTATTCTACTAGAAACATTTGAAAATTCTGTTCCCTATGTTCCAGTACCTTTAAAAATCCATGCATTTCCTTTTGCTCGTGGCACATAAATCTTTTTCCAGTTTCACAGATATCTTCATTGCCCTTAGAAAATACAATTCAGCTCTAACTATATGTCCTTACTTGATTCTCAGAACTAAAAGTGATTTCTCCAGTCTCTCATCACATGCATTGTAGCTCCCTTAGGACATTAATTACATTCTTGTTTTATAGTCATTTACAAATTTGCCTTATTTTCTTCTACCATTTGAAACAAAAAGGTCTTAAAGATAGAAATTATACCGTGTTCATTTCCTAGTCTGTTCTGTCATGAACTATAGTGCTATACAAGCAGTCAGGATATGCATTATTTTTCAAATGACCTAAATAATACACATGAAAACTGAGGAATAAAATCAGACATTTTATTGCCTGGAGTAGACTATTTTAGTTGAAATATATGTGTCTACTTACTATATATCATTTTTCTTATTTGAAATAACATTTTTGAAGTTGTACCTGAGTTTTAAGGCAATAAAATAACAATAAGTTCAGTAGTGGAGACTTATTATAGGCATTTTTGGTAACCTACTCACACTGACTAAAATTAAATAATATTATGATCCTTAGAAACTCACAATCCATTTCAATATTTAAAAATATATCTGTGAATGATTTGATATTCTGAAACTACTATTTTTATACAGATAAATTAGTTTAAATATATTTTATAAATTAAGATGAACATAGCTGAATATATTCAATTAAGTTGCTTATGAATCTATCTCAGAGTTTTTAGTATGTTCCTATATTGAAACAGTTTTCTTGCTTCCATGTCCTTTAGAAACAAAACTAAAATAGTTTCTAAGAAAAAAGGAAAATAAAGGATGCCACAAAAGAGTCTGCAAATTGGACTGACACATATACAATGAAGATTAATAAAAATAACTTCTCCAGATATGTTTTCTCACAAGACAGAAGTAAAAATCTGAAAGTGAAACATTATTTTAAAGATACTGAAACTATGGCATAATGGAAGGAGCAAAAAATTGGAAAGGAACGGTAGGTTGCTGTTAAGAGCTTTGAATGCCAGGAAAGGAGTTGTCTTTGGTTGAGCATTTTGGTCACAGGGTTCTATGAACTTTTTTTTAATTGAAGTATAGTTGATTTACAATGCTATGTTAATTTCTTCTGTAGAGAAATGAAATGAAATTATAAAAATATATGCACTCTCTTTTATAGCTTTTTAATTATGGTTTATCACATGATTTTGAATGCAGTCCTTCACGCTATTAGTTCAGTTCAATCGTTTAGTCATGTCCGACTCTTCACGACCCCATGGACTGCAGCACACCAGGTTTCCCTGTCCATCACCAACTTCTGGAGCTTGTTTAACCTCATGTTCATTGAATCGGTGATGCCTTTGAACCATCTCATCCTCTGTCATACACTTCTCCTTCTGCCTTCAATTTTTCCCAGCATCCAGGATTTTTCCAGTGAGTCAGCTCTTCGCATCAGGTAGCGAAAGTATTAGAACTTCAGCATCAGTCCTTCCAATGAATATTTAGGACTGATTTCCTTTAGGATTAACTGGTTTGATATCCTTGTAGTCCAAGGGACTCTCAAGAGTCTTCTTGAACACCACAGTTCAAAAGCATCAGTTCTTTGGCACTCAGCTTTCTTCATGGTCCAAATCTGATATCCATACATGACTACTGGAAACACAATAGCTTTGACTAGTTGTACCTTTGTCAGCAAAGTAATTTTCTGTGTTTTAATATGCTGTCTAGGTTGGTCATAGCTTTTCTTCCAAGAAGTAAGTGTCTTTTAATTTCATGGCTGCAGTCACCATCTGCAGTGATTTTGGAGACCAAGAAAATAAAGTCTGTCACTGTTTCCATTGTTTCCCCATCTATTTGCCATGAAATAATGGGACCAGATGTCATGATCTTAGTTTTTTGAATGTTGAGTTTTAAGCCAGCTGTTTCACTCTCCACTTTTAATTTTATCAAGAGGCTCTTCAGTTCTTCGCTTTCTGCCATAAAGGTGGCGTCATCTGCATATCTGAAATTATTGATATTTCCCAAGAAATCTTGATTCCAGCTTGTGCTTCATCCAGCCAAGCATTTTACATGATGTATTCTGCATATAAGTTAAATAAGCAGCGTGAAAAAGAGTCAGACAGGATTGAGTGACTATCACTTTCACCAGAAGATCTTATAAGTCATCAAAGAACTGTGCAACTTCAGCTTCTTTGGTATTAGTGGTTAGGGCATAGACTTGGATTACTGTGATATTGAATGGTTTGCCTTGGAAATGAACATAGATCATTCTTTCATTTTTGAGATTGAACCCAAGTACTGCATTTCAAACTCTTTTGTTGACCCAATGCTATACAATAGGACTTTGCTGTTTTTCCATTCAATATATAAATATTTGCATCTGCTAGCCCCAAAATTCTACTCCATTCCTCCCCATTTCCCTCTCTTGGCAACAAGTCTATACTCTATGTTCTGTGAGTTCATTTCTGATTAATAGATAAGTTCATTTGTATCATATTTTGGATTCCATGCTTAATTAATATATATGGTATCTGTCTTTTTGACTTAGTGTGATAATATCTAGTTCTAACCATGTTGTTGCAAATGGTATTATTTCATCCTTTTTTATGATAACTAATATTCCATTTGAGTATATATGTGTATGCACACACATGCATACATACACCACATCTTATTTATCCATTCATCTGTTGATAGGCATTCAATGGTTTACATGTCTTGGATATTGTGAATGGTGCTGCTCTGAACATAGAGTTGCATGCATCTTTTTGAGTTATAATTTTGTCCATATATGTATATAGCCAGGAGTGGAATTGCTGGATCACATGGCAACTATATTTGTAGTTTTTTGAGGAATATTCAAACTATTTTCCATAGTGGCTGCAACAACTTGGATTCTCATCAATGGTGTGGAAGGGTTCCCTTTTCTCCCTATCCTCTCCATCATTTGTAATATGTAGACTTTTTAATGATGGCATTCTGACTGGTGTGAAGTGGTTCCTCATTATAGTTTTTATTTGCAACTCTCTAGTAATTAGTGATATTGAGAATCTTTTCATATGCCTGTTGGCCACCTATATGTCTTTGTTGGAGAAATATCTACTTAGTTCTTCTGCCCATTTATTGATTGGATTGTTTGTTTTCTTACTGAGTTGTGAAGAGTTGTTTGTGTATGTTGGAAATAAAGGCTTTGTTGGTTGCATCATTTGCAAATATTTTCTCACATTCTATATGTCATCTTTACACTTTGTTTATGGTTTCCTTTGCTGTATAAACACTTCTAAGTTTGATCATCCCATTTGTTTGTTTTTATTGACTTTGGAGACTGAGCTAATTTATGTAAAAACTTTTTGCCTATTATCTATTCTAGGAGTTTTATAATGTTATGTCCTTTATTTAAATATTTAAGCAATTGTGAGTTTATTTTTGTATATGGTGTGAGAGAAAGAATAGTTAAAGTTGCTCAGTCGTGTCCAATTCTTGGCAACCCCATGAACTGTAGCCTGACAGGCTCCTCTGTTCCTGGAAATCTCCAGGCCAGAATACTGGAGTGGGTAGCCTATCCCTTCTCTAGGAGATCTTCCCAACCCAGGAATAGACTGCGATCTCCTGCATATCAGGCATATTCTTTACCAGCTGAGCTACCAGGGAAGCCCATGTGGTGTGAGTTCAGTTCACTCATTCAGTCATGTCCAACTCTTTGTGACCCCATGGACTCCAGGCTACCCTGTCCATCACCAACACCTGGAGCTTGCTCAAATTCATATCCATTGAATTTGTGATGCCATACAACCATTTTATATTCTGCCATTCCCTTCTCCTCCTGCTTTCAATCTTGCCAAGCATCAGAGTCTTTTCTAATGACTCAGTTCTTCACACCAGGTGGCCAATGTATTGGAGTTTCAGCTTCCGCATCAGTCCTTCCAATGAATATTCAGGACTGACTTCCTTTAAGATGGACTGCTTGGACCTCCTTGCAGTCCAAGGGACTCTCAAGAGTCTTCTCCAACACCACAGTTCAAAAGCATCAATTCTTTGCCACTCAACTTTCTTTATAGTCCAACTCTCACATCCATACATGACTACTGGAAAAATCATGGCTTTGACTAGATGGACCTTTGTCAGCAAAGTAATGCCTCTTCTGCTTTTTAATATGCTGTCTAGGTAAGTCATAGCTTTTCTTCCAAGGAGCAAGTGTCTTAAAGATGTCTTTAATTTCATGGCTGCAGTCACCATCTCCAGTAGTTTTGGAGCCCCTCCCCAAAAGTCTGTCACTGTTCCCAGTGTTTCTTCATCTATTTGCCATGATGTTAGTTTTCTGAATGTTGAGTTTTAAGCCAACTTTTTCACTCTCCTCTTTCACTTTCATCAAGAGGCTCTTTAGTTCTTGGCTTTCTGCCATAAGGGTGGTGTCATCTATGTCTGAGGTTATTGATATTTCTCCTGGCAATCTTAATTCCAGCTTGTGCTTCATTCAGCCCAGCAGTTTTCATGATGTACTCTGCATATAAGTTAAATAAGCAGGTTGACAAGATAAAGTCTTGACTTACTCTTTTCCTGATTTGGAACCATTCTGTTGTTCTGTGTCAGTTTCTAACTGCAGCTTCTTGACCTGCATACAGATTTTTCAGGAGGGAGGTATGGTGCTCTGATATTCCCATCTCTTTCAGAATTTTCCACAGTTTGTTTTGATCCACACAGTCAAGGCTTTGGTGTAGTAAATAAACCAGAAGTAGATATTTTTCTGGAACTCTCATTTTTCGATGATCCACCAGATGTTGGCAATTTGACCTCTGGTTCTTCTGCCTTTTCTAAATCCAGCTTGAACATCTGGAAATTCACAGTTCACTTACTGTTGAAGTCTGGCTTGGAGAATTTTGAGCATTACTTTGCTATTGTGTGAGATGAGTGCAATTGTGCCATAGTTTGAACATTCTTTGGCATTCACTTTCTTTGTGATTGGACTGAAAACTGACCTTTTCCAGTACTGTGGCCACTGTTTTCCAGATTTGCTGGCATATTGAGTGCAGCACTTTCACAGCATCATCTTTTAGGATTTGAAATAGCTTTACTGGAATTTTATCACCTCCACTAGCTTTGTTCTTGTGATGCTTCCTATGGCTCACTTGACATCATATACCAGATGTCTGGCTCTAGTCAAGTGATCACACCATCGTGATTATCTGGGTTAAGAAGATCTTTTGTGTATAGTTCTTTTGTGTTTTTTTGCCACCTCTTTTTAGTATATTTTGCTTCTGTTAGGTCCATACCATTTCTGTCCTTTATTGTGCCCATCTTTGCATGAAATGTTCCTTTGGTATCTCTAATTTTCTAGAAGAGATCTCTAGTCTTTCTCATTTTATTATTTTCTTCATTTCTTTGCCTTGATCACTGAGGAAGGCTTTCTTATCTCTCTGTGCTATTTGGAGTATGGTATGAGTGTTCGGTGTATGGCATGAGAGTGTGTTTTAAATTCATTGATTTAAATGCAGCTATCTAACTGTCCCAACATCTCTTGCTGAGGAGACAGCCTTTTTCACATGGTATATTTTTTCCTCCTTTGTGGAAGATTAATGGAGTATAGGTGTTTGGGATTATTTCTGAGCTTGCTGTTTTGTTCCATGATCCACTTGTCTGTTTTATGCCAATACTATGCCATTTTGATTACTGTAGCTTTGTGATATTGTCCAAACTCAAAAGGTTATGCCTCCTACTTTGTTCTTTGTTCTCAGGAGTGGTTCACCAATTCTGGGTCTTTTACATTTAAATTTTGCTATTAGTCTCATTTTGTGAAAAATGTTCTGGGTAATTTCATAGAGATCACATCAAATCTGTAGATTTCTTTAAATAATATGAACATTTTAATACATTATTGACTGGAGAGGTATTAATATGTATTTTGTTATCCAAATGCTATTAACTGGAGACATATCAATATATTTTTATAGTGGTGCAATTAAAATCACATTGCAAAGTTGTTAAAGCTTAAAATTGATCAAGAGCTCACTATACAACTTGTAATTGTTGTTATCATTACATTTGCTCTCTTAGGTTTTTGTTCCAACCTTGTGTATATTATAAACTGCCAATTTATTACTATAAAATTTTCAAAAGTGACACATCATGAAATTTTGAGTAAAGAAGAATTTTTCAGTGAATTTAATGCAGATACTTTATCTGATTATCCGAGCTACATAAATACCAAAGTATTAGAAAATATTAGCTCTTCAGAATATAATTATGATTCCAACGATGTGAATATTAGTGCAACAAACAGACAAAACGTTTTAGTGACTGACTCTGATATGGAAAGTAAAAATGAAACTCATAGTACTGGACATGATTTTACAGAAGTGTCAGGTGTAACATTGAATGCAAAGAGCTAGTAAAATAACAGATTTAATTTTTGGACAGCCAAAATAAAAATAACTGGCCACAGCTGTTGGTTTCTGTAAAAACCCCCTGCTTCAGTAATGAGTTGACAATAGTAATTCTTCTATTCCAACAGCATGGGATATCTTTCCATTTCTTTAAGTCAGCTTCAATTTCCATTATTAATGTTTTATAGTTTTCAGCATATAGTTCTTTTACCTCCTTGGTCAGATTTGTTTGTATGTAGGTTAGATTTTTTTTTAATTTTTTTTGTGCTATTTTAAAAGGTACTATTCTTTTTATATTCCCTTTCTGATATATTACTCGTTAGCATAAAAATATGCAACAGATTTGTGTATTAGTTGTGTATCCTGCTACCTTACTGAATTTGTTAGTTGTGGTAGTTTTGTGTGGAGTTTTTAGGGGTTTCTATATATAGCATGTCATTTGCATATAGACAATTTTACCTCTTCCTTTCTTATTTGGATACATTTTATTTCTTGTTCTTGCTTGATTGGTATGGTTAGGACTTTTCATACGATGTTGAATATACGTGTTGAGGGTGGGCATTCCTTTTTTGTTCCATACTTTAGCGAGAATGCTTTTAGCTTTTTACCATTGGGTATTATATTGGCTGTCAGTTTGTCATAAATATCTCTTATTATGTTGAGACTTGTTCCCTATTTGCCCACTTTGGTAAGATTTTTTTTTTAATCATGAATGCATAATGAATTTTATCAAATGCTTTTTCTGCATCTATTGAGATTATAATGTGATTTTTATCACTTCTTTATTTGACATGGTGTATCACATTGATTCATTTGAATACACTGAAGCATCTTTGTGTGTGTGTGTGTGTGTGTGTGTGTGTGTGTGTAAGTTGTTCAGTCACATCCAAGTCTTTGTGACCCCATGGACTGTAGCCCACCAGGCTCCTCTGTCCATTTAATTCTCCAGACAAGAGTGCCAGAGTGGGTTGCCATTCCCTTTTGAAGGGAATCTTCCCAACTCAGAGACTGAATCTGGGTTTTTTGCATTGCAGGCAGATTACTCACTATGTGAGGCACCAGGGAAGCTGTTGAAGCACCCTTGTGACCCTGAAATGAACCTATCTTGGTTGTGGTGTATGATCTCAATCTGTTTTCTAGCTTATTTAAATGCTTTCCTTTCTGATTGTGATTTTCCCTTTCCTATAGCTTCTTGCTTCTTTTCTATTTGAGAAGACCTTTCAGTATTTCTTTTAGGATAGGTTTAGTATTGCTCTGTTCATTCAGTTTTGACTTTCCTGAGAAATTCTTTTCTCTCCTATTTTTGTACAAGGGCTGTTTTTAGTATGAATTCCTGCCACCTCTTTCCTCAAGGTGTGCTGACAATCATCCTATTGATATGGGGTGTGCAGTTGTGTCTAGTGATCAGTTCTGGTGCCCTGTTGGCTGAGATTGTGTATACAGAGAAAGAAGCTGCTATGGAGGGCTCCACCCCTCTCTTATGCACCCTACAACAATGGTGCCTCACTTCTTTGGCAAACCAAGTCTCCCTATGTACAAGCTCAGGCATAGCTACACCACAACCCAGCCCCTGAAGGCTGTCTCTGTGCAGCCAACCCCAGTCCTCTCCTGGTCTCCAGCACCCAGCCCTTGTCTGAGTCAAAGGACATATGTTTCAGTCTGGGGAGCACAGGGCAGCAGCACAGTCTGCAGTCAGGTTGTGCAGGCCTCTGTTTGTTCAGCAAACCATTTACTATGTTCTCCTCCAAGGCTCCAAAGTTCACCCTCTGACCTGGCTAATCTCCACACTGATGAGGGTACTTCCCAGAATGCAGGACCCTTTTTCATAAGCTCCCTCCTAGGCATGTAGGCCCTATTTTGATTCCTTTCTCTTTCGTCCTACCCAGTTACAGGGAGATATTCTTAATCTTTAAAAATTTTACTACTGCCAGAAATCAGTAGGTATTCTGTAAGAAGTGTTCCACACATAGGTATATTCTTTATGCATCTGTGGGAGGAGATGAATTCCACATCCTTCTCCCTCATCATCTTGATCACTCTCCTATGAATCTTGAATAGGATGTTATTGGAATTTTTCATATATAGAACAAATTTGGGTGTCAGAATACCTGCATTCAAGTGTTTGCTTTGGTATTCACAAACCTTGGATATGGCAATGATAATTTAATGTCCCAGAATTATCTTTACTATTAAATATTAATACCTGATTTCTGTTTTTTTATAGTAATCTAAGAAATTTTTGAATGAGACAACAAAGGTAATAGTTGTATAAACCACCAAGAGTTAATTTTACACAAGGTAATATAGGAATAGTCAAATGACTTTATTAACGCCATTGCTCCATAAATCATATAGCTTTGTTAGGGTAGATTGATAGCAAATGAACGGAAGACCACTTCGGATTCTGTAATAGTTCTGGAAATAAGTAATGAGAAACTAGAGAGTTTACAAAAAAGAAAGGAAATAGATACAGCAGTGGAGTATGAAATTAAATAGAGGTTCAAAAATCATGCTCCAGGACTTCATTTTCACTTTTCCCCTAATATTCAACCACTAATCACTGAGTACCTATTAGGTGATAGCTATGTGGAGAATAAAGGAACAGGCAATCATTAATTTTACTAGTGCTGTTATATGTAATCATATGTTTTTTAATCAATATAACAAGTGATTCCTTTTACTTCTTTATCATTAGTTGTAATATTGAGTACATTTAGGAAACACGATCTAAAATTAAAGTATTTTTTCCTCAAAACTCTTCAGATGTTTACAAATTGTTCATGCCTTATAAAATATCACTAATAGACAGTGATAGTCATATACATATTAATTTTTATCATTGCTATAGTTTTTTACAAACTGAACAATATTTAACCACTGTAAAAATGGAAGACTTTGCCTATATGAAACCTCTTTGAAGGTTATAAAATATTGTAACATAAATTTGTCTTGGAAACAATCAATAGAGTTTAATGTTAAAAAAAAATTTGGCTCAGGAATTGATTCTAGACTCAAACTTGTGGCATGACTTAGAAAAGCCTGTCTAAGGGTATTTTCCCATAGAAATTAATAATACCTACTCCAAGTCATAGATACTTAAATGAATAACACATAAATAATAAAGTAATAAGGAAAATAATAAGAATCACATTTATATTGAATATATCCAAAAATAACTTCCTATTAAAAGCAGCAATTGATACATGCATTTATATTCATTCCCTTCTGAAATTTTACTAAAACATCAGCAAAATGATATTAAAGGGATTTTTTAAGTGATAAGCCCTAAACACAAAGAAAATGGGAGAATACAGAAACAGAGTGAAAAGTTGTCAAGTAGTTAATGATTTATCAGACCCACTCCCTCTAAATGGTGGAGAAGAGGTGAGGAAACTCAACTGTCATGAATTGGGCTGTAGATACTTGTAAAAGTGGAGATAAATTCTGTGCTAAAATGTAAAGATTAATGGAAGGACCATTTGGAGACAGTAAGATCCCCATATTCTCTGTATACTTCTTAATACTAGAAGCAGATGTTCCTGACAGTGAATTTTTTATATTCTTTCACTAGAAGGTGAAGCATAGGGAATTGAGGAAACAAAACCATAGATTAAGTCAGTGTGCTTAAAAATAAGATCCCTTGAATGTTGTCACTTTGTATATCAAGACACCTCTTCTGTAATTGCTTCTGAAAGTAATGATAGTTAGAATTATATCTTCGAGGCAGTGACCAGAAGAGTTTAACAAGACACTCTTACTAGCCTCAGAGAAAAGATACAGAGATTTGGGAACACTGGAGGTTCCTTGAAAACAAGAAGGTCCAGCTAGATCATTCATGTTTGACAAACACCCTTCTCGCTGCTTGCCTGCTCTAACTACAGAATTTACAAGCAGCTGTTTAGTGCCCCATGCTTAAACATGTGTGAACAGAGATTCATACACATGAAGAAAATCTTTAACAGAAAATTAGGAGAATGATTCAAATAAGTAAGATCAATGTACCTTAGATGAAACAGAAAGTAGGCATGGAAACAAAAAGTTCAAAGCAACAGTTGTTTACATTCTCAGAGAGCTATGCATGCAGAATATAAGAATAAAGTGATATATTAAAATAAGAACACATAGAAAATGAACTCCTGCAGATTAGGGGAAAAAATAAAAGTGAAAAGCTGAATGGAAGAGCTAGAAAATCAAGTCTTTGACAAGTCTTTTAGAATTATATGACTCTTTAAAGTATGTATGAAATTGGTAGTTTCCTATTGCTGTTATAACAAATTACCACAAGTTGAGTGACTTAAAACAACACATATTTGTTATCTTACATTTCTACAGGTCAGAAGTTCAAAATATGTATCACTGGACTAAAATTAAGGCATAAACAGGATTATGTTTCTTCTGACGGCTCTAAGAAATTACCCTTTTCAACTTCTAGGGGCTGCTGTAACTCCTTGGTCTCTTCTTTCATCTTACAAATGCATCATTCCAAAGTCTGCTTCCATCCCTATATTTTCTCTAACTAATTGTTCTTTCTCCATTTTATAAGAACCCCTGTGGTTACATTGCACTCACCAGATAATCCAGGATATTCTTGTCATCTCAAAATGTTTAATCACATCTTCAAAGTCTCTTTCACCATGTGAGATAATAAATACAGGATCCAAGTTTTAGGACAGGACATGGAGGCCACTACTCAGCTTAACACAGTTGTCTCTAGCACTCAAAGATTCATACCCATTCCATATGTAAAGATAATGCATTTAAATGTCACTAAATGTCTTAATCTATTTATAGAATCAAGTCAAGTTTAAGATCTCATCTACTTGACAATCTGAAATTTCACTACTGTGTATGTATAATTCAGAGTATGACATATTGCAATACAAAATTTCTATCTGTGGGATGAGGAACCTAGAAAGTAAGTTGTCTGTTCCTAAAATACAATGATAGGACATTGTATGTCAGTTACATACATAGAACGTCAGCTGGAGATATTCTTTTTAGAACAAGGGGGAAAAAATGAACGGATAAAATGACTGACCAGTTTTAAAGCAGTTTTGAAATCCAGCAAAGCAAGCTCAATCAGTTTTCAAGGCTTGGGAAAAACTTCTCTGTATCAAAGGCTCTTCCCTCATACCTTCAGCTGTGCCCTCTAGGACATAACTCCTTGTTCATGTTTTTGTGGATGAGTAGAATTATGAACCCATTTCTGGACTATAGAATTTTGGTAGTTAAACAGTCTTTTAATTCCTCCTTTCTCTGTCACTTTCAGTCTGGGCCAGTGATATTTCAGTGATACAATATTCTCAAAAACCTTGTATTCTGTGTATGTTATGAAATTTGCCCCATTGGACAAGATACTCCTCTACAGTTATTTCCAAGATAATTCCATTACATTGTTGCCTTCTACTGAGATTTCAGAGGGGATTTGTGAGTCACATGACTGATCTCTATAAAGATTCCTCTATGTGATGAAATACTATTAACCTAGTCCCCTCTGAGGCACTAATGAAAGATTATATAGTCATATCCCTGGCTTCAGAATACAAATTTCTATTAATCTTCTAATTTTAGTGTCATTTAAAATTTGTATACTGATAACTTTCAACATAAAAATAACATTAACATCCCATCTCAGTGTAACTAAAAGTCTCATGTTGGTTCCTTTTTTCTTAACAGTTTTTTCCCTCAATTTCTCTTTTTCTTTCTGCATTTTACTGTGTTAGCAAATAGAAGAAAACAGAACACACCTTTCAATAATTTGATTGGAAATATCTTCAGTTAAGTACCCAAGTTCATTGCTTACAACTTCTGTTTTCCATATAGCTGTAGGAAACATTTACTGGCACTATATTACAAGGGTCTTCTTTCTTCCATTTTCTAATAGCATATTCGTCATTTCCTTCTGAGCCTTCTCCAATAGTACTGTTAATGTCTGTATTTTTGGATATAGTGTATGGAGACTTAATTATTCTCTAAGACAAGATGCATTTTCTTTACCATACTCCTAGCAGAGTCCTTAACACTCTTATATTCAGCAATTGGCTATTCAAGACAATACAGGCTTTTTCTATTATTGTTCCCCAAATTCCTTAAGCTTTTATCAATTACTCAATTCCAAAACCACTTCCACATTTATAGGTATTTATTACAGCATCATCCAGCTTCCAGGCAACAAAATGTTTATTTTTAGTTGCTTCTGTAACAAATTACCACAAAATTTAGTGATTTTAAACAATGCAAATTTGAACTCTACAGTTCTGGAGATCAGAAGTCCAAAACCAGTCTCACAGTCAAAGTATCAGCAGTTCTGGTTCCTTCTGGAAGCTGTAGGTGATAATCTATACTTTGTATGTTCCAGTTTTGAGAGGCTTATGACATTTGGTTTATGGCCAAATCACTGCCTTATCAGTTTTTATTACTACACCAATTTCACACTTGCCTTCTTCCTTTCATGTCTCCTTATAAGGATTCTAGGGGTGTCATTGGGCCCACCGAGGCCATCTAGAGCAATCTTCTCTATTTAGTCACCCAACTGTAGATTTAACATCCCACAAAATGCGCTCACACTGGAATATCTAGAGTACTTTTTGATTGAATAAGTAGGGACTATAGCCTAGTCAAGCTAACACATAAAACTATCAAACTTGACTGAAATCTTTAGAAACTAAATTTTAAAATATCAAAAAACCTCAAATAGCCAAAGCAATATTGAGAAAGAAGAATGGAATTGGAGGAATCAACCTGCCTGACTTTAGGCTATACTACAAAGCCACAGTCATCAAGACAGTATGGTACTGGCACAAAGACAGAAATATAGATCAATGGAACAGAATAGAAAGCCCAGAGATAAATCCACGCATCTATGAACACCTTATCTTTGACAAAGGAGGCAAGAATATACATTGGAGAAAAGACAATCTCTTTAACAGGTGGTGCTGGGAAAACTGGAGAACCACTTGTAAAAGATGAAACTAGAACACTTTCTAACACCATGCACAAAAATAAACTCAAAATGGATCAAAGATCTAAACATAAGACCAGAAACTATAAAACTCCTAGAGGAAAACATAGGCAAAACACTCTCCGACATAAACCAAAGCAGGATCCTCTATGACCCACCTCCCAGAATATTGGAAATAAAAGCACAAATGAACGAATGGGACCTAATTAAAATGAAAAGCTTCTGCACAACAAAGGAAACTAAAAGCAAGGTGAAAAGGCAGCCTTCAGAATGGGAGAAAATAATAGCAAACAAAGCAATGGACAAACAATTAATCTCAAAAATACACAGCAACTCCTGCAGCTCCATTCCAGAAAAATAAACGGCCCAATCAAAAAGTGGGCCAAAGAACTTAACAGACATTTCTCCAAAGAAGACATACAAATGGCTAACAAACACATGAAAAGATGCTCAACATCACTCATTATCAGAGAAATGCAAATCAAAACCACAATAAGGTACCACTTTACACCAGTCAGAATGGCTGCAATCCAAAAATCTACAAGCAATAAATGCTGGAGAGGATGTGGAGAAAAGGGAACCCTCTTACACTGTTGGTGGGAATGCAAACTAGTACAGCCACTATGGAGAACAGTGTGGAGATTCCTTAAAAAACTGCAAATAGAACTGCCATATGACCCAGAAATCCCACTGCTGGGCATACACACCAAGGAAACCAGAATTGAAAGAGACACGTGTACCCCAATGTTCATCGCTGCTTTGTTTACAATAGCCAGGACATGGAAGCAACCTAGAAGTCCATCATCAGACGAATGGATAAGACAGCTGTGGTACATATACACAATGGAATATTACTCAGCCATTAAAAAGAATTCATTTGAATCAGTTCTACTCAGGTGGACGGAACTGGAGCCTATTATACAGAGTGAAATAAGCCAGAAGGAAAAACAAAAATACAGTATCCTAACACATATATATGAAATTTAGAAAGATGGTAACGAGAACCCTGTATGCGAGACAGCAAAAGAAACACAGATGTGTAGAACAGTCTTTTGGACTCTATGCGAGAGGGCAAGGGTGGGATGATATGGGAGAACAGCATTGAAACATGTTAATTATCATATGTGAAATCAATCGCCAGCCCAGGTTTGATGGTCAGCGCTGGTGCACTAGGATGACCCAGAGAGAGGGAATCGGGAGGGATGTGGGAGGGGGGTTCTGGAAGGGGAATATATGTATACCCATGGCAGATTCACGTCAATGTATGGCAAAACCAACACAATAATGTAAAGGAAATTAAAAATAAATAAATAAATAAATAAAATAACAGTATTAATAGTAATAGGGCAGTGGTAAATTGAATAAAATTGTACCACGTGCTAAACTCATCATATATTTGTTAAGTTAATGTATGTTAAAAATAAAATTTCAGCATGGAAAAAAAGCTATGACTAAAAATACTGTTTCTATAAAGTATATTTAAGGTATATCATTCCAAATATAGCTGTTTACTGCATGCTATTCTTAGTAGGCTTACAGTCACCAAAGAATCTACAATTATAATTTTATTGAAGTATAGATAATTTACAATATTGTGTTTGTTTCAAGTGTTTAGGACAGTGATCTGATTATTCACAAACACACATACACAAATATATACACACATCCATATATATACATACATATGTGTATATATACATATCTTCAGATTCTTTTCTCTTATAGGTTATTACAATTGTAATATTTTGTGCTGTGCTTAACAGTAGGATAGCATAAATATATATGTATTTATATATATATTAGTGTGTATATGCTAATCCCAAACTCCTCATTTATCACTCCCCAACTTTTCTTTTCCTTTTGGTAACCAGTAACCATGAGTTTGTTTTCTGTATCTGTGAGTCTGTTTCTGGTTTATAAATAAGTTTAACTGTATCATTTTTTTTTCAGATTCCACTTATAAGTGCTATCATATAATATTTATATGTCTTTGACTTACTTTACTTAGTGTGATAATAATCTAGGTTTATCCATGTTGCTGCAAATGATATTTCCCCTCTTTTTTATGGCTGAGTAACATTACATTGTGTATACATACACATACACACTTTATTACTCTGACAATGAACATTTAGGTTGCTTCCATGTCCTGGCTATTGCATAGTGCTGCAGTGAACATTGGGGTGCATCTATCGTTTTGAATTATAGCTTTCCCTGGGTATACGCCCAGGAGTGGCATTGATGAATCATATGGTAGCTCTGTTTTTAGATTTTAAAGGAACCTCCATACTGTTCTCTATAATGGTTGTATCAATTTATAGACACAGCAATGTAGGAGAGTTTTTATTTCTTTATTCTCCACACCGTCTCAGCATTTATTATCTGTAGGTTCTTGATGATGGTAATTCTGATTGGTGTGAAGTGATACCTCATTGTAGGTTTATTTAACATTTCTCTAATAATAGTGATGTTGAGCATTTTTTCTTTGGTCATTTGTATGTCCTCTTTGAAGACATGTCTATTTAGGTCTTTTGACCATTTTTTGATTGGTTTGCTGTTTTTTAATAGTGAACTGCATGAGTTGTTTGTATATTCTGGAGATTAATCCCTTTTTGGTCATATTGTTTGCAAATATCTTCTCTCATTCTGTAGGTTGTCTTTTTTGTTCTGTTTATGATTTCCTTTGCTGTGCAAAAACTTTAATTTGGTCTCTTTTATTTTATTTTATTTTTTGAATTTCCATTATTCTAGGAGAAAAATCCAAAAAGATATGGTTGTGATTTGTGTCAGAGGATGTTATGCTTATGTTTTCCTCTGGGAGTTTTATAGTATCAGGGCTTATGTTTAGAGCTTCAATTCATTTTGAATTTACTTTGTGAATTGGTATTAGAGAATGTTCTAATTTCATTCTTTATCATGGAGCTGTCCAGTTTTCCCAGCACCACTTTTGAAGAAATTGTCTTTTCTCCATTATATATATTTTTGCCTTCTTTTAATTTGTTAGTTGACCATAGGAATTTGGGTGAATTTCTTTTTTCTTTTTTTTTTTTTTTGTCCTGTTCCATTGATCTACATGTTTATTTTTGTGCCAGTACCATACTGTTTTGATGACAGTAGCTTTGCAATATACTCTGAATTCAGGGAGTCTCATTCCTCTATCTCCATTTTTCTTTCTCAAGATTGCTTTGGCTATATGAGATTTTCCACACAGATTGCAAAAGTTTTGTTCAGATTCTATGAAAAAGTCATTGGTACTTTGATATTGACTGCATTGAATCTGTAGATTGCCTTGGGTAATATAGTTATTTTGACACTATTGATTCTTCCAATCAAGGAACCCAGTATATCTTTCCATCTGTTTCTGTCATGTTTGATTATTTTCATCAGAATCTGATAGTTTTCAAAGTACAGTTTTTCTGTCTCCTTAGGTAGATTTATTCCTGGGTTTTAATTATTTTTGATATGATAGGAAATGGGATTTTTTCCTTAATTTCTCTTTTTGATATTTCCTTGCTAGTATATAGAAATGCAAGAGATTTCTGCATGTTAATTTTGTATCCTGTACCTTTATTGAATTCATCAAGGAACTCTAGTAGGTTTCTGGTATAGTCTTTAGGGTTTTCTGTATATCGTATCATGCCATGTGCAAACAATAAGTTTTACTTCATTACCGATTTGTGTCTATATTCATTAGTGATATTGGCCTGTAACTTTTTGTGATATCTTTATCTGGTTTTGGTATCAAGGTGATTTTGGTCTTGAAGAATGAGTTTGGGAGTGTGCCTCCCCCTGCAATTTTTTGGAACAGTTTCAGAAGGATGGTGTTTGCTCTTCTTTAAATGTGTTGATAGAATTCACCCGTGGAGCCATGTGGTCCTGGACTTTTACTTGTTGGAAAATTTTTAATCACAGTTTCAATTTCATTACTTGTGATTGGTCTGTTCATGTTTTTTATGTCTTCCTGGTGCAGTTTTGGAAGATTGTACTTTTCCAAGAGCTCATCTATTTCTTCTAAGTTGTCCATTTTATTACCACATAGTTGCTTATAGTACTTTCCTATGATCCTTTGTGTTTATGTGGTATCAGTTGTAACTTCTTTTTCATTTCCAATATTTTACATCTGAGTCCTATCCCTTTTTATTTAGTGATGAGTCTGGTTAAAGGTTTATCAATTTTGATTATCTTCTCAAAGAACCAGCTTTTAGTTTCATTGATCTCTGCTATTGGTTTTGTTTCTGTTTCATTTGTTTGTTCACTAATCTTTATGATTTCTTTCCTTCTACTAACTTTGAGGTCTTATTCTTATTTCTTGAGTTGTTCTAAGTGTAAGGTTATATTTTTTGAGATTTTTATTGTTTCTTGAGGTAGGATTGCATTGCTATAAATTATCCTTTTAGAATTGCTTTTGCTGCTCCCCCATAGGTTTTGAGTTGTGTTTTCATTGTCAGTTGTTTCTAGGTTTTTTTTTTTATTTCCTCTAGGATTTCTGCAGTGATCTCTTTGTTATTAAGTTATATATTATTTAGCCTCCACGTGTTTGCGTTTTTTTTAAATACTTATCCCATGTAAAATATTTCTAACTTCATAGCATTGTAGTCAGAAAATATATTTGATATAATTTCATTTCTTTTTAATTTACTGAGACTTGGTTTATGAACTAAGATGTGATCTCCCCTGAAGTATGTTCCATGTGCACTTGTGAAGAAAGTTTATTCTGCTTTCAGATAGAATGTACTAGAAATGTAAATTAAGTCTATCTGTTCTAAACATTTATATATATAAGTCTATATGGTCTCTTGTCTGCAGGACCATATTTCCTTTTACTTCTGTTGTCTGCCCCCTGATGGGTAAGGTTGGCTCAGGGGCTTGTGTAGGCTTCTTGATTGGATGGACCGGTGCCTGTGTTCTGGTGGGTGGAGCATAGTCTTTTCCCTCTGATTGGCTTGGCTGCATCAGGTGGTGTGATTTTTCGTGTCTTTGAGGTGCCTGTTTGCTAATGACTGGACCTGTGTTCCTGCCTTGCTTATTGTTTGGCATGAGGTGTCCAGCATTGGAGCCCCAGTGGCATTGAAGGTCTTTAGGCTCAGAATTCTCAGCTTTATATCTCTGCTTCCAACTGAGTCAGCTGGCAGTGCCTCCATGTGTAAGGTGCATACATGCATCCTAAGTTGCTTCAGTTGTGTCTGACTCTTTGTGACCCTCTGGATGATAGCCCACCAATCTCCTTTGTCCATGGCATGCTCCAGGCAAGAAAACTGGAATGGGTTGCCATGGTCTCCCTCAGCGGATGTTTCTGATCAAGGGATCGAACTCTTGTCTCTTATATCTTCTACACTGGCAGGCAGGTTCTTTACCACCAGCATCACAGTGTAAGGAATCCCATGACAGGAAAGCAACTAAAAGTATCCCTATGTACCTCCACAGTGCCTTCCACTCTCCTGTAAGAGCACTTGGTCCACTCTTATTGAACCAGATTCATATTGCCCACTGCACAACAAGCCCAAATATCTAAGATACCAAGTTCTGAAGCAAAGAGGGTTTATTTACAAGACAGCCTAGTCAGGAAATGAAAAACAAAATAGAAATTCACCTCTGGAAGGCAGGGAGCTCAGGGTATTTGAGATAAAGCATAAAGCAGGAGAGTGGTCTGAGGCATTAGGGATGTGGGGTGTGTGGGGGGATGTGAAGGAGAAAGGTGCAGTGATCATTGTTTTGCCATTTGCTAGTGTTTTATGAATTTTTTTTCTTGTAGTTGAATTCTAATCTCATATTATTGTGATCAAGAGACTTGAAATTATTTCAGTTTTCTTAAATTAGACTTGCTTTAAGGCCCTGCCTGTTTTGCTTTATGGCACTAAATGAAAATCATGGAGAAATTTCCATGTGCATATGAAAAGAATGTATCTTCATTTTTTAAATGGAACACTATAAATATTAATTAAGTCCATCTGCTCTAACATATCATTTAAAGTCTGTTTCTTTATTGATTTTCTGTCTGCATGATCTGTCCACTGATGAAAGCAGGATATTAAAGTTCTCTATTATTATTGTGTCACTGTTGATTTCTCCTTTTATGGCTGTTGGTATTTGCTTTGTATACTTAGTTGCTCCTATGTTGGATACATATATATTTATAATTTTTATATCTTATTCTTGGATTAATCCATGGATTAGCATGCAGTTTCTTTCTTTCTCTAGCAACAGTTTTTACTTTAGTCTATTTTGTATTATATTAGAATTGCTATTCCAGCTTTCTTTTGATTTCCTTTTGCATAGAATAACTTTTTCCATCCTTTCATTTTCAGTGCATATTTGTGTCTAGGTCTGAAGTGGTCTCTTATAGACATCATATATACAGGTATTATTTTCGTATCCATTCAGTTAGTCTATATCTTTTGGTTGGAGCATTTAATCCATTTAATTTAAGGTTATTATCAATATATTTGGTCTTATTGCTATTTTGTTCATTGTTTTGGATATGCTTTTGTAGATCTTTCTTCTTCCTCTCCTCTTTTGTTCCATTCCTTTGTGACTTGATGATCATCTTTCCTGTTGTATTTAAATTTTTATTTTGTGTGTGTGTGTACATATCTATTACAGATTACTCATTTTCATTTACCATGAGGTTTTCATATACCAACACATATGTACACATTATTGTTTTAAGTTACTGATCTCTTAATTTGAAATGTATTTCAAATATCCTGCATTTGTACTCGCCTTTTATGATTACTGGTTTTGATACCATAGTTGTCTGTGAATGATTCCATAACTTTACTGTATGTTTTGCTGGTAACCTTTCCTACTTTGTAATTTTGTTGTTTCTTTTTTTTTAAGTTATTAATTCAGGGAAAATTGCTTTATAATATTGTGTTGGTTTCTGCCATATAACAATGCAAATCAGCCATGATTATACATGTATCACCTCTCTTGAGCTTTCCTCTCATCCCCCCATCCAGATCATCACAGAGTGCCTAGCTGGGCTCCCTTTGTTATATAGCAACTTCTTACCAGCTATCTATTTTACCCATGGTAGTGTATATGTGTCTATGATACTTTCTCCATTTATTTCACTCTCTACCTCCATATGTCCAGAAGTCTGTGGTCTATATCTGCATCTCTGTTTCTTCCTTGCAAATAGTTTCATAAATACCATTTTTCTATATTCCCTATATATATCCATTAATATATGACATTTGTTTTTCTTGTTTCTGATTTCACTCCGTAAAACAAGCTCTAGTTTCATTTACCTCACTATAACTGACTCAAATTCATCCTTTTTATGGCAGAGTAATGTTCCATTGTATTTATGAATTGCATCTTCTTTATTCACCTGTTGATGGATATCTAGGTTTTCTTCCATGTCCTAGCTATTTTAAATAGCACTGCAGTAAACACTGAGGTACATGTGCCTTTTTAAAATACAGTTTTCTTAGGGTATATGCCCAGTAGTGGTATTGCTGGATCATATGGTAATTTTATATTCTGTTTTGCAGCATTGATTTCCACCATTTTGTCTTCCAGGTCACTTATCCATTCTTCTGCTTCAGTTATTCTGCTATTGATTCCTTCTAACAGTTCTGGAGGCTGCTGGGATTGTAGTTCTTATTCCTTATGTCTGCCCTCTGGGGGATGATGATAAGAGGCTTGTGCAAGCTTTCTGATGGGATGGACTGGCTGTGGGAAAACTGGGTCTTGCTCTGGTAGGCAAGGCCATGCTCAATAAAACTTTAATCCAATGATCTGCTGATGGTTGGGGCTATGCTCCCTTCCTGTTAGTTGTTTGACCTGAGGTGACATAGTCCTGGAGTCCAGAGGCTCCATGGTAGGAAAATTGGTGACCTCCAGGATGAATTATGCCAAGTCACATCTCCTAGGACTGCCGCTACCAGGGCTCCTTTCTCCATGGGAGGCCACGACCAGGCTGTGCCTCTCCAGCAGACCCTCCAACACTCAGATACATCTGTGGGGCCAGTGTTCCTTTCCCCTGAGTTCTGGTGTGCACAAGGTTTTGTTTGTGCCCTCTGAGAGTAGAGTCTCTTGTTTCCCTAGTCTGGTGGAGGTCCTGTAATCAAATTCCACTGGCTTTCAAAATCAGATTCCCTGGAGATTCCCAGTCCCTTGGCCAGATCATCAGGCTAGGGAGCCTGATGTGGGGCCTAGAACCTTCAAAATCATGTGAGAACTTCTTTGGTATTATTATTCTCCAGTCTGTGGGTCACCAACCCAGCAGGATTTGATTTTATGGTAATTGTGCCCCTCCTACCATTTTGTTGGGCTTCTCCTTTGTCCTTTGACATGGGGTATTGTTTTCTGGTAGGTTCCAGTGTCTTCCTATCGATGGTTGTTCAACAACTAGTTGCAATTTTGATGCTCTGGCAGGAGAAGATGAGTGCATGTCCTTCTACTCTGTCATCTTAAACCGATCTCCTCATATGGTAGTTTTATTCCTAGTTTTTTAAGGAGTTACTGTTCTCCATAGTAGCTGTATCAATTTACATTCCCACCAACAATGCATGATGGTTCCCTTTTTCCATAGCCTCTCCAACATTTATTGTTTCTAGATTTTTTCATGATGGCCATTCTGACCAGTGTGAGGTAATACCTCATTGTGGTTTTGACTTAATTTCTCTAATAATTAGTGAGGTTGAGCATCTTTTCATGTGTTTATTTGCCATCTGTATACTTTCTTTGGAAAATGTCTGTTTAGGTCTCCTGCCTTTTTTTTGATTGGGCTTTTTTTTTTTCTGATATTGAGCTGTATGTGATGCTTATATACTTTGGAGATAAATCCTTTGTCAGTTGTTTCAGATGCAATTATTTACTCCAATTCTGAGGGTTCTCTTTGAATTTTGTTTATTGTTTTCTTTGCTGTGCAAAAATGTTTAGGTTTCATTAGATCCCTTTTGTGTATTTATTTATTTCCATTAGTCTAAAAGTCAAAGAGGATCTTGTGATATATATCAAAGTGTACCACCTATGTTTTTTTTTTAAGAACTTTCTAATTTCTGACCTTACATTTAAGTCTTTAATCCATTTTGAGCTTATATTTATGTATGGTGTTAGGAGGTTTCTAGTTACATTTTTTACATGTAGCTGTTCATTTTTCCAGCACCATTTATGGAAGAGGCTGTCTTTTCTGCATTGTATATTCTTGCCTCCTTTCTCAAAGATAAGGTGTGTTTATCTCTGGGCTTTCTATTCTGTTCTATTGATCTATATTTCTGTTTTTCTGCCAGTATCATACTGTCTTGATGACTGTAAGTTTGTAGTATAGTCTGAAGCTGGGAATGTTGATTTCTGCAACTCTATTTTTCTCTAAGATTGATATGGATATTTGGGGTCTTTTGTGTTTCTGTATAAATCGTGAAACTTTTTGTTCTAGAACTGTGAAAAGTACCATTGGTAGTTTGATAGGGATTACATTGATTCTGTAGGTTACTTTAGGTAGCATAGTATTTTCACAGTATCAATTCTTCCCATCTAGGAACATGGTATACCTGTCCATTTGTGTCACCTTTGATTTTTTCCAACAGTGTCTTAGAGTTTTCTGCATAGAGGTTTTGTATGTTTAGATAGGTTTACTTCTAGCTATTTTATTCTTTTCATTGCAATGGTGAATAACATTGTTTCCTCAATTTCTTTTTCTGATATTCTATTGTTAGTGTATAGGAATATAAGAGTTTGCTATGGATTAAGTTTATATCCTGCAACTTTACTATATTCATTGATTAATTCTAGTATTAATAATTTTCTGTCGGTATATTTAGGGCTCTTTACATATAGAGTCATATGATCTGAAAACAGTGAGTGTTTTACTTCTTCTTTTCCAATCTGGATTCCTTTTCTTTTTCTTTTTTGATTGCTGTGGCTAGGACTTCCAAAACTAAGTTGAATAATAGTGACTAGAGGGGAAATCTTTGTCTTGTACCTGATCTTAGAGGAAATGTTTTCAGTTTTCACTGTTGAAAATAATGTTTGCTGTGGTTTTTTCATATATGCTCTTTATTATGTTAAGGTGTATTCCTTCTATGCCCAGTTTCTGTAGATGTTTTTAAATCATAAATGGTTCAAAAGCTTATTCTGTGTCTATTGAGATGATCATATGTTTTTTATCCTTCAGTTTATTAATATGGTATATCACATTGATTGATTTGCATATATTGCAGAATAGTTGCATCCCTTGGAAAAAGTCCACTTGATCATGATGTATGATCATTTTAATGTATTGTTGGATTCTGTTTGCTAGAAATTTGAGGATTTTGCATCTATGTTCATCAGTGATATTGGTTGGCAACATGGTGTGTCAGGTTTTTAATATGCAGTCTAGGTTTATATAGCTTTTTTTTTTCCCCAAGGAGACAGTGTCTTTTAATTTCATGGTTGCAGTCACCATCCATTGTATTTTTGGAGCCCAAGAAAATAAAGTCTGTCACTATTTTCATGTCCATAATCTTAGTTTTTTGAATGTTGAGTTTTAAGCCAGCTTTTTCACTCTTCTCTTCTACGTTCATCAAAAGAAAGACTTTAGTTCCTGTCACTTTCTGCCATAAGAGTGGTATCATCTGCATATCTGAGCTTATTAATATTTTCCCCAGCAATCTTAATTTGACCTTTTGATTCACATAGCCTGACATTTTGTATGTTGTATTCTGCATAAGAGATATGCAGGGTGACAGTATACAGCCTTGACTTACTCCTTTCCCAATTTGGAACCAGTCCATTGTTCCATGTCCAGTTCTAACTGTTGCTTCTTGACCTGCATACAGATTTCTCAGCAGGCAGGTAAGATTGTCTGGTAGTCCCATCTCTTTAAGAATTTTCCACAGTTTGTTGTGATCCACACAGTCAAAGACTTGACTGTAGTCAATGCAGCAGAAGTAAATGTTTTTCTGGAATTCTCTTGCTTTTTCGGTGATCCAGTGGATGTTGGCAATTTGATCTCTGGTTCCTCTGCCTTTTCTAAATCTAGTTTGTACATCTGGAAGTTCTTGGTTCACGTACTGTTGAAGCCTAACTTGAAGGATTTTGAGTATAATCTTGCTAGCATGTGAAATGAGTTCAACTGTATGGTTATTTGAACATTTTTTGACATTGCCCTTCTTTGGGACTGGAATGAAAACTGGCCTTCTCCAGTCATGTGGCCCCTGCTGAGTTTTCCAAATCTGCTGGCATGTTGAGTGCAGCACTCTAACAGCATCATCTTTTGGGATTTGAAATAGCTCAACTGGAATTCCATCACCTCCACTAGCTTTGTTCATAGTAATGCTTCCTAAGGCCCACTTGACTTAATACTCTGAGATATCTGGCTCTAGGTGAGTGACCATACCATCGTGGTTGTCTGGGTCATTAAGACCTTTTTTATACAGTTCTTTTGTGTATTGCCACCTGTTCTGCTTCTGTTAGGTCCTTTCTGTTTGTGTTCTTTATTGTGCCATCTTTGTATGAAATATTCCTTTGGTATCTCTAATTTTCTTGAAGAAAGTGCTAATCTTTCCTATTCTATTGCTTTCCTCTGTCTCTTGGCATTGTTCACTTAAGAAGGCTTTCTAATCTCTTCTTACTATTCTTTGGAACTCTGCCTTAAATTAGGCATATCTTTCCTTTCTCCTTTTGCTTCTTCCTTTCTCAGGTGTTTATAGGCCTTTCACATCTCTTTTCTCAGATATTTGTAAGACTTCCTCAGACAACTATTTTGCCTTTTCTTCTATTCTTTCCTCGGGTATTTGTAAGGCCTCCTCAGACAATCATTTTGCCTTCTTGCATTTATTTTTCTTTGGGGATGGTTTTGGTCACTGCTTCCTATACAGTGTTCTAAGCCTCCATCCATAGTTTCCAGGTACTCTGTCTACCACATCTAATCCTTGAATCTATTTGTTACTTCCACTGAATAATCATAAGGTATTTGACTTAAGTCATACCTGAATGGCCTACTGGTTTTCTCTACTTTTTTCAATTTAAGTCTGAATTTTGCAATAAGGAGTTCAGAACCTGAGCTAGCTAGCTAGGTTTTGTTTTTGCTGACTGTATAGAGCTTCCCCATATTTGGCTTCAAGGAATATAATCAGTCTTATTTTGTCATTGAGCATCTGGTGATATTCATAATGTAGAGTCATCTCTTGTGTTGTTGGAAGAGGATGTTTGCTATGACCAGTGTGTTCTCTTGGCAAAATTCTGTTAGCCTTTTCCCGGCTTCATTTTGTTACTCCAAGACCAAACGTGGCTGTTACTCTAGATACCTCTTGACTTCCCAATTTTGCATTCTAATCCCCTATGATGAAAATGATAGTTTTTCCTTTTCATCACTTTAAATGTATTGTGCCTCCCTCCTCTGGCCTGCAGTTTCTTTTGAAAAAATTATCTGATTGATCTTGTGGGTTTTGTCTTGTATGTTATTTATTGATTTATACTCGTCTCTAAATATTTCCTCTGTCTTTAATTTTTATCTAGTTGATTATTATGTGTCCCTTCTTGAGTTAACTCTGTTTAGGACTCTATGCTTTTGGATTGGGTGACTGTCATTTCCTATGCTAGAGAAAATTTTAGCTGTTATCTCTTCAACTATTCTTTATGCCTTTTTCTCTCCTTCTGTGCCTCCTGTAATGTGAATGTTGGTGTATTTGATGTTATTTTAGTGGTCTCTTAAACTGTCATTTTTTTTTTTTTACTTTTTTTTCTTTATTCTGTTCTTCAGTATCATTTCCAGCACTCTGTCCTCCAGCTCACTGATTTGTTCTTCTGCCTCACTTTTTCTGCTATCGATGCCTTCTTTTCATTTCAGTAATTGGATTCTTCAACTCTGATTCTTTATATATTACCTTTGCTAAAAAAAAAAAAAAAAAAAAAAACTTCTTACAACTTCTTGGATCGTCTTTACAATCATTTCCCTGAACTTTTTCTTGGGTAGATCACTTCACTTAGTTGCTGTGTTTTACCTTGTCCTTTCATATGGAACAAATTCCTTTGCCATCTCATTTTGTTTATGTTTGTATTTTTATTTATATATAGTATCTTAGCTATGTGTCTTGACCTTGTAAAAACTGTCCTCTGCAGGGATGTCCCATATGCCCCAGAAGTATATTCCCCTTTCATCACTGGCCCTAGAATAGGTTCTGACTTATGTTTATAGACTCAGTTCACCACCATACAAGATCTGAATATTCTTACTTCTGGTATCTGCCTCCTGGAGGCTGAGGATGAGCTCAAGGTATGTGCAGGCTTTCTGGTAGCGGGACAAGTGTCTGCCCACTGGTGGATGGATCTGAGTCTTGATGCTCTGGTGGGCAGACAGTATCAAGGTGTGTGTTTAGAGGTGGCTATGGGCTCAGAAATTCTTTAGCCAACCTATCTGTTTACAGATGAGGCTGTGTTCCTTCCTATTTAATCTGAGTCATCCCAGCACTAACTTACAGACTGTTGGGTGAGGCCATGTCTTGGTGCCACGGGCCTAAAACTGTCTGTTTCCAGTCAGAGTTCACATAGGTCCCCACTTTGTCTGCCACCAGCTCTTATGAGTCAGACCAACAGTTATCCCCTGCCACCCAGGGACATCCTCCATGACCAGAAGGTACATCTAGCCCAGGAGCTTGTGGAGTTACTGCTTTTACCTTGGGATCTGGTGTATGTAGGACCTTTTGCTTGCTTGCCAAGTGTGGATTCTCCATCTCCTCCAGTCCTGTGGGGCTCCCTCAAAAAGTCCTACTGGCTTCAAAGCCAAGTGCTTTGATAACTCTTTCTCCAGTGCTGAGCCTTTGGGCTTAAAGCCTATCAGGGGGCTCAGAACACTCAGTACTGTGAGGGAACTTATGCAATATAATTATTCTCTAGTTTGTGACTTGCCCATACAGGTGGTATGGTATTTGAAAATATCATGAGTGTGCAAAGTTGGCTTAAAGCTCAACATTCAGAAAACTAAGATCATGGCATCCAGTCCCATCACTTCATGGCAAATAGATGGAGAGATAGTGGAAACAGTGGCAGACCTTATTTTTGCAGGGGGCTCCAAAATCATTTCAGATTGTGGCTGTAGCCATGAAATAAAAAGACACTCCTTGGAAGAAAAGTCATGACCAACCTAGATAGCATATTAAAAAGCAGAGATATTACTTTGCCAACAAAGGTCCTTCTAGTCAAGGCTATGGTTTTTCCATTGGTCATGTATGGATGTGAGAGGTGGACTATAAAGAAAGCTGAGCACCAAAGAATTGATGCTTTTGAACTGTGGTGTTGGAGAAGATTCTTGAGAGTCCCTTGGACTGCAAGGAAATCCAACCAGTCCATCATAAAGGAGATCAGCCCTGAATATTCATTGAAAGCACTGGTACTGAAGCTGAAACTCCAATACTTTGGCCACCTTATGTGAAGAGCTGACTCATTGGAAAAGACCCTGATGCTGGGAAGGATTGAGGGCAGGAGAAGAAGGGGACGACAGGATGAGATGATTGGATGGCGCCACCGACTCAATGGCCATGGGTTTGGGTGGACTCCGGGAGTTGGTGGAGGCCTGGCATGCTGTGGTTCATGGGGTTGCAAAGATAAGGACACGACTGAGCGACTGAACTGAACTGAACTGAACTGTGCCCCTTCTCAGTCTTCTGGTTTCTTTTTATGCATTTTGATGAAGTATATATATATATATATATATATATACATATATATATACACACACACACACACACACACACACACACACACACACACCCTCTGGTGGCTAGAAGGTAAAGTGTCTGCCTGCAATGCAGGAGCCCTGGGTTCTATCCCTGGGTCGGGAAGATCCCCTGGAGAAGGAAATGCCACTCCAGTACTCTTGCCAGGAAAATTCCATGGATAGAGGAGTCTGTTAGGCTACAGTCCATGGAGTCGCAGAGTTGGACACGAGTGAGGAACTCCATTACTACTAGTAGTGTGTGTGCATACATAGTAGATTCTAGTCATTTTTATTATGCTTCTACATTTATTGTGATTTTTGTGTGCTCATGAGAGGAGGTGAGCTCAAGGTCCTCCTATTGTGCCATCTTGTTTCATTGTCTACTATGATTTCTTAAAGTGATGTGTTTTATTATCCTTATCAGTGGCCCTAGGATAAATTATGACCTGTTTCAATAAAATATAAATTTATTACTTGAAAAGTTATTTTAAAATTAGGTAAAGATGAGACAAATTCATCAAATTCAGCTCTCATTACAGATTATCACCTCAATGTCTCTGTTTCTAATATAAGTTGAACTTACTGTTTTACAAAAAATACAGAGATGTGATCTCTTTTTTATGTTGTGAGAAGTATCACTAGGGAATGTAGAATGAATACAATTAATGTAAATAGCCTTTGATATAAAAATTCCATTAGGCTTAAAAGTAAGGCTGTGTTTTCATATAAAAAATAGACAGTTTTCTGTTGGAACATTTCTGTGTGAGAATTTTCCCTAAGTTTACAAATATGGATACTTTCTTAATCTGGTATATCTGATTTATTAAGGTAAAGAAGTAGATGTATAACTACCATATCAATCAATCTTATTATAATAAGTTCTAGGTAAAATAAGTATACAATATGTAAAAAAAACCCTTATCCAAATATTAGCAAGTCAAATGCAATAATACACTAAAAGGATCATTTACCATGCAAGGATTGTTCAATGTCTGCTAATCAATCAGTGTAGCATATCACATTAACAAATTGAATAATAAAAATCTTATGATTATCTTAATAGATGCAGAAGAGCTTTTGACAAAGTTCAGCATACATTTATGATTAAAAAAAACTCTCCAGAAACAAAATATGAAGGAAACATCTCAACATAATAAAGGGCATATATGACAAGCCCACGTGTAACACTATTTCAGCTTTTCACCACTAAATATTATTTCCACAAAGAACTGGAACAAACAAGGATGCCCACTCTCATCCCTTTTGGTACTGGAAGTCCTAGCCACAACAATCAGAGAAGAGAAAGAATGAAAAGAAATCCAAATTGAAAGGGAGAATTAAAACTGCCACTATTTTCAAATGATGCCATTCGATAGAAGGACAGTCCTCAAGGTACCAAAAAACTACTAGAACTCATGAATGAGCTCAGTAAAGTTGCAGCTGCTGTGGCTAAGTCACTTCAGTCGTGTCTGACTCTGTGCTACCCCATGGACGGCAGCCTACCAGGCTCCTCCATCCCTTGGATTTTCCAGGAAAGAGTACTGGAGTCAGTTGTCATTGCCTTCTCCAGTAAAGCTGCAGAACATGACATAAACTTTAATATACAGAAATCTGTTGTATTTCTATATACTAAAAATGAATTGTCAGAAAAAAATATTTGTAAAGACCCCATTTACAGTTGCATCAAAAAGAAAAAAATACATGGGAATAAATCTAACTAAAGGAGTAAAAGATCTATACTTGGAAAACAGTAAGACCCTAAGGAAACAAATCAAGATCACAGAAATAAATGGAAAGATATGTTCATGAATTGGCAAAAATAATGTAGTTAAAATGACTATTCTACCCAAGGAAATCTATAGATTCTGTATGATTGCTATCAAAATACAATGGCATTTTTTCATAGTACTAGTACAAATAATTCTAAAATTTATATGGAAAAACAAAAAAAAATCCCAAATAGTCAAAAGAATCTTGAGAAAGAACAAAGGTGGAGATATCATGCTCTCTGATCCAAACTATACGACAAAGCTACAGCCATCAAAATCACATAGTACCAGCACAAATAGACATATAGATCAATGGACAAGAATAGAGAGCCCAGAAATGAACTGACTCTTTCATGCTCTGTTAATCTACCACAAAGGAGGCAACAATATACAGTGGGGAAAAGATATCCTCTTCAATAAATGATTTGGGACAATTGGACAGCTACATGCAAAAGAATCAAACTAGTGTACTCTCTCATGCCATGCACAAAAATTCAAAATGGACTAGGGAGTTTGCAAGACATGTAATCACATAAATGAGCACATTTTGAACTTTTCTCCTCACAAAATAAATTTGCTGATTTTCATTACAGTTTTAACTTTTAAAATTTTATTTGGTATTATAATTTCAGATGAGAAAAAGGTGAAAAATGCATGTGAGATTTGAATCTTTAAAATTTTAGTTAACACAACTTAAAAAGCATAGCTAGATTTCTATTTACCTAACCTATGATCCCAAATAGCCATTAGTTGGTCATTTATTCTTATAGTACATTTTTTCTTGCTCATATAGATTGTGAGATATAGAACTTCCATGTAACAAATATTTACTGTGCACTTGTTATGTACCTAAAACTATCCTAAACACTCAAGAAAAACAGAAAAAAACATTTTAACTTAATAGTTAATGTTCAAAAAGTGATTTTCAAATCAGAGTTTCAGTGTACCAAAAACAAATGGACCATCATTCTAATTCATTTTTGGTGAATATCATGCAGTCATACATACAGTCCTGCCACGTCTTAGGGAAGAAAAGCAGCCTTATACAAATTAGACAAAAATCTTAAAAAAAAAAGAAAAGAAAAGAAAACCCTGAAATCTAGGAGAACCAAGTGTCATGGGAAAAATAATGTCATAGGACTCAAGGAAGAAAAATTTGTCAAAAGTATAGGGTGGTCAACAATTTCAAATGAAATGCGGTCACTGGCTTTGCTAAGCAGAAAGTCATTGATGTCTGTTACCAGATATGAGAAAGGACATGAGAGACAGCAATAGTTTATGGAGCTAGGAGGTGAGTCAGTGGGTATGGATTACTCATTTTAAAGCAATGAATGAAAGGAAAGGTGAAGAGGACAGTGCAAAGCTGAGAAGAGAGAGGTTCCTTCATGTTTCTATTTTTAGTATAAAAAAAGCATGATTTTACCTTTAGGAGGATAGCTACTATGTAGGGAGAAATGAAACATGGAAGAATAAAGAGTAGGAAATTCTTGGGACAAGAAAAGGGGTTTAGCTATAAACTTTAAACACGAAATTCCACCTTCTAAAATTAAAAAGTGGAAGAAGATTAAAATGAGTAAATAAGAAAATAGTAATAATAATGGTAAATAGAAATCCAGGTAATAATAGTTGACATTATTTTAAATATATATATATATACACATACATTCAAACATACACACAGATACACATACACATGTGTATCTCAGTTTTAAGTCATTTATATTTTAGTATGTTATTATCCTTGTTTTACAGATGAGGAAGCTGAGATATAGAGGGTTTAATAAGTTACAGAATCAATGTACCATGTACCACCTCTCAATAAACCTGATTAATTCTATGAATGAAAATGACAAAAAAACTGAGTATATTTTCTTAACCTTTCTATTTTTTGTCTGTAAGATAAGGCAAAAATATCTTTACTGATAATTATGAGGACAGATATGGAAAGAGTTTTAAGATGATGGCAAAGAAAACTATGGAAGCGTATGTGTTTTTCTTTGTGTTTTCTCTCTCAAAATACCTTTTCTTTGGCATTAGAAGCTAATAAAATTTATGGGTTTTTATCAGAAAAATCAGTGTTACTAAACTTTCTGTTCAGGTTTCAGATTTCAGTTATTGCCTATGAGATTTTCAAAATTAGTATAGGTTTTAATATTACTTTTAAAACCTTAGAACATATTAGCATTTAAGACTGGAAAAGATATTACATTTTAATCTTCTGAGGTGGCTCAGACGGTAAAGTGTCTGCCTTTGCAATGAGGAAGACCTAGGTTTGATCCCTGGGTCTGGAAGATCTCCTGGTGAAGGAAATGGCAAGCCACTCCAGTGTACTTGCCTGGAAAAATCCCATGGACAGAGGAGCCTCTTAGGCTGCAATCCACAGGGTCGCAGAGTCGGACACAACTGAGCAACACTTAGTGAAGCGGACACTTCATTTTCACTTTCACTACATATAACTAGTTCCAACTCTACAAGTGTGTTTTCCCCTAAAAATAATCTACTGGTCCCTGCCTTTGAATATTATATTAAAAATTTCTATTTAAGCCACCACACAGATGAAGTAGCTTAATAGAAAATTTATTTTCTCGCAATTCAAGTGGCTGGAAATTCAAGATCAAAACTCCTTTGCTTACAGGTCTTCTTGCTGTGTCCTCACATGGTCTTTGCTGTCTGTGTTGTCTGTGTTCTGATATCTTTGTCTTATAAGACATCATTCACACTGAACTAGGGCCAATCCATATGACCTTAGTTTCTCCTCTTTGAAGGCCCTATCTCCAAATATAGTCACATTATGAGGTGCTGGGAATTAGGATTTCAGCACATACATTTAGGGGATTAAATTCACAGGAGGAGACACAGTTTGACCTGTATCATAGAGCATTAAAAAAAATCTTATTTTTTATGTCTGTTCATCTGTCTGGTAAGAACAAGAGTGGGATTACTTCAAGAATAGGCTTGGGCTAGCCTTTTCCTCAGCATCCTTAGCACTTTGAAATAAAAATGCACTCACGATGATGAGCTTTGGTAGACTGAAATTCATTTTTCTTTACTAACAAGTGAAAAATGAAGTTAAAATATGTAGTATATTTAGTGTTTGGGGAATAACAACAAAAATGTTAAGTTAGAAATCCTTCTTCATTGTGACTTTGTCCAAACAGCAACAGGCTTTCTCTAGTGGCTGTTCCAGACTAAGTTAAGATTCACCTTACCTTTACAATCAAAAACTTCTGGTCCTTGACTATAATAGTTTGGGCCAGACCCTGTGGAAAGCATTCAATTATTATCATTTTAATTAATCCTCATACAAACTGTTAGTTAATGAGAACATTTTCTTTAATTTCAGCTAAGGCTTAAATATATTATAGTAGTGATCACACACCTAAACTTGAACCCAAGCCTCATTTATTCCAAAATCCATGATTTTAATCTTTAAAAATATAATTAATTCATTTATTTATTGGAGTATAATTGCTTTACAAAGCTGTGTTAATCTCTGCTGTATAACAAAGCGAATCAACTATATGTATACGTATATCCCTTCCCTCTTGAACCTACCTCCACCCCTTCCAACCCCTCTAGGTCATCACAGAGCACCAAGCTGAACTTTCTATGCTATACAGCAGGTTTCTACTAGCTATTTTGCATATTACCACATACATATATGTTAATCCTAATCACCCAGTTCTCCCACCCTCTCCTTCCCTCCTGTGTCCACAGGTCTGTTCTCTATGTCCTTGTGTCTATTTCTGCCCTGCAGATAGGTTCATCAGTATCATTTTTCTAGATTCCAAGAAGGTAGTTTAGTATACAATATTCATTTTTTTCATTCATATGACAGACTCTATGTTCATCCACATTACTTCAAATTACCCAGTCTTGTTCCTTTATATAGTAATATTCCATTGTATATGTGTACCACATCTTTATCCATTCCTCTGTTAATGGATATTTTGGTTGCGACCATGTCCTGGATATTGTAAACAGTGCTGCAATAAATACTGGGGTACATGTGTCTCCTTGAACTATGATGTTCTCAGAAAAATTCCCAGTAGTAGTATTGCTGAGAGAAGGCAATGCCAACCTACTCCAGTACGTTTGCCTGGAAAATCTCATGGACGAAGGAGCCTGGTAGGCTGCAGTTCATGGGGTTGTTAAGAGTCACACACAACTGAGCAACTTCACTTTCACACATTGGAAAAGGAAATGGCAACCCACTCCAGTGTTCTTGCCTAGAGAATCCCAGGGACAGGGGAGCCTGATGGGCTGCCGTCTACGGGGTCGCACAGAGTCAGACACGACTGAAGTGACTTAGCAGCAGCAGCAGCAATAGTATTGCTGAATCTTAAGGCAGTTTTATTTTAAGTTTCTAAAGGAACCTCCATACTGTTTTCCTTATTAGTTATATCAATTTACATGGCTTCCCTGGTGACTCAGTTGGTAAAGAATCTGCCTGCAATGCAGGAGATCGTGGTTTGATCCCTTGGTTGGGAAGATCCCCTGGAGAAGTAAATGGCAACCCATTCCAGTATTCTTGCTGGGAAATTCCATGACAGATGAGCCTGTCGGCTCCATGGGGTCGCAAGAGTCAGACACAACTGAACTGCTAAACCATCACAATAGTGTAAGAGGTCTCCACAACCTCTCCAGCATTTGTTGTTTGTAGTTTCTTTTGATGATGGCCATTCTGACTGGCATGAAATGATACATCACTATAGTTTTTATTTTCATTTTTCTAATAATTAGTATTATTGAATATCTTTTTTTTCATGTGGTTTTTGGCCATCTATATGTATTTTTTGGAGAAATATCTATTTAAGTCATTGATCTATTTTTTTTTAAATGTTGAACTGTATGAGCTGTTTGTATATTTTGGAGGTCAAACCCTTGTCAATTGTTTTGTTTGCAAATATTTTCTCCCATTCTGTGAGTTGTCTTTTAATCTTTTTTATAGTTTCCTTTGCTGTGCAAAAACTTTTGAGTTTAATTAGGTCACATTTATTTTTGTTTTTATTTTCATTACACTAGGAGTTGAATCAAAAAGATCTTGCTATGTCAAAAAGTGTTCTGCCTATATTTTCCTCTAAGAGTTTTTATAGTGTGTGGCCTTACATTTCAGTCTTTAATCTATTTTGAGTTTATTTTTGTGTAAGGTGTTAGGAAGTATTCTAATTTCATTCTTCTAGATATTACTGTCCAATTTTCCCAGCACCACTTATTGAAGAGGCTGTCTTTTCTCCATTGTATATTCTTGACTCTCTGGTCAAAGGTAAGGTGACCATAGGTATGTGGGTTTATCTCTGGACTTTTATCTTGTTCCATTGACCTATAATTCTGTTTTCATGCCAGTACCAAGGTAGTATTATCTCAGTTACTGTAGCATTGTCATATAATCTGAAGTCAGGAAACCTGATTCCTCCAGCTCCATTTTCCTTTTTCAAGAATTCTTTGGCTAAGTGAGAATTTGTTGTGTGACACAGGGAGCTCAACCAGTGACAACCTAGAAAAGTGGGATGGGGTGAGATGTGGGACAGTTGTTTAAGAGGGAGGGGAGATATATATATATATATATATATATATATATATATATATATATATATA